>OZ005737.1:266028478-267228478 GCA_963930755.1 Eudasyphora cyanicolor
TTCATTTTCGCTAGGAGCACAATTCAGGATAATCTGTTAAAAATAAGATCCCTAGAGCGTCAACAAGGCTAATAGGAAGGGTCCTTGAAGTGGGTGCTATATATACAGAAACATGGACCAATCTGCCCCATTTTCACTATGGACGATTTAGTGCAATGTGAAGTATAAGTGCTTTAAATTCAGTCAGATCAATTGAAAATTGTGTTCCCTAGAGTGTCACGATGTCTAATCGGAATAGACCTTTTTGTGGTGACTGATACGCCCCATTTTCATTAGGGATCGTCCCCATTCTACGAAATGGGAGACCTGCACTTTGAGCAGAAGAATATATGGACAGACGGACATGGCTTAATCGACTCAACAAGTTTTTCTATACCGATCGGTATAATAATCTATGTGTCTATCTCTTTTTGGGCATTACAAACAAATGCACACACTTTTTGTAGCAGCCGAATCTGCAAATAGACATATTTATGTACACGCTGAAAAAAATCGCTTCGGAAGTATATTGTCCCAAACATATTCGACTTGAATTATACATATGTTTAGGACACACTCCAAATATATAATATTTGACATACACAACTATTATATGTTTGGGAGGATATTGTTCTAAACAAAAATATGTTCCCATTCTAATATTTTTTTATTTAGAACTAGTATTTTGTAATTATGTATTTTGGCAATGTATCAATGCCTTAACTTAAAGACATGTTTTCTGTTTTTCAGATGTTCAAAGAACATTTTTTTATAAATGTTATATGTTTGTAAAATTTAATTAAAACTGAAATCGTACAATCGTTCGTAAATATAAATTCCATTGATGGATTGACAAAAAGTGATGAATTGGAAAACTTATAAATTAAAATTTATTGATGGAAAACAACAGCTGATGCTGCTAAAGACATTTTTAACTATAATCTAGGATAAACTAACTGAAATTCGAAAAATTCAGCAATGTTTAAAAAATCATTTTTAAATAAAATATATTTGGAAAACATCTTAAACAACAACTTTGTTTGTGGGTAAATACATGTTTTATTTGTGAATGTCTGTGCGCAAATATATATTGTTCTAATATATTAATATATGCGTTCCAAACAAAGTTACATGATTTTCAAATAAAATTTGTTTGTTAACAAATATTTAATATTTAAAAAATTCGTTTCCAAATATATTTTCTTTCAATTCAAACATATCAAAAATGGCGATTTTCCTCCGTGTATGTATGTTATCACCAATTAGTAATTATTTTATCATGCTGCATTTCTTATTCTTAGACTGTACAACAATTTAGATTTTTTCCAAAATAGTGGGATTCCGACAATGGATTCTGGTAGGAGAAGGTTTATTTTAAAGTTTCGGTTTATGAAACTATGTGTTCTTTACATCTGAGATGTACGGTATGTTCAGCGACATTGCAGCAAACATTAACAACAACAATTACCAACATTGTTGTAGAACATTTTATCCCCGCCCTCCCCATTTTAGGGGTCTTTTTACGATTTATTAAAATAGAGCCAAAAATTTTAGTTAATTTCACAATAATATATTGGGCATACAATGTTACCATATATGTCAGAACTCACAAAATCCCTAAACTTAACACAAACACCAAAAAACGGCCAAAACCCTCTTTACAGGCATCGTTATTGCTTCGACGGCTAGGTCGTATGACTAACATTACTGCGCGAACGGACCAAATAGAGTTTTTGATCAGAAGTTGTCCTATTTCTGGTGTTTGTGTTAAATTTGGTGTGTTCTGACACATATAGTAAAATTTTATGGCCAAAAGTTTTTTTTAAAATAGAGCCAAGAATTATCGTTATGTGGGGAAGCTAAAAGGTTCTACAATGTTGCTGCACATACCCTACACCAAAAAATATTTTTGTTTTTGTTGTAGAGTGAAATACTTAAATTTTTGATGTACAATGTAGTCTTTTTGAGCTATTTAGGGTACCTAGACACGTTCAGAATGAGAAAAAATATTTTTCATTCACTTTTTCAAAAAAAGTGTAGTTTGTTAACAAACTTTGTTCAGCATATTCGTATATATATGTCAATAATATTGCTAAGAATATCATTTGCCATCTGTGGGCCCCTTTTTCGATGGGCACACAGATTTTCAGAATCTTTTGAGGCCCATATATTTGGTCAACAATTTGGGCATACCGAGTCTAGGGTTATACTACCCTTTGGTAGTAGAATCGAACCTACACACAGAATACAGTTTGGTTGCCTCAACCGAATTATTCGCCAACCGAATTTTGTAGTTCTGTCTGCTATCATGCGATTCCATCAGGACAATCAATATTTTGGTTGTGGTATACTTCTGTTTCCATGTTGACAACAATCATATTTGGTTGCGCCAACTACGAAAATGGTGGCTTAAATTATCTGTTGTAGTTGCCAGTTTTAAAAAATTGGTTATTCTGACAATTTGTCAGTCAAATACTACCGACAATTAATTAAAAATAGTTTTCATTAATTTTGATTTTATTTATTGAACAAAAAACAAAACAATTCATAACAAAATTAAAAATCCCATATTACAAATTCATCACAATTCATCACTATATGAGATGTGGAAATATTTGACAAACATTTTAGTGCACAAAAAAAAAAAACAAAACTTTTATGCAAATATCACTTAAACCTGTGCTTTCAATTTCATGATTGTTTTTATTTTTTATTTATGTAAAACATTTTGCACAACATATTCTGCATTTCACACATTATTATCCACACGAGATTATTTTTGATTACCTATACCATTCTTGAACAAAATGTTGACGATTTTTGTATGTCGAGTAATTTTATTTTTTGTTTGTCAGGCATCAGCAAAAGAACAGCAACCAATCTTTCGGTTGTATTTCCCAAAATACATTTAATTATTCTAAATTTGGGAAATGATTGGGATAACCAATAAACGATTATTTATTAATATTTTTTCTGTTGTAGTAACCAATTATTCGTTGCGATAATAATCTTTGGTCTATTGATACAATTTCTGTTGTCAAGAATAAAACATTGGTTGTCACAACTAAAAATCGATCATATGATACTATAATGAAAATTTAAAATTGGTTACCACAACTAACCGAGTGTCAATGAAAAAGCAATCTTAATTCGATTGCTACAACCATCGATTTATTTTTGTCGTTTCAACTAATTATTTATAAATACAACCGACAGATGGTGTAGGCAATATGCTTGTTGTTGCTAGTACTATTTTTTTTATTGTTACAATCGAATTCCAACCAATTATTTTCCTGGGTGTATACAACCAAGTCCGTGTATTTTTTTCACAGTTGCACACTGTTATGCAAAAAATTTATATGTTTTTTTAAACAGAAACCCATTCATATAAGCAATGTTCGCCTAGGTACATGCCACAATGAAAAGGTCCCGCCCGACTTAAGTCCTGCAAAACCCAAAATGCTAATCGATTGTGCAGAAAATCGATAACTGTAGTTTACAAATTGTTTGTCGAAGGTCTGTGCGTTACATTTTGTGGTGTGTATATTGGAGTGGCATCAAAAAAGTTTCAAAGCTTATATGAAAATTTGGTTTGTTTTAAGTATGTATTAACAAATTATTTCGTTTCTGCGATCGCAAAATTAGGGGCTATTTGCGGTTGTAATATCCTCAAAAAATCAGGTTTTCCCTGAATAAAATTTTCAATTTTTATTACTTTTAGGAATTGACCACTGGACATTAAAATCAGGACCATTATTAATAGGGCGACGAGACTTCCATGTAAAAATTGCAATGTAATGTCACTTTTTCTCGATTTTATTGCAATTTTTAAAAAATCTGAAACAATATCCACAATTTAGGTCTGATTTTAACTTTTCACTTGTTATAGAACTGCTGATCTCTAGATTTCATTTTTATAAAAAATTAACCCTTTAAAGGACGTAAACTTGTGTCCTTAATACGAAAATATATTACAAACCAATTATATAGTAATTTTTTTTAAATTCCGATTTTCTTGCAATGTTTCTTTAGTATTTCGACCATATTTTTGAAGTATAACCACGATAAAACCGGGATACCCCTTAAATATATAGTAATTATCCACAATGCATTGGAGATAAATTTGCTGCCTAAACAAAGGGTTTGTAAATTAAGGCAAAATTTTAGTATAGAAGGCTTCTGAATATATGTTCCATGTCAAAGAACGAAATAAGGAGACAATTCAGGAAGTATTTCTCCCAAACCTCAACCCCAACACCCGACACCCCAGCTCATCCCGTTAACACTGATAATCTCCCTCCAAAAATAATAATGCATCAAAAGTCGTAGAAATCGATGGGGTTTTTGGGTGATGCATTCGACAAAAATATTAGTTGCAAAATATCACCATATTTTCCTACAATACATTTATGTATATGGCAACCCAATATTTATACCCTACACCACACTGTGGTACAGGGTATTATAAGTTTGTTTCGCGGCAGATGTTTGTAACACAGCTAGACCCACCTTAAAGTATACCGATCGACTCAGAATCACTAGCTGAGTCGATTTAAGCATGTCTGTCCGTCCGTCCGTCTGTCCAGGTAAAGTTATTCGTCGACTACAGGTCGCAATTTCACTCCGATCGTTCTGAAATTTTGCAGTTTAGAGTATTTCGCAGCTGTTAAGATCCCTATTGAATTTGGTTGAAATCGGTTCAGATTTAGATATAGCTCCCATATATATCTTTCGTCCGATTTGGCCCTTTAGTCCTATAGAAGCTGTATTTTACATCCAATCGTTTTGAAATTGAGAATGGCAGAGTTTCTTGATCCATGAACCAACACTACCGAATTTGAAGAAAATCGGTTATATATGTTTCGTCCGATTTGGACCTTTAGTCCTATGAAAGCTGTATTTTACATCCAATCGTTTTGAAATTTAGAATGGTAGAGTTTCTTGATCCATGAACCAACATTGTCGAATTTGAAGAAAATCGGTTAAGATTTAGCTATAGCTCCCATATATATGTTTCGTCCGATTTTGCTCTTTAGTCCTGAAGAAGCTGTATTTTACATCCAATCATTTTGAAATTTAGAATAAACAATTTATACATGAATTACAAAATTTATATTTCAGAGTTATTCAATATTACGAGAGTGGTGTAGGGTATTATATAGTCGGCCCCGCCCGACTTTAGCCTTTCCTTGCTGGTTTTTAAATGTATCGTCTTTATTGGAACATTTCAAAATCAAATAATAAAGGGATATTTCAAAATCACTGCACTAGATTAAATATAAATCAGAGGAAATTATTAGGGCTACAAATGTTGAAAATATCCTTTCACGTAAAAACAGAAGTTTAGTAACTATCGTTAAAACAACTTCCAAAATTTTTTTTTAAAATAAACGTTTCAAAAATTCTAATAAATAGGAAAAATCGAAAAAATATTTTTTCCAATTTTTGAAACTAGCAACCTAATGGACATTGCCTATATGAATTATAGCCCTGTTGGTAGAAGGAAATAAGAGAATTTCAAACAAATCATGTTTTTATACGCCCACTATTGCGAACTAGGGTAAATATCAGTTGCTGTGGGCCAAAAGTGTAACACATCTTAGGAGAGGCCTAAGAGACCCAAAAGGTTTAAAGTCATTTAAGAAATGTTCGTTCCTCCGTAAGTCTGTCTGTCCTGCTAGTGCGCACGATAACGTTCGATAGGAGTAGCCGATTGACTACATATTTGGTATATGTTAATATTTTCAGGCTAAGATCAAAGACGGACAATGTTGGTCCACTCCTTCGAGTACCTCCCCCACAAACGGTCAAAATTTAGTGAAATGTTGTTTATCTTTTACAATTCCACACATATCATTAGTTTCTTGGTCGATATCACACCAAATACAATGGATCATGATCATACGAATTTTTTTTTTTATTTCCCTTACTTTGCAGTATGGGTCATAATTTATACATTTACGAGGGCGTAAATGGCAGTAGTAGTTTGAAAAAAAAAATACTTTCGTAAAAAGTGGCAACCTTCTAAAACATATGTTTTTTTAAGTTTCAAGACGCCGCGATTTT
Organism: Eudasyphora cyanicolor; assembly: GCA_963930755.1. Classification (NCBI taxonomy): domain Eukaryota; kingdom Metazoa; phylum Arthropoda; class Insecta; order Diptera; family Muscidae; genus Eudasyphora; species Eudasyphora cyanicolor. Next base: position 266,034,524 of record OZ005737.1, read on the forward strand.
TTTTTGAGCACTCAAAAGTAAACGATCACAGTGGATTTGTAAACATGGAAATAATAGGTCACCGATATGTATCAAAGTACAACATTTTCGGCTCATTGATTTGGGACTCAATTTTGAGAATTGGACGTGAAAGTAGCCCCAGAAATAAGAACTCCTGCATCATTCGTTTAGTCAAGTTGATTGTTTGGATCTTCAGTACGCATCAATTTAGTGAAATCTAATAGAGTAATTATGAGCTGAATGTCAGTGTGTAAGTATTAAGTAAATTGTAGTGTATAAAATAAAAATGTTCGTAAGATGCTGCAGAACAATACTTCATGATGTTTTATACGAAGGACAATCGAAATGAAAAGATGACTTCATTTAATATTAAAGTAATCACAAAATCGTGATTAAAAATAAAAGTGATGCCCTCAAGAGACGATTTCGAAGGTGACTAAGATTGTCCCGAAAAAAAGATAATAATAACAATAATAATATCCGACACACACACGTCTTTAATAGTTATGTATCAGATTACACATAATAACGGACAAATTAATTTTGACCGCCCATTTTGGGCCAGCCTTTTGGCGTTTTTGCGATTATAATTATTATTATTATTGCTGTTGTTTGTAATTTTATATCAATTAACATTAAACCGTTAGTTATTATGTCATAAACAAAGGCAACGTTTGTTTTTCTTAAATTTCTTGTTGTTGCATCTCTCGAATAAAAATGCAAATCAAAATCAACACAAAAACCAACATCTTCTCAGACTTAATTATGGCCACAAAAACACACAGAAAATCCATGTCAATAAAGTAGAAAGAGTTTAATAATTAAAAAGCAATTAAGTATTTGTTTATGGAAGGCAAAAAATAATAACAACAACAATAGACCGGCAAAATACAAAAAAACTCCATTGAAAAACTCCGGTACTTGAAGTAATAAGACAGTACTCATGTAATAAGTCAAAAATATACGGTACATCCAAATGTATTTACACGTCAAAAGGTCGGTCACTGAATAAAAAAGACGAAGTGCAATTTTAATTATTTTTTCTAATTTTCTTTATGATTTTAAACAATTGTTATTTTGTAACAAAATTTCCAAATTTAAAAAAATAAATATTGTTATAAGAATACTGCAAAAAATAACAAAAACTTTGGCAACAAAGACAATGAAATATTAAAATAGGTTAAAATGTTGAACATAAACTTTAAAAAATTTAATTAGTTTTAAGTGAACTATATTTAGTTTAAATATGAAGTGTTTTTATCTTGTTATGTATTTTATTGCATTTGATCGCAAATCAATGCCGTTTCTTTTAATATTTCTTCTGTTTCAGTGTAGCATAAATGTCATCTACATTTTGTGGACTTACTAGTCATTTTGTCTTGCAAACTTCTAAACTTTGTATGTCTATTTATTCAAGTGTATGTTGTTTTAATGATGTCTATTATTTAATTTTTTTATTATTGTTATTATTACTGCAGTCGCCGCTGCCGCTTATGTCGCCGCTCATTATTATGTTTTCGTTTCTTTTTCTCTTTATATTTTTGTACTATGAGAAAAAGAAGCCAGAAACTATTTCGTGTCTTTTTTTACACCCAAAAATATTTACTTAAATTACCAAAAACAAAACCATAAATTAAGAGGTGGTTAACATTTGCAACTGACCGTCCAAACAAACGACCACTACCAGGAAATTCAACCTTTACTTGATCTCTTGGGCATAAGAAAAACGTAGCCGTAACCAACCAACAAAAAATATATAGCGTAAAAAATTTCACATTCGGTCAGAAAAAGGTGTAGCTCACATTTCACCACCAAACTCTACCGACTGTGTAGAGTTTGGAAGAAAAAACGCTAAGTAAACTTTTCTAAAAACAATCATTAATCATTGGAAAGGGAAAGGGAAAAGTATAATATTATATGAGTTTATAGATGGCATAAGCCAAGTGTTATTGGTATTGGTAACATGCAGGGTTGAAATGTTAGGACCAGATCGTTGGATGCGAGGGTCATAATGAGCTTACCTCCCTTAACATTATGGATAATTTGGTGGTGACAAATTCGGAGAACGTCACTGATCATCCCCCGAAGCTCTCAAGTCTAAAACAAAATTAATTTAAAGATTGAATAGAATAAAAATAGGCCAAAAAATCATAATGCTCCTAAATATCCTGAGAATCCTAAAAAACATCATAAGAACCAAAAGAATTAAAAGAATTAAAAGAATTAAAAGAATCAAAAGAATTAAAAGAATCAAACGAATCAAAAGATTGAAAAGAATCAAAAGATTGAAAAGAATCAAAAGATTGAAAAGAATCAAAAGAATTAAAAGAATCAAAAGAATCAAAAGAATCAAAAGAATCAAAAGAATCAAAAGAATCAAAAGAATCAAAAGAATCAAAAGAATCAAAAGAATCAAAAGAATCAAAAGAATCAAAAGAATCAAAAGAATCAAAAGACTCAAAAGACTCAAAAGAATCAAAAGAATCAAAAGAATCAAAAGAATCAAAAGAATCAAAAGAATCAAAAGAATCAAAAGAATCAAAAGAATCAAAAGAATCAAAAGAATCAAAAGAATCAAAAGAATCAAAAGAATCAAAAGAATCAAAAGAATCAAAAGAATCAAAAGAATCAAAAGAATCAAAAGAATCAAAAGAATCAAAAGAATCAAAAGAATCAAAAGAATCAAAAGAATCAAAAGAATCAAAAGAATCAAAAGAATCAAAAGAATCAAAAGAATCAAAAGAATCAAAAGAATCAAAAGAATCAAAAGAATCAAAAGAATCAAAAGAATCAAAAGAATCAAAAGAATCAAAAGAATCAAAAGAATCAAAAGAATCAAAAGAATCAAAAGAATCAAAAGAATCAAAAGAATCATAAGAATCAAAAGAATCAAAAGAATCAAAAGAATCAAAAGCATCAAAAGCATCAAAAGAATCAAAAGAATCAAAAGAATCAAAAGAATCAAAAGAATCAAAAGAATCAAAAGAATCAAAAGAATCAAAAGAATCAAAAGAATCAAAAGAATCAAAAGAATCAAAAGAATCAAAGGAATCAAAAGAATCAAAAGAATCAAAAACATGAAAAAGAAAAAGAATCAAAAGACAAATAAGATAAAAAAATTAAAGAAAAATCAAATGAATCAAAAAATTCGAAACAAATAACAGAATCAAAAGAATCGAAAGAATAAAAAATGAAAAAGAATCAAAAGAAACAAAAAAATCAAAAGAATCAAATAATTTAAAATCATCATAAGACCACCACTTAATGGTCATTGACCTCTAGTCGATGGCCATTGACAGGAGGTCAATAATCATTGACCTCCTGTCAATGGTATTTGACATACAGTCAATGGTATTTGACATCCAGTCAATGGTCATTGACTTCCTGTGAATTGCCATTGACCTCCTGTCAATGGTCATTGACCCCCAGTAATGGCCACTGACATCCAGTCAATGGTCATTGACCTCCAATCAATGGTCATTGACCTATAGTCAATGGTCAGTGACCTCCAGTCAATGGTCATTGACCTCCAGTCAATGGACATTGACCTCCAGTCAGTGGTCATTGACCTCTAATGATATTTTCTAAAAATTCCAGTGTTCACAACATTTTGCAGAAAAATGTAATTTTCAGAAAATTTTCAAATTAAAAAAACAAATACTATTTTCTATAAATATTTTTTGTACAACTTTAAAAAATGAATAGTTTTTACATGGTCGTGGGAGCCGCTGCCGTATGGCATGGGTGTACAAAGCTAAATATTCACAATTTTGTTTAACTTTAAAGCAATATAAAGCTCATTTTCTTATTCTTCTACATTTATAATATAACTTATATTTCATTACAACAATTTTAAGATTTTCTTATTAGGCTAATACCCAACTTATTTCCCTCCCTTGTCCCAACTTAGCTATCCATCCGACTTTCTGCCGCTTCTCTAACTATACCGAATGCCCTAATTAATAAAAGTTTGTTTTCGAAAACAAGACAAGTGCAAACAAATTGTCAAAAAACTAAGAAACAAGGTGAAAATATTAATTTTGAAATATCTATCTAGTATTTGTGTTGCCCCCCACAAAAAAATTCAGAAACTCGCAAATGAAAGAGAAATGAAAAATCAAATGAAAAAAAAAACATGAAATGATTTAGAAGATAAACATTTTTTGTGATAAGAAAGAAACCAAAACACAAACAAATGATGAGGGATTTTATTTTTTTTTTTTACAAATTTCATTAAGACACATGACGAAATTTGTTTCGTTATATTTAATGATAACTGGGCAACTTAGATATCACGGCAAGTCAAAACAAACCATTAATCACCAAAGCTCTGTTTTGTTGCTTATTTTTTGTGTTGGAAGGTTCAAAATTCACACGACTAGAGTAGTGGGGAGAGAAACTGTCGGTTAAAAAAAGTAAAGTAATTTACAAAAGTGATGTGTTTTCTTACACTGATTTGAGATTAGATATATTTGACATAAATATAAAGAATTACATGGAATGAATTTGATTTATATTTATTAAGTCGAAAGAAACGTATTCGTATTTCATTTGCTGCTAGAATTTTTCTGTTTATTCAATAGTATATCGAACAACAAATTTCTATTAATTTGATAGAAATTTTCAATCTTTGTTAGAAATTTTTTCTAGAAGAAATGTAATACTAAAATAATTTTCAATGGTGTTTTCTAAAATGAAGGTTCAACAAAATTTTGCAGAACGAAGAAACAATTTCGGGGAAATTTTCAACAAAAACTTAATATAAACGAAGTTGTATTTGAATGGTCTAATTAGAAAACAAATATAATTTACCATAATTTGTTGTAAAAATTAAGATTTTTTCATGGTTGCGGGGAGCCGTTAAAATATTTTTTCTAGAAAATTTAATGAAAATTGCAATTTTATAGAAAATTTTATCATAATAAATTGCTTCTATAAAATTTCGTTGAAATTACATTTTTTTAAATTTAGACAAAAATGCATTTTAGTGCAAAATTTTGTTGAAATTTAATTTTTTGAGAAAAATCGTTGAACAGAACTTCTCTAGAAATTTTTGTTAAAATATAATTTTTTTGAAAATACCAAATTTGAGAAAAATCGACATCTATTAGATTTTGCTGAAATTTTCTATAAAAATGTAACTTCCACTGAATTTCAATAAATATGTAATTTTGAAGAAATTTGCAAACAAATTAAAAAAATTTCGTCGAAATCTTACTTTTCTGCAAAATTTTGTTGAAATTGCATTTTTAGATTTTGCTGAAATTTTCTATAAAAATGTTACTTCCACTGAATTTCAATAGATTGTAATTTTGATGAAATTTGCATACAACTTTAACAAATTTCGTCGACATATTATTTTTCTCCGAAATTATGTTAAAATTTCATTTTTGTAGAAAAATCGTGGAATAACATTTCTCTTGAAAATATTGTTAAAATTGTATTTTTCTACAAATGTTCTTGAAATTATTTTTTTTCTAGAAATATTGTTGAAATTTCAAAGGTCTATGGGCGGATTAAGGGCCATTGAACGGCTTAAAGATCGATGAGTCGTTTTAATGTCAATGGCTAATGATTAGAGTCCACTGCTCGGATTAAAGGTCGTTGATTTTATTAAATGAAATTTTAGGGAAAAATTCAATTTCAAAGAAATTTCGAAGAAAAATATCTAGAAAAATTCTAGAAAAATTTAATGTCTAAAAATAAATAAAATTTCCAGAAATAAGCAACTAACAAAATTTTTGCGTTCTAATTATATTTTTTAGAAAATGTCTACAAGTTAGCGTTTTTTTAAAAAATTTTGTGAAACATTTTGTTGAAATGACTTTTTTTTAAAAAATTTCGTTGGAATTGAGCACATCTGCAAAATTTTGTTGAGATTGTATTTTTGTAGAAAATCGTTGAATTTCATTTCCCTAAAAAATTTTTTAAATAATGTTTTGCTAGAAAAATTTGTTGAAATTTCAGAAGTAGATGAGCGGATTAACTGCTACTGAGGAATTATAGATCGACAAGCCTTTAACTTTATTAAAATCCGAAAAAGGAAAGTTTCTGGAAAAATTCTATTAGAAGAAATTTTAAAAATGCAATTTCAGTAAAAAAATTCTAGAAACTTTCTAAAAAAATTAAATTTCGAAAATAAAATTCTAGAAGTAAGCAATTTAAATGAAATTTGCTAGAATAATTGAATTTTGATATAATTTTCCAGAAAAAATTAAATTTTCAATAAAAACAAATTTCAGTAGACTGTGGATTGAATAATAGTATATATGTACATAATCTACATTAAACGACTCAGAAAGTGAGAGTATAACTTGGTCAGTTTACTCGACTGAAACTTTCTTAAATTTTTCAATTGATTTGAAACAGAGTCGTATAGTTTATCTTTGGAAAATTTAACTAAGTTTAAATAATGTAGTCTATATATCACTTCACCACTTTCCTCTGATAGTTATTGATACAATTTAAATTTTTCTCAGTGTAACCTAATGAAATTGAAGATTTGGCGCATTATTACATCGCATTTTTTATGGATGAATTGTGGCCATTTGGGGAATTAGTGGTGTTTTAGTGTCTGCTAATTAACTAAAAGTCCATAACAAAAAAAAAACATTTTGAACACCAACAAAAAAAAAACGAACGAAACCAGCAGCGCTTCAGTATTGTGAGAAAATTTGTTACAATTTATTTAATTTGGTATGCGATTGGAAACCACTTTGAAAATAAACACTTTGCTAACGATTTTTGTTTTGGGGAAAAGAAAAAAAAAAACGCCCGGTTATTACCTTACCACATAACAGCAGCTATCGATAAAATGCACGATTTCACAGCAATTATCAATTGTCTGTAGACATTTTTCTGGTATTGACTTTTGTATAGTATTTTACTATATTTTACTATAGTTTTGTTTGTTTTTTCTTTTTTTCCACTGCTGCTGCTGCTGATCATTGGTCACAACATGAGACGACCTTGGCAGTGGGTTACGGTCATTATGAACATAAAAATAATTTTGTTTTGAATTTGTTTGGTTAACGAAACCCATTGTTGGCAATTTATAAATTGTATGAAAATGTGACTTGTTGAATGAATGACAATTTGCAGATTTTGTTTTTTTTTCGAAAAAAAAAAACTGAATGAATTAATGTCCACCAACGCTCGTGTTATTTTTTACGGTTCTTATTAAACTACATGTTGTGAAAATATAGTCTACATAAAATTCATGAACTTTAGAATATGCACAAGTACAATTCGTTTATTTTTTTTAACTGAATTTAAAATTCCGCCAAAACAATGCAAAAATTAAATTGACTCTAAATGAAATTAGTTTTTTTTATATACTATTTTGATTTGTTAAAATTCGCATCAACACCACACTTAAACAATAAACTGTTGACCTCCAGTTTAGAGTAGTTAATAACTCAAATTATTCTGCAGTTGGGGAAACATAAATAGCAAAGATCATTTGTAAAGAATGATTCATGTTGAGTTTCTACATGACAGTGGCAAAATATTTAAATAATCCATATCCACTAAAAATTGGAATTCATATTCTAGGTATATTTACCAAATAAGACACTGAGTAATACACAATGGAAAATGTGTTCGAAGTTTAGGTTCAAATGGAGTTTGAAATTGAAAAATCTGTTCTCTATAGCACGCCTTCGTCCAGGGGAGCAATTAATAAATATATTATTATCTTTGGTGAAAGTTATATTTAAAATATTTAAATTGGTAATTTTTATGGGGATTTCGACTTTTGAATATGTCTAAAAATGACTTGAGAAGTTCTTATAAAAAAGTCATGATTTAAATCGTTTCTAATGAATTTTGTCCAATTTTTAGATTATTTCAAGACAACTTTTGTAGTTTTATTAAAATATTATTCAATCTTTTTTAATTTTTTCTTTCTTTATTTTCCTATTGATATAAAAAACAAGTAAGAAAGTTTCAGTCGGGTAAACCGACTAAGGTATACCCTCACTTTGTGAGTAATGTAATATTGAATATTACTCGAATTATTCTGTCAATTTGTGTGGAAGGTACCAGAAGGGGTTTATCAAATACACCTTTTTTTTGCTGAACATTAGATACTTTAAATTCATTGCACTGTGCCGACTTATAAGCATTTATGTGCACTGGTATAAACGTTATGAGACATTAAATGTTGGGCATTTTGTGTGGGAGGTACAAAAAGGGGCGTGGCAATAACGACCATTTTTCACAGGGCTATAGACACTATAAAAACATTACACTGTACAAAATTTCAAGTATTTTTATACACTGGTTTTAATGTTATAAGCTGTTAACTTTTGGTGCAAAAAGGTACCTTTGTGTGGGAGGTACCAAAAGGGGCGTGGCAACAACACCCATTTTTCCCTGAACTGTAGGCAATATAAAAGCATAATACTGTACAAAATTTCAAGTATTTTTATACACTGTTATTAATGTTATAAGCTGTTAACTTTTGGTGCAAAATGGTGCATTTGTGTGGGAGGTACCAAAAGGGACGTGGCGACTTCGCCCATTTTTCTCGAGTTGATAGCGACTAATAAGCTAATACTATGTGTGAAATTTCAAAAGATTCGAATAAGTAGTATAGCAGTTATTAAAGAATCAATATTTCACAACATTTTAACCCTTTGTGGGGGAGGTACTAGAAGGAGTGGACCAATATTGCCCATCTTCGAACTTAGCCGGAGATAGAAAAAAATATTACCACATACCAAATTTGAGGTCAATCGGTTACTCCTTTCGAGAGTTATCGTGCGCACCAGCCAGCAGACAGACAGACACACAGACAGACAGACAGACGGACGGACATTGCTCATTCGACTTAAAATTACCCAAAACGGATTTCCTCCGAACATACTTGGGGTCTCAGGTCACTCCTTTGACGTGTTACACTTTTTTCCGTAGCAAATGATATATACCCTCGTCACACTAAAGTGAGGGTATAAATATGTCAACACACATAAACAGTTGTTGGCTAGAAAATCTTAATAAATTAATATTGTAAATTGTATTTTTATGTGTAGAAATTTCAACAAAATTGAATTTGCTAAAAAAATTAATATAAATCGGATTTTTTTAGAAAATTTTAGTCAAAATTAAAATTTTTAAACTTTTTTGTCATAAATGTAATTTTCGATTTTTTTAAATTTGAATTTTCTAAAAAGTTTGTTACTAATTGCATTTGCTATAAAATTTCAATCACACTTGCACTTTTAAAAATTATGTCAAAACAAATTTTTGTAGAAAATAACTAGAAAAAATCTCTAATTTAAAGTTTTCTAGAAAATTCGTTGAAATTGTATTTTTCTTTAAAATTAAATTTCTTTCATCGGCCTTTAATAAAGTGAAGCACTTTTAAACCGGGCAGTGGCCACTAATTACACTATACAACCAAAAAAATGTTTTTGTCTGAGACTTAAAAACTTTTCTAGTGTGCGACATACAATTTTATGAAAGCAAAAAACAATTTTTATGGTAACGTTTTTATTTTTTTTTTAATTCCATTGAAATTACCTTTAGTATTTGGACCATATTTGTTGAATTATAAACTCGATAAATAGCTCTTAAATTAATGGAAATTATGAAGAAATGTTTGAAAAATCACTTTCATGCTGAAATTGAAGTTTAGTCGTTAAAAGTCGTTAAAACTATTGAAAAACATTGATTTTTTCAAAAAAACATAAAAGAAATAGCAAAAAAATGTTTGTTCAATATTTTTTAAGGCTATCATAGGCATTTAAATTTCATTTCGACGAAGTTTTCCATAAAAAATTTAATTTCGACGAAATTTTCCATAAAAAAATGTATTTCGAGGAAATTTTTCCTTAAAAATTTAATTTCGACGAAATTTTCCATAAAAAATTTAATTACGACGAAATTTTCTATAAAAATTAAATTCCGATGAAGTTTTTAAATTTTAAATTTAATTTCGACGAAATTATTTTTTCTAATTTAATGGCGACGACATTTTTAAATTTCTAATATAATTTCGACGAAATTTTCTATTTCTAATTTAATTTCGACGAAATTTTCTGTTTCTAATTTAATTTCTACGAAGTTTTCTGTTTCTAATTTAATTTCGACGAAATATTCTATTTCTAATTTAATTTCGACGAAATTTTCTATAAAAATAGAATTTTGACGAAATTTTCTATAAAAATAGAATTTTGACGAAATTTTCTATAAAATAGAATTTTGACGAAATTTTCTATAAAAATAGAATTTCGACAAAATTTTCTATAAAAAAAGAATTTCGACGAAATTTTCTATAAAAAAAGAATTTCGACGAAATTTTCAAAACAAAATTTAATTTCGAGGAAATTTTCCATAAAAATTTGATTTCGACGAAATTTTCCATAAAAAAATTTAATTACGACGAAATTTTCTATAAAAATTCAATTCCGACGAAATTTTCTATAAAAATTTAATTTCGACGAAATTTTCTATTTCTAATATAATTTCGACGAAATTTTCTATATCTAATTTAATTTTGACGAAATTTTCTATTTTTAATTATATTTCGACGAAATTTTCTATTTCTAATTTAATTTCGTCGAAATTTTTAAATTTATTTTCTATAAAAATTTAATTTCGACGAAAATTTCTATAAAAATGTAATGTCGACGAAATTTTGTATAAACATTTTATTTCGTCAAAACTTTTTATAAAAATAGAATTTCGACGAATTTTTCCGTAAAAAATTATTTATGACGAAATTTTCTATTAAAACTAAATTCCGATAAAATTATCTATAACAATTAAATTCCGCAGAAATTTTCTATTTCTAATATAATTACGACGAAATTTTTAAATTTCTAATTTCATTCCGACGAAATTTTCTATAAAAATCGAAATTCGTTGAAATTTTCTATAAAAATCTAACTTCATCGAAATTTTCTATAAAAAAAGAGAATTTCGACGAAAATTTTTAATAAAAATAGAATTTTGACGAAATTTTCATTAAAAATAGAAATTTTCATTAAAAATAGAAATTTTCTATTTCTAATTTATTTTGACGAAATTTTCTATTTCTAATTTAATTTTGAAGAAATTTTCTATTTTTGCCATAAAAAAATTAATTACGACGACATTTGCTATAAAAATTTAATTTCGACGAAATTTTCTATTTCTAATATATTTTCGAAGAAATTTTCTATTTCTAATTTAACTTTGACGAAATTTTCTATTTTTAATTAAATTTCGACGAAATTTTCTATTTCTAATTTAATTTCGTTGAAATTTTAAAATGTAATTTCGGCGAAATTTTCTATAAAAATGTAATTTCGACAAAAATTTCTATAAAAATGTAATGTCGACGAAATTTTCTATAAACATTTTATTTCGACGAAAATTTTTATAAAAATAGAATGTCGACGAAATTTTCCATAAAAAAATTATTTACGACGAAATTTTCTATTAAAATTAAATTCCGACAAAATTATCTATAAAAATTAAATTCCGCAGAAATTTTCTATTTCTAATATAATTTCGACGAAATTTTTAAATTTATAATTTCATTCCGACGAAATTTTCTATAAAAATCGAATTTCGTGGAAATTTTCTATAAAAATAGAATTTCGACGAAAATTTTCAATAAAAATAGAATTTTGACGAAATTTTTATTAAAAATAGAATTTCGACGAAATTTTCTATTTCTAATTTAATTTGGAAGAAATTTTCTATTTCTAATTTAATTTCGACGAAAAAGGGAATTTCGACGAAATTGTCTATAAAAATGCAATTTCGACGAAATTTTCTATAAAAATAGAATTTCGACGAAATTTTCTTCAAAAAAATAGAATTTCGACGAAATTTTCTAAAAAAAAATAGAATTTCGACGTAATTTTCTACAGAAAAAATAGAATTTCGACGTAATTTTCTACAGAAAAAATAGAATTTCGACGAAATTTTCTACAAAAAAATAGAATTTCGACGAAATTTTCTACAAAAAAATAGAATTTCGACGAAATTTTCTACAAAAAAATAGAATTTCGACGAAATTTTCTACAAAAAAATAGAATTTCGACGAAATTTTCTATAAAAACAGAATTTCGACGAAAGTTTCTATTAAAATAGAAATTCGACGAAATTTTCTAAAAATAAAGAATTTCGACGAAATTTTCTATAAACAAAGCATTTCGTCGAAATTTTCTATAAAAATAGGCTTTTGTCGAAATTTTTCTCTAAAACGAGAATTTCCACGATATTTTCTTTAAAAATTTTATTTCGACGAAATTTTCTATAAAAATAGACTCGTCGCAATTTTCTATATATAAATAGAATTTCGTCGAAATTTTCTATAAAACGAGAATTTTGTCGAAATTTTCAATAAAACGAGAATTTCGTCGAAATTTTCTAAAAGTAGAATTTCGTCGAAATTTGCTATAAATATAAAATTTCCACGAAATTTTCTTTAAAAAAATTATTTCGACGAAATTTTCTATAAAAATTGAATTTCGACGAAATTTTCTGTAAACATTTTATTTCGACGAAATTTTCTATAAAAATGTAATTTCAACGAAATTTTCTATATAAATTTTATTTCGACGAAAATTTCTATAAAAATTTAATTTAGATTTTCATAAAAATGCAAACTTGATTTAAAACACAATTCCGGCGACATTTTCTGTAAAAATATAATTTCGACGAATTTTTTTATAAAAATGCAATTTCGATGAAACTTATTAAAAATTCATATACAAAGAAATGTAGAAAAAAATTCTATAACAATGACATTTCGGTAAAATGTTTTATTAAAATTAAACTAAATTTGAAGTTATCTATAAAATTAAATATTTTATTATGTATTTTTTCGACCAGTATTATTTAATTTTTTAATTAATAATTAGTTGTGGTCTTGGGTTTGTTTTAAATTTCTTTCTTTTTGCGAATTGAGAAATATTGGTAAAAAATAAAAATAAAACCAAGACTAGAGGTCTCAATTAATTATTAATTTAAAAATTATAAAAATTAAATTTCAATAAAATCTATTGAAAATGACAAATTAAATTTCGAACTTTTTCATAAAAATTTATTAAATTATCTATAAAAAAATTAAGATTTTCTTCAATTAAATTTCGATAAAATTTTTTGAAAATTAAAAATTAAATGTTGATTTTAAAAACATAAAATTAAAAATTAAATTTCGTACTTTTCCATTTTGATGAAATTTTAATTCTATGGGTATATGTATAAATTATGACCCATATTGTAAAAGTAAGCGAAACTCAACAAATAATTTGTCATATGTTTTATTTTGGTAATTTTGTTTGGGAAGGACCAAAAGGGGTGTGGCAATAACGCCCATTGTTTCAATAGATTATGGGTACTATAAAATCTTTACGCTGTACAAAATTTCAAGTGTTAACTTTAACTTTTTGTGCAAAATGATCCATTTGTATAGGTGGTCCCAAAAAGGGCGTGGTTGTAACGCCCATTTTTTTTTTTAAAAAAAACTTTCGCAAAATTTTGTTTGAAAAAAAAAAAACAAAAATGGCAATTTATGTTCTCTTTAAAACAAAGTAAACATTGCAAAAGCCGGTTCAGCCGTTCGAGAGCAATTAAAAATTTCGTAAAACCCAAAAACTATTTTTTTTATTCAAATGCTTATATGATTAAAAAAAAATTTAATAAAATGTTTGTGAGATTTTATTTTACCATTTTGCAAATGTTTATATACATTTTAGCCAAAAATATCATAAACTTTATAGGACGATATTAGCTATTCTGACCTACAGATCTTTCTGGCATCGATATTAGTATTATTGATAGCTTTGTTTATCAAACAGGTTGGTTTCGATGAAGGGCAACTAAGCCTGGGGTAGCAGTAGCAAACCGTACTTCAGGAATCCCCAATAGGAGATTTCCGTTATTTGAATGTGGCTGACCAGTTATACGAGTAGTAATATCCTCTGAGGGTACAATTTGTGGCCTCGATTTATCCAATCACCCATCACTTGTAGACGTCCTACTGTGAGGACTGCCTCATACTATATACGGGTAAGTTGTTGGGTATGTATCTGTCGCTAACTTGTAATTGTTTCATGTTAGGAATGTCTCAGTCTTAACAGAATTGTCAAATGCATTTTTTCTTCTTCTTCAGCCAAATCTACGCCATTGGAACATTGAATACCAAAGAAACCAGAAAATCTTAGCAATTGTTAAGCATAAAATCGAATGGAAAAAAGAAGCAATTTGCAAAAGCCATAAACCCGTTTATTTCTTTGCAGACTTTGCGCCAACAGGTGAAGTCCGCATAACAGACATTTCTGTAATTAAATGGAAAAATATCGTCGTGTGGTACACTCTATCCACAAACCAAGATGGTGACGAGTATTGAGTGGGATAGTTTTGTGAAATGTGGTGGAGAGATAATAAATTGCCCCTTACTTTTCCTTTCATTTGGTTTCGGAAGAAGAAAAAATGCTGGTTTGGTATTGCTAGTTAGTTAAGCGGTTTCCGAGGCGCTACTGGTCTGGTGGTCGGTCGGTCGGTCGGCCGATGGTATTTAGTAAGAAAGGTCATGCTTTTGTCCAAGCATACTTAGAGACACGTTTCTAGCGTTTGGTAATGATAACGACGGTTGCCGTTTGTGTTAAGAAGCTTATATTTAGGTGGGATAATTATATGTAGACCCAGTCGTGGCTGTGTCTGGGAAATAATTAATAACAAGTTGCAACAAGCAGACGGTTTTTTTATGAGATTTCGACCGACTCATTGCCTTCTCATCTGTTTTGGGGCAGCAAATAAAAAATGAAATCTAGCAATGCTAATAATAACAACAATTCATCTATACGTTGGATAGTTAGTTAAACTGCACTAGCACTGGGTGATTAGACCAAAAATACAAACAAAAAAAAAAACATGGCTTGACACCGAAGAAAGTGCGAATAAAGGTGGTTTGGAAGGTATCCGTTGCGGTCCCCAACAATCCACCTGAGCAGAGAGACAGTACAAAGACCAGCCAGCCACCAGCCACAGCATGGCATTTCTTCTATTCACATGTGACTAAAAAATACATGGCGAAAAGATGCTGCTGCACCTTAAGACCAGTTATAACATAAAAAAGTCGTACATGTTCATAAGCTGCTCATGCATTTTAACTGGGTCGCAGAAGAAGAAGATGGCTTGTGTCGCCATTGGTTTGGGTTGCATGCAGCACTTGATGCACGTGATATGTGTGTTTTACAACTGAACACCAACCCACCATCGTCATCCTCCTTCTTCTTCTTATCCGACTCCCAAGACCACCCCCTGTGATGGGATGGATGGATGCCTTCGAAGTTGAAGATGATGATGACTATATTTTTCAGGCCGTGTTGCAAGTGACCAAGTGATCGACCCAATAATATCAGTAAAGCAAATTTGGAATTATGGCCTGCAAGTCTCATATGAAAAAAATCCCCGCGGTCCGTCCGTCCGTCTGCTCATGCCTCGCATTGCCTTAAACCTGATGTGACTGAGGGGACAATCAAACCGTCTCAGCCTCTGCGCATCGTCATCATCAATGATCGGTGGGTTGGCTGACTTGACTGCTTTCGGTTTGTATAGCGCGCACTGTGAGACACATATAAAAAGTAAAAGTAACCACGCATTTTTCTCTGCCTTGTTTCATCTGCGCCTGCTTCACCTTCCGCCAACCGGCACCGGGCACATTCTCTGTTAAATAAAAGAAATTTCTTGCATTTTCATCGAAATGCCAACGAAAAAAAATTGTTTTTTTTTAGTTTTTGTTTTCGCTTGTGCATGTGCATTGCTCTTGTTCGAAGTTAGGCTTTCAATTTCCTTAAACGGTCGTCCGAGTTCTTAATCATGGGAAAGTGAAACAGGTTGTTGGGTGAAAGAAAAAGTTGCCGGAATTTCTGCAAAATTATAAAGATCGTTTTTTAAAGTTACCTTGCAGACAGGTGCATGTATTGGGCAAATCTGCAGAAGGAAGTGAGTTCTTTATTTTCGGGTAATTTGAAAAAGTGAAATTATGTATTCGTATTTAGCATCAATGGATATAATACTACATGCAAAGGAAAAATATTTCCACCTGTAGGAATGCTTGTCTCATATAATTTCCATGGGCAATAAAGGAAATTATAGCCTCAACGTTCTCAAAGAAATAAGGACCGATGATGCCGACAGCCCAAAATCCAAAATTTTTGCGGGATGAATTGGACCCTTTTAGAGCTCATTTAATTGTTGGCGCACCCATTTTTCACGAAATAGGCTGAAGATTTATTTTCTATGAAATCCAGGGCCTATTCAGCGAAAACACGTTGTTGACAATGGTCGTTTACCTCCAACTCCTCCCAGCAGAAGTTATTCGTATGGAATAATATTTGAAGTACCTCCAAAGAAGCAGTTAGTGAAATCAATTCCAAATATATTCTTTTGCAGTAGTCATGAAAATTTTTACATTTTATGAAAACTATAAAATAGTAAAATGTTGTTATGGAAAATAGATTTAAAAAATTTAATACGTTTCAAAAAAATATAAATTTTAAAGAAAAATTTAAATATCCGCTGCGGGTGTCCGGGACACTCCGATTAATAATACTGAGATAATCAAAACATCCAATGCAGTGAATAAGATCCAATTCTGCAAA
Source organism: Eudasyphora cyanicolor (assembly GCA_963930755.1). NCBI lineage: Eukaryota > Metazoa > Arthropoda > Insecta > Diptera > Muscidae > Eudasyphora > Eudasyphora cyanicolor. Next base: position 266,051,131 of record OZ005737.1, read on the forward strand.
ACTTTGCTAAAACGTACTCATACGCAAAAGTGTTCTTATACTCGTATATCATACACGCTGAAAAAAATTGGTTCTATAGTATTGTCCTAAACATATTCGCCTTGAAATATACATATGTTTAGGGTATACTCCAAATATATAATATTTGACACACACCAATATTATATGTTTGGGAGGATATTGTTCTAAACAAAAATATGCTCCCATTCAAATATTTTTTTATTTGGAACTAGTATTTCTGAAACAAAGATATAGGTTTTGTAATTATTTATTTTGGCAATGTAAAGACAAGTTTTTTTTTTGTTTTTCAGATGTTCAAAGAACATTTGTTTTTATAATTTGTATATGTTTGTAAAATTTAATTAAAACTTATATCGAATAATCTTTCGTAAATATAAATTGCATTGATGGATTGGCAAAAAGCGATGAATTGGAATATTTATAAATTAAGACATTTTTAGCTACAAAGTTGTACTCGAAAACTAGGAAAAACTACCTAAAATTCGAATAAGTCAGCAAAGTTTAAAAAATCTTTTTAAATAAAAGATATTTGGAAAACTTCTTAAACAATAACTTTGTTTGTGTGTAAACACATATTTTATTTCTGTAATTCAGGTTGCAAATAAATTGTGTTCTAATATATTAATATATGGGTAAAAATAAAACAAGTGTGTCAACATTTTTTGGGAGGTCAAGATTTTTTTGAAATTTGGTATTAATCTGGTTGAGAATTTTAAAAAATAAAACAATTTGAACCGTTTGGCTAAATTTTGATTTTTTCGCGAGGTATGACCTATTAAATTTTTCCGAGTGTGTTTAGAAAACTGCAATTTTCTCCGGAAATAATGAACGGATTCTACTGAAATTTTTGCAGGTCGGTCCGACACATTTCCTAAAATCTAAATATATCATAAACTTTAATTACCAACTGACCATATGAAAAATATTGCAAAATATTTGTTGAATATGCGAAAAATTTCACTTTCTGGAGTAGTAATTTGAAATATTTTATATTTAGAATGCGTCCTATATTGACGTCCACCAGAATCAGTAAAAACATTTTGGTAGGTCGCGCTTTGTAAAAATTTACAGCAATTTTACGGACACTACCTTTTTGAAAATATTTTTTGTTCATTATTACAGGACCTCAAGGACCTTACCAATTTTTTCCAAATTTACACAATAGCTGAATCCATTAGTTCTGAGTCCAAAAACGCATTCATTTTTTCGGCGGATCAAGTTCTCAGCTGTGTTCAAACTGTGGATATATAATTTGCAATATCTCCGCCAATTCCTAATCAATCTGTACAAAATCAACGACAAAAGAGACGTGAGAAAAGTCACTTTCATATCTTGTTTCCTAATATATATTTTCTTAACCCATTAAGAGCCATTTTTTTTACTTTTTGTGTTAAATGCAATGATTTTGGAAAATGCGTTATGGACTGGACTGTTCGTGCGGTGGAAGTATAAATTGGCGATTCTATTAATACAAAGAACACCTTAAGCTTTATTTCAATGTATTATATGACCAATGTTTCCCATAAGAACATAAAATATTACTATTTTATTGTAACCCATACAAAATTTTATTATTTGGTAATGAAATAATACAGAATTGACTTTAGAATTTTTAACATAATTTTAGTTTCAATGTATGACAAAAGTTTTAGAGGCAATATGCTAAATTTTATAGTGGTTTTAAAGATTTATACCTTGAAAAAATGCTTAAGGTGTTGTGTGTATTAATAGCATCGCCAATTTATACTTCCACCGCTCGAACAGTCCAGTCCATAACGCATTTTCCAAAATCATTGCATTTAACACAAAAAGTAAAAAAATTGGCTCTTAATGGGTTAAGAAAACATTTTTTCATATGATCAGTTGGTAATTAAAGTTTATGATATATTTAGATTTTAGGAAATGTTTCGGACCAACCTGCAAAATTTTCAGTCGAATCCGTTCAATATTTCCGGAGAAAATTGCGGTTTTCTAAACAAACTCGGAAAAATTTAATAGGTCATATCTCGCGAAAAAATCAAAATTTAGCAAAACGGTTTTATTTTTTTCAAATTCTCAACCAGATTAATACCAAATTTCAAAAAAATCTTGACCTCCCAAAAAATGTTGACACACTTGTTTTTTTTTTTTTATTAGTTTATTAACTCATTATTTTATTACATCTTATACATTTCAAAGCCTCAGCGCCATATAGGCTTTATAGAGGCAAACTGGCAACAATATACGTACTACTTAATATACATAGTATCAAAAATTATCAATATTATAAAAAAAAAATGTGATTAAACAGTTATATTAGAAGTGTTTCAAGGTTCTGCATTAAGTGATCTTTTAATATCTTTTTAAAAGAAGAAATGCCTGTTTTTTTTTTTAATATTAACAGGCAAACTGTTGTAAATACTTGGCCCGAGTATTTGATGCGTTGTTTGGTAATATCTAAGCGACATCGTGCTGCTGCAATATTTCCACCTTGCCTTGTATGTCTTCCCGTTATTGCAATATTACGGGAGAAAATTGTCGATCCAGATCCAATTCCTTGCAACGATTTAAACATATAAATCGAAATTTGTTGTTTATATAAACCATAAATTGGAAGCACGTCTTTAGATATATGTCTATACAAGTTTAAAGAAGGATAACGTGTAGGTAGATTGTGAACTATTTTTAAAGCCTTACTTTGAGCAGCTTGCAAAGATCTTAAGCAACTGTTGGTTCTCCAGGCATAAATCATAGGCTGGTACGTCAAGTGCGAATGTATCAGTGTTTTGTATATTAACATTTTTGTGTCGGTTTTTAATTTATTTTTAAACTTGTACAGAATTCCTGTAGCAGACGAAATTTTGGCCTTTACATTCGCAATATGAGAATCCCATAACATGTTTTTATTCATAGTAACGCCAAGGTATTTCACATTATCAGATTCATCAATAGAGGTGCCGTCAACATTAACACTCATCGCAATATCATTTCTGCTTGCATATGGCTTGAATCGTATAAATTTAGTTTTATTTGAATTTAAAACCAACTTGTTGATACGCGCATACTCAGCTATGATTGCGGCGTCGTATTCAATATGAGCTTTTAGGACTTTCTCATCCTTATAATTGTAAAAAAGACATATGTCATCTGCGAACATGAAAAGTTTGCCATGGAAATGTATATTCATTATATCATTTATATAAATTTTGAACAACAAAGGACCAAGAACGCTGCCCTGAGGAACCCCGTGTTTAACTGATAGCATTGTGCTTTTAGTAGCGTTTATCTCAACATACTGGAATCTGTTGGTTAGAAAATCTTGAAATAGATTGGATGTTGCATCACAAATGCCAACGACTCGAAGTTTTCTGATTAATATGTTGTGGTCAACTGGGTCAAATGCCTTAGAAAAATCAAAGAACACTCCAGCACCTCCTTTATACCCAGCATCTATACCAGCACAAATATGTTCCATTACATTTACCAAAGCTTTGTCAGTACCGGATCCTTTTCTGAATCCATATTGATGTTCATAAAGTATTCCATTGCGGTGGATGTAATCAGCTATTTGATTATATATAAGTTTTTCAAAAATTTTGTCTATGATTGGTAGAACTGATATAGGCCTGTAATTAGTTATGTTTGAAGAATGATTTCCTTTTGGAATTGGTATGACTCGATGGACTTTAAGAATATTTGGATATATTTGCTCAACAATCATGTTGTTAAAGATGCGCACCAATATATCCGCAACGTACGATTTACGAATAAGCAACATTTTGGGTGTTATATTATCACATCCTGAACCTTTATTAACTTTTAAAGTATCCATGACAAATTCAACTTGACTTTTATTTATTCTTTGTAAGTTAAAACAAGTTCGCCGTGGTATCAGGGTTCCAAAAATGTTGATATTATCATCACTATAACTCGTCATGTTTCTTTTCAGCGTACTAACCGACTCAATAAAGTACTTGTTAAACGCTATGGCTTTATCATTATCAGATATACACAAGGTTCCATCTTCCGAAATAATTTCTTTGATCGGTTTATTGTTTCGGCCAAGTTCTTTATTAAGAAATTGCCAAGTTTTTTTAGTATCGCCTTCATATGAATTAAGGTTGTGCATATAATAATTATCCATAAGCTGTTTGTTACATTTTTTTATAACTTTCCCAATTCGCTTCAATTGCTCATTAATACTGCTTTTGTTTAAAATGTTCCTTCTCCTTTTCAACAGTTTATTCTTATAATCTATTAAAGATATCAAAGTATCAGTTATCCACGGTGTTAGTTTTTTACGAATATTTATTGATTTAGGCGTATTTATCATGCACTGTGTCGCCGCCGTTGTACATATTTGAACAAATTTGTCACACAAGACAGACGAATTTGTTATATTTTCCAAAGAAGCTAGGTTATTATCCAGAATAGTACCAAATTTTTCAATATGAAGTTGTTTTCTGTTTTCAATCACTGCGTTAGAAGCATGATGATTTAAAAATATGCAGCAACTTAGAATATTATGATCCGACAATTTATTCTCGATGCTATGCACAATTATCCGTTCAGAGGTGTTACTACAAACCCAGTCAATTGACGTATTGCTTTGAGGCCTTGTAATGTGGTTATGGCATGTTCTAACGTCGAACTCAGTGAATAGATCATTCAATAGACGTAAACTTCTACTGGAAACAAGACGATCAATGTTCACGTCAGTGTTGGACAAACGTAAAAGCTTTGAAGAAAAGATTCTATTTTACCCAAGAAAGAATTTATTTTACAGCGTTGTGATCTATATATTTACATAATAATCAGATTCGAGTTGTCAATCTTTATATCTAATAGTTCAATAGCAATTGCATCAACGTTATCTTCACTCTTCACAAATAATACCCTGTGCCTCAAATTCGAATTAACAAAAATTGTTGTACCGCCATATCCATCGTATCTGCTACAATGAATTGCATCGTAACCAGGTATATCATATAAATTCAAATACTGCTCATTAAACCATGTTTCTTGAATGGCTATGATCTCAGGTAGCTTTGTAAGTAGGCTTATTTCACTCTTGAAACGGTTGAACTTACTGATGGAAGAAACACTTCTAACGTTAACTGACAAAACATTTACAAAGTTTGCAGTGTTTTCTACCATAAATGAATTATATAAATACGTATTTTTAAAATATTTGGAATTCATAGTATTATTTTTATTTAATAATTTATTATAATATTTACTGCCAAATGTTCCTAATTTGGTGATAAATAACAATTGTCAGCATCATCATCATCACCAGTATCGTCATCATCATCAGCGTCATCATCATTAACATTACTAGCAGCACCACTGCGACGTAACGTCAAACTTTTAGAACTTCCAGAAATATTCATTAATAATTGATCGACATCATCCATAGACCTTAGACGAATTTGTCTGGAGTTGACATCCTTTTTGGCGAATATTCTTCCAGCATTAGTGTAGATAAACTTAAAGCCGACAGCTTTCAACGACTTTGCATGTTTAAAAAGATCCAGGGTCTCTTTAGACAGAAAATCGTTAACATAAACATTTTTCATATCATCCATTTCCCTCAGTTTATTTTTCTCTCTCATAAACAATGTTTTGCTTTTGCTGTTCGTGAACTTCACAACAACAGACGATACATCAGATTGTTTTCTCTTGTTGACGAAGTAAGCATTATCAATTTCATCCTCACATATATTAGCACCAGACTTCTGCGCTACTGAAAGCACCACATCGATTGCTTTATCCGCATCTTTCGGTTTGACACCGTTTATAATGCAGTCGTTCTTGACTCTCTCATCATTTAAAAATGCTACACTCGATTTAAGCTTTTTAACATCATCTCGAAGTAGTTTGTTTTCCTTCTGTAATGTTTTTATTGTTTCGGTATTTTTTTTTCACACCTTTCAAAATAGAGTCATATTGTGACGACATAAACATCATTGTCTCCTTCATCTCCTTCATCTCTCTCATTTCTTTTATTATTGTTTTCATCTCAGATTTGTTGTCATTAGGCGGTTCGCAGAAATGACATTTATATTCAAGAGAGGAGTTTTCCACTAGCCTCTCTATTTCAATCTTATTCAGTTGAGTACACAACGCATGGAGAGTTTTATTGCAAACGTCACAGTCCATAGCATCATCACTTTCCAACACTGGAGTTTTGCACTGAATGCATGTTATGGTTTTTTTCTTATTAGCAATGCTTCTTCGCGGCTTTGCAGGCATATTTTATATTGCTCAGAGAGATAGAACGTTTCTCTTTCAAACACACTAGCACTTCAATTGTTTGTGTGGTTGTTTACCACTGAAATTGACAGTTATCGTACTCAAGACGCGCACGGAGCAAAATGTGATGTTTATCGCAAGATAGAGTTGCGCAAGATAGAGTTGCGCAAGATAGTTTTACCCATGTGCGTTCCAAACAAAATTTTTTGATTTTCAAATAAAATTTATTTGTTAACAAATATATAATATTTAAAAAATCGTTTCCAAGTATATTTTCTTTCAATTCAAACATATCAAAAATGACGATTTTCCTCCGTGTAAATAAAATGATCAAAACGAATGAAATAACTCCCAATAAAATCTCATTGGGAATTATTTAATTTGGGATTTCATAATGAAATAACTCCCAAAAAAAAATGCGAAATAATTCCCAACGCATTAAGACTTCTTTCATAATGAAATAAGTCCAAATTTACATGGAAATTTTTGGGAGTTATTTCGTTTTTTTGGGAATTAATTCATTTGGGAGTTATTTTACGGTACCTTATGGTGTATCCAATTGTGAACAACTTCCGGATCAATTGGATTTTATCACTTCTTTGGATGTTTTTTTTTTGTGAGCTGTCAGTTGAGGGTCACTTGCGTTTTGTTCGATTGCAGGCCCAAGTCACGACGCAAAATTCGCCATGTTGTGGTCTCGTGAGCGACGAGAAATTGACTACCTCAGATTCTGCTGCACACTATTAATGAACGCTATATCCGTACATGGTTGTATGTTAAAACAGACTGAATTAACGACAGCTAATTCTACAGATTTAGTTTCAAAAAATATGGCCACTATCAACTGTCAAACTTCAGAAGTCCCTTCCGGAAGACCTATTATAACTCTGATCTGTACCTAACAATATATTGTCGTATGAATGATTCTGTTTGCAGGGAATAACTTTTGAAGAATAAGGGCAACCTGTATTTCAAAGTCACTTAGACTATGTCATTCCATTGTGCTACTTAGAAAAACATAAATTTTCCTAATCCCTTCCGTTTATATAGAAAGCTGAAGAGCTGGCGGATTTTAGCATAATCCAGGTTTGCTAAGTCTTCTAGAGAGCGGAAGTCGCAGACACAGAAAATATTCTATAAGTCCTCAACCTGTTCGTATCCGCTGCTTCTGCAGAAGTCATTGCGCAATACCATCAACCACTCTGCGTGTCGTCCAATAAGGCAGTGACTCGCCGTGCAACACACAATAAGTGAGACGTCCGATCTTGAAACGATATCAGCGCGATGGCGCTTTCGAAGTTTAGGCATGGCCACATCAGCCTGGAATGTAAGCAGTTCCTGACTAGTGACTATATTTCATTTGTTGCCATATAGGGACAGTCTCTCAAGAAAACCTTGCAGATCGCTAGAAATATGCTCACATGTTCCAATTCAAGTGGATCATGCATGTAAGTCCTAGTCTTGCAAGTTCATCTGGTTTGCAGTTCCACGGTATGTCATTCTAGAGAGGAACAGAGAGAGAGAGAGAGAGAGAGCGGGCACTGACATATAAGGTGTTCTAATGAGTCCTCCTCCTCTTCGTTTGCGTAGCTTCTGCGAAAAACATTGCCCTACACCTACAAAATCTGTGCGTGATGTCCAACAAGGCCCATCATGACAGACACGATAAGTGACACTTCCGATCTCGATAGCAGCTCGTTAGTGGGTTTGGATTTTTGGCAGGCCCATAGCCTGGAATGTATGCAGTTCCTGATTAGTGATAACCTGTCATTTGTTGCCATAAAGGATCTACCTCTCAAGAAAAGCTTGCAGATCGCTAATGACATGCTCACATGTTCCAATTCAAGTGAATCATGTATGGTAATTCCTAGTCTTACAAGAGCACCTGCTTTTCAGGTCCCCGGTATTTCTCTCCAGAGAGATAGAGGGGGGCTAGGACACAGAAGATGTTATATTGAGTCTTCCTCCACTTCGTATCCGTAGCATCTGCAAACAAATTGCGCTACAACTAGAGTGATCAAAAAACCGGTTTTTTTGAAAAAATAAAAAACCGGTGGATGGTTTATTTGAGTTATAAAAAAACCGGTGGACGGTTTTTTTCTTCGAAGAAAACCGGGGAAACCGGTAGAACCGGTTTTTTTCTGCATAACAAAACAGTATGAAAATTGCCGTTTGAAAAACATTTTCCTTTTTAATAACAAAAAAGGCGATTTTTTAATATTAAATTTTTAAAAGCGATGTCTTCTGATCAGGAATCTTGCACCAAATTTAGTCCTGTTGGATAGTAGTTATGAGTTGGATTGTGATGAATATTGTCATTTGAGCCAATTTTGGTAAAAACCTATGTTTTAATTTTTGATTTTTTTGCTCAAAAGAAAGCTTAGATAATTTCCTTTAAAAGCTTTGTGACCTATTAATGGGATGGGACCTGTTGATCTATCAAAATAAATATAAACCTCTGAAAAAAATTAACGTTCAACCAAACATTTTAGCATTTCAGATGGGAAAAACAACCGTTTGACAAAAATGTCAATATTTGACACCCTCAAACTCGGAAAGTCCTTAACCGATTTCGTTGGAATTGTGTCTCATAACTACTATCTGATAGGGCTACTTGGTGCAATTTTCATCCCGACAGAAGACATCCCTTTTAAAAATTAACTCACTTGACATGAAATTCCCCTTATGTAGTTCAGTCAAGAAAATATTAATATTTCGGGATATTAAATAGAATATTTAATAGAGGTATTAAATCTTTATACATATATATTTTATATACACACTTTAGTGCAGGTGGGTATATACGAGTATACATAGAAATATACAAGAGTATACACTAGTCGGTTTACCCAAATGAAATTTTCTTACTTGTTTTTCTTTCGGTTTGGAAGTGGGAGAATGCGTTTACTTTTCACATAACTTCTGCGTATAGAAATTGGTGAATGGCTTCGGATTCTAGCAAAGTTGCAGAGTCTGTTTAGGCCATATAAGGAGATCTTTCATATTATTATATTAATTTGTGATATTTTGTATATAAAGTTGTAAATAATTTTTAATATTTTAGTGATAATAAAAAAACCGGAAAACCGGTGGAAACAAACGAAAAAACCGGTTGCACCGGTTGTTCGAAATTGATGATTTTGAGAAAAACCGGGGACGGTGGAAGCAAAAAACCGGTGGGCCGGTTTATTTTAAACCGGTTTTGATCACTCTAGCTACAACTTCAATCTCTCTGCTTGCCGTCCAAGAAGGCAGTGGCCTGTCATGATAGACACGATAAGTGAGACGCAGTTTTGGAAGGACCACATCAGCCTGGAATCTATGTAGTTCCTGAGAAGTGACCACAGGTCATTTGTTACCATAAGGCAACTATCGCTCAAGAAAACATTACAGGTCGCTAAAGGCATGTCTACATATTCCAATTCAGGACACAGAAGATGTTATATTGAGTCCTCCTGCCCTTCGTATCCGTAGCTTCTGCAAAACATTGCGCTTCAATCTCTCTGCTTGCCGTCCAATAAGGCAGTGACCCGTCATGACAGATACGATAAGTGAGATCTGATAAGATGAGCTAAGGTTTGGAGCTAAGACAGGACCACATCACCCTAGAATGAATTCAGTTCCTGACTGGTGACCACCAGTCATTAGTTGCCATAAGGGCACATTCTCTCAAGAGCTTGCAGGTCGCGGATACCAAAAAAAAAAAACAGTTCATCTGCTTGACAGTTCTCTGGTATGTCCCAGTGACCTAAAGAAATGAGAGCCCAGGATAGCATTCTGTGTCTGTACCCCACTATCTCTAGAAGGGGTAGTTGTTCTACTGCGTATTGCCCAATAAGGCAGTTACCAGATATGACAGACTAGTGACCAACTGTCATTTCTAGCTACAAGGGCACTATCTCCCAAGAAAAGCTTGCAGATAGAGGCAAGTTCACATATTCCAAGTGGATCATATAAGATAGTTTCTAGTCTTACAAATTCACCTGCTCTGTTCTTGTGTCACGGTACACATCAGGTAAAGGTTGAACTATTCATCAATCTCTTTAAGATATCTGCGTCAGTCAAAAGCTGTTTTTTAGTTCAGGTCACTGTTTAAGCATCTCGCTAAGAGATCTGCGTCAGTCAAAGGCACTTTTTGAGTTCGGAAAACTGTTCAAGCATCTCCCTAAGAGATCTGCGTTAGTCGAGGGCAGTTTTTGTGTTCAGGATATTTATACCTGCGATGTCGCATTTAGGGAGAAAAGATTAAAGAGGTTTTGTAAAATCCGGGGAATATTATAAATTTTCCTAAATGTATATGTTAAGGTGATTTTCGCGTCATCTTCTGGGGAATGACGAACACCTACAATACAATAAGGAATTGAGTATGACGTTTATATTGTGTTGCCTTTTTGACCTATCGCAAATAGCACTAATTGTTTTTATAAATTGACTTTGCTCTCTACCAATATGAAACACTGCAAATTTCGTAGAAAAAATTGGGGGATGTATAATTAAATTTTACCGCCACTTCATTTAATTTTATAAGGTGCCGAGTGCTGCCCATTTTTATTTTCATTTGTGTATTATTTCTACTTCAATTGCATCGAAGAAAAAAAACTGTTATCGCACAATTTTATTAGTAGTCGATTAGAGTGTAGTACGCATTCAATTTTTTTGCACTGAAGAGTTGCACAACAAAAACGCCACCGCCATCGTTTTTAGATAGAAGCCATGGCATGATAATGTAAAGGTTGTGTGAAGCGATCAGCTGATTTCAATGCTTTATGATGATGCATTTTGACAGCAATTTGGTTAAATTCTATGCTAAAATTTACGAGTATATATATTTACTAATGTTCTACTCTTCATAATTCTTAAAAGGACTGATTGGAACTGTAATCAGTAAACTTAAAATAAGTGAAAGAAAAAAAACGGTAACAATACTTAAAGTAATTTTGTAAACCGGTTTTAATGAAGAAAAAATAGATAAATGGAACAAATTGTATTTACACATGAGATAACATTGGCAAAAAAACAACTACATAGTGTTATCTGGTGGGCAAATGCCACTACCTCTAGTAGTTGTTCCATGGTACACCAATCAAACGAACGGACGTCAAAGGCATATCTAATGAATGGACGCCTTGAACGCCGTAGCCGGTCTTTTTAGTAACAGTTTTTTTTCGCCATTGCTAATTGCTTTGTGGCCGAGTTATTTACGCATAACTCTGTGGCAGTTGGCCATTGGAGCCACAACGTGCCACCATGGAACCGTTACGCATCCATCGACACACTCACAATTGCAACTGCAAATATTTTCCTCTGCTCCAAAGTTGCCATGTTGTTGCACATCTAAACTATTTAAATTATATCACATTCGTGCAAATTCAATTCCCGCTTTACTTTTTGTATACTTTTCCCCATTGTTGTCTTTGGAGTTGTTTTACCATTTTTTTTCGTTTTAATTTTGTGATTAATGCATCATTAAACTGCGACTTTATTGCAGAGTGTATATACATACGTGCATATGACTTTTGTTCCCATGTCTACGGGCGGACTGAATCATAGAGTTTTATTTTTAATTTATTCCTTCAAAAAAGCGGGCACACAACAAAATCAAAAATAAAATGTTGATAAGATAAGGCGTTGAACTGTAGCGAAAGACGATTGTTTCAATATTTGCTAGACTCATTTCATGTTTGATTTAGAAAAAAAGTAATCAATATGCTTACGATTATCAGTAGCAGCAGTTTTGCCATGCTCTATCAGCTGATAGAGGGTGTGTTCAGTTTGTCTCTGTATAAGAAACGCATCGACTTGAAAATAGTAACTGCATTTCAAGCTAAACAATCAATTATGCAGAAAAATTTAAATATATGAATATAGAAAATAAATATAAAAAACTTCCTTACCGAAAGGAAGTGGGAAATTTCGTATCACAATAATACAACTGAGAGCAATTCGAGAAGATCCCTGCAATGGCGGAAGCTGTGTTTAGTTTGAAAAAATTTTACGTCGTACATAGCGGACCATTTTTTGTGATTGCACTTTTTTAAAGCTTTAATTTAAAAAAATGTTTCTTCTTCGATTTTTTCAAATCTATTTAAAAATAATTAACTAATTAAAGTAATTTAATAATATTAAATTTAATTAAATTAAATTAGATAAGTTTAAATAAATTATTTGAAAAGAAAATAATTTAAAAATAAAATAAAATAAAATAATAAAATAAAATAAAATAAAATAAAATAAAATAAAATAAAATAAAATAAAATAAAATAAAATAAAATAAAATAAAATAAAATAAAATAAAATAAAATAAAATAAAATAAAATAAAATAAAATAAAATAAAATAAAATAAAATAAAATAAAATAAAATAAAATAAAATAAAATAAAATAAAATAAAATAAAATAAAATAAAATAAAATAAAATAAAATAAAATAAAATAAAATAAAATAATATAAAATAAAATAAAATAAAATAAAATAAAATAAAATAAAATAAAATAAAATAAAATAAAATAAAATAAAATAAAATAAAATAAAATAAAATAAAATAAAATAAAATAAAATAAAATAAAATAAAATAAAATAAGATTTAGCTTGAGGCCATAAAAACAATTTTTTTATTATAATATTATTGTTTCAATTCTAATATTTATTCCCGATATTTCGAACGACTTCGTCGATCATCTTCTTGCAATTTATAAAAAACGAAACAAAAATCCTTCCTTTCTTTTCACTTCATTTTTAAAAATAATGAATTTTAAAATTTTTATTTTGAACTACCGATTACTTTGACTTGTAAGTTGAGCCCTTTGAATTTTTTTCTGTGGGGAGCCATTAAGGATAAGTGTAACGCAAAGCATCCAGAGGCAATTGAATCATTGAAACATGAAATCGAAGTTGCCATTGATGAGATTCGACCTAATAAAACCAGAACTTTGAAAAAATTATAAGTACTTTTTTATAGCCGATTCAAATTTATAATTTTAAATGGCCCGCCCTTTATTAACCTATGAATTCTATGTTTAACTAAAAATTGCCAAATTGTAAAATAAGACATCCCTATCACTTATTTTTTGAAAAGAAAAAAATTCCAACATTTTAAATGGATTTGAAATTAAAAAAAAATAAAAAAATTATGTTGGATTTAACAAACTTTACGTCATTTGAAAGAGAACACTATCCTAGATTTTTTAATTTATAATTTATTTTGCGAATTTTTTTTTAATAACGGGTGATCCAAGTAGTGATACTTTCTTCAATAGCCTTTATTGACAGATCACGTGTGAGTCGTGTCATGCTGTCATGTTATTTTTGTTAAGTATTGTTTGGCATTTCATCATGGAAAGACTTACGTCTGAACAACGTTTACAAATCGTTCAACTTTATTTTAATTTCACGTTTTGGGCCGGTCGATTGGCCACCAAGATTGTGTGATATCACACCGTTATACTTTTTCCTGTGGGGATATGTAAAGTGTAAAGTTTATGCGGACAAGCCCGCTTCGATTCAGGCCATGGAGCAAAACACCACGCGTGTTATTCGGCAGTTACTATTCGAAATGCTCGAAAGAGTCATGGAAAATTGGACTCAACGGATGGAGACGTAGCCTCGGCCAACATTTGATAGACATATTCTTCAAAAAATAAATACCAAAGAATGTTCTTTCAAATGATAATAAACATTCCCCATTCGATTTGAATTTTCTGCGTTTTTTCTTTAAAAAAGTAGGGAGCCTCGAAATGGATCACGCTATATATGTAATTTCAAAAAAAATTGCTCGCCTTCGAGTTTTTGTAAAATTTATTTTTTTCTTCTGTTTATTTTATTTTTAATTTATATGTTTATATTATTTTAATATCAAAATGTTTATTTAATTTTATATACTTTCATTTAATTTAAGTTTTTATATTATTTTATTTTTATTTGTTTTTATTATTCTATTTTTGTTATATAGATTTATATAATTTTATTTACTTTAATTTTATTTTTGATATTATTTCCTGTTATTTTATTTTTGTATTTATTTTTTTCTTTTTCTTTATTTTTATTTAATTTAAATTTCTTCTAAAACATTTTCCTGGGTAAAGGGTATACCAAAATCGACATTGCCAAATTTAATGCCGAATGAAAAAAAATTATTTCATTAAACTTTATATTTTTGTCATACCCATAAACAATGTAATTTTTCCAAATATAAAATATTAAATCATCGAACAATTATGTTGAAATAAAATAACAAATGACACAATTCATTGTTACTACCCCATAATTCTTACGCAAATAAAAGTTTATTGTACAACAGTTGATAAGAGATTTTAAAGAATGTAAAACAGAATAAAGGGAGCAGTGGAATAACTCAACATTTTTAAATTAATATGTACGTAGTTAAATAATCGTACACAAGTTTAAAGCTATTAAACATTTATGCAAATTATGATGGTCAATCGCTCATTTTTGTTCTCGTACTTTAAACATGAAAGATATTTGAACTTGAACTTATAAAATACATATCTACTATACAGATGACGAACATTTGCTATATGAAGTATGTACATGTAAATACATAGTATGAAAACATACTCGTGTATACATACATTTGAAATACTATAATTTATTTTACAACAAAATTCTTCTTTGGATGCTCGCATAACATTGAAATGTTATGCTCAGCTGTTCTGAATCATAGTGAATGTACTCATTTATCTCTTTGTCAAGCTCCTCTCGAGTATATGTACCACCGACATATAACCTAAGCCAACAACACTGAGCCATGAGAGTGAGAAGAAGAAAAACAAACGGTCAAACTTCAGGGCGCATGTCCTGTGACCTTCAAATTCAAAATGGAAATGCAAAATAACATCAACAACTCCAAACAAATAATAAACATTGTTATATGCCTCATGTTACGCGGCATTTACGCATAATGCAAGGACGTAGAAGGAGGAGGATGCGAAAAATATCCTGATGCAGGAAATTCTGAACTACTGTTACAAATGATAATGGCGGTGTGGCGGTGGACGTGTGTTACGTCTCAACGAAACAGACACACATACACAAACAATTTATTTTGTCACGATAACAGACGTCAGCTGTTAAATTTGCGTGGTTCGAAAATTGGGTGGCGCAAGTGGGAGAGGGAAAAACTAAAACAATGAAGAAATATCCTTAAATTAGATTGATATCGATGTGGGTTAAATTGAAGGCTATTATGAAATTGAGGAGTTTATTTGAATGTAGAAATTTAAATTTGATTTAATTGGAATTATGTAATGGAAGATATTCAAATGATTGGGAACAGAATTATTCGGAAAATGGCCTCGAAAATTATTATTTTTAAATGTTTTAATGAGATTTTTTTTAGGAATAACTTTTACTGGGTTTCTTAATTTAAATCTGTGAAAATATCGATAACTGCATTCCAATGTATGTATGTTAAGTCGCAACAGGTAGTTTTTCAGCAGTGACGATCCAAGTTTTATTAAATAGATATTTAAATTTGTATGGAATTTCTGTAAATCGAATGACCTCTACTGTATTGTGCATAACGTTTGACTGGGTTGACAAATAAGCACCAATATTTGACTGAATATAATTTGGAATATTTCGAAATGTCGATTTGGATACTTTGGAATGAAGGTATCAATATAAGGATTTAGCTGGAACTGCTTTCAAGGATGAAAATAGTGAATGTGCTACTGTTTTGTGCATAACTTTTGATAGGGTTGACGAATAAGCTCAAATTTTAGACTGAATATAATTAGGAATATTTCGAAATGTCGATTAGGATACTTTGGAATGAATGCATCGATGTAAAGATATTGCTGGAACTGCTTTCAAGGATGTCTTACTGAAAATAATGGATATTCGACAAGCCAACTGAAAACTAACAATACATTTATATTCAAAGCCAATTGAGTTACGTTAATATTTTTCAATAAACTATTCTAGATTACAGTAAATGTCATTAAAGAATACTTTATTTTCAAAATAAGAGGGGGGGGGGGTTCCGCATTACCCGCATATTTCTCAATAACCGAAGCCATTTATATTGAAAATTGTTTCCATTATTTGCTTCTACTTTGTATCCATTCAGATTAGAAATTTTCCCACATATGTGAGGTAATCGATTACAAATTCATTGAATCCGTTTCAATGCTCACACTTAAAACCGGAAATCTTTGAAGAACGGACATCTAAAGTGCCACCTTGACAGAGATTCAACTACAAAGTTAACCGGTCGTCGAACACATAATAAATAATGATGATCAATGATGATTGAAAGATTATTATGTAGTTCCCACCAAGATTTCTTTCGATTTATTTCTGCTCCACCTAAACTCAAGAACGAAATCTTCAGAAAGCCATCAATGCAACATAGCAATGCACCCCATCTGTTGGGAGGAGGTACGATGAAAATCATTTCCGTTTCATGGCTATTCGTGTTGGATACGTTCTTTCTCTTCCCGGTTATCGAGAACCATTAAGCGTCGTTTTATGGCAAACGGTTATTATGAATGAATGGATGGATGGAGGATGGATAACAGAAGGTGTAGTCGGTCGGGATGAATGAATGGCTAGTGATGGCCTGGGTAGGCCATAAAGACGCATCATAATGAAATAACCATTAACATATCACACTGCTTCTCACACACATACACACACATCCATACATACACACACATCCATATGTGTCTGTGGTTCTCAGCGACAGCACCTTAGGTGTGTGTGATCAGTATCACAGAGAAACACCGGTTAATGGATGCATGCTACAAGCCTCCATGGATTCTTGGACAGACGGACAATTTGACTTGAATACATACCTTTTTGTCTTCTTCTTCTCTGTGTAGTTTTGTGCTAATGCATTTTTTAGAAGAGTTTATGTGCGAACGAATATTTTTTGTTTTTTTTTTTTTTGCTTCTGCCGACATGCATTCTTATTGATATTAACCTAAATTATTGAAACCGGCAAAAGATCTAAGAACAGGAGGTATTACTTAAGAAGTAGTTAAAAATAACACATTACAAAAAGATACCATATTGATGGTGCAGATAGCCTGCGGCAAGGTGACTGTTAGTGTACAGTGTAATAAAGCAGGTTGATTACATCTTGGTTACACCATTAATGATGAGAAGATGTCCACTTTTTTGTTGGTCAATATGAGGTGGTTTTTTGTGTGAAACCATTTACATGGCAATAAAAATGATCCAAAATCCATTAGGTGATTTCAGACAATTGTCCCAGGAAACATTAACATAAAGGAACTGCGTTTTAGGGTATAGGACTACATTTACACGTGCAATAAAACAACAAAAATATAAAATTCAATTTACATAGTAGTGCTTATTTATCAAAAAGTTAATTTCATAAGAAGCAACCTTTAATCGAGATCAATTGAAAAATGTGTACTCTAGAGCTTTAAGAAATGCATTCGGAAGGAACCTTTGGAGGACGGCTATATCAAAACATGGACCGATGTATCATATTTTCATAAGGGACGATCTAGTTTCAATATAAAGTATAAATGATCAAATTTCAGTCTGATCAATTGAAAATTCCGTAATTTAGGGCGTCAGGGGATATAATGAGAAAGGACCTTTATACGAGGAGGCTATATCAAAACATGGACCAATGTACCCCATTTTTGTTAGAGATGATCTAGTGCAATATAAAGTATAAATGCTTAAATTTCAACATAATCCGTTCTAAAACTCGTTCTCTAGAGCTTACAGAAATGTAGTCGGTAGAGACTTTATATGGGGACTATATCAAAACATGGACCGATATGCCCAAATTTCACTAGGGACTATCTATTGCAACATAGAGTGTAAAAGCTTTAATTTTACTTTAATTTCATGACCGTTCAAAAAAGGCGTCGAATAGAGCCTCGGAAGGAAACTTTATGGACCGATATATCCCGTTTTCACTAGGGACGATCTAACGCACTATAAGGTATAAAGGTTCAAATTTTAAGCCAGATCAATTGGAAAATGCTGCCCCTAGAGCGTCAAGTCTAATCGGAAGGGAAGTTAATATGGGTGCTATAAAATACATAGACCGATATGCCCCATTCTCCATAGGATCTTCCCTAGTCTATGAAATTCCTATGCACCAATTTTCGTAAAGATCGCGTCATATTTACGATACTTTTGGAACAAGAATACATGGACAGACGGACAGTGCTAAATCGACTAAAAGAGTGATTCTATGCCGATCGCTATAAACTATGGGTCTGTATCTCTTTTTGGGAGTTGCACACAGTCATAATATTCTATATGTACTACAATGTGGTGTCGTACATAAAGACTGACTATTTGTTACGAAATAATTGATCACAAACTTTGTGACGCACGCTACGTAAATTGGAAGTAACTTTGAAAGTTAAAGTGTGTTTCGTGTTTTGTATAATGAAGAGCACAAATTCGAATACCTAATAAAAAGATAATTCTAAAATAACTTATTTGCAGTCAAACAATTTTATATTTTTTTATAAAAAGCCGTGAACTCTTTGTGACGCACGTTTCCTTTTCTATAGCATATAAACCCACAGGGAAGTCGTAGAAGAGGAATGCCGCCAAATACGTGGAGGCGATTGGTGGATGCTGAAGCACTAGAAGCAGGCTTAACCTGGCGACAATTTAAAAACATAGCGATAGATGAAATTAAATGGAATGAATTTGTTACGGCCCTATGCTCCTCCTAGGAAGTATGGGAATATATCGTCATCAGAAACGAAAAATGGCGTAACAACAAGAAAAATGGAAACTCAGTTTTTGATGGATTTCGGTACACTGCATCAAATTACACATCCTTACAAATTTTTAGCGACCTACTATCAAAAGGGCCTAACAACAAATTATTTCTTTTTTCATAGTTAAAAAATACTATTTCACGCAACTTTTACAAACCAGTTATAAATCATGTTTGTGTGATTTTATATATGCCTCAATATGTGTAGATATTATCCTGAAAACCCCGTTTTCTAAATACAGTACTTTTCATTTTATTTAGTTTTTTGCTTCTTCTGTAAAATTTTTAAATATGATGATATGCCCTTTTTCGTTTCTGATGACGATATATATATTTATATATATTATATGTATACATATATATACGACAAATCGAATGTTTCAAAAAAATTTCGGTTTTGATTTTTTTATAATTTGTGGTACACCTGAAAGAACGCTTCGTGGAATTTTTTGAGATGTTTCCGACAACTCGTTCAGAAGTTATCGATATTTAAAAAAATCGTGATTATATCACTCTGCGTATGGTCCGATTTGAAAAATCTTTATTTTGAAAGGTTGGTTTTTCGGAACATTTCGGAAAAATATAAAAAAAAAATTAATTTTTTAACTTTTTGTACTGTCCGATTTGTACTGTCCGATTTTCGCGAAAAAAAGTTTTTCGTTCCTGATAATCTTACTATAAATATAATTATATGTCAAAAGTTGTACAAATCGATGGATTTTTTGGTGATGTATTCGACAAAAAGATTCCTTGTAAAAATCACTATAGATGCCCACAATACACTTTTATGGCAATTCAATGGTTTTTTTTTAATATATCGTATTTATTGGAACAGTGGCTTGCAGCATTTTTTTTTTAATTTTTAAAACTTAACAAAAATATATAAATAATTTTAGGCCCACTTCCATCCAAAGCTTATATGTTAGAGAATTAATAGAAGTTTACAATATCATAAATTCGCGAAAATCACATTTAAATTTCAAAACATAAAAATCGCACACAAAAAAAAACAATATTTTTTGTGAAAAGTACCGAAAAATGCCAACATTTCAAAAAAAAGTTTTTTCAAATCGAACCATAACTTAACAAGATATCAGCAAAAACCAGATACACAGAGTGATATCTTAAAGATTTTTTAAATATCGATAACTTCTAAACGAGTTATCGGAAAAATCTCAAAAAATTTCACAAAGCGTTTAGGTGTACTAAAATATATAAAAAAAATGGGAAAAAGTCAAAACCGAAATTTTTTGAAACCGTCGATTTGTCGTGGAATTCCCCATATATATTTATTTATTTATATGAATTGCAATACAAAGTAAATTGTTCAGGCGTAAGTCTTTCCATGATAAATGCCAAAAAATACTTAACACAAATAACATGACAGCATGACACGACTCACACGCGATCTGTCAAAAAAAGGCTATTGAAAAAGTATCTCTACTTGAATCACCCTTTAAATACCTTCTGATTCATCTGCTTTATGAAGGATCTCTGGAAATCTAAGGAAACGTTTTAATATGTAATCATGTGAAATGGTCCAACATATTCCTTCCTCTTCAGAGTTGTATTTTTAAGATTTTACTATTCCCAACCAAGTTCGGAAACCTTTTCTGCATTTCTTCTCAGATTAAACTTGATAAAGATTTGTGTCTCAATAAAATACCAAAAATGCCTTTTCTTCACCTGATTTAAGAAGGATCTCAGGATTTCTAAGGAAACCTTTTAATATGTCATCTTGGGGAAAGATCTTAAGTATACTGTAGCGGAGTTGTGTATGTTATTTTTCCGAAACGTGTTCTGAAATAATACAATATATTGTCTATTTAGCTTTAACCATCCTGTAAACACGATTTTTAAATAAATTGAGGAAAGCAAAGCAGTATTTGTGGTTCTCCATTAGGGCGGATTAACATATTCTAAACAAGAGTCGCATTTTTTTGAGTGAGGAACTCATGATAAAATTGATGAATAAACTTGTGCAAACTACCACAATTTACTTCTGTTACACATGATTGCACAAGGATCTCAGTGTATCTAAGGAAAACTTTTAATAAATCATCTTGGGGAATGACCTTACGTATAACGTAGCGGAGTTGTATATTTACGATCTTATTTTATCCGAAACAGGTTGTGAAATATTTTCTACATTTCTTCTCAGATTAGACTCGATAATCATTTTGGTGTCAGGAAATAAATAACTTTTCTAATTTTTCATGCTTCACAAAATGTTCACAAAATAAATTGGGGAAAGCAATGCAGTATTTGTGGTTCTCCATTAGGGCGGATTAACATATTCTAAACAAGAGTCGCATTTTTTTTTAGTGAGGAACTCATGAGAAAATTGATGAATAAACTTCTGCAAACTACCACAATTTACTTCTGTTACACATGATTGCACAAGGATCTCAGTGTATCTATGGAAAACTTTTAATATATTATCTTGGGGAATGACCTTACGTATATCGTAGCGGAGTTGTATATTTACGATCTTATTTTATCCGAACCAGGTTGTGAAATTTTTTCTACATTTCTTCTCAGATTAGACTCGATAATCATTTTGGTGTCAGGAAATAAATAACTTTTCTAATTTTTCATGCTTCACAAAATGTTCATACATTTTCTCCCTTCTTTAGCCGCTAGAAGATCAACGCTGCCGATACCAAACTTTAATGATTTCTTAAAAGCTTGAGAATTTATTGGTGGTCTTCAAAATTGACACCTCTTTCAATAGTAAATCAACACACTTGTCCATCAACAAGTGTGTTGTGCAGAAGAAGAAAAAAAGAACAGTAATGTGAATTACTTCTTACAATGAAAAGTATTGAGTTTTTTTTCGGCTCGTAAAAGAAAAGAAAATATAGGGAAACAATCTTCATGGCTATTAGATGAAGAAAAGAGCCAATAAGAAAAAAGGCCGCTGTTAATTTGAAAGTTCTACACAAAAAGACTTGGTCATAAGACTGAAAATTTTATGATCAGACCACCATCACACATAACAAAGAACATATCGTTACAATAGACAATGCAACAAAACGGCATCTCATGATGGCCCAAACAAACAAATATTGGTGTAGTAGCCGGTTGGTAATCTATCACGGACCTCTTAGCCACATCTCAACAACAATTAATGATCGTAAGTATGGGTGTGTTACGAACAGATACTTTCCCAAAAACAAAGGCAAAAAAAGTTTAAAAGTGGAAAAAGCTGAAAGGTAACAAATGGAAGGAAAACAACTTGAAACGAAATGCATTCTCTGTGGGATATGAGGAGAAGGGGTAGGTGGAAGAGATGCTTGGGTGGTTTGCCATTCATAGCCACCGCAAACCCACCAACAAACCAACCAACCAAACTGGGCATGTGTCGATAGATCACCAGCAGCGCTGCACCACGCGCAACCTGTGCAAGATTGTGCAGCGGAGGCCTTAGCACATCGCCTTTGTGTGTATCAGATTCCCATGAAAAGCAGGCTATAATGACTATTTTTGGAGTCTCGTCGGTCTCTCTCGATGATAAATTGGCGACAGATGGCACACAAAGAAAGCAACAGAAATAACAAAGTGTTTTCCCCCCAAAAACCAATATATTTACTTTCCAGACAAGGCAGATACGAGGTTTGTCAACATATTTATGGTTTCGAAAATTTGTCAAACTATAAAATGCCAGAAGGGAATCTCTTTTACGTTTTTAATTTATTTATTTTCAACAATTGTAATCAGTACCCTTGTTTTGCAACTCATGGTGAGAAAAATTCCCAGTAAAAATTTCGTGTTTATCCATTTTTTGTGACATTTTCCTCATCGAGAGTTATAGAACAGGTGTACAGACCTCTATATCGAAATCTGCATTCCAAAATATGCTAAGTCGACATAGCATGTTTTAAGGTATACTTCATTCATAAATTCTAAACATTCCATTCATAAATTCTAAACATGCAGTCAAAATATCGTGTTTATCCAACAATCCAATTAAAAGTTATGTAGAAAATAGTAGAATCCATTCGATTCGCATTATAAAGAAATCTTTGATGGCGTTTCGAGTAAAACTACCAGTTTTGACTTGGCATACATTGGAATGAAGGTCTATGCGTATTTTATGCTAGGTCACTGACTAATTACCAAAGTTTAGGTTGGCACGCAGTGTATCAGCTGATCACTATTTAACCTATTTATGGTTAGTGAACAACGTATCGTAAAATGACACGAGAGAATGAATGATTAAAAATGTGATATTATGAGAGAGAAGTGATATTAAAAAAACACTTTCCTGGCGATACTCGTATTTTTTATGTCTCTTATCGTACCTACACTCGTACTCCGAGGACTTCAATCGACTGGGGAATGCAATTTCTTTCTTCTGCTGTTCAAATGAAAAGGGGCCAATGAAGTTTAAAGCTTAACTAATTTATTTGGTTTGTTGATACAACATGACCGACCAACAAACAAACAAAACAAATCGAACACCATAGGAGAGACATGCAGAAATTGCATAGCCAATGCACTCGGTAACATTTGATTGAAGAGGAAACAACAAAATCTTCGCAAACAAATGGAAAATCTAATGAATAAGAAGAAGAAAAGAAGACGGCGACGGCAAAGTAGAAAAAACAAACAAGGCACACAAGCTGAAGAAAAACACAAAATATTGAAATTATGCCCACAACAACAACAAGACGTTACATGATTGTAACTGAATTCAAATCCTATCTCATGGCAACGACTACAGAGGTAAACAAACATAAAACCGCAATAAAATGAACACAGTTAAGGTCATTCATTCACTCATTTGTTGGTGGCGGCTGGTGCCGCTGCTGCTGCTGCTCCTCCATTGTTTATATCACTGACCCAGAGACCCAGCGAAATGTTGTTATTAAAGCCGACAACGATCATCAGCTCGCCACACACGGGCAACAACATTAACTACAACAACAGTCTTGTAATCCCACAACAACATTTAACCGACAACAAAGAAATTTTTTGATAATTTTGGTATTTTCTTATTTATCGTGCACCAAGCTAAGAAATTATTTACTTTTCGATTTTCCATTAAAGCGGGAACACTTTCACTTTCATGGGAAAAGAATAAGTGTATACAATATGCATTTTAAAGTAAATCTTTATCAATGGAATATTTTGTATTTAACAAGTTGGCAGTCTTGTTTTATAATTTGGAAGAATGTGAGAACCAAAAGATGAAGGAAAAAACTAAAGAAAGAAATCGATCAGTCAATTTGAGTGTACGTTACCTTGGACACTAATTGTCAATATTAACGATTAGTCATTTAAATCTACTCTGAAAAAAATTGGCCAAAAACTAAAGACACTGTTGTCCTTAAACTAAAGATTTATTCTGTTACTGTTTGAAAAACTAAATTCACGATTTAAAAAAATCATTGGTTTAAAAGCAATTACCTTTATTCCTGTGATCAATTGTCCTTAATATTATGTACTTGTTGACTTTAGTGTTACTTTCTAAAATATCTTTACATTAATGAAAAATGCATTGACCCAATGGAATTTCAGGATAAATGTCAATAGTTTTGATGATTTTAGGTATATATTATGTGATATTATACACATGAACATGTCATATTTTTAAAGACAGCATGTCCTTAATTTCGCGCCCTTAACTGTTCGCCATCTTTGCTGGCTATGAATTAAATCAATTGTCTTTGGAATTAAGCTATTTTTTGTACATTATTATATATGTGGTTTTATTTTAAAGGATGAGCTCGTTTTTATTTGCGAAAGGCCAATTGAGAGTATCATTAATCGCAAAAATGAGAGTACCAGAAAAGTTAGAGTTAAAATTAAGAAAGTGAAAAGCCTAATAAGGTCTCTTCAAAGAATGTGTAGAGTGTGTGCGGATATAAAAATTGTATTACTAAAATAAATTCAGCCTTTGGCATTGGAAAATTTGCAGGAAAAGGTTGTTATAAAATCTATGTTGGGTATTGGGAAAATACGGGTATGAAATATGATGTAACGAAAAAAATAATACAAATTGCTATGAGCATGTAAAAATTCGAATGTAAATAAAAAATATTTATCGAAATGGATATGATCACTTAATGCAGTATCGATACACTTGATGATAAATGTACTTGACTTAATTACAACATGTAATTGATTTAAGGATGCTTCATGTCTTTAATTGAAGTATTCATGTCTTCAAATGTAATTGATTTAAAGTCTTTAACTGAAGTACAAGGTGTACTTATTTTAATGATCACTGTCTTTGGCGTCAAATCAAATCCAAAATTAAAAGTTAGGATAATTTCATTGATTTTCAGTACGTTTTTTTTCAGTGTGAGCTCGGTCATTTTGCTGTTCAAGGCCACAGGATGTCCCGTTTTTCATATATTTTATACGAGTACGTTATATTCCTAAAAATTACATACTACAATAATATGTCATATTTCTAGTTTGTATTTTTTAATTGTTTCGAAAAAGTGCTAAGCAAATAAGCGTAATTTAAATAGATGTCCCTTCTTATGGTGTTATAATTCCCATAAAATATGTAAAGCTATTGCTCATAAATGTAAATGTATTCTTTATAATTTAAAGAAAGAAATAGTTGATATGAATGAACGACGTAACGTATTCCAATTTCATGCTTATAATAATTTTTTTTTACTTTTATCTTCGTCGATGTAATTCTAAATTCTTCATATATTTTAGGTTAAACATAATTTGATATACTTCTCAGCGTATTATCCAAATTTGAAAAATGTTTCATATTCACAACTATAATAAAACAACTTTATTTTACAATACCAGTAAGGAAAGGCTAAAGTCGGGCGGGGCCGACTATATAATACCCTACAACACTCTCGTAATATTGAATAACTCTGAAATATAAATTTTGTAGTTCATGTATAAATTGTTTATTCTAAATTTAAAAACGATCGGACGAAACATATATATGGGAGCTATAGCTAAATCTTAGCCGATTTTCTTCAAATTCGGCAATGTTGGTTCATGGATCAAGAAACTCTACCATTCTAAATTTCAAAACGATTGGATGTAAAATACAGCTTTTATAGGACTAAAGGTCCAAATCGGACGAAACATATATATGGGAGCTATAGCTAAATCTTAACCGATTTTCTTCAAATTCGGTAGTGTTGGTTCATGGATCAAGAATCTCTACCATTCTAAATTTCAAAATGATTGGATGTAAAATACAGCTTCTACAGGACTAAAGAGGAAAATCGGACGAAACATATATATGGGAGCTATAGCTAAATCTTAACCGATTTTCTTCAAATTTGGCAATGTTGGTTCATGGATCAAGAAACTCTACCATTCTAAATTTCAAAACGATTGCATGTAAAATACAGCTTCTATAGGACTAAAGGGCCAAATCGGACGAAACATATATATGGGAGCTATAGCTAAATCTTAACCGATTTTCTTCAAATTCGGCAATGTTGGTTCATGGATCAAGAAACTCTACCATTCTAAATTTCAAAAAGATTGGATGTAAAATACAGCATTTATAGGACTAAAGGTCCAAATCGGACGAAACATATATATGGGAGCTATAGCTAAATCTTAACCGATTTTCTTCAAATTCGGTAGTGTTGGTTCATGGATCAAGAAACTTTACCATTCTAAATTTCAAAATGATTGGATGTAAAATACAGCTTCTACAGGACTAAAGAGGAAAATCGGACGAAACTTATATATGGGAGCTATAGCTAAATCTTAACCGATTTTCTTCAAATTCGGCAATGTTGGTTAATGGATCAAGCAACTCTACCATTCTAAATTTCAAAACGATTGGATGTAAAATACAGCTTCTATAGGACTAAAGGTCCAAATCGGACGAAAGATATATATGGGAGCTATATCTAAATCTGAACCGATTTAAACCAAATTCAATAGCGATCTTAACAGCTGCGAAATACTCTAAACTGCAAAATTTCAGAACGATCGGAGTGAAATTGCGACCTGTAGTCGACGAACAACTTTACATCCACAGACGGACGGACGGACGGACGGACGGACGGACATGCTTAAATCGACTCAGCTAGTGATTCTGAGTCGATCGGTATACTTTAAGGTGGGTCTAGCTGTGTTATTTTCAGGTGTTACAAACATCTGCCGTGAAACAAACTTATAATACCCTGTACCACAGAGTGGTGTAGGGTATAATTACTTTGTGCTTGCACCTGATTGTGGAAGCCCATACTTTATTGTTTTTCCTTGTGTTTTTACATACCGCCATCAGAAATGAAAAAGGGCGAATCACCACTGTAAATTTGTTGTTATGCCCTTTTGAATTTCATTCATTCCATTCGCCATTTTTGATAGTAGAGCACGACCAGGATATGTATTTTGAAGCAATGAACAATTACCTATCTATAACTTAATTTTGCATTCTTTGGTTTAATGGCCCTTTTTCGTTTCTGATGACGATATATTTAATTTGTTCATTTATTCTCTCTTAATATTATAAAGTCAAATTTAATTATCTGTTTACAAATGCAAACTAAACGAAACGCTTACTAATAAAAAAATTGTGGGTTCTTCCGTTCCGTTAACACATGGGGTTATTCCATAAGAAACGTTCGATCAGCTCAATCGTCACGTTTTAGCAACGTTACGTTTGCATCCAGTCATAAGGATGGATAAGCCATGCGTAAAGGTATTGCTGCGTTAACAGGTTGGGATTTTAAGACTGGGTTAGGCAAACGTAACCGTAACGCCCCCGTAGCGTAACGATTCAGCTGATTCTGACATATGGAAATCAGTGTAAACGATTAGCCAAGGGAAACGTAAACGGATGGTCGGTCGAACTGGAAGCTCCATCACATCAAAAACCAATGAAAATGTTGAGAAAGTGAAGAAAATTGTTATGGGAAAACGTCGAATCACTAGTAGAGAAGTTGCAGAGTATGTCGGCATATCGGTTGGACCATGCCATACAATAATTTCGGAAATTTTGGGCATGAAGGGTATGTCAGCGAAGTTCGTTCCAAAATTACTGAATTTTGAACAAAAAAAAACCGTCGCATGTTCGTATTTTTTTGGATGGAAAGGATAACAGATTTGGCCCCCGCGATTTTTTCCTGTTCCTAAAATTAAAGAGACCCATGAAAGTATGGCGTTTTGCGAAGATTGAGGAGATAATACCGAACAGGGAAAAACGTGTAAGTGTTATGTCTCTCACAAACAAACTCAACGAAGAACATATGGGCAAATCTTGGGTTGCGGACGCTACATTCGTACGCATTTTGTTTACTATTGTTCATCCATTTGACGTTCTCAATGCAATATTTTCATATAACCTTTAGCAACAACAATTATTTCGGAGATCTTTGAAATGAAATTTAAATATTTACCTAAATACTTTTGATGAATGCGATATTCGCTGCGAATATTCCGTTCGGCTGTTGCGGACGTAACACAACAATTTCAACACGTAAAACGACAATATACTGCGGAAAATTTTATATAATGTTATAATTAAAATTTATAGAACCCGTTGAACCAGTCATGATGAGATCATTTGAGTGGACCGCAAAATAATGATTTCATTACACACCCGCATTTTTTTACACTTTTGGTATACAATTTTTCGGATTTGCCCATATGTTCGAGAGAAGTGTGCCAACATAAATAAAAAAAACGCTAATCGAATGCACGTAGCCCGAGAAATTTCAAAATTCACCTTTTCTATTGTACACACCTCGAACATACATATCTCCAGTTTATGTAAAGAAGTTAGAATATATTTATGCGGATTTTCACGGAACGCATCTACAGCTACTAAAGGCTGGTTCATACAGTGGTCATACAGTGGTAATTCGATTACGTGAGATCTAATAGCTCTAAAATTTATGGGCAGATATTGATGAAATTTCAGCATATCGTTCCAAAGGCGATTCATAACTTATTTATATAAAAATAAGCAAAAAATAATTTCCCAATTTCTCGTTTTATGCTATCGAAAATTCAGATTACGATTCGAAACGGATGCGGTAATTAGGCCCCAGGTCTTACGAAATATTGTTTTCAGCAAAATGTCAAAAAATGTATCCGTGTGAACTTAAATCTTTTGTCTTGCAGAAAAGTCATTGTCAGTACATTGTAAGTTTTGCAAAGTTTGTGCATTTGACAATAGCGCTATTGTCAGACAAACATTTTATTCTTTGCACTGTCTATAAAATATTTTTATTGGCAACCCTGCCTATACATTATTACAAAATATATTTTAAAAATATGAAATTATAAGCTTTTCTCGCAATCATCTGTACTGACAATTCACAATTTGTCAATATCAGTAGATTGCCATCACTTTGACAGATCTGGTAACATTGTAAGATATTTTCGTTATATTTTTCTGCCTTCCTTTTAGTTTCTATATTTCAAACTTTGTCAAAATCAGCTGTGTTATGTGCATTCGATTAATTACAGTCTATTCTTCTTCATATCTTCAATGTTTGTTTATTCTTATGTCTTATGGTAATTAGATTATAGGGAAGACATTTTTAATTCGAAATTGTTTCTTAAAAATTATTTGCTCAATCGTAGCAATTTCTACAGATCAGTAATACAAATAATAACAGGTGATAATAAAATTTATTTTTACACTAAACATTTCTAACATACATCTCTATGGGGAGAGAAAGTACATCCGATTAGTAATTTTCCGGATCGAAAATATTTATGTCTAGGTAGTTAATGGAGCAGTTGTTTCTTTATTTGAAAGGAAATTATCTCAGCTGATACATAAGTGAGACATTAAATGTGAACCATGAAGTTCAGCAGTAGCTACGACACCGTGTACGACGAGTATGCTCTCACTCTGAACTCTCTAATGAACTGCAATTTGTGAGAGAGCAGGGTGAAAATGTCTTGATTTCGCTACTTATGTATGTATGTATACAGTATATTACATGTGAGTATATCGTGCATGTTAAGCATTATTTCGACTACTATTCATATTTATATATGATTTGTTTTTTTATTATTTGCTGCTTTTGTTGTAGAATTTTTAATGACGGATCTTATGATGAAATTTATGTTTTTCCGGTTTTCATTTTGTATAAATTACCACTTAATTTCTATAATGAGACCTGTGCCACCATTTCTTGGCTGCCTTTGTGGCTGTTTGCCTCGGAAGAAGATAATAAAAGAAAATCTTTGCTTCTTTCACATTTTTATTAAGCTTTATTGTACACATGTCATGTGTGTAGTATATTTTGGCCATAGTCCGGGTCGCAGTGTAACAAAATCACGCACCTCATTTACGATACTTATACGGCAATCTTTTGGAAACTTTTAGAGTGACTAGCAAGAGATAGAGGAATAAACCAAAAAACGAAACGCACATTTTTAACCTGTTTCTTCTTCAGATTTCAACTGAGTTTATCAGATGGCTCCGACGGACGTGCGGACTATTCACATACATATATTAGTCTTAGTAGCGACTCTGCAACGAAAATGAAAGTCGTCTAATCAAATGCAACGAAAGCAAAAGTGCATATGAAGATGAAGGCCAAACTTTGTCGCCTTTGTTGTCCCCTTTCCCAAAATAAAAATTGGGGAATAAAGAAAAAACAAAACCCAAATTAAGCCAAATCTCATAAATCACTTGGCAGCCAAAAAATTGTGGGGGGAGGGGGTTGAATTAGAGTTAAAACAACTGCAACCAATTCGAAAATGGACAGAGGAGCCGCATCCAACAGCCACTGACTGGACTGTAGCACTAAAGCCGAATGACAACATTTACAAAAACATTTATAATAAAAAAGGGAAAGGTGTTGAACGTATTGGACCAATTGGTAGAGGCTTATATATTTTTTTTTGGATGCTGGGCTTTGTTAACGCTTAATCATCTCAAGAAAATCCCCAATTTATGATAATTAGTATTCTTATTTTTTGTTTGTTTAAACACAGCAGCTGCAGTGGGAATTTGCTTTTTTTTTCTTTCAGAGATAACAGATTTTGTTTTGTAAAAATCTTAATTGGAAAGTTGTTCAATTGGTGTTGAATTTCCTCGCGATGACTGTGATATTTTCATCGCAGCGCTTAACAGAATCAGCTAAATTGGGAACATTTCTTTGGAAAATTATAATAACCTTTCCAAAAAAAAACACTTTTAATAAAACTGTAAAGAAAATTTTGGTTTTTATTAACTAAGCTGTAAATTAGATTCTGAATTATAGTTAAAAATCCAATATAATTTCTTGTATATATTCTAAAACCGTTGGTAACGGCGGACTTTGAGTTATTTCATTTCAAGGGGTTGCGGGATTTTCATTGCAAAGTAGATTATCTCTTAGTGGTGACGTAGTGTTACCCACTTTTGCTATGAAGGACTAATTCCAGATTCACACGAGACAATTTTTTTCAAGCAAGTGTCAAAGTTTGTTGGAGAGAGAGGTTTAAAGAGCTCTCTGCATCTCTCTCCTATAAACTGCTACACTTGCTAGGAAAAAATGGTCTCTAGTGAATCTGAACTGATATCTGTCCTTGTAACGGGACAGAGTTGCCAAACATTACTTTCGTTACAGGCTACCGATTTTGTTTGGAAATTTGCAACGAATCTTCTAATGTCCACTAACTGGCGTTTTTTCAAACAACTGACGTATTTCCACTAACTGGTAGCAATGGCTCCGTGAAAAAAAGACAATAAAAAATGCAGAACAACAAATGATACGAGTAGTAAGTCAGAAAATTTTAACATTCTTCTAATTCTTGTTCTAATTCTCTTTAATTCACAAATAAGTCAA
Organism: Eudasyphora cyanicolor; assembly: GCA_963930755.1. Taxonomy (NCBI): domain Eukaryota; kingdom Metazoa; phylum Arthropoda; class Insecta; order Diptera; family Muscidae; genus Eudasyphora; species Eudasyphora cyanicolor. Next base: position 266,082,873 of record OZ005737.1, read on the forward strand.
AACAATCTCTCCAAAAATGAGTTGGTGTAGAATTTCAATCAATTTCACACTGGCAGCACCGTACTCGATTAAGTCGGGAAGAAAAGTAGGGTAACTCTACCGATAATAAATATCGTTTATCTCTCCATACAATTAAGAGACGAAAACACACTTAATATTGTTGCATGGATTTTAAAAAATACACGAGACATCCATGTTTTTTAGAATAATAGGAATACACAAGAAAATGTAATTCGGGAATATTAAAAATTAGCACGAAATCAGTCGTAATTCGATGTCTGTAGTTGTCGATACAATTTTGGAAAAAAAAAAACTTTAACAAAACGTAGTCATATTAATAATTTCATTTCCTCTGTTAACTCTGTCAATAAAAAAATTGCCTTCTCAGGAAACAAGTGTCGATCTAGCGGGTTTAGGTGGTTTTTTTATATAAATCTAGCATTTTTGTTAGTTTGCCAAATAATATATGTAACCCCATATAACCCCATAAAAAGAGTGTGGCTTGAAAACTTTCGTAAAATATTTATTGCAAAATAATAGAACTAAACTAAAAGAAGTCTCAATTTCAGGAAAAAGCTAACACTTAAACAGAGTACATAATTGGGTAAAATTCATAATATGGAATTAAAGATTTGCTATTCGAGTCAAATAAATTTGTCCAGAAAATTTGAAGTAATTCGTAGAAAAAATATAAAATGGACTAATTTAAATGTATTTAATTTTCAATACAAAAATTAACTAATGTCGATTTCGTTCTGGAAAAGGTGCAGCATTTTTTTTGCCTTTTCCCGAAAACGTTATTGAAGTTTGAAAATTGGATTTGAGTTAATTTAGCTGGTCTACATTATTTTGACTTAAAATATGCAATTAATTTCTAGTATTTCATGTCAACGGAGCAAAATTTTTTTTCCAGAAACGAAATCAACCTACACATTTGTTGAACTGATTTTTTCAGTGTCTTTGGCATTGTCAGCTCGCTGGTAAATTTCGAATTATCAATTGACATTCTTTACTTCTCCCTTATATCCATACGAACACTGCCAGCATCAGCTGCATGAACTACTATTTTTTCGCCTTTACATCACCGTAAATTTTCTATTTGGATTGCATGGCGAAGATTGCATCTTAATTAAACAAAACAATGCAGATGTCATTACTAAGATAGGAACTGTTTTGTATTATTTCGAAAGCCATCAGAATATAATGAAGATTGCAGCTTTTCCCTAAGTTGGTCTGTTTGTTTTAAAATAATAAGAAAAAAAGTAAAAAAAATTAAAATTAGTGCACTGAAGCTTTTTTTACTTTAAAAACAATCTGCGGTTAATCTACAGTTAGAGGTTAATCTACAGTTAGAGCTATTGTATGATTCTCATGCATTTCTTTGCCATAACATCCCAAAATAAGCAAGTTAAAAAAATTTTGGTACTTGGCATTTTGGTCCATATCCACTTTTATTTTAATATTTTTTCGTATTTGTATTACATGGACCACAAAAAGGGTCGGTCAAAAATATCGAAATTATTTCCCGTTATTCAGAGTAAAACAAATTTACACTACCAATATCTCGAAAACTAGGCGAGATAGGAAAAAAATGATTGTAGATTCTGAAAGAGCTTGCTTGGAACCCATAGTATCAACTCCTAACGATATTTCCATATTTGGAAATTAATATTTACGGGAACATTTTTTGGGCTCTAGCGAAATTTTTTTTCATTTTGATTGTTATCTTTTGTGGAACAGGTGCGATATATGTACATACAGAGCATCTTAAAATGAGAAGAAAAATTAAGGCGCATGTTATCGATATCTCGCTTAGTTATCGAGTTATCATAGGTTAACATTGGAAAAATCGATTTCTTCTTCGTTTCCAAAATTAAATATTATAAGAAAAATCGATACATTTTTTAGTTATCGATAACTGTCTTTATAATCGATAAAATCCATAGTTATCGATTATAAGAATATGGTAACAATTATGTTAAATTTTTATTTAAAAAAATACTCGATTTTCTCTCTTTTTTCATGGCCTCAAAATAATAAAAAAGCAAAAAATTGATTTTTCAAATTTCAATAACTATTTATATAACATCCATAGTTATCGATTATAAGAATTTGATAACAATTATTTGTATTTTTATTTCAAGAAATTGCTCGATTTTCTCTCTTTTTTTATGAGCTCAAAATAATAAAAAGGTAAACAATAAATTTTTCAAATTTCGATAACTAATAGTTATCGATAAAATGTATTAGTATTTTCTTTCCATTTCCTAATATTCAGCTCATTTAGCAAAAAAAAATATTATATATTTTTTTCCGATTTCTTTAAAAATTGACGTTGGATAACTCGCCAACTATCGATAGCATTCCAGGTAAATTGACATTTCAGACGATTACAAGAAAACCTTACAATTTCATATATTTACAATATATTTTGTAAATATTTATATGCAGGATTGCCAATAAAAATATTTTATAGACGGTGTTGCCAATAAAATGTTTCTCTGACAATGGCGCCATTGTCACATGCACAAACTTCGAACATCTAACAATCTGCAAATTGGCTCACAATGACTTATCTGCCAACGTTGCAAGACAAAAATTGTATATTGACACGGCTGTACTTTCCAGGGCTGCATTTTTCCGCCATTTTTCTGACAATATTGTCCGATCTGGCAATAGTCTGTATATAGCTTTATACTAATGTCATGATAATCAGGATAATTTCCTTAATACTAAGTAAATTGTTTTAATTTTAAGTACCAAATATCTTTTTTATTTTTAAAAAACTTAGGAAGTAGGACAACAATTTTTGCAGTGCGGTAACTCTGTTACTAAATATTTGAAGGCTTAGGGAAAATTCCGTTTTAAGTGTCTTTTGTTGCCTTATAAATATATCATGTTTTAAGCTTGTTAAATAAAACACGCCTCATATAGCAATTACTTATTCTGGTACATTGTCCAATTGCATCTTAAAATGTAAACAATTATTTATATTTAATGGTAGTTTATTTTTCACTTACCACTTTGTTCCGCTTCCTGCTGCTGTTGACGTTGTTCGCGCAACTCCTGCTCCCGTTTTCTGCGCTCCGCCTCACTCCAGCTACAGTGGACACTGCCATCGCGATGCAAACTCATATTGTCCATCGACTCGGGCACTTCCAGTTCATTGAAAATATGACGTTGGCCAGTGGCGGCCACACGGCGGTACAATGTCATAAACTGATAGAGCAAAGCCCAGGCTTGTTCCTCCGAGAGGGGAGCCTTAAAAGATTCCAAAATATTTTTGATATTCACACAATCCTTGGGATTGTTGCAGCTGTAGATGGAAGGCGGGGGCAAGGGTGGGGATGAGCCGGTGTTATTGTTGCTGCCGGCGCAGGATAATTTCTGATCCGACTCGAGCTCACCGTTTTTGGTGGAAGAAAGCAAGAGTTCCTCGTTAGCGCTATCCGGCGAAGTGGAAAGAAAACCTTCTTCGGCATCAGAAGTTTGCAGCAGCTGTTGACATTTCTTGTTGTTAATGCCGCCATTGATCATTTTGGCTTTGCTGTTGGTGGTGGTCACTTTGGAGTCCATGATTTTGTTGGAGTGTTGGATGTTGGTGGCATTATCGGTCTCCGTATTTCGGTTGTTGTGGTTGCTGCTGCTGGAGCATTCATGAGCGCCTGCGTCATTTGTGGAAGGCGTTAGCGGTTCCGTTGTGGTTATTGTGGGTAGGGAGGAGCGTTTGTTTACCACTACTCCTCCACCCTCATCGACGGCTCGATCATTAACGCCGCCATTGGTTTTTGGTTTATGAGGCGATATGTGATCGCCAAATTTTTCCTGGATTTCTGTGGTCATTTTGATTTGGTTTTTCTTGTCGCAGTGGTTGGTGGTAACAATGTGTGGAACGAACAAACACAATGGACGTTTAACACTTTTTTTCAAACACTTAACATTCAATTACAAACGAAACGACGACAGATTGAATCCATTCAGTTTTTTTTTTCACATTTAAAATTTTCAATTTCACATTCAATTTATTTCAATTTTTTTTTTGTATCTATTATCAATTTTAAACTGTTTGCAAAATTTTTGATTTTTTGTGATAATTTTACAACAGCTCTGAATTTTTGTTGTTCTGTGTTTCGTTTTCCGGATTTTTTGTTATACTTTTTTGCTTGTTGAGTTTATGGGGGTGGGGGGTCAATTGTTTAATTATCAAAAAACGGAACGTAGAAAAATAACGCGACAAACACAAAACACAGACGAAGAACAAATTTAATTTGCTTGTTTTGAAGTTTTTTATATATTCTCTGACAATAGTGAATTTTCAATTCATTTAATTAGTTTGACATTAATCTGAAAAAGAAAGAATCACAAAAGGGATGGAATATGTTATTGACTATTACTCAATTATTTTACGTGGTTTTAGTTTAGTTTTATTTTCGTTTCATTTCGTTTTAAACACGCACTTTTGAAACTTTCGTAGAGTTGGCTTCGTTGACAAATGAGAACGGAGAGGGATTGAGGATTGTCTGTCACAAGAATGACTTTTAGCTTGGTTTGTTTTCATTTCGTACGGATTGAGTAACAGGGTTGCCATGTTTCATGGGAATACATATAATGATAGATTGAAGGAGTAGAAGGAGAAGGTTTAGCATAAACTCCTCTGAGTTTCTGATTTATTTATTAAAAATATACATATGTATATACAAAATAGAATTATAATTAAAAAAATGCGCATTGGCGTTTAATTTACTTTTCATACATATTTATATATGTCCTATCTAAGTTGAAAAAATTCGCTGAGGTTCCGATAAATTAAAATAAACCAATAAAAAATTAATTTATGAATTTTACGCATTGGCCTTTTATTTATTATATTACAAAAAAACAATGCAGAACATTTTAAGATAAGACAACTGAATAATTAGGACAGATAGCTGGAATTGGATGAATTGTGCTATAGTACATATTGCACAAAGCTGTAGTAATTGAAAATGTATACATTTTCACTTGTTGCTCGAAATCAATAACCTAACGTCTGTTTTACCTTCTGTGAAAAAATGACTTTGTTATGGCATATATGTATTTCATGGAACATTTTGATTTTGATTTCTTCGCTTCCCATAAGTATGATGCTAAAAATGAGCAACTGTGGTTGCCTGAACTGGTAAACGGTATATTTTGAGTTATATAGTATAAATGTTGCGATTTGTTTATCTATGATTGCTGAGAATAAAAAAAAATATGTCTTTTTGAGCAGATGTACAAATCACTCTACATCAGAGCAAACATATTATTGTATATTTAGGAAGACGTTGTTCTAAACATATATTTGTTTCCATTCTTATATTTTGTATTTTAGACTATTCGAAATAAATGAATTTGCAATTTGGTATTGAGAAAATATAACGATATCTCGATTGATCTAAGTTTTTCAGCAATTCGAAGTTATTTTTTTAGAAATTGCTAATGTTTGTAAAATTCATTAAAAAATTTAAATCGTATAATCTTAGAGAACAAATAACTGGCTGAAGGATTGACAACAAATAATAACTTGGAATATTTAGAAATTAAAAATAAGTGGTTTATAAAAAATCGAATAAATCAGCAAAGTTCTTAAAATCTTGTAAAATAAAATATATTTGGAGAAATTTCAAATAATAAGTTTATTTGTATTTATACATATTTAATTTGAGAAAATAAGTTCGCATATATATTTTATTCTAATATATTGGCTCATATCGGTCCAAATAAATTTTATTGATTTTCAAATTAAAAGTATTTGTTCAAAAATAATGTTTCGAAATGTCGGTTCCAAATATATTTTATTCCAATTCAAACATATCATAAAAGAGAACTTCCCCGTCTACATCAAATACGAGTATATAAAGTGAATACAATATGTATTTCAAACTTAACGAATGATGCAGAAGTTCTTATTTTTGGGGCTACTTTCACGTCCAATTCTCAGCATTGAGTCCCAACATCATGTGTTGTACTGTGGTATCAAACATTTTTCATAAGTGTACTCCAGATCGAAGTATGAGCCCATCAAAAATGTGTAAAAGGACTTTCTTGACACCAAGTTTTGTGAGGAAACAAATTTTTTGTTGTTGCTTTTGACTAACTGATTGATGAAAATTAATTATTTTTTTTACAAATATCGAAAGAAAATATTTTTATAAATAATACAAGATTTTGTTTTTCCAAAAACGTATTTCAGAAGGTACATTTTTTGCGATGTAAAAACAATTTCTTGACTATTGTATTAATATAATTTTGCAGAATTTTGACGAAAACGATTATTTGATGCAGGGAAAAAAAGTAAATCCAATTAGTCCTATATTTGCTACAAAAAATTGTGAAGAAAAATGTTATAGGAGTGTACATTAGGGTAACGACATTTTAATTTTTTTTTCGAAAAATTATTTCCTGTTGCACGAATGAATGAACTTTTGCCTATTAATGACTAAAATAACGGTTATTCCATTTAAATATTGAAAAAGGTCACGCACAAACCACTTTGAAATTATATTTTTGTGAAAAAATGTAATTTTTTCTTTTTTTTTAACTCAAAACGGAAAAGTGTGGAAAATCGAATAACTTTCACGAAAAGTCACATAACCTATGAACAAAATGAGACATTGATCATAGAAATCGATGAACATCTTTCGTTTTTATTTACAATTAAGTGAAGGTATCTCATTTTTAATCGAATGTATCTCTTTGGAAAAAAACTTGATGACTTTTTTATGATTCTCATTTTTTCTGATTTTTTTTTGCAGAAACCACATTTCGTGAGCTGTCATTGTTTTGAAAGTTTTGAAAAAATTGAAAAAAATATTAAAAAATTGTCCAAAATGATGATAAATAAAAATTTTAAAATCATTTTGCGCGTGAGTTTTTTTTATCGAATCACCTTATATGTAAGATTTTTTCTAATCTTAAATAAAAACTCATCTAAATATGATACAGGGGAACGAGGTTGTATAAAAGGCATCACCCTAATGTACATATTTTAAAAAAATCTGAAATCGATTTTTATTACTTCGGAGGTATCTAAAAAATTATGTCGAAAAATAAATATCTTTCATACAAAAATGCATTATTTTTTTAAAAAAATATATATATACATACTTAAATAATGTAATATTACAAAATATATTGGTTCAGTAGCTTGGTTTTGGACTTCCTAAGAATATATATCGTTTATTAAATAAACATCCCATAGAAATTATTAACAAATCAATTCGAAATACTTTTTTTTCCCAAAAAAAATTAGATATGATACGTAGATTCTAAATCGCATAAATTCAAATCCGCATAAAAGGATCTAATTGTATAGATTTTATTAGATTCTGTTTGTTTTGCATTGTGGAATTCTCAAAATTTCTAAAAGCACTATCAAATTACACTACCTCCACCTCAATATATCATTCTTCATTTTTTTTTGTAATTTCCTATCTAATGGCAACACTGCTACCCAATTGACACTTGTTTTATAATCATAACGGTAAATCTCTCACGTGCCCGCAAAACATGGCAAAAGATAATCGCAGTCAGTCTAGGAGAGTGTGAGTGCGAGAAACGCGGCGTAGGGACATAAACATAAAACGTGAACATAAATGACGGCAGCAAAAAAATAAAAGAAAAGAACGGCATAAAAAAGAAGAAACGAAAAAACAAACCAAAGCGCCGAGACTATTTAGACGACATTAAAACAATAACAATCATCAGTTGCAATAATTATTAGGTGCAGCACAAACAGTGGTTGTTGTTCCAGCACTCTTTTAATCCTACGCGTACGCATTACAGAACACAGGTGTGGTGGTGGAGCAACGACGGCAGAGGCAATGGCTGTGGCAAGAAGTAAACCAAAACAAAACAGGTTCTGTCTGTTTGCAATGTTTAATGTTTGCGGAGGTGCTACTGCTGCTGCAACAGCGGCAGATGCTTAGAACCCGTTTAGCACCAACAACGACGACGACGACGAATAACAGGTAGTTGTTATCTACACTGCATTGCACTACTCTCCATCCACTCTTCTTCTGTTTAGCCGGAAAAATTGAGGAAAATTACTTGCGGCGAATCCTTTTTCCTCACTGGTGTTGTTGTTGTAGTTTAGTCATACTTGCTAAATGAGATCACAAGGATTCTAATTCGAATCAACTTTGTTGGGGGGGTTGTTAACACGCACGCACTCACACTCATATGTATATATGCATACACACACACTGTCTGTCACACGAGAGTACGGCCACTTGACTTTTGTTATTTGTTTCCTTTTGGCCAAGAAAAAAGCTATGCTTTCCTTTCTTATTATTTTTTGCTTTAGCTAAAAATCAATTTTTCGGTGGATATTGTTGTTGTCGGTATTTTTATGAAGAATGAAATATGTACTATAAATACAGAATTTTATTTTAACTGGCATGTAATTTATTTAATTTTTCCCATTTACAACATTTAATCACTTTATTCCCCGTTAAAAATTCTGTTATTTCACAATTCCTTCTCACTGTTGTTGGTGGTGGTGGTGTTGTGCACTTTTTGCTTTAATTCCAATTATAAATTCTCTGTACTTTTTTTGTGTGGTATCTTCTCTATTCTATCTTCTTTTCAGATTGTTGCCTGTTTAACTCCACACTCGACTCATCTCTTTATTTTGTTAATTAAATTCCACCAAGCGTAACACAAACAATATTTTTATTATTATATTTTCTTTTATATGTATTTCATTAATGAAAAACATGAGGCAAAGCTCAAAAACTCTTTATCTCACAACCGACCAAAGGCAAAAACACTGCATGCGTTATGAACGTTTACGCGGCGTTCATATCTGTTCATTTAACCGCTTTTGCTATGTTTACGTTTTGAAAAAATGTTTGCAACTGAATCGAAGAAATTTCCAAACGAAGCAACCACTGCCAGTGGTTTCGTTAAGTGCATTAGCAGAGCGTAACTGAACGAAAACTAAACAAAATTACTCTCGCACTCTTGTATAGTGCTCTCAGTGCTGTTAATTTATCGCCCTTAACAGATGTAAACAATGTTAACAACAGCTAACTTAACAGCTGTTTACCGGTTGTTGGCGGTCGGTTGTGGACAGCGTTGCCGTTTTGGTCATTTCCGACCAAATTTGGTCGGATGGATTTGAAATTTTTATATTTGGTCGGATGGTCGGACCAATTCCATTTTGGTCGGTTTTATTCTAGAAAATTTAATTTGTATTATAATACAGAATAATTTTAAGTTTAATATCAAAGTAAATTACTGAAAGTTAAAGCCATTCACCGTTTGGAATACCCCCAAATGACAATTGTGAATTCCAATATTTATGTTGATCGCTGAAAGCAGTATCGATCGAAATTGTAGACGAATATATTGTAATAAAAATTAGTTTGAAAGTATTTATTTCAGGTTCGACAAAAGTGTTTTGTTGTGGTCTAAAATATCGGCCCTGAAGAAATAATTGTTGCTTCCACTCCTGTTCTGTTTTCCGAGATTTTGGTTGACAAATCTACCCATAATTGCCGAATTTTATTTATTTACATTAAGCCTTTTGTAGATATAAGATTAATAAGGAAGAAAAGCAATTGACAAGTGTTGATGTATGGCAAAAGTATAGCCCATCTGAAGTCGGGGAAAATGTTCTTATCTTACTTTTATCGATATTAGTGGGATATATCGGAACAATCATTTTGGGGTTTATATAAGTGTAGTGTTGGTGTTGAATGAATTTATTGTTGTCCGAATAATGTTCCGTAAACACAATTGAAATTTCTTTTTATCCTGTTTTTCAATAATTGCAATAACTAATTATGGGCGAGGAACAAGCTTGTTTAGCTGCGGAGTCCCCATAATTGTTACCAGTTAGACCGACGTATTCAGGTACCCAGCAAAGAATAATTTTGATTTTGTTGGCTATTACTAAGGCCCTTATTCATAAAAATTTAACACTGCTAAAGCGTTCCTCAAACCTTCTTTAACTTTTTATGAATAAGGCCCTAAATCTATAATTTTATTAATAGTAGACCAACCGTGGGTAGCTAGATTTAAGATAGTTTATAGTGCAGATAGACTATCGGTAAAAATTATAGTTTACCGTTTAGTATCCTTGACTAGTTGTATAGCATGTCAAATACCGGTAGATTCAGCGTAATTTTGATTGCTGGTATTATGTTGTAATTTCGAAACTTCACTAATTATTTTAACTTTTAAAGTCCTACAATTAACGAAATTGGGTACTATAGTATTATAGAACTTATAGGCATTCGTCATAAATTACGTTTTAACGTTGAAGTCTTCTCAAGAAATCGTAACTTGTTATGCCTTTTTATGTAAAATTGTTCATCCACAATCAATATCGTCGTTAAACTGACCAAGTCCTTTTGTCAAACTAGGTCATACCACTTCAGCGTTTTAGACTTCTATCAGTTTTATTGCACACTCTATATTTATCACATCGAAAATATATTGAAAATTTAAATGCAGAATTCCTTTTTATTTATACAATTTTTTTTGCAATTTATAAATTGGCTTTTTGCCAAATTCGGACGAAAAAGACTATCTTGGGAATTTGGCGAAGATATTTCTGCTTAAAATACAAAAAATATCAAAAAGCTACGATTTTACTGAAGTAAATATATTAAGATTTAGCCACGTTCCCCTCATTTAGATAGATATTTTTTATATTACATAATTTATTGCGATCCATGATTTTGGGTATATACGATTCAGACGGGCCACATTTTTACTTGTTTTAAAATACATTCAATGATAGCATTTTTTTTATGGTAATTAATTTTTCGAAACATTCCAAGTTTCATCAAAATCTGAAAAAGTTGTCACCGAACTTTCCAAGATACCAACAACTTTAATTTTATAAATTTGGTCGGCTACAACGGATTTTGGTCTGTTTTAGGGAACATTTTGGTCGGAAAATTTTTTTTCCATTGGCAACACTGGTTGTGGAAGAGCTCGTCGTACGTTTGTGTGCTTTGAGAATTATATTATATACATATATTCAAAATATTGTATTTAACAATCTAAATTCTTAATTTTTAATTTTTGAGAAATATTTTCATATTCACGCTAAACAAGTACATAATTTGATTTCAGTGGAGTAGACTGACTTTCATCTTTAGTGAGAAATACTATTATAATACGTAATAGATCATTTTGCTTCAATCTTTGTCAGACTATAGTCATTGAAAAAGTAATCTAACATACAGAATTTTATTTTGATGATTATACAGAATTTATGGCTAAATGATTTTCGTATAAATTGGTTAAATTGTCTGGGGTTTTCTAAAGGGTCTTCCAAAAGGGAATTTTGAACTTTGACAGTAGATAGTGGCCATATTGTTGAACTGGCTGTCATTTATTCAGGGTGTTTTGCTAAATCTCCGCGGACGGATATAGGGTTCAACAACACGTGCAAAAGATAAAATATGTATAGTTATCATTAGTCTGTTCTATTCAGGCAACGTTCTGCACTCTTCGCCATCTTCACCGATGAGACCCGTTTCTAGATGAATGGGTACGTCAGCAAATAATTTTTTTAAATTTGGGACGAAATCCATCCGCATGAAATCCAAAAGCGTCCAATGCATCCCGAGAAGTAACTGAGTGATGTGAATTTTGGCATCATCGGTCCATATTTCTTTGAGAACAACGTAGGCCAAGCCATCATGGTCGATGATTGCCAACGTATTTTGGCCAACGACATGTGGTTTCAATAGGACGGAGCTACTTGACACACTGGACATTTTGCACGAGCGATTTGAGGGCATGTTCCTCTCACTTAGAGGTGTAGCGAACTGGGCACTCAGATCGATTTGACCCCTTTAGAGTTTTTATTATGGAGTGGTCTTAAGTCGCAGGTCTTTGCGATCAAGCCACAAACACAGCGGCCATGAACCACTGAAAAGTCTCACCAAATGTAACTTTTCGAAATCTTATAAATTACATATGTATATGTATGTATGTAACTATCTGTCAATTTCCAATTAATTTTACCCAAAACCATGCATACATAAGACTTCGTAATATATGGAGCTCCAGTAATCTTCGCCCTATGACAAGAGTATCTGTCTATAATGCTTGCGTAAAATCCATACTACATTGTTCGAAACACACCAAAGCTTCACGAACAGGTACTTACGAAACATATTTAAGAAATGGTGGCAATGGCAATGAAATTCTCAGAATAGCTAACCAAGAGGATATCAAGAATCCAGCAAAAATAATGTGGATAATAATAATCCACAGAGCACCAGCACCACGCCGGTAGACTCATAATAACTTGGAGAAGAACAGTACTCAACGAAATTGGCAAATCTTATAACGAATTGGTTTCGATTTCCTTCATTAGAATTCTCTTCGTCCTTTATGTAGCGGAAACAGCGATTCGAATTCGGAGCTGCGTTTGTCAACCAGTTTTCGCAGCAGTAAAGTACAGGGTCTCCCATATTCGACGGACCCATCTGGCAACGCCATAACTTTTGACAGAGATGTCAGATCGCTTAATGACATACCGCGTTTGAAGCGTCAGTCCAAGCAGATTTTTACCATGGAACAATACACGCCACGCGAAATAGTTGAAATTTACATTCAACAGAAGAAGTCAATTGTGAAAACTCAACGTGCTTTTAAAATATTAAAAAATGTGAGAAGTGCGCCTTCTAAGAACACCATTAAGCGTTTATACGAAAAATTTTCGACTGGTGAGGCTCTTTCTAATCCGAAGAGGCCAAATAAAAGTCGACCAAGGCGATCGGCCGAGAATATCGCTGCCGTACGAGCCAGTGTTGAGAGGTCCCCAAGAACATCCCAAAAACGCCGTTCTCAGCAGTTGGGCATGGCTCGGTCCACTTTACAACGGATTATTCGCGTTGATTTGCATTTGTTCCCGTACAAAATTCAATTGACGCAAAGATTGTTGCCTGCGGACAAGCCTCGTCGATTGGAATGGGCCCAAAAAAAACATGGGTCCGTCGAATATGGGCAACCCTGTATGTGTTTATTTTCGTGTTAGTTGATATTATATAACATTTTCGTTGCGTTTTTCCCGAAAACGGGACTTTAACCCTCATTTAAGAATTTTGAAATAGGAGTTTAGTTTAATTCGATGGACTTCATCAGTTCCACCTAAAAAGGGCATATATTTTTTCAGAATGTCGAGCCGACGGGGCAAAATTTTTTCAGAATCGACAATTTGCATTTTCCTTTACCCATATTTTGTATAATACACCACAGAATCCGGATTCGACTTCTCCTTAGGATAAATTGTTGCCAATTAAATTTTTAGTTTTCCCAGAACAATTTAAACGATCAATAGACATCATTGGGGCCCCACAAAGGTCCATTGCGACCTGCCCGTCAATCTGGCTGAAGCGCACGATAACTCTCGAAAGGAGAGACCGATTGAATTAAAATTTTGTGTGAGGTTATATTTTCTCTCACTTTAAGTTTTGCTAAGGAAATTCAAAATGTTCACCAATAAATAAATGATATCAAAATTTTGCCCTTTTCGGTCGACGTGGTGTATTTAAGGAGTTATAACCATATTAAGTTCTGCTAGAAAAATTCAAAATTTTCGAATGTTTCACCAAAAAATAAGTGACATAACAATTTGGTTTTTTTCGCTCGGCGAGGCTTATTTAAGGAATTACAACAAATTCAGGTTCTGCTAAGGAAATCCAAAATGTTCCAAATCCAAATATTGTCTTTTTCGCTCTACGAGGCTTAATTAAGAAATTACAATCATTTTAAGTTTTTATACCCTCACTTTAGTGTGACGAGGGTATATATCATTTGCTACGGAAAAAAGTGTAACACATCGAAGGAGTGATCTAAGACCCTAAGTATGTTCGGAGGAAATCCGTTTTGGGTCATTTTAAGTCGAATGAGCAATGTCCGTCCGTCTGTCTGTCTGTCTGTCTGTCTGTCTGTCTGTCTGTCTGCCTGTCTGTCTGTCTGTCTGTGTGTCTGCTGGCTGGTGCGCACGATAACTCTCGATAGGAGTAACCGATTGACTTCAAATTTGGTATGTGGTAATATTTTGATCTATCTCCGGATGAGTTCGAAGATGGGCCATATTGGTCTACTCCTTCTGGTACCTCCCACACAAAGGGTTAAAATTTAGTGAAATATTGATTCTTTAATAACTTCTATACTACTTATTCGAATCTTTTGAAATTCTGCACATAATATTAGTATATTAGTCGCTATTAACTCGAGAAAAATGGGTGAAGTTGACATGCCCGTTTTGGTACCTCCCACACAAATGGACCATTTTGCATCAAAATTTAACTGCTTATAACTTTAATACAAGTGCATAAAAATGCTTGAAATTTTCTACAGTATAATGTTTTTGTAGCGCCTATAGTCCGGTAAAAAATGGGCATTATTGTACAGCCCCTTTTGGTACCTCCCACACAAATGGACCGTTTCGTACCAAAAGTAAACGGCTTGTAACTTTAATACCAGTGCATACAAATACTTGAAATTTTGTACAGTGTAATGCTGTTATAGTGCCTATAGTCCTGTAAAAAGTGGGCGTTATCACCCCGCCCCTTTTTGTACCTCCCACACAAAATGACCAACTCATACCAAAATTACATAGCTCGTAACTTTAATATACCAGTGCACATAAACGCTTATAGTTCAGCACAATGCAATGTATTTAAGAATGTACTGTTTACCGAAAAATATGTGTATTTGGAAAACCCCTTCTGGTACCTCCCACACAAATTGACAGATTTATTGGTGTAATGTTATATATTACATTACTCACAAAGTGAGGGTATACCTTAGTCGGTTTACCCGACTGAAACTTTCTTACTTGTTCTAAGAAAATTCAATAATTTACCATAAGATAAGTGATATGAAAATTTCGAACCTTTCGCCTTACGGTGGATATTTAAGTCATTTTAAGTTTTGTTAAGGAAATTTAAGGAAATTTAATTTTGTCTCAATTACTCCGAGCAGACACACCTCCCCCCGATAATATTAGTGAGCAGTGGAAACATATTTCACACTCAATGTCGACAGCAGCCAAGGAAACATTAGGGTACCGAGCACCACTCCCACGGAACCCATGGTATGACAATGAGTGCAAGCAGGCTACAGAGGCAAAGAATGCCGCCCATTACGCAATGCTGCAGGGTGTAGAAACCAGAGCTGCAAGGGAGAAATATCGGAGTTTAAGAAGGGAGGAAAAACGACTTTTCCGGAGATTGAATGGTGCAGGAATAGAAACGATGCCCGAAAATTCTATCAAAAAGTTAAACATCAAACAGAGGGCCAAAATGATGTTATAAACACCTGCAGAGATGGAAATGGGAATCTGGTTGTGGATACTGATAGTGTACTAAGGATATGGAGGGAGCATTTTTATAACCTATTGACACCAGAAGGTTATGACGTTGAAGAAGACTGCACACCAATCATAGAAGACAACATTGAATGCCAATTACCCAGCATAGAAGAAGTGAGGATAGCAATCATGCACCTTAAGAATAATAAGGCTGCTGGCGCCGATGGGCTACCTGCTGAGCTCTTCAAGGCTGGAGGTGGTGAGTTGATTAGGAGTATGCATCAACTCATGTGCGCAATCTGGCAACAAGAAAGCATGCCCGAGGATTGGTCCCTCAGTGTACTTTGTCCCGTTCATAAAAAGGGAGATCGCACGGTATGCACCAACTACCGAGGCATAAGCCTGCTCCAAATTGCATACAAAATACTCTCAAGCGTTTTATGTGAACGCCTTAAGCCGCATGTGGATAACATCATAGGAGCATACCAATGTGGCTTTAGGCCTGGTAAATCGACCACCGATCAGATTTTCACATTGCGTCAAATTCTGGAGAAGTCTCGAGAAAAACAAATCGACACGTACCACCTCTTCGTCGACTATAAAGCCGCATTTGACAGTCCTATAAGATCAAAGCTGTTCCAAACCATGACTGACTTTCGTATCCCCGCAAAACTAGTACGTCTTTGCAGAATGACGTTAACTGACACAAAATCTTCAGTTAAAATAGGGAAGGACCTCACCGAACCTTTTGATACGAAGCGAGGCCTCAGGCAAGGTGACAAGCTATCTTGTAATTTGTTCAACATCCTGCTACAGAAAATTATTGAAAACGCAGCAGCTGTTACCGAGTTGAATTTAGGGAGCACACTAATAACATCACAAAGCATGCTTCTCGCTTATGCTGATGATATAGACATCATTTGCAGAAATTTGAGAGCAGTAACTGTGCCCTTTGCAAGTATAGAAAAAGAGTCGGCTAAACTGGGACTGATAGTTAATGAGGACAAAACCAAATTATTGGTTGCAACAACTAGAGAAATGTCGCGACAACATCCTAGCGGCAGAGTGGAGGCTGGCAGTTGCAACTTCGAGGTAGTTGATGAATTCATATACCTCGGTTCCGCCATTAATAAACATAATGATACAAGCCTCGAAATAAAAAGAAGGATTATGTTAGCTAATAGGTGCTACTATGGGCTAAACAAACAACTAAACAACAAAGCCCTCTCTAAACGGACAAAAATTACCCTGTACAACACGCTTATACTACCCGTGCTTCTCTACGGTGCGGAGACATGGGTACTAGCGCAAGCAGATGAAGCTGTTTTAGGTGTTTTTGAGAGGAAAATCCTTCGAAAAATATTCGGTCCCGTTTGCGTAAATGGAGAATATCGCCGCCGAAACAATAGTGAGCTGTATGAGCTTTATGCTGACATGGGCGTGGTAGTGCGCATTAAGGTCCAAAGATTGCGGTGGTTAGGCCATGTTATGCGAATGGATGGAAATGCTCCAGCGTCACGAATTTACGGCGGAAATTTCCAAGGACCGCGCAAAAGGGGTCGTCCAAGGCTCCGGTGGTGTGACCAAGTCGAAGAAGATTTAAGAGGACTTGGAGTAGTTAACTGGAGAGCACGCGCACAAGACCGAGACGCGTGGAATTCTACAATAAACGCGGCTAAAGACCTACTTAGGTTGTAGATAGCCATCTAAGTAAGTAAGTAAGTAAGGAAATTTAACATTTCCGAAATGTTTAACAAAAAAGTGACATCAAAATGTTGTTCTTTGCGCTTTACGATACTTTTTTTGGAAATTAGAAAAAATAACATTTTGTCCTTTTCGCTCTACAAAGCTTATTTACAAATTTTAATTTAAAATTTTCTTCAAAAATTAAGTGATATCAAAAGTTCATCCTTTTGGCTCTACGAAGCTTATTTAAGGAATTACAGTCATTTTATGTTTTGTTAAGGTAATATAAAAATTTGACCAAAAACAAGTGATACAAAAATTTCACTCTTTATACCCTACACCACACTGTGGTACAGGGTATTATAAGTTTGTTTCACGGCAGATGTTTGTAACACCTGAAAATAACACAGCTAGACCCACCTTAAAGTATACCGATCGACTGAGAATCACTAGCTGAGTCGATTTAAGCAAGTCGGTCCGTCCGTCTGTCCATGTAAAGTTGTTCGTCGACTACAGGTCGCAATTTCACTCCGATCGTTCTGAAATTTTGCAGTTTAGAGTATTTCGCAGCTGTTAAGATCCCTATTGAATTTGGTTGAAATCGGTTCAGATTTAGATATAGCTCCCATATATATGTTTCGTCCGATTTTGCTCTTTAGTCTTGTAGAAGCTGTATTTTACATCCAATCATTCTGAAATTTAGAATGGTAGAGTTTCTTGATCCACGAACCAACACTACCGAATTTGAAGAAAATCGGTTAAGTTTTAGCTATAGCTCCCATATATATGTTTCGTCTGATATGGCTCTTTAGTTCTATAGAAGCTGTATTTTACATCCAATCGTTTTGAAATTTAGAATGGAAGAGTTTCCTGATCCATGAACCAACATTGCCGAATTTGAAGAAAATCGGTTAATATTTAGATATAGCTCCCATACATATCTTTCGTCCGATTTGACCCTTTAGTCCTAAAGATGCTGTAGTTTACAACCAATCGTTTTGATATTTAGAATGGTAGAGTTTCTTGATCCACGGACTAACATTGCCGAATTTGAAGAAAATTTATACATGAATTACAAAATTTATATTTCAGAGTTATTTAATATTACGAGAGTGGTGTATGGTATTATATAGTCGGCCCGGCCGACTTTAGCCTTTCCTTACTGGTTAGTAATGGCGTAGTTTCTACTTGTCAAATGTCAAAGAAGAAGCTTCAAAAGTGACAGCTACCGAAATGCCGGGTGATTCAAAATAACACCTCTTGTTCGAAAACCCGTTATTATCACGTACTAAATTTGGAGTCCATCCGTTACTCCTCTCAAGAGTTATCGTGCGCTCCAGCCAGACAGACGGAAGGACATTGCTCAAATGACCCAAAATGGATTTCCCTCGAATATACCTGGGGTCTTAGGTCACTCCTTCGATATGTTACAGAATTAGGTCTTAGGTCACTCCTTCGAAATTCAGAAATAACACCAAAAAATAAATGATAACAAAATTTCATCCGTTTCTTTGTACGAGGCTGATTAAAAAGTGCAGCAAATTTAAGTTTTACTTAAAAAAATTCATAATTTTTACCAAAAAATAAGTGATACGAAAAATAAGTTATCCCAAAATTAAATTTGATTTGCGACGGAAATTTAAAATTTTTACCAATATCAAAATTTCGCCTTATCGCTCGTTGACACTTATTTAAGGAATTCTCACAAACTTAAGTGATATCAAAATTACATCCTCTTCGCTCCACCAGGATTATTTAAGGAATTGCTGACATTTTAAGTTTTGCTAAGGAAATTCAAAATGCTTACCAAAAAATAAGTGTTATTAGAATGTCGAATTTTTCGCTCTACGAGACTTATTGAAGGAATTACAGTCCTTTTATGTTTTTCTAAAGAAATTCTAAATTGTGTTGTTGTTATTTATTGTTGGTCTGTGCTTTTGTTATTCAGTCAGAATTTATTTGGTTTGAGACCATATGTTCCATTTACTTTCTGTCTATTCCAAGAAAGTAATAGAAACAAATACAAAAATTGGTAGAGAGTTTTAATTGCTTGGTAGAATTGACTGCAGTTTCGATAGACACCACTCTATCATCTTCAGAATTCAGTAGCAATAGTGTATGTCTTTAACTTAAATCAGCTGAAATACTTGAGGAAGCAGTAAATTGAATTTAACAAGAACTGCTAACCAAACCCGTATTTTGCCGAACTAAGTCAACATACTAAAACTCTCATACCAATACATTTTTGTTTTTTGCTTGGGTTCGCATCGCGAACCACGAAAACAAATGTGGTTCGCGATGCGAAAACAGTTTCTTACTTCTTTCTCCGCCTATTTGACAACTTAACACCTCTCCAGAAACTTTTCCCGTTTTTGTTGATTGCGATCGCTGCATAGAGGAAGGAATATTTATAAAATTTGGCCCCGACGATTACTTGTTTAAATTTGATAACGCTTCTCACTTAAGAACTTTCCCTTTTTGCCTAAACATTTTTACCGTTAATTCAAATAAAACCCAATTCAATAACAGCTTATTCTTCCACTTCTAAAAAAGCATCTAAATTCTACTTAGTAAAACGAGACTTTAAGAAAAATATTCAAATAGAAATTGATCTGACCAAACAATCAAGTGACAAATGTCTCTGTAATGAGTAACAAATGTTTTTTTGAGTCTCCAGCAACAAAAGAAAGAAAAATTTTGAATTTTTCAGTTTTTCCCTTCTTGTGAAGTAAACGAAAAAATAGAAAAACCGTCGTGTGATGTGTGGAGTGCGGTGTGTGCATCACGCTTTCTATTTATTCAATTTCTTGCGTATAAAAATGACAATAAATTTTTAGTCACCATCACTAAATATTTTCAAAAGGCTATGCAACCAATAGTGATTCTCCTCCCGCCTCAAAAATAAAAGCTCAGATTCGTGATCATCATTTTTCAGACATTCGTTCCGTTGACTCGGGTCGGTCCATTTGGCGCGTTATTGCTGCTGCTGTTGTTGTTGGTCATATTTGATCGCAGCTCATTAACAGATAAATTGGTTTTCTGGGTAGCTTCTAAGAGATTTACAAAACATCTCATATTTCAGACTTGGCATTTTCCAATAAAGGCCCTCCAGACGAAAAGTTAACGAAGTTTTCATTCAACTTGGCTTTTTGGCTATTTTTCCTGCAGTCCACCTTTCAGCCCACCCTACCTACCTGCCTCCCCCCTTGTTTTCTTTATCGTCTTGGACTTAAGGCTACATTTTGGAAGTCTGGAACCACAACAACAATGATGATGATAAATTCGATTGGCGGGATATCAGAAAAAAATAAAGCTGTGGAAAAAATATTCGTGTGCATCTTGGAGTTTATCTCTCCCCCGGTGTGTGTGTGCACGAGTCTGTCTGACTGACTGAGGAGTCATATTGTCGAAAGGCATGTGAAAAGTGAAACTGGTTAAAATATTTAAATCTTTGGCTCATACCAATTTATAATAAAGCAACACAACAACAGTCCGGGTTCGGTCGCCAGGTTAGCTGTGCAGCGGCGATTCTCTGCTCCCCATCCAGCTAGTCACAGCCTTTTAGCCAAGCCAATTCAATTCAATTCAATCCACACTGCATGACAATCAGAGAAAAACAAACGGCCCAAACGGTTTCCAAAATGAAATGAAAAGTTGTTCATGCTGTGGCTAAACAACGTTAAACGTGCTCGGATGAGATGAGATGCGATGAGTTTTGGTGTGGATGGATGGATGGACGGATGAATGGATAGACATGGATGTGGATACCGCCTCTGCCCGTTCGTTTTGGAGTTTTGTTCAGAAGTTGCGGTCAGTGAGCGCCAATCATTTACAGATTTGCATGTTACATACCAAAAAACCAAACAAACAACAATAACAATCCACCAACAATATTAACTTACAGCTTCGACCATAGCTCCAGCTTCTCCATCCTCATTTGAGTACAACAATTTTAACAAGAGTCGCGTGAAAACCTTTTCACAAACGTCATCACAGTGTTTGAAACCCAAAAATACTATACGAAATACAAAAAAAATGCATCAACGATGAACTTTTCTACACTTTTATATAAAAATAGTTATCATATAGATGAGGAATATGAAATGTAAACCTAAATTATTAACAAAATATGTGGACGACCTATTCGCGATAATGAGAAGAGATGACGTAGAAAACATGATGGATACGCTCAATTCATTCAACAGACATGTTGAATGAATTGAATTCAATTCACAATGGAAAAGGGAATTGACAACAAGCTACCTTATTTGGACTCATTGATAATCAGACGAGGAAACGAACTTAAAATGGATTGGTACCAAAAGACGACAGCCTCTGGAAGACTAATAAACTTTTATTCCAAGCACCCAAGAAGGACTATTATAAATACAGCGACTAATTTCATATCCAGAGTACTGACCATTAGCGACCTAGAATTTCACAAAACCAATAAAAATAGAATAACAAATATATTGACCAAGAATGAATTTCCAAAAAGAACGATAAACGAATTATTAAGGAGAGCGATGATGAAAAAGGACAAGAAAGATAATAACGGAGAACCAAGAATATATAAGTCTGTAACCTATATAACGGGACTATCTGAACGATTTAAAAATTCTAACATATCTATATGACAAAAATAAAATCGAACTAGCATTTAGGACACAAAACACAACCAACCAATTATTCAGCAGAACAAAATCAAAGCTGAAAAAAGAAGAAAAATCATATTTGGTATATCAGATAAGGTGCAATGGTGACGAATCCGACGTATGCCAAAAGGTATATGTAGGGACGACAAGGACTAAACTAAAAACTAGATTATCGTCACATAAATCGGACCAAAAGGCTATGGAAAAACCATTGGAGCAGAAGACGGCTTTGGCTGCTCATTGCACACTAACTGGACACAAACCTGACTTCAGTAATGTAGATGTATTAATAGAAGAGAAAAATCCATACAGACGATACACATTAGAGATGCTCGTTATAACAAATATCCCGACAGAGAAGAGACTTAACTATAAGACACAGATAAATGCTCTCAGATGTATAGACATATAATTAATAAGCACGGACGAAAAAAATGTTAGTTGACAAGTAATTTCAAGGAAGCAAGTCGAACTGTTTAATAGCGAAATCTAAAATTGTATGTTAAAAATATTATTGTTTAATTAATTGTGTTTTTGAATCTGTTTTTCGTGTTTTTGTATTAGATTAAAACTCCCTGATGATGACTAACGAAGTTAGTCGAAATATAGGAAATAAAAATAAATAATTAAAAAAAGATCAAATCGTTTTTTAATTACAAAAAAGGACCTCAAGCCGAACAATAATCAAAACTGAATAGTTATCAACGATAAACTTTTCTAGAAGAAAAGTCATCAACGATGAACCTTTCTAGAAGAAAAGTCATCAACGATGAACTTTTCTAGAAGAAAACTCATCAACGAAGGACTTTTCAAGAAGAAAAGTCATCAACGAAGAACTTTTCTAGAAAAAAGTTATCAGGGATGAACATTTCTGGAAGAAAGTCATCAACGATGAAATATAGGAAAAGTCATCAAATATGAGCTTTTCTATAGGAAAAGTCATCAACGATGGACTTTTCTATAGGAAAGGTCATCAACGATGAACTTTTCTATAGGAAAGGTCATCAACGATGAACTTTTCTATAGGAAAAGTCATCAACGATGAACTTTTCTATAGGAAAAGTCATCAACGATGAACTTTTTTATAGGAAAAGTCATCAACGATGAACTTTTCTATAGGAAAAGTCATCAACGATGAACTTTTCTATAGGAAAAGTCATCAACGATGAACTTTTCTATACGAAAAGTCATCAACGATGAACTTTTCTATACGAAAAGTCATCAACGATGAACTTTTCTATAGGAAAAGTCATCAACTATGAGCTTTTCTATAGGAAAAGTCATCAACGCTGGACTATAGGAAAAGTCATCAACGATGAAATTTTCTATAGGAAAAGTAATCAACGATGAACTTTTCTATAGGAAAAGTCATCAACGATGAACTTTTCTAGAAGAAAATTCATCAACGATGAACTTTTCTAGAAAAAAAGTCATCAACGACGAACTTTTCTAGAAGAAAAGTCATCAACGAAGGACTTTTCAAGAAGAAAAGTCATCAACGAAGAACTTTTCTAGAAAAAAGTTATCAGGACATTTCTGGAAGAAAGTCATCAGCGAAAAGTCATCAACGATGGACTTTTCTACAGGAAATGTCATCAACTATGAGCTTTTCTATAGGAAAAGTCATCAACGATGGACTTTTCTATAGGAAAAGTCATCAACGATGGACTTTTCTATAGGAAAGGTCATCAATGATGAACTTTTCTATAGGAAAAGTCATCAACGATGAACTTTTCTATAGGAAAAGTCATCAACGATGAACTTTTCTATAGAAGAAGTCATAAACGATGAACTTTTCTATAGGAAACGTCATCAACGATGAACTTTTCTATAGGAAAAGTCATCAACGATGAACTTTTCTATAGGAAAAGTAATCAATGATGAACTTTTCTATAGGAAAAGTCATCAACGATGAACTTTTCTATAGGAGAAGTCATCAACGATGAACTTTTCTATAGGAAAAGTCATCAACGATGAACTTTTCTAGAAGAAAACGATGAACTTTTCTAGATAAAAAGTCATCAACGATGAACTTTTCTAGATAAAAAGTCATCAACGATGAACTTTCTAGATAAAAAGTCATCAACGATGAACTTTTCTAGAAGAAAAGTCATCAACGATGAACTTTTCTAGAAGTCATCAACGATGAACTTTTCTAGAAGAAAAGTCATCAACGATGAACTTTTCTAGAAGAAAAGTCATCAACGATGAACTTTTCTAGAAGAAAAGTCATCAACGATGAACTTTTCTAGAAGTCATCAACGATGAACTTTTCTAGAAGAAAAGTCATCAACGATGAACTTTTCTAGAAGAAAAGTCATCAACGATGAACTTTTCTAGAAGAAAAGTCATCAACGATGAACTTTTCTAGAAGAAAAGTCATCATCGATGAACTTTTCTAGAAGAAAAGTCATCATCGATGAACTTTTCTAGAAGAAAAGTCATCAACGATGAACTTTTCTATTTAAACAGTCATCAACGATGACATTTTCTAACAGAAAACACAACAACGATTAAACTTCAACCCCATTCGTGTTTTGGAATTATTTTGTTGTTCGGATGTAAATAAAATTAAATCAAAATATTATTTTCAATTCTGTATCCTAACACTGTGCCACACAAACTGTTTATTTTGTTTTTTTTTTCGATAAGATTATATGTTTCGAACATGAATGGAGGGAGGGAGTACTACTTACATGAGGTACATGCCGAACACACGATCACTGCCAAATTATGGAATATTTTCGGTAAATAAACATAAAAAGCGATTTTTTCACATTTTCATTTTCAATTTCGAATGGGGGTCAACGTGAAGATCATGTGGAAAATTTCTTCTTCCACTTTTTGCCTGGAACACTTAAATGAGGATGATGACGATGATTATTCTGATCTATGCACCTTCACTCGCTTCAACTTTGACTTGATGCTGTGGCTGAAAAAGTTTTCCTTCGCCACAAAGTGGCAAATATTATAATTAAGAGAGAATTTGTGTATTTTCATTGTGATGCCGACAGTAATTACTTGTATAGAAATCTAAGGAATTAATTATAGTACGAGGGGGAGTAGTATGGGAAATTTCTTGAAAAATAAAGAAAACACACAGAAAGAAAAGTCATCAACAATTAATTTTTCTACAGGAAAAGTCATTAACGATGAATTTCTCTATAGAAAAACTCATCAACAATGGACTTTCCTATGGGAAAAGTCATCAACGATGAACTTGTCTATAGGAAAAGTCATTAACGATGAACTTTTCTATAGGAAAAGTCATTAACGATGAACTTTTCTATAGGAAAAGTCATTAACGATGAACTTTTCTATAGGAAAAGTCATCAACTTTCTATAGAAAAAGTCATCAACGATGAGCTTTCTATAGAAAAAGTCATCAACGATGAACTTTTCTATAGGAAAAGTCATCGAAGATGATCTGGTCTTTTTTCTAGTACATTAGTTTGAATCTCTGGTGTCTATAGTCTCTTCTTAAGATAGTTTCCTCTTCATTTGTTTACAAATGAAATTTTGTCCGTATAAACAATTCAGTCACAGTCTATGTTTTTTTATTTTATTTTCAAAATATTACTGAATACTCAATCATTTTGAGTAGCTTGTCATCTCCAACTTTAACAACGACGACAACAACATCATACCAATAACTCAACTGTTATATGCGCTACCTAAAGACTTTAATAAACCAATCACAATGTCAGGAAAACAACATAAAATAATCAAATTAGCCGGAAAGCTGTCAAAATTTACAGGGGTGCAAAATGTTTTCAACATCGCACATAATGTCCCCTGTTGACAGCCACTGTTAAATTAATTAACATAACCATAATTTGCAAATATTAATGAGTTTTAAATAAACTTTAAAAAACAGACGAAACGCCGTTTATGAAAGAAAGATAGGCAGACATAAATATAGTTTACACACCAAGTTAGGATGGAGATTTATAGGCAAAAGTCTTATCCTAAAATAATTAAAGATGTGTTTCCTATTTGAGTATTTCATTTCGTTTATAGGAAAAATTCTCCCACGCTAAGACCTTATTAATCGCCAACTCTATTTTAGCAGAATTAGATTAAATGCTGATAGAAGTTTTCTTATAAATAACTTCCAGACACTTTGTCATATTTTATGTTAATTTATGAGATGATAACCTGTTTATAAAAGAAACTCCCTTCCAGGTAAATGATGTTTGACAAAGAACTAAACCTTTTTTCCTAAGTGTAAAGTGCAAAGGGCTTAAAGTGTTTACATTAGTTCTCAGAGATTTTTTTTGAATGAACACAAATTACGACTCGCAGCTTGAAAAGAGTTCTAATTTCCACAAATCATGTTTTCTCCACCAACAGCGAAACAGAGGACTCAACGTTTCAACGTTTATGCACGCGTATATAATATGTTTCATATTCAACGAACCATATCCGACAATACTCGTAGTCATTTTAATATTGCCATTGTTGTCAGTATTGCGTTGAGGACTCCACTAGGCCTTAAATAAAGGCCTTATAATATGAGGCGCTTTGTTTTGTAATAAAATCTTCAGTATTTATAAACCAAATATATTAGGCAAAGCAGCATTTAACTCATAGACATCACTAAAAACAAAAGACTTAAGACACAAACCCTATAGTAATTATGCGAATACCTAAAATAGAACGGGGTTAAACTCAATCGGGGGAGAAATGCTGATGAACAATGCATTACAAAATTGTTTGTATATTTATTCTTGATTATATCTAATTTGGAAGTCCCAAAAACGTAGATTTCCTTTTACCCGTTTAAACAAAAATAAGTATTGCATTTTCAGTAGAGTAAATCGTCAAAGGTATGCCCTCAGTTTTTGACAGTAATGTAATATGGTGCGTTATTTGGGAGCCAGTAAGGGGGAAACATTTTAATCAGTCTATTAGCCATTGCTAAAGTTGGTAAAATACTGAATATGAAAACATTTATACGATTTCTACAGATGTTATGGGGAAGGTGAGTAAGAATGAAGCATACGGATTGGTAGTATAGCAGCTATAAGAAATCAATATTTAACTACATTTTTAGCCTTTGTGTGGGACGCACAAGAAAGAGTGGGCCAATATGACCCATCTTCGAACTGTGACTGAGATAGCACAAACATACCAAAATTTTAAGTAGGAAAAGTCATCAACGATGAACTTTTCTATAGAAAAAGTCATCAATGATGAACTTTTCTATAGAAAAAGTCATCAACGATGATCTTTTCTATAGAAAAAGTCATCAATGATGAACTTTTCTATAGAAAAAGTCATCAATGATGAACTTTTCTATAGAAAAAGTCATCAATGATGAACTTTTCTATAGAAAAAGTCATCAATGATGAACTTTTCTATAGAAAAAGTCATCAATGATGAATCTTTCAATAGGAAAAGTCATCAATGATGAACTTTTCTATAGTATAAGTCATCAATGATGAGATTTTCTTTTTATAGGAAAAGTCATCAAAGATGAACTTTTCCTTTTATAGGAAAAGTCATCAACTATGAACTTTTCTTTAGGAAAAGCCATACACGATGTGCTTTTCTATAGGAAAAGTCATAAACGATGTGCTTTTCTATAGGAAAAGTCATCAACAATGAACTTTTCTAAATAAAAAGTCATCAACGATGAACTTTTCTATAGGAAAAGTCATCAACAATGAACTTTTCTAAATAAAAAGTCATCAACAATATATATTTCTAAAATAAAAGTCATCAACGATGAACTTTTCCATAGGAAAAGTCATCAACGATGAAATTTTCCATAGCAAAAGTCATCAACGATGAACTTTCCTACAGAAGAGTTCAACTCATTGTTGATGACTTTTCTCTTTTCTAGAAGAAAAGTCATCAATGATGAACTTTTCCATAGCAAAAATGAACTTTTCTATAGTATAAGTCATCAATGATGAACTTTTCTATAGGAAAAGTCATCAATGATGAACTTTTCTATAGGGAAAGTCATCAATGATGAACTTTTCTATAGGAAAAGTCATCAATGATGAACTTTTCTATAGGAAAAGTCATCAATGATGAACTTTTCTATAGGAAAAGTCATCAATGATGAACTTTTCTATAGGAAAAGTCATCAATGATGAACTTTTCTATAGGAAAAGTCATCAATGATTAACTTTTCTATATGAAAAGCCATCAATGATGAACTTTTCTATATGAAAAGCCATCAATGATGAACTTTTCTATAGGAAAAGTCATCAATGATGAACTTTTCTATAGGAAAAGCCATCAATGATGAACTTTTCTATAGGAAAAGTCATCAATGATGAACTTTTCTATATAGGAAAAGTCATCAATGATGAACTTTTCTATATAGGAAAAGTCATCAATGGTGAACTTTTCTATAGGAAAAGTCATCAATGATGAACTTTTCTATAGGAAAAGTCATCAATGATGAGCTTTTCTATAGGAAAAGTCATCAATGATGAGCTTTTCTTTTATAGGAAAAGTCATCAATGATGAACTTTTCTATAGGAAAAGTCATCAATGATGAACTTTTCTATAGGAAAAGTCATCAATGATGAACTTTTCTATAGGAAAAGTAATCAATGATGAACATTTCTATAGGAAAAGTCATCAATGATGAACTTTTCTATAGGAAAAGTCATCAATGATGAACTTTTCTATAGGAAAAGTCATCAATGATGAACTTTTCTATAGGAAAAGTCATCAATGATGAACTTTTCTATAGGAAAAGTCATCAATGATGAACTTTTCTATAGGAAAAGTCATCAATGATGAACTTTTCTATAGGAAAAGTCATCAATGATGAACTTTTCTATAGGAAAAGTCATCAATGATGAACTTTTCTATAGGAAAAGTCATCAATGATGAACTTTTCTATAGGAAAAGTCATCAATGATGAACTTTTCTATAGGAAAAGTCATCAATGATGAACTTTTCTATAGGAAAAGTCATCAATGATGAACTTTTCTACAGGAAAAGTCGTCAATGATGAACTTTTCTATAGGAAAAATCATCAATGATGAACATTTCTATACGAAAAGTCATCAACGATGAACTTTTCTATAGGAAACGTCATCAACGGTGAACTTTTCTATACGAAAAGTCATCAACGATGAACTTTTCTATAGGAAAAGTCATCAACGATGAACTTTTCTATAGGAAAAGTCATCAAAGATGAACTTTTCTATAGGAAAAGACATCAACGATGAACATTTCTATAGTAAAAGTTATCAACGAAGAACTTTTCAAAGTCAAAGTCATCAACGATGAACTTTTCTATAGGAAAAGTCATCAATGATGAACTTTTCTATAGGAAAAGTGATGAACTTTTCTATAGGAAACGTCATCAACGATGAACTTTTCTATAGGAAAAGACATCAACGATGAACATTTCTATAGTAAAAGTTATCAACGAAGAACTTTTCAATAGGAAAAGTCATCAACGATGAACTTTTCTATAGGAAAAGCCATCAATGATGAACTTTTCTATAGGATCAGTGATGACCTTTTCTATAGGAAAAGTCATCAACGATGAACTTTTCTATGGGAAAAGACATCAACGATGAACTGTTATATAGGAAAAGTCATCAACGATGAACTTTTCTATAAGAAAAGTCATCAACGATGAACTTTTCTATAAGAAAAGTCATCAGCGATGAACTTTTCTATAAGAAAAGTCATCAGCGATGAACTTTTCTATAAGAAAAGTCATCAACTATGAACTTTTCTATAAGAAAAGTCATCAACGATGAACTTTTCTATAAGAAAAGTCATCAACGATGAACTTTTCTATAAGAAAAGTCATCAACGATGAACTTTTCTATAAGAAAAGTCATCAACGATGAACTTTTCTATAAGAAAAGTCATCAACGATGAACTTTTCTATAAGAAAAGTCATCAACGATGAACTTTTCTACAAGAAAAGTCATCAACGATGAACTTTTCTACAAGAAAAGTCATCAGCGATGAACGAAAAGTCATTATCATATAGGAAATTTTTATAGGAAAGTCTTCAACGGTGAACTTTTCTAAAGGAAAAGTCATCAACCGATGATTTTTTCTATAGGAATGTCATCAACGATGAACTTTTCTATAAGTAAAGTCATCATCGATGAAATTTTCTATAGGAAAATTCATCAACGCAGGCAACATGTATATGGAGGCTATATCTTAATCTGAACCGATTTCCAACTAACTTAGTAGTTGTTATACATCGGTATGATACATTATAAGTCTATCTCTTCCCCTTTTGGGTGTTACGGCCAAATGCTCTAACTTGTATTACCCTGGACCTCAGTGTGGTGAAGGTTATAAAAACAAAAGACTCAAGACACGTACTCGACAACAATTATGACATGTACTATTCTGCGATTTAATGTTGATTGGATTGACTGACAAAATACCAAATTTTGACTGTATATAATTTGGAATGTTTAGCATTTAAAAATGCAATGTCCTTAAAAACCTGAAATGATGGTATCGGTATGTAAATATTAAACGATTTCCTCAAATTTGGTAGCGTCTAAAACTTTATTAAATGTAAAATACTGCTTTCATGCCAGCTTAGATGCCAAATCGGAAAAACACATATATTTTGGCTATATCTATATCTGAAGCGATTTTTTTTTGCAAATTTTGTGATTGTTTTTGTATCATTGGACTTCCTACTGCCAAAGTTCAATTAGAAAAATTTGGCTTCTCCATTGACTATATGCTAAATATTTATATATAGGGGCTCACGATGACGAACTTTAACGCTCGCATGACTTCTATGCGAAAAACTGCTGATTTGTGACCTACAAAAAGGCACCAGGACAACAAAGCGAATGAAAACATACTGCCAGATGCCTGTTAGTTGGTCGCAAATAAGCTGTTTTTAGCATAGAAGTCATGCGAACGTTAACATTCGAAATCGTGGGCCTGGCGGTAAGTTCATATAATCAGAGGCCCTTCTCTTCATAAGGCCTTATTGGAACCGTTGTTCATACGAACAATTCATACATATAATTACTTCATTGTTTACTTAATTGTATGCGTGTTATGTACTTAACTACAAGTACATACATACATATAAATGTTTAGATTTTATATTTATGTGACAGTAGCAAGAATTCTATGAGTTTTCTGAAAAACATATTTTATTAATTTGTTTATTTTATGGACACATCTATACCTACAAACATGCAAGTGCAGTAAGAAAAATGAAAATGTAATATCGGCATAATAATATAGCAACAAAAATGATTATTAAATTTAACAACATATTTGGACATGCAAACATGTGACATTGGCAGTGGAACCATTGCACCTTTTTTGAAATATTCTTTGTTCTACTTTTAATACTTTCATCAAAAGGGGATAAAAAATTTAATTGCTTAAGGGAAAGAAAGTGATATTGTTTTGACGCAAATATGTACGTGTTTGCTTTTTAAACCTAACATAATTACTCCGATGTTTACAAACTCCATTTGCGACTGGGGTCACGCCCCAGAAATCATGATATAGTCTGTGGGCACGCAATGAAATACTTGCAATATATTTTGCCATGTAAAATACTTGGTTTCTATCACTGTATAGAAGCAGGCTGGTCTATAGCCGAGAGAGTATCTCAGTTTAAATCATAATTTTAAAGAATATAATAAAATGTTTTTCGTTTTTTTTTACTTGTTTATAATTATTATGATATATTTTGTAATTATTTTCCAAAAGAAAATAATATATATTATTATTAAAATATTCATTCATTTTATAAAAATCCCGGGATTCAATAGGGATCGTCCTTGGCAAGATATGTGCAAAGTTTCGTTGAGCTCGGACCCTAATTGCGACCTGTATTTTGATCACAAGAATAAATAACGGGTGATCCAAGTAGAGATACTTTTTTCAATAGCCTCTTTTTGACAGATCACGTGTGAGTCGTGTCATGCTGTCATGTTATTTTTATACCCTACACCACACTGTGGTACAGGGTATTATGACTTCACTAAAAAAAAAGCGTACTGAAAATCAATGAATTTTTCGTAAAGTTTAAGATTTCGGCAATGATTTCGAGCCAAAGACAATCGCTATAAAAATAAGAAGGTTTTATAGTTAATTTAAAGACGTGAATAGTACTTGTTTTGAGGATGCATTTCATAGAATTAAGAATTTTGGGTAATAAAAATAATTATGTTTGGTCTTAAAATAAGCACATTTTTGCGTAAATTTAAGTATGTCGCGTGCTTATTTTTAGTAAAATATCATATAATTTAAAACATTATCGTAATAAAATTTAAAATGTTTGTCCTTGATATAAGAATATACTGGTAATTAATTTAAGGCATACATGAATTTAAATACAGTTTTTTTAAATATGTATGGAAAATTCGTTACATTATATTGATTACAATGTTACTCTTTTAAATGAATCATTTTCTTTGAAATCATTTAATATTCATAGCAAATTCAATAACACAACACTTTATCTTTCTAAATATATATTTTATTTGTTATATTTTATATTGTATTATATTTTTATACCAAAAAATATAATACATATTACGGATAACCTTGAACATTTTATAATTTAAAACAAAATGTAATTGTATAAAGACAAATCGGCCAACACACTATGAAGTTTGACTTTTATTCGAATATTGTATTGTTATGTATCGATTCTATAGCGAGATTCGTTTCTTTATTTGTTGTCCATGAACAATTTTTATCGGAACCGACCTTAATGATTTTTAACCTAGAATTTGGCTGGAATTTAAATAGAAATTATATAAAACAAATATTATATTATTATATCATATACATAGTTTGTATGCTCACTCATTTCCTGCAATTTGTAAATTTTTAATTTTTCATATATCCAAATAAAGTTCAATTGCGCGAACTGAAATGAAAATAATTTGAATATAAGTCAAACAGAATGATTTATATACGATAAAGTATTAAAATAAATTTTATCATAAAACTGTCACAAAATGTTGAAAAATAAGAGATATATTAAAATCTTTGGAATATACTTACTTCCACTGAAATATTTAGTCACTCTTCTACGACACAAATTCTCATAATAGATCCATACAAAATTTGCTGTACTAAAAGTTAAAAAAAAAATATTTATGTAAGATATTATTAATAATAGTAACTGATTGTTTTGAAAGTGGCGAAAGTGACATTTTTCATATAAATTAAGTTATTAAAAATAATTTTCTCAAAAAAATCAATCGTGACTTAGATTTTAAAACCTTAAGTTTTGTTAGCAAACAAAACTACAAAAACTTATTAAAAATTACTTCTGTAAAACAAAAGCTAATGCTGCTTATGGCATTCTTAACCCTGGTGTTAGATTAGCAAATCTGTACGAATCCTAGATTAAGAGTCCATTTGGTCAACATTACATTTTTCATATAAAATGAATATGGAAGACAATATTTTATATTTATTTTTATTCAATACTTCGTGAAAAGAAAGCAGCTTATTTACAATTATTTTTGAGCAAAATTATTTTGATTTTAGTAAAACAAAAATATCCCTTGGACCAAATTATAAGGCAATATTTATACATACATATATTACCGTTTATAAAGGAAACGATACAAAAATTAGACCAAACGGGCCTAATCTAACAGCAGGTTTAATTATGAAGTACTTATGAAGCAACACGAAATCAAGGAAAAATTTAAACTAAAATTCAAAAAAGGAAAACATCTTTTTAAATAAATTATATTTGGAAAACTTTTTAACAATAACTTTGTTTGTGTGAAAACACGTATTTTATATGTGAACGTCAGTTCGCAAATATATTTTGTTCTAATACATTAATATGTATATGCGTTCCAAATTAAATTTCTTGATTTTCAAATAAAATATATTTGTTCAGAAATACATAATATGTACTTACAAATATTGTTTCCAAATCTATTGTTTCCAAATCTCACTTATTTGTTGTAATTTATAAATGGCATTCAGCACTGCATTTTTCATATATCCATCACATTTATCTTCAAATATTGCGTGATCTAAAATTAAAATAATTAAATTTTTTCTAAAAATAAATCAAATAAAATTATCTATAAACTAAAAAAAATGCAAATAAATTTTATCATATCACAATTGGAAAACGCTGAAAACTAAGAGAAATATAATATATAATATAATACTTACGTTGAAATATTTTGTAAAATTTGTCATTCTTCTCACAAAAGACCCATTCTAAAATTATTTTATTTTTTATCAAAAAAAAAAAAAAGGTAGTTATATGTATAACATATTATTAATAATAAATTTCTATATTGCCACAAATAATTTTACATTTCTGCATTATGCGCTGGTATTTTTAATAAATAAATACTTTCAATTAAAATGTGTTTTGTTAATTGCCAATAAGATGTTTATTTCAGAATAATAATATTATTTTTCACGTACGTAAACATTTTCCCATTGTCTCTTTCAGTATTACAAAATCTATTACTCACAGTTTTATCATCAATTTGGCACAAATCTCTTCACAGGACTTACAAACAAGATCTCCTTCAAAAACGCATGTACATCGCCATAAATAAAATACAGCAAAAATAACTATGACACACGCACTCCCTTATCACAGAGATCGATGGTGACGCCGACGGCATAACCACATGCATACACACATGTACACGACGGTTTCATTTGTTGTTGTTGCTATGCTTTAGCAAAAATAACTGTTAACAGCCCATATTAAAATTATTTTAGGTGCAATATGCACGTATGTATTCACGTATACTTACATATTCACAGCAACCAAATTTTTTCACAATCCGCGTCCCGAAAACAGACAACCGTTTCCTTCCATTGCTTGTAAATAACTGACGATTTAAAAGAAAACGAACAGAACTGTTCTCTATTTTCTCTTCTAGCATTCCATAACAATTATTGATTCACACATTACCAAACAAAACTGATTCTCTGAGCGAGAGAGGGAGGGAGAGATTGTATAATTCTCTCGTATGTATTCTTAAAAATAATGAAAATAGTCATAAAATTTATTACCAAGACAGCCTTTCCTTTAAGGGGAGCATAGCCTTAAATTTATTACTCAAATATCTCATACTGTTAATTAAGTCCGATTCGGCATTAAAACTATGACATGTCTACGTCATAGTGTTAATGTAAAAAATCCTTAAAAGTATTGAAATATTACTTAAAATAATGCGGATTGGCACAAAAATAATGATTTTTTTTCTTTAATTTAAATGCGTACATTTAAAGAAGCGCGTACACAAAACTAATGATTAGATAGTCATTAATTCAAATTCAAAAAACTTTATATTAAGGAAAATTTCGTAAAAAACGTGTAAATTTTCATTATTTTAATGAAAATTTTCATTGAATTGATGCCGAGGTAGCATACTTAATATAAGAATGTGTCATCATTAGTTTTATTACTATTTTTTTTGTCAGTGTTTGTGCATTTGTTTGTAACATCCAAAAGGAGAAGAGATTGACCCATTGTTTATTATACCGATCGACTTGTAATCACTTTCTGAGTCGATTTAGCTATGTCCGTCTGTCTGTCCGTCTGTCTGTCTGTCTGTCCGTCTGTAGACGTATTCTTGTAATCAAAGTACAGGTCGCAATTATGGTCCGATCTCAACGAAACTTTGCACATATCTTTTTTTAGGCCCAAGGACGATCCCTATTGAATTTGGTTAAAATCGGTTCAGATTTACATAGAGCTCCCATATATATGTACCTCCGATTTGGCATATATGCACTGTATAAGCAACATTTTGTAACCGATTTGTACAAAAATTGACAGAGAGTAGTCTCGTGATACACTTAGATACAATACAAGATTTGGGAGAAATCGGTTCAGATTTATATATAGCCCCCATATATATGTTGCACCCGATTTGACATGTAAGCGCTGTAGAAACTGTATTTTATATCCAATCAGTACGAAATTCGGCAGAAAGAGGTTTCTTATTACATGAAGGAATACTGCCAAATTCGGAGAAAATCGGTTCAGATTTAGATATAGCCCCCATATATATGTTACCCCCGATTTGAAATTCAATAGCTGTAGAAACTGTATTTTATATCCGATCACAGCGAAATTCGGCAGAAAGAGGTTTCTTATTACACGAAGGAATACTGCCAAATTTGGAGAAAATCGGTTCAGATTTAGATATAGCCCCCATATATATGTTAGCACCGATTTGACATTCAAACGCTGTAGAGACTGTATTTTATATCCGATCAGTACGAAAATCGACAGAAAGAGGTTTCTATTTTACATGAATGAGTGTTCAGGGAAAATCGGTTCAGATTTATATATAAGCTCCATATATATGTTCCTCCTGATTTGGTTACAAAGCGCTATAGAAGTTGTACTTTACTTCCGACCATTACAAAATTCTCCAGAAAGATGTTTCTCAGTTTAGGAACGAATATTGCTTAATTTAGCGATTATCGGTTCAGAATTAGATATATCCGCATATATATGTTCTTACCCATTTACAAATTATTTCAAATTATTATCGCAATAACCCTTATCGCATTGTTAGGGAGGTGTAGGGTATTATATAGTCGGCCCCGCCCGACTTTCTGCCTTTCCTTACTGGTTGTTAAGTATTGTTTGGCATTTCATCATAGAATGACTTACGCCTGAACACCGTTTACAAATTATTCAGTTTTATTATCTAAATAATCGTTCGCCAATTGCGCCATTTTTTTTAAATCCAAAAAAAGCACTTTCCAGTCGACCCACGACCTTGACACCCATGAGCATTATTTTAGCTCTCGTTAAGAGCTATATTTTTGCCATTGACCGATTCCCGATCCGACGTACCGGAATCATCGGTTCATATTTCTTCAAAAATGATGCCGGTGAGAACGGAACCGTCAATGGCGACCGTTATCGTGCCATGATAACCGACTATTTGATGCCTGAAATTGAAGCTCGTGATCTCGGCGACATTTGGTTTCAACAAGACGGCGCCACTTCCCACACATCGCATCAATCAATGGATTTATTGAGAGAACACTTCGGTGAGCAGATAATTTCACGATTTGGGCCGGTCGATTGGCCACCAAGTTGGGGATATGTAAAGTCTAAAGTTTATGCCTTGGAGCAAAACATCACACGTGTCATTCGCCAGTTACCAGTCGAAATGCTCGAACGAGTCATCGAAAATTCGGCTCAACGGATGGACCATCTGAGACGTAGCCGCGGCCAACATTTGATAGACATAATCTTCAAAAAATAAATGCCAAAGAATGTTCTTTCAAATGATAATAAACATTCCCATTCAATTTGAATTTTCTGTGTCCTTTTCTTTAAAAAAGTAGGGAACCTCGAAATGGATCACGCTATACATGGACGGACGGACAGACAGACATGGATAAATCGACTCAAAAAGTTATTCTATGTCGATCGGTATAATAAACTATGGGTATATCTCTTCTCTTTTTGGGTATTGCAAACAAATGCACAAAGTCATAATACATACCCAGTATCAAAGTGTGGTGTAGGGTATAAAAAGGAGGGAAAGACTAAAGTCGGGTTGAACTGACTGTATATTACCCCTCACCATTATTTGCTATCCAATGTACGGAGAAATATTTACATTGGTTAGTATCGTTGCAGGTAAATTGCAGAGTAATTTTAAAAATTCCAGGTATAATTAAAAAAACGTAGGGTCCATACCGCTAAGAAGTCAAATGCATCTTGGGGCTATACCAAAACATGGAGCGATGTGTAAAATTGTCACTGAGTATTTAGTGCAATATAAGTTAAAAACGCCTTAATTTTAGCTAGATCAATTGGAAAATATGTTTTCTAGAACGTCAAGAAGTGACATTAGAGGGGACCTTTATACGGGGGCTATAGCAAAACATGGACCGAAATGTCCCATTTTTACTAGGGACGATTATACGAGTATGCAATATAAAGTATAAATGTTTAAATGATTAAATTTCAGCCAGATCAATTTAAAAATGTGTTCTCCAGAGCATCAAGAAGTGACATCGAGGGGACCTTCATTGGGGATAGATCAAAACATGGAACTATGTGCCTTATTTTCAACAGGGATCGTACCTAGTGTAAGAAAGGTACCGCGAAATTATCCCAAAATGAAATAAGTCCCAAAAAAATTAAATAAGTCCCAACAAATTTCCTTGTAAATTGGGTCTTATTTCATAATTTTATTGGGAGTTATTTCATTACGAGATTTGATCATTGGGAGTTATTTCATTCCTTCTTTGGACATACCCCAGAGGAGAAAATCTTTAATATTGGCTGAAAACCAGCCACGCACGAGGATTGGTCGTTAATTCTTCGTTGTTTGGACATATTTCATGCGGAGTGTTTAGGTGTGGGGTTTGCCAATAAGGGAGGTGAGGGTAGGTTCACGTATGTAGTGACCGAAGTTGGTGATGCAGTAATGAAAAGGGGCGAAATAGAAAATAAATAAAACACAAGAGTTTAGTATTTTCGATAATGATAAAAACAGTGCTTTATTTTGTATTCATGATAACGTATATTTCC
This sequence comes from Eudasyphora cyanicolor, assembly GCA_963930755.1. Lineage (NCBI taxonomy): Eukaryota > Metazoa > Arthropoda > Insecta > Diptera > Muscidae > Eudasyphora > Eudasyphora cyanicolor. Next base: position 266,121,031 of record OZ005737.1, read on the forward strand.
ATGTAGCGATGCGCAGGATCCGTAGAGATCCAAACGGCACGATATCACTACGACCTATTGATACTGTTCTATGAACCGTACGTTATCGTAGTGGTATCGTTCGTCGTGTTGTAAGAACCTTACGTTATCGTAGTGGTTGCGTTCACGAACAGTAACACTAAAACATGTTTAGTGTTTTCTATTCTCTTGTAAGGGTTGCGTTACTGTTCTGTTCGAGACGAAAGAACGGTACAGAACGCTAACGAACCGTTCATTAGTGTTTTTTTTTCCGAACTCTGGTTAGAAGTGTCAGAATCCTAAGAAGGTGAGAGGAAAGAGTGAGAGTCCCGACAAGCCACACAACAACCACCACTCGGTGGCAATCCGCACTCTAATACATCAACAGGGAGTTATTCAACTTGTTATACCCTACACCACACTGTGGTACAGGGTATTATGACTTTGTGCATTTGTTTGTAACACCCAAAAGGAGAAGAGATAGACCCATTGTTTATTATACCGATCGACTTGTAATCACTTTCTGAGTGGATTTAGCTATGTCCGCCTGTCTGTCTGTCCGTCTGTCTGTCTGTAGACGTATTCTTGTAATCAAAGTACAGGTTGCAATTATGGTCCGATCTCAACGAAACTTTGCACATATCTTTTTTTAGGCCCAAGGGCGATCCCTATTGAATTTGGTTCAAATCGGTTCAGATTTACATATAGCTCCCATATATATGTACCTCCGATTTGGCATATATGCACTGTATAAGCAACATTTTGTAACCGATTTGTACAAAAATTGACAGAGAGTAGTCTCGTGATACACTTAGATACAATACAAAATTTGGGGGAAGTCGGTTCAGATTTATATATAGCCCCCATATATATGTTGCACCCGATTTGACATGTAAGCGCTGTAGAAACTGTATTTTATATCCAATCAGTACGAAATTCGGCAGAAAGAGGTTTCTTATTACATGAAGGAATACTGCCAAATTCGGAGAAAATCGGTTCAGATTTAGATATAGCCCCCATATATATGTTACCCCCGATTTGAAATTCAATAGCTGTAGAAACTGTATTTTATATCCGATCACAGCGAAATTCGGCAGAAAGAGGTTTCTTATTACTCGAAGGAATACTGCCAAATTTGGAGAAAATCGGTTCAGATTTAGATATAGCCCCCATATATATGTTAGCACCGATTTGACATTCAAGCGCTGTAGAGACTGTATTTTATATCCGATCAGTACGAAATTCGACAGAAAGAGGTTTCTATTTTACATGAATGAGTATTCAGGGAAAATCGATTCAGATTTATATATAAGCTCCATATATATGTTCCTCCTGATTTGGTTACAAAGCGCTATAGAAGTTGTACTTTACTTCCTATCATTACAAAATTCTCCAGAAAGATGTTTCTCAATTTAAGAACGAATATTGCTTAATTTAGCGATTATCGGTTCAGAATTAGATATATCCGCATATATATGTTCTTACCCATTTACAAATTATTTCAAATTATTATCGCAATAACCCTTATCGCATTGTTAGGGAGATGTAGGGTATTATATAGTCGGCCCCGCTCGACTTTCTGCCTTTCCTTACTGGTTTAAGTTCAGTATGAAATAACTTCCAAATATTGGGACTTATTTCAATTGCCATTTGGGAGTTATTTCACTTCTTAAAAGTGGGAATTATTTCATTTTTGTTGCGATTTATTTCATTTGAACTTATTTCATTTGGGAGTTATTTCACGGTACCTCTATGATATGCCTCTACACCAATTTTCGTAAATATCCCTTCATAATTGTGACTTGCACTTTGATCACAACAATTTATGAACAGACGAACGGACAGGCAGACGGAAATGCTAAATCGACTCTAAAAGTGATTATATGCCGATGAAATCGGTTCAGATATCTATACTGGTCCTATATTAATATGTTCCTTTCGATTGAACATAGATGCTGTATTTTACATCAAATCATTGCGAAATTTGGCAGAGGAGATTTTCTAGATTGCAGAATGAGCACAACCCAATTTAAACCAGTAAGGAAAGGCTAAAGTCGGGCGGGGCCGACTATATAATACCCTACACCACTCTCGTAATATTGAATAACTCTGAAATATAAATTTTGTAATTCATTTATTAATTGTTTACATAAATTTACTTTTGTGACATTTTATACTTAAATAATACCCTGTACCACAGTGTGATGTAGGGTATAAAAAAGATTGGATGTAGTTTACAGCATCTATAGGACTAAAGGGTCAAATCGGACGAAAGATATGTATGGGAGCTATATCTAAATATTAACCGATTTTCTTCAAATTCGGCAATGTTGGTTCATGGATCAAGAAACTCTACCATTCTAAATTTCAAAACGATTGGATGTAAAATACAGCTTCTATAGAACTAAAGGGCCAAATCGGACGAAACATATATATGGGAGCTATAGCTAAATCTTAACGGATTTTATTCAAATTCGGCAATGTTGGTTCATGGATCAAGAGTCTCTACCATTCTAAATTTCAAAACGATTGGATGTAAAATACAGCTTCTATAGAACTAAAGGGCCAAATCGGACGAAACATATATATGGGAGCTATAGCTAAATCTTAACCGATTTTCTTCAAATTCGGTAGTTTTGGTTCATGGATCAAGAAACTCTACCATTCTAAATTTCAAAATGATTGGATGTAAAATACAGCTTCTATAGGACTAAAGGGCCAAATCGGACGAAAGATATATATGGGAGCTATATCTAAATCTGAACCGATTTTCTTCAAATTCGGTAGTGTTGGTTCATGGATCAAGAAACTCTACCATTCTAAATTTCAAAACGATTGGATGTACAATACAGCTTCTATAGGTCTAAAGGGCCAAATCGGACGAAAGATAAATGTGGGAGCTATATCTAAATCTGAACCGATTTCAACCAAATTCAATAGGGATCTTAACAGCTGCGAAATACTCTAAACTGCAAAATTTCAGAACGATCGGAGTGAAATTGCGACCTGTAGTCGACGAACAACTTTACATGGACAGACGGACGGACGGACAGACATGGTTAAATCGACTCAGCTAGTGATTCTGAGTCGATCGGTATACTTTAAGGTGGGTCTAGCTGTGTTATTTTTAGGTGTTACAAACATCTGCCGTGAAACAAACTTATAATACCCTGTACCACAGTGTGGTGTAGGGTATAAAAACTAGTCGAGAGGAGAAACACTGCGAAATTTGAAGAATATTGGTTAACACTCAGATATTACTCTTGTATATACGTATTTTCCGATTCTACAAGAGATACAGAACCAAAATTTTACAACCGATCTTTATGAAACTTCAACGAGAACAGTTTGTTGATCCAAGAAGGAACTCTGGGAGTTATAAGGTAATCAAATTGACCTGAGTCTATTGATCCAGTACTGGTTAAATTGATATCTATCACACAGATCTAATCACGTACGGAATGATTGGAATTAGTTAACTAATGTTCAATGTACCAAACATCATAGCTGAATGTGATATGTCAGCATACGACCACAACAGAGAAATCTACTCAGTAGAAGCGAAGCAAAATCGGAAGTAATTACTACAATTTTGGTCCGATGTTCTCTTTTCATAGCTCTTTATATAACTGCTGATCTCTAGATTTAATTTTTATAAAAAATAACCCCTTTAGGGCCATAAACTTTTTTTTTTGATAGTTGGTCCCAAATGTGTTAAAGCAAAATTGATTGCAATAAAATTGATCCTACATGCATTATTTCAATCTCAAAGGTGAAATTATCACGAAAATATTATATTTTTCGACTTTGAATTTTAATTCCCACTTGAATTTGAGAAATTTTATAGAAAAATTTACAAAATGTCTAACTTCTTAAAAATTTCGGCTTTTGAGGTTAAAATAAAGAGATCATTGTTATGGCAATGAATTCGCTTTGACCCTTTTGGGACCAGCAATTAAATAAAAAGATTATGGCCCTGAAATGGTTAATTTTTTATAAAAATTAAATCGAGGGATCAGCAGTTCTATAACGAGCCATAAAAGAGAAAATCGGACCAAAATTTTAGAAGTTATTTCCGATTTTGCAAAAAATTCACTTAAAATTGCACTCAAATTGAGTAATAAGAGTTTATATTGCAATATTAATTTTTTTAAAGGAAGTCATGTTGTGCTGTAAATAATGGTCCATACTTTAATGTACAGTGGTCAATTGCTAAAAGTATAAAAATTGGACAATTTTATTAATTTAGAGGTAATTTAATTCGCAAATAGTCCCTAATTTCGCAATAGCAGAAACAAAATATTTTGCGAATATACTTAAAACAAACCATATTTTCAAGCTTTGAACAACGCGAACTTTTTATTGACGCCACTCTACTAACTATGAGAGAACTAGTTCGGTTATATTCTCCATAGCAGAGTGACACTTGGTTTAACTATTAGTTAGTCAAATGCAAGTTGGTTTATCTATTGTTTAGTAGATGTCCACAGTCGAGTTATCTAAGCTTTAGTATGCAGCCTGTTGGGTTATCTACTACATAGATCCAGTTGGGTATCTACTACTAAGTATAGGTCCAGTTGGGTTTAACTCAGGCGGGTTATCTATTACATAGTAATATAGTTAAGTTATCTAATGCAGTTAAGTTATCTAACCCTTGGTATACTACCAGTTAGGTTTTATCTACTTAGTATACAACTACTTTGGTTATCTACTCCTTAGTATAGGGCAAGTTGGGACATCTATTAATTAGTAAAATTCAAGCTTGTTTATCTACTGATGTTCAGTTGGGTTATCTATAACTTATTATACGACAACTTATGTTATCTACTCCTTGGTAAAGGGCCAGTTGGGTTATTTAATTGTTACTAAAATTCAAACAGGTTTATCTACTACCTATTAGATGTCCAGTTGGGTTATCTAATACTAAAACAGGTTTATCTACTACATATTAGGTGTCCAGTTGGGTTATCTAATACTTAGTAGACGTCAATTTGAATAGTTGAGGAAAGGAGAATTATGCGTTTGACTTGAGATCGTTATTACTTTATGAGAATTTATTATATATACCCTCGTCACACTAAAGTGAGGGTATAACAAGTGGGTGACATTATTAAAAACAATGCACCTGCATCCGAGAAGCTGCTTAACCAACAGCAAAACGTCATGCAATGTTTGGTGTTGCTTTTCTATGACGTTTTCTTTTTCACTTTACTATTCACATGTACCTTTATGTATTCACTTAGAATGAACCATTGGATCTACAGCTCAACTCCACGGTGAGAAAAACATAAAATGTTGGATTATTTACTCCTTAGTATAGGTCCAGTTGGGCTATCTATGCTTGGCTTTACGACAAATTATATACTCCACTGTAGACGACGAGTTTGGTTATCTGATTCTTAGTACGCGGGGTTATCTACTCCTTTATATATGACTATTTTCGTTATCTACTGCCTAAAAGGGTACCAGTTAAAACAGTTTTCGAAGTTCAACGACTTATGTTGTCTGACATTGTTCAGGTTCAGGTACTGTAGGTATTCTTGTAGACCAGTATTTGGATATATCACGATGTGGCAATTCACCACCTCCAATGACAAAGACATATAAATGTTTCTAGCTGTTTTCATATTAAAGGGACAATTTGCGGACCAACCCCTATACTTAATGTACATGTCAGGCGTTTGGTATCCTATCGGTACAATTCCCCTAAGGAAATTATACTGGAAACATACCAGTCCAAAAGGTAGACTTTAAAAAACTCTTATCGAGATATTTTGAGTTCTTACTATTAAAATGACACATGCATGCTCTATTCATTTGTAGATCAAATTTCGATAGCACACAGTTAATATGCTAATCAAATCAAAATATGTACGTTCTTCCAAAGGTTATCGGTTAAACTAAAGATCTGCATATAGAACGAACGAATTAGAACCCTCTTAATATGTTAATCGTTTTGAAATACTTTTTTCTAAAGTTTATCAGTTGAAGTGAAGAACTATTGTAGAAGGGTAGTCTTAAAGCCCGTAATTAAGATCAGCATTTAAATTTTAATTCGAATACATTTTAAGATAAAAACTGTAGCGGTTTAAACATGATCGCTTAGTCCCGATATACACCGGTTGAATGTTCAGCAGATTGTCGGCGTTTTGTAGGAGAGAGAGACAGTCGGCAAGAGGGGGGGAAACCTCTCCCTGAACGTTTTGAGTTCTTCGTGCAAGTTCAAAAAAACAATGTGATGATAAGCTGCTGAAAAAACTTGCCTAGTGTAAAGCCGGACTTAATAAAGAGTATCTAAAATGTTTAAAAGTTGCATGTAGAGTTCAAATAAAATCTGGAAAAATTATGTGGAAAGAAAATGATATGTTTGAAAATAATACAAAAATAAACCAACCATTACAACCGCCCCTAATACATGTCACTTACTTCTTCTTTAATTTTTAACAAAGTTGTTTTCATATACTGAAAACAACAATAACGATCTTGAGCCTGAGTACAAAAACAAAATATGTACTATGAAAGCAGATCGAATAAAACAAAAAAAAAAAAAACAAAAACAAAAACAACAAACATATATATTTGAGAAAAATCTTTAAAAAAATTCAAAGAAAAAAATTCAAGCAACTTTACAATTTTAACAAAAAAAATTTTCTGTTTCCGGAAATACAAAGTGTAGTTTGTCTATAATAATGTTTTTATTTTTAAATTTGGATGCATATTTAAAGATTTCTTGTTATGAATGCTGTAACTTTAAAACTTTTTGTAAATTACATGGAAAATGTAAACATTTAGTATGAATTTTGAGAAAATATTTATTAGTAGTTTTTAACCACACACAATTGAGTTGTTGAGGGTAGAAAACCACTAACCACCGACGAACGACCACATGTAATATTTAAATTTCCCATCTGACTGGGAGTTCCATCCGCTGTGAACCTTGTACTCCGACAACCGAATGACTCAGTTTGAATTCGAATGATTTGTAGTATTTTTTGTTTTGTTCGGTGTTAACAATTTCGAACAAAAGTTACAAACCAAAAACTAAAGCAATAAGAAAAAAATGTATATACGAAGGGGTCGGTCGAGCAATAACCTTTTTTCCGTCGACTGTTGCGGTGGTGCATTGCGTTTGTGTGCTCTGTAAGCCGCATTAAAATATAAGCGTAGAACGGAAATGCCCGTCTGATATTGTTGCCTGTACTTTGTTGATGTCGCTGTCGTTGTCGTTGTTGCTGTCATCTTTGTTTTGTTGAATCATGTCACAATATTTTATTCTATAGAATAGAGCAGAGAAAAAACGAACGAACTACGATTATGGCGACGTTTACCCGGGAATCAAGCAATTATCACTTATCACATTGTTGTTAATGTTGATGTTGTTGCTGTTGTTTCTGTTTCTACCGCTGTTGTTGTCTCTGATCGCTAAATTGATTTTTATGGCCACATCCAAATGGCAGCCAATACGAAATGGTTGAATGGAATTGTTGGATGGATAGATGGATCGATGGATGGATGCATTCATCCCATAAAGTCCATCCGGACTTCAACAAACCAAATGCACAATCACCATAATTGTGCATCAAACTTCAATTTAGAATGAAGAAATGAATGAGTCAATGAAAGAGTGATTGATCGATTGATCGAATTGGAGTGTTGGATTGCTTTGAAAATGTCAATTTTCTATGATTGTTGCTCAATAAGTACAATTTCAAATCAGTCGGAGGGAGCGGAGCGCATAATCTTTCTTTTGTCAGTATTCATTCATAGTACATAACACTAAGCTACAGTTTTTTTACGGAGAGAAAAAAGGTCGGATGTTGATTTAGAAATGCATTGTCAGGACAATGAAACTGGTTTACTGGCAATTTAAACTTGTCCCTATGTGACTGACATTCACAAAAAATTAATAGTTTGCAAAGTTCTTTTAAATTACACTTTTTTAGAAAATTTCATCAAATTGATCATGTATAGAAACAAATTAGCAAAAAGTTATTTTATTGACAATTTCTCCAAAATGTACAAAATAAAAATTTTCTACAATTGCCAATGCCGGCATTTTTATTGTAAATTTTGTCGAAATTGCATTACTGTAGAATGTTTAATAGAAATTGCATTTTTATGGAAAATGTTTTCGTAGTTCCATTTTTCCAGATTTTTTTTTTTTTAAATTTTAGTTTTATTATTGTTTTTTTGATAGGTTTGACTTTGACTATCGGTTTCGATGGTAAATTTATTTTTCTATAAAATTTCATCAAAACTATTTTTTTTAAATGTCGTTGAAGTCTCATTTTTCGTTGTTTATAATTTCGTTGAAATTAGCATATCTCTGGAAAACTACGATTAAATTTCATTTCTTTTTACAAAATCCCATCAAAATTTCAATTTTTCTAATAACTCCGTTAAATGGACTCTTTTCGAAAATTTCTTTTGAATTTTTAAAAATATGCAATTTAAAAAATTTTGCGGAGAAATGCAATTTCAACATGGTGTTCTAAAGGAATTTCAACATTTTTTATAAAAAATTCATATTTTTGTAGAAAATGCAGTATCAACAAATTTTCCACAATAATTAAATTCTGCTGAAAATTTGTAAAAAAAATTTCGAGAAATGCAATTTTACAAAAATGTTACAAAAATGCAATTATAACTTTGCAGGAAAATACAATTCTAATGACATTTTGTAAAAAAAGACATTTCAACAAAATTTCCAAGAGAAATGCAATTTAAAAAATAAATTTCAACGTATAATTAAATATAATAATTTGGGAAAAATTCAATTTCTGAAAAATCCATTTTTTTTAACTTCATCGAAATTATCATATATCTACAAAATTACGTTGACTTTTCTTTTTCAAAATCCGATTAGAATTAAATTTTTTTAAATAACTTATTATTTTTGTATTTAAATGACAAGCTCGAGGTCAGGTGTTGTTATTGTTTATTTATTGCTATATTGTATATTTTTTAAATAACTCTGTTGAAATTGACTTTTTTTGAATTTTTAAAAATTTCTTTTGAATTTTTAAAAATGTGGAAGTTACAAAGTTTTGTAGAAAAATGCAATTTGAACAAAATGTTCTAAAGGAATTTCAAGGATTTTTCTAGAAAAAATAAGTTTTTGGAAGAAAATGCAATGTCAACGAAATTTTTAGGAAAAATGGAATTTCAATGATATTTAAAAAAATATTTCAACTAAATTTTCCAGAAAAATTCAAATTTTCCAGGAAAATTCAAATTTTTACGTAAAATGTTATTTCAGCAAAATGTTCCAAAGCAATTAGAACGATTTTTCTAGAAAAAAATATTTTTGTAGAAAATGCAATTTCAGAGATTTTTTTACGAAAAATTAAATTTTAATGATTTTTAGGAAAAATGGAATTTCAATGATATTTAAAAAAATATTTCAACTAAATTTTCCAGAAAAATTCAAATTTTGACGAAAAATTTTATTTCAGCAAAATGTTCCAAAGCAATTAGAACGATTTTTGTAGAAAAATGAATTTTTTGTAAAAAATGCAATTTCAGAGAAAATAAATCTTAATTTTAATTTTCCAGAAAAAATCAATTCTGATGAAAATTTTTAGAACAAAATCTAGAATTTTTCTAAATTCAAAATAAAAATCCGAAAAATGCAATTTTAAAGAAAATTTGTAGAAAAATGAATTTTTTGTAAAAAATGCAATTTCAGAGAAAATAAATCTTAATTTTAATTTTCCAGAAAAAATCAATTCTGATGAAAATTTTTAGAACAAAATCTAGAATTTTTCTAAATTCAAAATAAAAATCCGAAAAATGCAATTTTACAGAAAATTTGTAGGAAAAAGCAGTATCAATGAAATTTTGTAAAAAATTTCAACAAAATTTCCTAGAAAAATGAAATTTAAAAATAAATTTCATCAAAAAAAATAATTTTGGAAAAGTTAAATTCTTTAAAAAGCCTTTTTTTAATTTCGTTGAAATTATCATAAATCTAAAAAAATACGTTGGCTCTCTTTTTCAAAATTAGATCAAAATTTAAATTCTCTAAAAAAATCCGTCCAAATTGACTTTTTTAATTTCAGTGAAAATGTCGTCGAAATTGCATTTATTTAAAAGACTGCGGTTAAAACCTTTAAATTCTAGAACAATTAAATTTTTGTAAAATATGCAATTTCAAAAAAAAAAATTCAAGAAAAAATCAATTTCAACGATATTTGAAAAATTGATTTCAAAGAAAAAAATGCAATTCTGAAGAAATTGTTTAAAACTGAAACTTCAACTAAATTTCCTAGAAAAATGTAATTTCAAAAATTTTTTAGACGAAATTAATTTTAGTGTAATTTAAAAAGAAATAATTTTCGGAAAAATTAAATTTTCTGGAAAACGAAATTTCAATGAAATTTTGTAGATTTTTTTTAGACAAAATACAAATTCTGTATCGAATATACATTCAATTCTAGAGAAATTAAATTTTGCAGGAATTTTTGGGAAAAAATGTTGATGATATATTGTAAAAAGGACATTAACACAATTTCCTAGGGAAATAAAATTGAAATAATTCTAGCAAATATTTCGACGTATAAATAAAAAAACATAATTTTCGGAAAAATTAAATTTTCTGGAAAAATTCAATTTCCATGAAATTTTATCGATATTTTTTTAATATAAAACAAATTCAAAGAAATATCCTAGAAAAATGATTTCACAGAAATTTATAGGAAATTCAATTTCGAAGAAATATTACAAAGAACTCAAATTTGACGAAATTTTATGAAAAATTTCAATTTCAGAAAAATTTTCTGGAAAAAGCAAATTTAACGAAACTTATTACAATAATGTAATTAAAAAAAATTAAAAAATGCGATTTCAAGAAAAATTTCTAAAAAATGCAATTTGGTAATATTTAAAAAAAAAATAGATTTCAACGTAATTTTTAAGAGAAATGCAATTTTAAAGAAATTTTGCAGAAAACAAAATTTTAATAAAAGTAATTTTCGGAAAAAATACAAGCGAACAATATTCTACAAACAAAATTTTGCCAGAAACTTTATGAAAAAAAATCCAATCTAGAAGAAGTAGAAAATTAAATTTTGACGAAATTTTTTAGAGAAATTCAATAACAATTTTTAGAAAAAGGTAATTTGAAAGAAATACTGCATTTTGATGGAATTTTGTAAATAAATGAGAACTTAAATTTAGAAAAAAGTTAACAAAAATACATTTTCACAAAAATGCGATTTTAATAAAATTTCAGCAAAATTTTCTAAATTAACCAGAAATTTTATGAAAAAAAATGCAATTTCAAACAAATATTATAGACAATGCAATTCTGGCGATATTTTCGGGCATGATGGGCTAGTAGCACTAATTTCGAATATATCAATTGTAGAAAAATTTTATTTTCTCCTTTTCTGTGTAATCGTCAATAAAGTGATATTCCGAATTTGGATTTTCTTGAGAATTACGTATATTTTTTGCAAAATTTAAATTTCAAGAAAATTTTGTGAATTGCAGTTTGGAAGAAAGAATTTTCTGAAAAATGCAATTTTGATGAACATTTTTAAAAAATAAACTTCAACAAAAATTACTAGTGAAATAAAATTAAAATAAATTCTAGAACAAATATTTTGAGGTATAATTAAATAAAATAATTTTCGGAAAAATTTAATTTTTTGGAAAAATGCAATTTCCAGAGAAAATCTAATTCAACGAAATGTTCTAACAAAATTTGGCCGAAAGATTATAAAACATTCAATTACGAAAAATGTTACAAAAAATGCTATTTTGGCGAAATTTTCCGAAAAAAATCAGTTAAAACAGCATTTTTAACGAAACTTTGTACACAAATTTAATTTGAAAGAAATTAAAAAATGCGATTTCAACAAAAATTTCTAGACAAATGCAATTTGATGATATTTTTTTAAAAAAAATGTCAACGTAATTTTCTAGTGAAATACAATTTCAAAAAATTTTCCAGACAAATTAAATTTTGAGATTTAAATAAAAGAAATTTTCGGAATAAATGCAAATTGAACAAAATATTATAGAAAAAGTAATTTTGGCAGAAATTTTATAAAAAAAAAATCCAATCTAGAAGAAGTATCACATAAAAATGTAATTTTAACGAAATTTTTAGAGAATTAGAAAAATTCACTTTCAACAAGAAAATTTTAGAAAATGGAAATTTGAGAGAATTATGAAGGAAACTCGATTTCAACACAATTTTGTAGAAAAATGCAATTTTGATTGAATTTTGTAAATAAAGAGAAATTAAATTTAGATACAAATTTGTTTCAATGTAATTTTCTACAGAAATTCAACAACATTTTCTAGAAAAATTCAATATTAAGAAATTTCTAGAAAAAATTAATTTGTAATTTTGGGAAAAATTGAATATTCTGTAAAAATGTAATTTCAAAGGAATTTTGCCGATATTTTTAAAAAAAAATTCAAAGAAATTTTCCAGAAAAATTAAATTTCGACATTTAAATAAGAGAAATTTTCGGAATAAATGCAAATTGAACAGAATATTATAGAAAAAGTAATTTTGGCAGAAATTTTATAAAAAAAAAATCCAATCTAGAGGAAGTATTACATAAAAATGTAATTTTGACGAAATTTTTAGAGAATTAGAAAAATTCACTTTCAACAAGAAAATTTTAGAAAAAGGGAATTTGAGAGAATTATGAAGGAAACTCGATTTCAACACAATTTTGTAGAAAAATGCAATTTTGATTGAATTTTGTAAATAAAGAGAAATTAAATTTAGATACAAATTTGTTTCAATGTAATTTTCTACAGAAATTCAACAACATTTTCTAGAAAAATTCAATATTAAGAAATTTCTAGAAAAATTTAATTTGTAGTTTTGGAAAAAATAAATTTTCTGTAAAAATGTAATTTCAATGGAATTTTGCAGACGTTTTTAAAAAAATGTTGACGAAATTTAAATTTCAACAACATTTTCTAGAAAAAAAAAACAATTTTTCAAATTGAAAACAGCGATTTCATAAAAAGTTAAAATTCAATTTGATGAAATTTAAAAAAAAAATTATTTTTAACAATATTTTCTAGGGAAACACAATTTCAAAGAAAATTTCGATAAATTTTAAAAAATTAATTTTTAGAAAGAATAAATCTTCTGGAAATATGCAATTTCAATAATTTTAGCGAAATTTTCTAGAAAAAAAACAGTCAACAAAATGTTCTAGAAAAATTAAATTTCGCTGCAAATATTATAATAAAAATTCAACTTCGTAAAAATATTAAAAAAATGAAATTATGACGAAATTTTCTAGAAAAATTTAATATCCAAAAAAAAAATTCTGAAAAATTTCATTTAAAAAAGCTACAAAATGTAATTTCGACAAAATTTTCTAGAAAATTTCAATTTTGATAAAAAAAAATTAAATTACTGAAATTTCAACATCATTTTCTAGAGAAATAAAATTTAGATAAAATTTAACAAAAAGTAATTTTCAGAAAAATGGAATTTTCTGAAAAAAATAAAAATAACATTTTCTAGGAAATTGCAATTTAAACGAAATTTTGTAGAAAAATTCAATTTCAATGTAATTTCCTACAGAAATTCAACAACATTTTCTAGAAAAATTCAATATAAAGAAACTAAAAAAAAACACTTTCTTGAAAAATTAAATTTTGATAAAATTAAAAAAAGTAATTTTGGGAAAAATCCATTTTCTGGAAAAATGTAATTTCAATGGAATTTTGTCAATATTTTTAGAAAAATTCTTTTTCGAAAAAAAAAAAACAATTTTAATGAAATTGGAAAATGCGATTTTATAAAAAAATTTAGATAAATGCAATTTAATGAAATTTCAACATAATTTTCTAGAGAAATTAAATTTAGATAAAATTTCGGATAAATATAATTTTCTGAAAAAAAATGAAATTTCAAAAAAATTTTGGAGGAAAAATAAAAATTCAATAAAATGATTGAGAAAAATTAAATTTCGCAGAATTTTTTCGAAGAAATGTTACAGATAAATGCAGTTTTGAAAACATTTTCCGGAAAAATTCACGATTCATTCCCTAGAAAAATTTTACAAAATATTCAATTTCGACGATATTTTCCCAAAAAAAATATTATTTTGAATCAATAAAAATTAATTTTCTAAAAAATATGTCATTTTGACGAAATTTTTCAGAAAAAAACTAGTAAGGAAAGGCAGAAAGCCTCCCTAACAATGCGATAAGGGTCATTGCGATAATAATTTGGAATAATTGGTAAGTGGGTAGGAACATATTATATAATTCTGAACCGATAATCGCTAAATTAAGCAATATTCGTTCCTAAATTGAGAAAAATATTTCTGGAAAATTTTAATGATCGGAAGTAAAGTACAACTTCTATATACGAGCGCCCCAGTAGGTGAGTTGGTAGCGTACTCGCCTATGAGTTTGGGGGTCGTGGGTTCGATTCCCACCAGAGGCTCTGGTCTGTCGCTGCAAAAATTTAGCCATATGGTCTTTGTAACCCGGCCTTTCCCTGGACCTTATAATTAGAATATAAATTTACTTTGTATTGTAATTCATATAAATAAATAAATAAATAAAACAACTTCTATAGCGCTTTGATACCAAATCAGGAGGAACATATATATGGATGTTATATATAAATCTGAATCGATTTTCCCCGAATACTCATTCATGTAAAAATACCTCTTTCTGTCGAATTTCGTACTGATCGGATACAAAATACAGTCTCTACAGCGCTTACATGTCAAATCGGGGGTAACATATATATATATATATATATCTAAATCTGAACCGATTTTCTCCGAATTCGGCAGTATTTCTTCATGTGGAAGGAAACCTCTTTTTGCCGAAGTTCGCACTGATCGGATATAAAATACAGTTTTTACAGCGCTTACATGTCATATCGGGGGTAACGTATATATGGGGGCTATATCTTAATCTGAACCGATTTCTTCCAAATTTAACAGTGTTCATTTATATAATAAGAAACCTCTTTCTGCAGAATTTCATACTGATCGGATATAAAATAACATTTTTACAGCGCTTACACTTCAAATCGGGGGTAACGTATACATATATGGGGCTATATGTAAATCTGAACCGATTTCTTCCAAATTTAACAGTGTTCATTCATATAATAAGAAACCTTTTTCTGCCGATTTTCAGACTAATCGGATATAAAATAAAGTTTTTACAGCGCTTACATGCAAATCTGGGCTAACATATATATGGGGGCTATATCTAAATCTGAACCGATTTTAACCAAATTCAATAAGGATCGTCCTTGGGCCAAATAAAATATATGTGTAAAGTTTTATCGAGGTCGGACCATAATTGCGACCTGTACTTTGATTACAAGAATACATGCACGGACAGACGGACATAGCTAAATCAACTCAAATCAAGTGATTCTAAGTCGATCGGTATAAAAAACGATGGGTCTATTTCTTCTCCTTTTGGGTGTTACAAACAAATGCACAAAGTTATAATACCCTGTACCACAGTGTGGTGTAGGGTATAATAATTTCGAATAATTTTTATAGCAATAGAAAAATGCAATTTTGAGGAAATTTTTAAAATTTAAAGTTTTGACAAAATAAAACTGCAATTTTTATTAAATACTAGTGAAATAAAGACATGCGATGTGTTTTGTATAATAATCTCGACATCCAGAAATATAATTTTAGATAAATTATAAGACTACTACAGTTTTCATGCAAATGCACTTTCTCAACGTATGGTTGTTCTCGCTTTAACACAACTATGTATATGTTTACTTAAATACTTAAACGAATAATTTCTTTAACTGATCCAGTCATGGTCTCAAATGCATACATTAATTAAGAATTTAATAAAATAGCATATATGAATTCTGAAATGAATATCAAATGTCAACTAGATTGGAGTAAAACTTATCAGAAACACAAAAAAACAGTCAAATTCTAGTCAAATCCTTCTTTGGTCTGTTCGAGCCACTAGGTTGTATGCATAATATTACTTATTATTATACATACGACACACACTGTGGTATAGGAGCCAAAATTTCATTCAAATATTTACGAAATTTGATTCGGAATTGTTGTTTGCGTCGATATGCACTTTTCCAAATTTAAGAAAAATCGGTTCAGATTTAGAGATGGCCCCCAGATATACCTATACACCGATTTTGCATTTAAGGGTCATAGAAACCACATTTCTGAACAGAACTTTATAGTATTTAGCATATTACAGTTTGTTGAACAAAGAACTATTCTTGGCATATATTAAGAATATCGGTTCAGATATACACTACATCCCTATTTTGTATCTACGGGCTATATAGGGATGCAAACCCACATTATTTTATCAGATACGATTCTACATTTATCTCAGAATATCCTCCATCTCAGGCTAAATTCAAACATGGGCCATATTGGTCCACTCCCTTTGGTACCTTCCCCAAAAGGGATAAACTTTAAAAAATATTGTATCCCTAATAACTTCTATACTATTTACCAGAATCAGAAGTTAATATATTTTCATAAACGTGTAACTCACCAATTTTGATAGATTTCCCCCCACTAGTTTCTAATCATATAATTATCGTGAAAGTGAAACAAATTGGACTTAAACCCTAAAACTCTATATGTAGGTAAAATGATGAATCTAACTTTTTCATCTAACACAAAAAAAATTAAACAGTGTAGTTCAGTGTTTTATGATTGCTCTGAATTGCATAACACCGCTGATGAGCTAATTTCGTCTTCTTATGTTGTTGTCGGCTGACTGATTGGGGATCCGGCGAACTGCGGATCATGATGCAAATGCGATCGAACGCGCGAGCATAATAACATCGAGTGTTGCATTAGGTATTGCAGTAAAACTGAAAAGCTGCGAAATAAACGTGATCCAATTTGTCGGACATCACCCCAACAGAAGAAAAATTGGATTTAATGCTGCCGCGACTCCGTTTGGCACCGCTACTGACAGCCAATCATCATTCAAAGGCGATGATAGCCATCATCATAATCTTGATCAGTAGAAGTAGCCAAACAGCCAAACAGCCAGCCATCCAGCTAGCCACAGCAGCAACAGCAGTTTATTGGGATTGGTATCGGCTTTCTTTCTTTAACATCAATTTGTCCCTTTGAGTGTCCGTCCTTCCACCATCCATGCTTCCGTCCGTCCCTTAATCCGTTTGATTACTTGTATTTGTAGGTTTGTTAGTGGAGCGTCTTAATTGAAATTCGTTATGCCCTGCAGAGGTTTTTATGGTGGCCTACACGTTTAAAGGTGCATTTCCTCAATCAAAGATTGCCTTTTTCCCTTTGTTTAGTTATAATTTATAATTCGGCTTTTAGACCATAAAAAGTATACGGTGTTTGGCGATAAATTAATATAGATGTTGCAATCAATGAAGTTAATTTAAAAAAGTAAATACAATGTGGCTGCACAAAGGGATAAGGAAATTAGTTTTAAAAATGTTTACATCACACCTTGAATGTACGAGTATGTGAGGTAGCTATAAGATGTGATTTACTACTCCCCATTTTAGTGGAAAATGGTTTATTTACTATGGACAAAAGTGTAACACATCAAAGGAGTAAATTATGACGTTTCATATACGGTTATCCATTTTTCGGTTTCAAGAGTAAAGTTAAATAAGATACACATAAAGCTATGATTTCGATGAAACTTTTATGTTATTATAATGCTTTGAACCTAGTCGTTATGTATTCAATTCGTAAAGCTTTAATATAATGATTAAATACGCTTATAGCTAAAATTTTTAATTCTTACATATTTTGTTTTTGTACTCAGGCTCAAGATCGTTATTGTTGTTTTCAGTATATGAAAACAACTTTGTTAAAAATTAAAGAAGAAGTAAGTGACATGTATTGGGGGCGGTTGTAATGGTTGGATAGAGAGATCTGTTTCGGGAGCCACCAAACTCCCATTATCAATATCCTTATTACAACGATTACTTCAGTCGAAATTATTAAATATAAACGCACAGCCAAGTATCATTAAACGAGAACTGTTTTCCCGAAACAGATCTATCTATCCAACCATTACAACCGCACCCAATACATGCCTTTTACTTCTTCTTTAATTTTTAACAAAGTTGTTTTCATATACTGAAAACAACAATAACGATCTTGAGCCTGAGTACAAAAACAAAATATGTACTATGAAAGCAGATCGAATAAAACAAAAAACAAGAATTTTCAATTCTTACTATTTTCAGCATAACTTTCAGGGACTCGTAATTTTTCACTAAGAAAATTTGGCAAATTTGTAGCCACGGTAAATCAAGACAACTTTTGTTTACATATTAGTACAATCTGAACGTGTCTAGGCAAAAGACCCCATTGTACCTTAAAAATGTTAGTATTTCACTATTATTTTTTGGAGTAGGATCAGCAATGTGGTCTTTTTGAGCTATTTATAGTCTCTCGACACGTTTAGATTGTGTTGATATGTGTTAAATTACGAGTCCCTGAAAGTTATGTTGAAACCAGTAAGGAAAGGCTAAAGTCGGGCGGGGCCGACTATATAATACCCTACACCACTCTCGTAATATTGAATAACTCTGATATATAAATTTTGTAATTCATGTAAAAATTGTTTACATAAATTTACTTTTGGGACATTTTATACTTAAATAATACCCTGTACCACAGTGTGGTGTAGGGTATAAAAACGATTGGATCTAAAGAGCCACATCGGATGAAACATATATATGGGAGCTATAGCTAAATCTTAACCGATTTTCTTCAAATTCGGTAGTGTTGGTTCATGGATCAATAAACTCTACCATTATAAATTTCAAAACGATTGGATGTAAAATACAGCTTCTATAGAACTAAAGGGCCAAATCGGACGAAACATATATATGGGAACTATAGCTAAATCTTAACCGATTTTTTTCAAATTCGGTAGTGTTGGTTCATGGATCAAGAAACTCTACCATTCTAAATTTCAAAACGATTGGATGTAAATTACAGCTTTTATAGGACTAAATGGCCAAATCGGACGAAACATATATATGGGAGCTATAGCTAAATCTTAACCGATTTTCTTCAAATTCGGTAGTGTTGGTTCATGGACTAAGAAACTCTACCATTCTAAATTTCAAAATGATTGGATGTAAAATAAAGCTTCTACAGGACTAAAGAGCAAAATCGGACGAAACATATATATGGGAGCTATAGCTAAATCTTAACCGATTTTCTTCAAATTCGGCAATGTTGGTTCATGGATCAAGAAACTCTACCATTCTAAATTTCAAAACGATTGGATGTAAAATACAGCTTTTATAGGACTAAATGGTCAAATCGGACGAAACATATATATGGGAGCTATAGCTAAATCTTAACCGATTTTCTTCAAATTCGGTAGTGTTGGTTCATGGATCAATAAACTCTACCATTCTAAATTTCAAAATGATTGGATGTAAAATACAGCTTCTACAGGACTAAAGAGCAAAATCGGACGAAACATATATATGGGAGCTATAGCTAAATCTTAACCGATTTTCTTCAAATTCGGCAATGTTGGTTCATGGATCAAGAAACTCTACCATTCTAAATTTCAAAACGATTGGATGTAAAATACAGCTTTTATAGGACTAAATGGTCAAATCGGACGAAACATATATATGGGAGCTATAGCTAAATCTTAACCGATTTAAACTGCAAAATTTCAGAACGATCGGAGTGAAATTGCGACCTGTAGTCGACGAACAACTTTACATGGACAGACGGACGGACGGACGGACATCGTTAAATCGACTCAGCTAGTGATTCTGAGTCGATCGGTATACTTTAAGGTGGGTCTAGCTGTGTTATTTTCAGGTGTTACAAACATCTGCCGTGAAACAAACTTATAATACCCTGTACCACAGTGTGGTGTAGGGTATAAAAAGTGGGGGAACATTTTTTTTTCGCATAAAATGTCAAGAAACTTTGTGCAGCCTATTCTTAGCTCATTATTGCCAACTAAAACCAAGCTGGAATTAGTTGTTGGACAAAAGCTGCTGACACCTTTTTCGAGGGGCCCACTGATTTTCAGAAACTTTGGAGGCCCATAAAAAAAAGTGGTCACCAATTTCGCCAAAAACCGATTATAGTTTAATACTATTGGGTTGGAAGTAGGATCTAACCTATACTGTCAAGTCCGTGTATTTTTCAAAAAGTGTTCATTTGTTGCATAGTGTTATAAAGAGAGTAGCAGCTCTCAAGATGCCGAATTGCTGGTTTGTTTAGAAACACGTCTATTCCATCGCCGCACAGTGGGTCCTTTTGTCTTTTTTAGTTGCAGAAATCATAACTTCTGAACTAGTAAAGATATTTACAAAAAGTGTTGTAAAGACAACACTCTAAGTTTTAAAATGAGTATGGTCATTTGCTGCTAGATCAAGGGAAAGCTGTAAAATCATAGTTCTAATATGGGCTTTCTTTATTTTCAAATAACATTATATTTATATTTAATTTTTTGCTATCAAAAAAAGCATTTTTTTTATTTATTTTTCATCAAACATAACATATATTCATATATCAGTAATATAAATATTTATTTTTTTAAATGTATTTTTCATTACCAATTTTCTTCAAAATAGTCAAATTCATTTTGAGTGATACCCAACAAACTTTTCATGTCGGTACTATAATTATTTTTTTCCGATTCCTTTCGCGATTTCACGTCTCTCAATGAAGAAATTACTGGATCAGAAGATGCCGCCAACATGATGAAGACATCCTCATTCTGCCTTATACGTGACATTTTGCATGTATTCGTGTATCTAAATTTTTTATAATCTTTGTTTCGACACTCTTGGGCTTCTTCTGACAACTCTCCAATTGGCAAGAT
Organism: Eudasyphora cyanicolor; assembly: GCA_963930755.1. NCBI lineage: Eukaryota > Metazoa > Arthropoda > Insecta > Diptera > Muscidae > Eudasyphora > Eudasyphora cyanicolor. Next base: position 266,141,857 of record OZ005737.1, read on the forward strand.
TTGGTATTCAATTAAATGTCTCCCATGAGCTAAAATCGTATGTACCGTGGGAGCAAGTTTTTTAGTGGGATACAGTTGACGTAGTTGCTGGAAGGTTTTTGTAGCATATTCTTCAAATTTAGTGCCGTTGACCTTTTCTTTACAGTTGATTACATTGGGAATAACGTCCAACCTTCTTATAATATTACTATCGACACCAGTAATTTGGGCTGTTACATCGTCATTCTCTGTCTCCATATCCATATTTTGGACAATCACAGTTTTTCCACTTTTGATTTCAAAAGTTGAGGGATTCAATTTATCAATTTGATTGCTTATATTGCTGTAGATTTGAAGTCTTCTTTACATATTTAAAAAATATCGGACGTCAGAAGTTTACAGATGATGGCCGAGCATTTTTCCAATGTTCTGCGGTTTCACTTTTTAGCCGAAGAGGAACTATGGAAGCCATAAACATGTTTGCATCGGTAATAGTGTTATCATCTGTAATTATGGTCTGTTTATAAACACTTTGACCTAATGATCCATCATTTATTCATCAATGTCAGTCTTTCTGGAAGCAATGCCACCTCTACTTCGGGCAAGCTTTGAATAAGACGTCTTGCGGTATGGTCCATCAAGTCTTGAATCGTTACCTCCGCTGATACCTCAGTTATTTTTGAATTAGAAGGTACTGCTTCCTTCTTAGCAATTCCAATTTGTTTGTAACCAGGAAGACGTTTTAATGACTTACGCCAAATTGTATATTTTTCTTTTGATAATTCCAAATCCATAAATAACGCTAAAGCCTCTTCAATAGTGTACTTCAAAGGCAAGGCATTTGTTGGTGTTGGAATACTCTCTTTTATCCTATTCCGCCTGTCTGACCATAACACGGTATTTCAAGCAGAAGTTCGAGCAATCACGGAGTGTTTGAACTGGCTCAGTAACACGACAAAGCCTAAATATGCCAACATCTTCACAGATAGCCAAATGGCGATTAAAGCAATATCATCGGAAAGGGTCAAATCCAGAACTGTGTTGGACTGTAAAAGAACCATAAATGATCACTTAGCCCAAGGTCAATTGCGTATTTGCTGGGTACCAGGATACAACGGAGTGATTGGAAATGAACGGGCAAACAGCTTGGCAGAGAACTTCAAGTATTAAACTTGGAAAATTGGAAACGTTTCGAAGCCACGAAGAATGTGCTGAAGCACTGGGCAGTGATGGCTCACAAAACTGTGTGGAATAGCGCAACAGTAGGAGCAATTGCAAAGATACTGTGGGGTGACCCAAATGAAAAGAAATCAAGAAGTTTTCTGAAACTAAAGAAAATCGATATTAGTAAGATAAGTGTTCTAACGGGACACTCATGCTTACAAGCACGTCTTCATCACATAGGACTAGCAGGAAACGACGAATGTAGGGCATGCAGGGAAAACATCGAAACGATGGAACATTTTCTGTGTCACTGCCCGGCTTTCACACATGCAAGATCCCAACATTTCGGGTCCGACATATTACCAGACTTGACTCATCTCAGAGAATATGACTGGAAGATACTGAGAAAATTCGTGTCTAGTACCGATTTTCTGTAACTCGTGAGGTATAAAAAGATCATAAATAAGGAGCGCACAACAGGCCGAACCACTGGCTTAAGTGTATGACTATGGACATACACTCAACCCAACCTAACCTAACCTGATGTAAAAAGTTATGGCCATATCATTCTATTTGATATATCCGCAGAGGCAAAAGTTATGGCCATTTGAATTTATTCTTTCTTTGTTAACAATGCAATAAATTGCAAAAATATAAAAAAATTGTTTTGTTAACGTATAACATGAAATGGTCATAACTTTTGTCTCATCGCGTATATCAAATTACAGAAAGGAATCGGTATATAACCGGCTCTAATATATTCCGATTCGTAGGAAACAAATTTTTCTTTCAAAGTAAATTTTATAATTCCATAAAATCTTTAAAAAATTTTGTAATTTGTGCGTCTTGACACCCGAAATGGTGTCAACATGAATATATTTGTAAAGGTTAATCCCACAATTCCCAAAATGAATTCGAAAATCCCCAAATACAAATTTCTTTAGTTTTTACACAAAATCTGAAAGCCGGGCTCAAAATTTCTTTTGCAGTTTATGGTGTAACACATTACTACATATAAAAACAGTAAAGTTTGTATTCAATTCTAGCTTTGCGATTGTAGAAAATGTGGCTTGCTTTTGAGATTTGTGTAAAAAATAGTGTAAATTGGAAGAGCTTGGCAACAATACCTGTAAATATATTTTTCCACTAGAGCATTCTCTATAAAGCTATCTTTAAGATTAATATAAATATGTTATAATTATACAAATTACTTCTTCTCTAACTGTTGTTCTTGGGCTCTAGTTTCTAATAAAATTATAATTTTCTTCCACTATTATTAAAATATAATCCATCAAACATTTAAGAGAATTTAAAAAGTGGAAAATTTATGATTGATTCTCACAATTATATTTAAATTAATTTCTCTGTCACTTATCACTTTAATACAAAATCGTTGGTGGCAGATTTAATAAGCTAGAACACCTCTAAAATCCTCAATGGGTTTGAGAAAGTTGAACACTATAAACTTTCAATGTTAAAAGATAAGATCATTTTGGAAACGACGGCTCTCCATGTTCTTACGCATCTGATCTGTAAAGTGAGAAAGATACATATCGAGCCATTAGGAAAACACGATAGAGCGGCAATGGTTGGGGGAAAATGTGAAATGGAAAATGGGGTATCATGTTAATCAAAGCCGCAAATGCATTTAGAAATATTTAATGGGATGATCTTTGAAAATCTCAATCGAGCGTGAAAATTAACACAACATGCCCGGCATTCACGCACGCATGCACGCACTCACGATCCCGCACTATGCGCGCTCTGAAGCAGTGTTCTTAATAAATAAAGAACTTTTAATGGATGACGGGCAAGAATGGGCCATCCATTAAGAAGTTGAATTAAGAGTGATATTCAAATATGTACATGTAACTCTTGTAAAAAAAAACCCAAAAACACAAAGTCATTTACAAATTTCGGGTTTTCTTTTCACAACAAAATCCCAAAAAAGAAACAGAATATCTAAATTTGACATACAAATTATAGAGTCGGTTGGTCAGTCAGTCCTCCACTTAGCAAAACTCTTAGTCATTCTTAGAGTTTTTATAAAATTTCTTTAATTTTATTAAAACTGTTATTTTTGGAACTGAAAATATACAGTATGTCAAGAAAGTGTGTTTACATCGCAAAAAAGTTACCTTCTGATACACTTTTTTTGGAAAATCAAAATTTTGTATTATATACTAGCTGACCCCAGCAGACGTTGTCCTGCCCGTCCTGTTTGGGATGTATTGGTATGTTATTCATTGATATTTCATTAAAAAATCGTACATCCCGAGTTTCAGGAAAAAATCATCAAAAAAATATATTGACCAATATGTCCACTACAGCGGATTTTATATATAAAAATAAAAATATTTTCATTCGATTTTTGTAAAAAACTTAATTATTTTCTATCAATAAGTTAGCCAAAAACGGAATAAAAAATAATTTCCTCATAAAACTGGGTGTCAAGAAAGTCTTTTTACACTTTATTGACGGGCCCATACTCCGATCGGGAGTATATTTATGGACAACTTTTGATACTACTTATATTATACGGTCTATCTTATAATGCTATAATGAAATGCTATTTAAAAATTCAAATGAAATAAAAATAAAGGTCAGTTTTTAACCCGAAAAAAATCGAATGTCAAAACACTTTCTTGACATACTGCATCTCAAAGCGATTGTCATGTGGCTTAGGTCACTATTGCACACAATGATTCATACTCCCTCTTCCTGTACAGTGTGGATATAAAAATAAAACGGTTTGTTATTATTAATTTTAGAAACGTTTAAACATTTCAACGAAATTATTAATCTCTTTACAAGTTCAACTAGTTTCACAGTGACTTCATGTGACTTTGAAAATTGAATGCACGTCAAATGTGTATATATTTTTTCACAACATATGAAGTCATTCACTGAGAGCAAAAAAAGATGGAGGTAAAATCTCCACCATACGAGTAATGGGAAAAATTCGAAAAAGAAAGAAATGCACATTTAACTTAAGATTCATTCACCTCCAAAAGTCTAAACAAATATTTGGAACAATAAAACAAACAAAAACCAAGCAAAGACCCCAAAAAACAAAAGAAGAAAAAAATTGAACTAAAAAAATTTGTCATTTCCTATTTCCTCCATAAGTCATAACTGCGTGAGTGTGTGCGTGTGCTCCAAGAAGTTAACAAAAATTAATTTCATTGTCTGCGTTGCGAAGACAAATTTCAACATTAATGTGAACCTCATGATCATGATCATCATGAAGTCTGCGAAGATGACGCTGATCTTCTGTGACGCGACGCTACACGACGCGTATACCCAATTCGTTGGCAGCCAAATTAATTTGTGTCATGCTCAGGTGGTTTCATGGTAGACAATTTCTGTGCAGGAAAGGAAAGAACGGAACATACATACATCGCACAGAAAATTCACACAGTCATCTTTAAGAACGCAAGAGTGTACGAGGCTTCTGGTGATGCGTATGATAAGTTTGGTAAATGAATAGAGATATTGTAGCACTGCATGAATAAAATCACTAGTGCAATGTACACAGAAAAATATTTTGTCACAAATTTCAAATTTGGAGAAAAAGACATTCCTAAAATAGGCAAAAAAAGCTTCCACACAAAAAATGGACAAATTAGTATATAAAAATTGACTAGATCATCACCCCTGTTCTGGAATTCACTTCACATTCATCTCACTTCTCACCTTTATTTCACAGGACGAATAGCGAGGTGTCAGGCAACTGCAGAATATATTGGCTGCCTAACTTCTGCTTAAATAATGCCTAACATGTGATTTGCCTTCCGCGGTTCTCAGGCGTGGTAGCGACTTTTAGAACACCTCTTAAGACATTTCACGTGAGATGCTCCAAGTGAGTGCCAGAACATACCCGCATAACTTCAAAACGAGGAAATACTTAAAATTCCATCTTTTGTAACCGTATTCTAGACAGCCTTTTTTTACTTATTTTTCTCAGTGATAGATACGAATAAACTGTTAATATTAATTATGTGACTGCTTCTTTTGAAAGTGGAGTAAATCCATTTGTTTTTAAAACGAGATACAAAAGCATTTGTGTTTCTATTCGTTTAAAAATCTGCGTAAATAATATTAATATTTATATAAAGATTGTGGTAAGTCTTTGTATCAATGCATACAAATACTTGAAATTTCGTACAGTGCAATGCTTTTATAGTACCTAGAGTCCAGAGAAAAGTGACCATTATTAGTTCGTCCCTTTTGGTACCTCTCACACAAATGGACCATTTTGTTCCAAAAGTAAACAGCTTTTAACTTTAATACCAGTACATTAGGCCGGATCGATTTGTGGGGAGGCAAAAAAAGTCGCCATTGCTCAGTGAAAATCGTATTCTAGGGATCAAAATAAGAAACTTTGCCGAAGGAACCATAGCTCTAAAACGAATTCTGATGTCCCGGAATTTGGGTCGAACTTTAGGGTAGGGGCAAATTTTGAAAAATCCCACTTTGACTTATTTAGAGTGCTCCAATCGAGTCCAAATGTATGACCGACCCCCACTAACTTTGAAGGCCCGACCCACCCATGCCAGTGGCACACCCCCTGGAACCCCGTGGGGGTTCCATGCATTTGGACTCGATTGGAGCACTCTAAATGGGTCAAAGTGGGATTTTATCCGGGACATCAGAATTCGTTTTAGAGGTATGGTTCCTTCGGCAAAGTTTCTTATTTTGATCCCTAGAATACGATTTTCACTGAGCAATGGGCGATTTTTAAATCGACCCGCCCTAATATACATATATACCTTTGTTAACAATAGGGGGTATTAAAACCAAATTTAGTTGAAATTCTCTTATTTCTACCAAAAAATTACATTTACCAATAGATTTTCTTCAAATAGGCATTGATTTCTTCGTTAGGAATAAATGGGAAAACTATTTTTTATGAATTTTTTCGGGCCAGCAAAAAACTATTTTTTTGAAAAAAAAAATTAAATTGTTTCTAATAGTTTTAACTAAACTTCTGTTTCCACACGCTGAATAAAAATCGCTTCTGTAGTATATTGTCCCAAACATATTCGAGTTCCCTAAACATATATTTTATATATGTTTAGGGAACTCTCTAAAACATATAATATTTGGTACATACAAAAATTATATATTTGGGAAGATGTTGTTCTAAACAAATCTCTGTTTACATCCCAATATATTTTTATTTAGGACTATTATTTCCGAAACAAATATATATTTGTATTATTCTGAAAATACCTAAAATACAATACAAATTTTTCAGTAATTCAAAGTTAATTTTTTAGAAATTTTTAACGTTCGTAAATTAATAAATAATAATAATTGAAATCGTATAATCTTGGAGCAAAATAAAATACTTGGAGGATACTCGTATACAACTAATGATAGCTTGGAATACTCAGAAATTTGAAATGATTGATTTAAAACAGAAGTTAATGATACACATATAACTGGGAGGTATAGTTCGAAATCAACGAAAATTTAAATCTGAAATTCGAAAAAGTCAGCAAAAGTTTTGAAAATCTTTTTTTAAATAAAATATATTTGGAGAAATTCCTAAACAATAATTTTAGTTGTTTCTAAACATATATTTTATTTGAGAAATATAGTTTGCAAATATATTTTGTTGTAATATATTAATACATGCGTTCCAAGTAAATATTATTGATTTTTAAATAAAATTTATTTGCTCAGAAATATATTATATTTAAAAATTTGTGTTCCAAATATATTTTCTTTCGATTCAAACAAATCAAAAAACGCCATTTTCCCCGTGCACATGAATGTGTCATTAACAACATTTGATGTCCTCATAATTTCCTTTAATTTAACGTGTATCCTGGCATTATCGAGCATATACTTAAAAAATATTATCAAAATATTAAAGGCACCTTCAAGGGGCAAAATCACCTTTTGTGATACGTTTGAATCGAATGAAAATATACTTGGAACACAAATTTTTAAACATTATATATTTCTGAGCAAATAAATTTTATTTAAAAATCAATAACATTTATTAGGAACACATATGGGTGATTTCGACATTTCCGGATAATTTTCTGTCTTCGTGTATTTAAGTTAGGAAAAATAAAATGTATTCCACTTTGGTATTTACTCTATTACCTATGAAAAAATTGTCTACCAAATTACTCAAATATAAAAAACTCTACTTTCACATAATTTTTTGACAAAAAAAAGTAAATACGAGTAAATACTATATACGTATTTACTTTAAAATTGGTCCAATGTGAAATATTATATTTAACGATTTATGTTTTCTATTAATGTTTATAATTTTTTTTATTAATTACTCTTTTAATGGATGATTATTTTTTGTCCCTGAAGATTTGCGTCATTCCCCTGGCAACTTTCAAACCATTCTGGATTTCAAGTAATTAAAATTATGAAGAGTACTCGTATTAAATCTACTACATATCGATACCTCCATTCTAAACTACGCTAAGTGCAAAAAGGTAGTTTTTCAGGAGAGACGATGTTTTAGAATGGAGGTATCGATATGTATACCTGTGGTTGGTTTTGCTGCAACAATATTAATAAAATGATATAAGTCGCGCTTTGTCTTCCGAAATGAGCTTTCGCACTCACCTGCGTCATTCCCCAGTGCTGCTTTTATTTTCAAAAATTCAATACTTTTGATAACTTTTTTGTGCTTTTTAACTTCATTGTGAAAACCACGTTCCGATCCATGGAAATTTTTAGAATGGAAGTATTTAAACCGAAATTATAGAGACTATTTAAGCCAATCGTCATTCCCCTGTCAAAACAATGACGGAGGAATGACGATTGACAATGGAACTATAAAGGGCGACCACCAGATTTGGATGGAACACCTCAAAGTAAGTAGAAAAATTAACGGTCATTTCATCGATAACATTCTTAATTAACGAGTTAACGGACAAGAAAGTTTATAAAAATCGATTGTTCTGTTAAAATAACATTAATAATATGTAAAAAAATCGACTCGAACCCAAACAAAAAGCGTTAAGTTCGGCCATGCCGAATCTTATATACCCTCCACCATGGATAGCATGTGACCTCACAAAATAACCTTAACCTAAAGAAAATAACACCGAAAACACATAACAAATATAGTAGATGAGGACAGTAGGAATCACAATAAGTAAGATGCTATATGTATATGGGAGCTATATCAAAACATTGACCGATATGGCCCATTTGCAATCCCAAACAACCTGCAACTATAAGAAGTATTTGTACCAAATTTTATCATCCTAGCTCTATTATTGCGGACTGTAGCGTGATTACCACAGACGGACGGACGGACATTGCTAAATCGTCTTAGAATTTTACGACGATTAAGAATATATTTCTTTATGGGATCTCAGATCAATATTTAGAGGTGTTACAAACGGAGTGACAAAATGAATATACCCCCCATCCTATGGTGGATGGTATACAAATGTACAGGTATGAGAGCTTTAGTATATCGACTAGTTCGGCAAAATATAGTTTTGGTTAGTAGTTCGAAATTAGTCAATTCTACGAAGCAATTAAAACTCTCTACCATTTGTTGTATTTGTTTCTATTGCATTTTTTTATCGATATCCATAAAGTTTTAAAAAATCTATTTTTGTTTTAACATTAACATCCGATACCTCGATAACAAAGCGAGATATCGATAAAATGCACCTTTATTTTTTATTATTTTGAGGTACTCTATCCAAATATGTCATCAGATCGAGGGGCCTCTAATATTAATATATAGAGGCCCCTATAGTCCACATAACCCTTGGGACTATATTTTCAAAAAAATCGTATAACTCGGTTAAAAATTAAAAAAAATATGCGTACTTTCGATAATAGGATAGGTATTCTTAAATGGATTATATCTACCTATCTAAAATGATGAATTCTTCCAAAAATTTCAGTGCCAACAATTATGTCGAAATTGGCCCGTAATACCGATATCACCCATATAGTGCCTTAGATCTCTGCTTCGGTGTGATACACTTTTGGTCCCTATAAAGAAGTCGGTGATGAGGGTATACGAGATTTGTTCAAAAGATGACCACTTTTTACTGTGAACGTCAGTTTTGTGACAAAATGTACTCCTGTGTAAATGAATTTATGTCTTCAAATTTCCCAGCATTTAGCACATGTAAAAATGCATCATATTTTGAACAAACCCTGCATACACTCATCCCTATTAAGTGAGGCTATATTGTTGAATATTGAATTATCAAAGTGGTCATGAGCCAGGAGGAAATGCATATTTTAATCGCATTCAATACTTCACTTCAAAGAATTGCAAGTTTTACCTCACCTCTCATACTATCCCCCTTCTTGACGGCTTAGAGCGTATAATAATGTATGACAAAAGAATTTGATGAATGTGTGCCACCTTGAGATAAACAATTGAGAAATAACTTCATTACACACATTCAGTTCGTCAGTCAGTCAGCCAGCCAACTCTATGTAAGTCCAAATGCGAGTCTTTTCTTTCATCCAATCACCGACTGACGAACCAAACAACCATCCAAACATCTATTAATTCAATGTACAGCATTCTCTACTCGCTGTGGTGTTAATAGTTTCCAGCCGGCATGACATAGAAACGGGCCACATAATCTGCTCTAGAATGTGTCCAAAAAAAGAATGAATACATATGTGTCTTATACTGACACACGAAAGAAAAAAATCGGAGACACACGCGATGTATAGACTTGTGGCACCAGCTCCACACTACACTCTACGGCAGTACCACACCACGGCAATGATTACTTCAGTATCGGTCACATGCGCCACCTGAATGACACACACTGCACCAGGCCATCGGCCCACACAAATTTCGTCCGGATTGCGGAGCAAGCATACATTGTATGAGAGACATGACCAAAGTAATATCGTATGTACCTATCTGCCCGGACAGGGCATACGCATTTCGACATTTGAGATGAATGAAGGCAAATGATTTCTTTTGAAGTAATGACAGTTTCAGTTATGCAAGTAGTAAAGAATTTTGGAAAATGTCAATGAAATATTATCAAATAGTTGGTCCGAAAGTGTGGGATTCTTAAGAATATCATATATCATATTATTACTTTTACATTAGGTCAGTGTTCAAGAGGTCAGCAAACATTTGGCGGTGAAACAAATGCATAGTATGCGATGGATGTTCCAAATTTCAGTATAATCTGTTAAGGTGTTACACCCCTAACACCGGGTTGTAATGCGACCTCGTGCCCATCGGTGTATGATTTGCAGTCTGGGGAAATCGACTGTATTTGTACAAGTAATAGGTGTTTTGCCACCCAGTCCTTGCCACAGTATCGGGGGCTATACTGTGGTGGACATGCTTCTCTCCTACAGTAGTGGTTATACTTAAAACAAACTCCCCTAAGTCGGACTTTTCGGTTCGCAGTCAGGGGTTACCTAGACTGTGTGTTTACGGCTACCTTTGCTGACACCTGGACGCCTCAGCAACGAATCTGTCCTTGTCACGTTTTTGGGGGCTATGACGTGATGGACCTACCCTACCCACACTCGTCGGACCTATATGAAACCCTTTAAACCAACAAAAACGGACACACTACATCAACCAACCGATACAACTACAACAAATACACGATAATCTAAACCTTGGCTTGGAAACAGGCCAAGTGATCAAAAGACCTCTTCTGAGGTGTCAGCATTTCCTGGTACTTTGGATTCCTATGCTAAGCATACCCGTCCTTCAAAGAGGAAGTTTAATGATTGGCGCATGGCTCTTAAGATCCTCGAGAGACTTGAAAAAGCCGATCCTGCATCTCTGAACAACAGGCAGAGAGAATCCCTGAAGTGGGCACGGAGTATTTCTGAAGAACATGATACCGCATAAACTTCCATACGGCAGCAGCCAATTAAAAGGCTGCGCTCTCCAGATGAACCCCCGATATCCACAAGGATCAAAGGGTTTAGTGGTAACGCTGCTCCTCTGTCCTTCGCTGACGATACTAATGACAACTTGGTACTGGCGGTCATAAACAGGTGAGAGAAAGACAGCCACATACCCAAGAGCAAGTGGAGTGAGATGGAGTACGAAATGTGCTCTATTTTCTTCGATGTTCTTGAGTAGCTGCCGGCTCGGCTCCGGATTGTGTCGACGCAGGCTGGTACAGGGCCGCATAAAACTAATACGATTTAGTAATATGCGCTCTGTTGAGTGCTATCGCTGCGCACTAAAGAAAATTTGGGAAATTTGGCCGTCAACAAGGAGGACATCCCGTCTCGGCCCAGGGCTCATGCATGGATTCCATTTATACCAGCCGATGTAGGATCCATGACTAAGATGCTGAAGTTTTGTTATCCCGGGCTTCCAACTGGAAGGTCTGTCGATTGGTATTTATACTGAATGCCGAGTCTCTACCCCACCTCGTCGAGTTCGAAGCCATGGTTTCATATGGATTCAGCAAAATCCGACTGAAGGAGTACAAAAGCTACGGGGGAGGAAATTCGAAAAACACTCCTTCAGATAACACTGGTGTAGTCTCTAATGAAGAGCCTCCCTCTTCGCAAGTATCAGAGCAGCATCTGGCGGGATCTCGCATTTCATCCTTTACCGATGTGTCTGGATGTGTCGAGAAGCCCTTCGTCACGGGTTCGGAAAAATCGTGTGGGCATGAATCCGGTGAGGATGAGCTTCTAGCGGACACAGGCAACGAGGCAAATGTAACGGTGGTGGCGAAATCTGACAATGGTCCGGTTCTTACAGATAAACCTCCAACACTCTAAGGTAGAATCGGCTACCTTAAACGACCTTCTGATGCAAGGAGGGTCTGACCTGCTCCTAATCCAGGAACCATGGTTGAATGGAGATATGGTTTGTGGGCTCAGGACGCCAGGGTTTAAGCTGCTTCAAGGTACAGGTAATAGAAGACGTAGAGCCTGTATACTTGCCAAGAACGACCTACCTTCTTCCTTTTTTCAGTAGTGAAGACAAAGTATCACCCAGCCTCGAGTTAGAAAACTCTCATGTTTGGTTGTGATGTGTCTGACCTGCTCCTAATCCACGAACCATGGTTGAATGGAGATATGGTTTGTGGGCTCAGGACGCCAGGGTTTAAGCTGCTTCAAGGTACATGTAATGGAAGACTTAGAGCCTGTATACTTGCCAAGAACTACCTACCTTCTTCCTTCTTTTAGTAGTGAAGACAAAGTATCACCCAGCCTCGAGTTAGAAAACTCTCATGTTTTGTTGTAATGTGCTTTGAATTCACTGGTAGGAGCGGCAAACGAGAAGAACAAGGACCTAATTGTGTGTAGTGATGTCGATGCACACCATCATATGTGGAGAAGTACTGACATCACCGACAGGGGCGAATTACTTATCGAATATATTACTCGTATAAGTAGTAACCTTGAGATTTCTAATAGAGGGCATGAACCTATCTTCATTTCTAGAAACAGACAGGAGGTGCTCGATGTCACCTTTGCCTCTGAGAATTTAAGACGTATTTCTGATTGGAAAGTTTTGGACACTCTTTGCTTTCCGAACATAGATATATTAGCTTCTGCATAAATGCAAAGCCTCCTGACACCGTCTTCCCACCTAATGTCAAGTAAGGTAATTGGGAAATATTTATGCACATATTCAGCAGGTCACTTCGACAAAGTTCTGAAATGAAAATGCAAACTATCCGGGATATATTCATAGATGAAACGGTGGAACGACTCGCTGCAACTCGTTACAAGCGGCATGTCCCGAACAGAAGCCAAGGGCAAACAACGACCGCAATAGTTGTCGTCTCAATTAGTTATGCTGAGGAAGTGCTGTAGGAAGAACTTTAATTGGACAAATGCCACCAGAGCCCCAGAGGACTGGGACACATACAAGGAAGAAATCAAACGGTACACAAAAGTGTTAAGAAAGGCTCAAAATAAATCCTTCATAGATTTCTGTATTGGCGTAGAAAGCTCATCCGAAGCCTCAATGTTACGGAAAATTTTAGTCTCAACACCTTGCTCTATTGGGTACAACAAGAAATGCGATATTTCTTGGACTACTTCGAATCTTGGTAATCCCCAGATCTCGTTACTGAAAATTAGATAAACAACATTACGATATCGAAAAAATGTCGATGCTCTTTGTTGGATGTTCGTAACCGTAGGGGAGCGGGTCTAGCAAGCGATCACCATCGTAAAGAGTGGATATCAGACGAAAAGTGGAACCTAATCGAATCACGAAATACAGTGAAATCTGCTATAAACATGGCCAGAACGCGTGCAGCTAAAAATTAACTCAAGCAACAGCACAATGCCTTAGATCGATTGGTGAAGAAAAGTGCAAGGCAAGACAAGCGCAATTGGACTAATGAAATTGCAGTAGAAGGCCAAACTGCAGCTTTTACCACAGGACGACCGACCTCTTTAAATCTGTTAAAAAGCTATCTCATAATTACCCGGGTTCGCTGAAACCACTATGAAATCATAATGGTGACCTTATTACCTCGGTGAACGAACAAGTGGTCCTCTGGGAATAGTTCTAAACTAAAATGCTTTCAACAAGAGCTGTCAGCGCCCAATTAACGTGCAATTGAATTAGGCACAATGTAAATACCAACATTGCAATTTCTTGTCCTGCTGTGTCCGAGGTTGTTACTATCATAGGATCACTAAAGATCAACAAAAATCCAGGCTTAGTAATCCATATTAGTATGGTATTCCACCTGAACTGCTAAAGGCCGATCCAACTGTCAGTGCAGAGATCATCTTACCGCTTATAACAAATTTTGTTCCACTAAGTTACTACCCGAAGAGCTTAAAGAAGGTGTGTTATTAAAATACCCAAAAAAGCGACCTCAAGGATAAGTTCTGCATTGACCATTTCAACAGCCTACGGGTTATAACAGAGCACTCAGTCGAATGGCGATCGCCACTATATCTCTGCTTTGTTGACTTTGAAAAAGCATTTGACACACTGGATCACAACGTCATATGGAGTGCTTTAATATGCAAAGCTGTCCCATCTGAACTTATCTCCCTGATTCAAAGCCTATATCATCAAGATGCAGATTGATCTTTAATGAAATATCCATGAAAGAAAATTAAGCAAACAGAGTTCAGTTGAAGTTGGAGTGCGACAAGGTTGTGTATTGTAGCCACTTCTGGGGTCTGGATGGTAACTTAAGCGACCTTTTTTTTAAATCAACAACAACGAGCTTCCGCTACTTAGGTATCATCATAACAAAGACTGGTGGTGCTAATGACGATGCTGAAAGCCGTATTTTAAAGGCACGACAAATCTTCGGCCGATTGAAATCCGTTTGGAGCTCCCCAGCCCTATCCCGCCGAGTAAAACTAAAGGTTTTCGACACAAACGTAAAATCAGTCCTATTATATGGCAGCACCACGATCTATCCACAAACTGCAGGAAATACAGTGAAATCTGCTATAAACATGGCAAGAACGCGTGCAGCTAAAAATTAACTCAAGCAACAGCACAATGCCTTAGATCGATTGGTGAAGAAAAGTGCAAGGCAAGACAAGCGCAATTGGACTAATGAAATTGCAGTAGAAGGCCAAACTGCAGCTTTTACCACAGGACGACCGACCTCTTTAAATCTGTTAAAAAGCTATCTCATAATTACCCGGGTTCGCTGAAACCACTATGAAATCATAATGGTGACCTTATTACCTCGGTGAACGAACAAGTGGTCCTCTGGGAATAGTTCTAAACTAAAATGCTTTCAACAAGAGCTGTCAGCGCCCAATTAACGTGCAATTGAATTAGGCACAATGTAAATACCAACATTGCAATTTCTTGTCCTGCTGTGTCCGAGGTTGTTACTATCATAGGATCACTAAAGATCAACAAAAATCCAGGCTTAGTAATCCATATTAGTATGGTATTCCACCTGAACTGCTAAAGGCCGATCCAACTGTCAGTGCAGAGATCATCTTACCGCTTATAACAAATTTTGTTCCACTAAGTTACTACCCGAAGAGCTTAAAGAAGGTGTGTTATTAAAATACCCAAAAAAGCGACCTCAAGGATAAGTTCTGCATTGACCATTTCAACAGCCTACGGGTTATAACAGAGCACTCAGTCGAATGGCGATCGCCACTATATCTCTGCTTTGTTGACTTTGAAAAAGCATTTGACACACTGGATCACAACGTCATATGGAGTGCTTTAATATGCAAAGCTGTCCCATCTGAACTTATCTCCCTGATTCAAAGCCTATATCATCAAGATGCAGATTGATCTTTAATGAAATATCCATGAAAGAAAATTAAGCAAACAGAGTTCAGTTGAAGTTGGAGTGCGACAAGGTTGTGTATTGTAGCCACTTCTGGGGTCTGGATGGTAACTTAAGCGACCTTTTTTTTAAATCAACAACAACGAGCTTCCGCTACTTAGGTATCATCATAACAAAGACTGGTGGTGCTAATGACGATGCTGAAAGCCGTATTTTAAAGGCACGACAAATCTTCGGCCGATTGAAATCCGTTTGGAGCTCCCCAGCCCTATCCCGCCGAGTAAAACTAAAGGTTTTCGACACAAACGTAAAATCAGTCCTATTATATGGCAGCACCACGATCTATCCACAAACTGCAGGTGTTTGCTAATCAGTGCCTTCGAAGAATAATGCGTATCTTCTGGTCAAGTATAATCACAAACAACAGTTTATGGGCCGAAACAAGCCAACTTCCGATTGTCAGAGAAATAAAGAAACCTAAGTGGAACTGGATCGGCCACATCCTACGAAGGTCAGTAAACGACATAACCCGAAATGCCATAGACTGGAATCCGTAAGGCAACCGTAGACGAGGGAGACCTGCACATACATGGAGGCGACAAATCGATATATAGAAGCTGCAACCATGAACAGAAGCAGGGGCAAGATAAAACTACTTGCCCAAGATAAATCATGTTGGAGCGTGTTTGTTGAGGCCCTATGCTCCTTACAGGATTCACTTGAAGTGCAGCCATCAGACACTGCAAGCAAGATACTAACCGAATCTAGAATTATTTGGGCTATCAAAAGCTTTAAACCTCTTAAGTCGTCAGGACAAGACAAAGTCTCGCCGGTGGAGCTACAGCAGAGGCTGATGTAATTGCTCCCTGGCTCAGAGAGCCATGTTGTACTACAAAAACACACCAACAAAATGGAGAGAAATCAAGGTTATATTCATCCCAAAAGCGGGAAAGCCGGTCCACACTGGAGCTAAGGATTTCCGGCCAACTAGTCTATCGTCATTTCTTCTGAAAACTCTGGAGAGATTAATAGATAGTTACCTTAGGACTAAAATTGATCACAGGCTACTGTCCACTCAACAGCTTGAGTACAGCAAGGACAAGTCCACCGAAGCCGCCCTGCATGATCTAGTCGGCTTTATTGAAGGATCCCTCTCTGTTACGGAATATACTATGGTATATTTTTAGATATAGAGCGGGCTTTCAGTAACATAAATCCAGCCGCTACAATTTGGGCGTTAGAAACCCTGGGGTAGACAGCAGTATACGTAGGTTCATTCAAAACCTTCTAATTAAGAATCGTATTTCAGCTAGTTTAGGGTCAACTGACCTCCATAGATTCCGTCCCCTCTGCTATGGAATCTCTCCATTAACAATATTTTGATGGGTGTCGGAGTTGTTGCCTATGCAGATGTCGTGGCAATAGCTGTTAGAGGGAAGTTTCTGGATGCTCTCAGAGATATTGGGCTTCCGGTAATGGTCTTGGTGTTATCCCGACGACAAAGACGGAACTAGTTCTTTTCACCAGGAGTAATAAGGTACCACCTCCTTGGGGGGTATTGAAATTCCTTTCTCTAAAAGCGCAAAATACTTAGATATTTTACTAGACAGAAGGTTGCACTTCAAACCCTACATTTTGGAAAGAGCGAATAAAGCTGAGGTAGCGCTATATACCTGTAACAGGGCAATAAGAAAATGTTGGGGTCTGAACCTGCGTATAGTGTATTGTCTTTATTCGGCAGTAGTCAGACCGATACAAAAAAAGAAACAAAATTTGGTGACTTGAGTTTTGCATCTGATTTTATTTGTACTTTTAACGCTGATTTCAAAACTGAAAACATTTTTCCCTAGCAGCTCTAGTTTTTGAGTTACAGAAATACTCTTTTTACCCTACTATTTGTTTAAAAAGTTCATATGCCCTTCTGATATACACGTGTGTTTACATTTTCTGATATACACGTGTGTTTACATTTTCTTCTCTGTTACAGGTAGTGTTCATTATCTTATCTTATTTTATATTTATGGTGGAATTGCAGTAAAGTAATCTCATCTTCTTAATTAATACGATAAGTGATTGAGAGCTAATTACCAAAATGTCATTTAGCCGCAGAATTTGTGTAAATCATCCCGAGGAATTTTGTTATGAATGTGGTGAATACACGACAAATCAGAACAGAAAATCTATTACTGAATTTGTGATGAAAGCATACAATGCTTATTTTGGTATCAAACTTGGTGATCACGATAAATCTTGGGCACCACATGCAGTTTGCAAAACATGTACTGAACATCTACGTCAGAGGACTAATGGGAAAAGGAGGAGTCTGAAATTTTGTGTGCCTATGGTTTGAAGAGAACAAAAAAATCACTATGATGACTGTTATTTCTGTCTAGAGAATATCGATGCCTCAGATATTCACTAGACATAGTAAAAACCGAAGCAAGTGGACGTATCCTGATTTAGACTCTGCTCGACGGCCCATTACTCATTCCGATGAAGTTCCCATAACAACATTTTATCAGCTACAAGATCTTTCGGAGGATGAAATACCCCACTGCGACGCAGATGAAGACAGTTAATATGAGGAAAATGCATCAAGTCCCTAACGATTTAACCAAAGTGAGTTAAGTGATCACATCAGGGATCTTAACCTCTCAAAACAATCTTCTGAGTTACTGGCATCCCGGCTAAAAGGAAAAAATCTACTTGATGCAGGAACAACAATAACGTTCTATCGCAGAAGGGAAGCAGAGTTGGTTACGTTCTATTCTCAGGAAGAAGATCTCGTTTTCTGTCAGGATGTTAAAGGCCTTCCCGAGTATGATCCAGATCGTTGTTTTGGCGTTTGTTTATTGACAGTTCCAAACGAAGTTTAAAGTGTGTACTTTTACACAATGTTAACGAATTGGGATCAATACCTTTTGCTCACTCAACCCAAATGAAAGAAGAAAACAAGAATAAAGCTATAGTCTTGGAAAATATTAAGTATCACGAACATGGATGGGTCATTTGTGTTGACTTGAAAATGGTTAACTTCCTCCTTGGACAGCAAGGTGGATACACAAAATATCCTTGCTTCTTGTGCCTTTGGGATAGCAGAACTAAACAAGATCATTGGGTAAAAAAAGACTGGCCTGAAAGAGAGAACATGGTTGTTGGAGAAAAAATGTTATTAATGAGCCTTTGGTTGATCGGAATAAAATAATTCTGCCTCCAATTCATATAAAACTTGGCTTAATCAAGCAATTTGTTAAGGCTCTAGATAAGGATTCACCATGTTTTAAATTCGTATCTACAAAGATACAAGTATTAAGCATTGAAAAGATAAAATCTGGCATATTCGATGGCCCTCAAATCAGACAGTTAATAAAGGACACAAATTTTGTTGAATCTATGAATTAAAAAGAGCGAAAAGCGTGGACATCGTTTGTGTCAGTTGTCGAAAACTTTCTAGGCAACAAGAAGGCATCAAACAACAAGGATTTAGTTCAGAACTTGCTGACTGATTTTCGTGAGCTTGGATGCAAGATCAGCATCAATGTGCATTACGAGTACTTGCAAAACCATTTGGACCGGTTTCCTGGAAACTGGGGAAACTTGAGTGAAAAGCAAGGTGAACGATTTCACCAGGATATAAGGACAATGGAAGAACGATGGCAGATTAATGCTGGAATCAGTGAAAAATATATTGTATATGAAATGTGCTCGCTAGTATCTTGTTAATAGAATTATTATTTTTTATATTTATATGTAAACGTCACTAAATGAGCTGGATATTCAAAGAAAAAATGTTTTACTTTCTTCTTTTCACAATTATTTTGGGTAGTGGTGCCTGGTTTGCAACACCCTAACCCATAACATGAAAACGGGAGCTGCTAGGCAAAAACCGATTGCAGATTCGTATTCAGCATGTCGAATTTACTAAAGAACAGTTCAAAAAGTATCGGCACCAAAATGTGTGTATACCTGTGTAATGCTGTACGGCTTTGTCGTCTGGTAAACAGCTCAGAAGAAATCCACCTTCTGTGCGATACTAAACAAGGTTTAGCGAATGGCTGCTATATGTATCACTGGTGCGCTGAGAACGGCACCAACTGCGGCACTAAATATTGCTAAATGCCGCTAGATATTATAGCACTGCATTATGCCACATGCACTACGATTAGACTCAGAGAACAGTCACTATGGTCAGGAAATGGCATTGTTGATTACACTATTACTGAACCACTGTTTGACAATAAGTATCTCACTCTTATACCTGATAGATCACAATGGAATGGTCTTATCGCAGGACAGGGGAGATTCGTTAACTTCTATACAGACTCCAAACTCAATAACCAAGTGGGCGTGTCTTTTCTGATAAACTTCATTTATCACTTGCAAAAAGACTGCCTGATAACTGTAGTATTAACCAGGCAGAAATCTTAGCTATTAAAGATGTAGTGGAATGGCTGAAAATAAATGTGCTGACCAAAGTCGGTATAAATATTTTCTCTGATAGTCAGGCTGCTATCGAGTCCCTGGAAACTATATTCCTGAATTCAAAAACTGCCTTCGACTGTCGCAGATCTCCTAAAGATATGGCTGAACAGTTCAATATTCACCTGATATGAGTGCCAAGCCACAGGGATATACCAGGGAACTGCAAGCAGATGAAATTGCAAGACTAGGAACTACCTTACACGCTCCAGGGGACCTGGAACATGTGGGCATGCCTATAGCAACCTGCAAGCTCCTCTTTAGAGATAGTGTACATACAGAAACATATAGTACCAAAGCTTTGCTGTCGTTGCCGAGAACGGACGTTTCCCTTATCGTGCCTGTCACGACAGGTCACTGTCTTATTGGACAGCAAGCAGAGAGATTGAAGGTCTTGTATAATTACTTTTACAGAAGCTGTGATGACGAAAATGAGAAGGAATCAATAGAACACCTTCTGTGTCTGTGCTCCGCTCTCTCTAGAAGTCGATATACAACCTTGTGCTCTTATTTCATTGAGGAATTAGCTAACTTGGCTGATGTTGGAATCCGCCAACTTTTGAGCTTTTTAAAACAATCAAATTGGTTCAACGGGAGGGGCTAGGGATAACTTATGTTTCCCATACGTCCCTGTGGTAACACACATGACTGAATAGTCTAAGTGAGTCTGTTTTACAGGCTGCCATGTTTAACCTAACCTAACCCACTTGTTTTTTATTCTTCAAAATAAAAGATATTTTATTTCTGATGATTGAATAATGGGTTCAAAATGTTACTCAGTACGAAAAACAATAATATGTGCACCACTTTTCAAATATCTAACCCACAATTCAAATTGGTTCACATTGATTGGTAATTTGTATTTTAACATTTTTACCGGCAAATAACACTTTTGACATATTCTATTAACCGTTGACCTGTAATAACTCAGCTCTAACTAACTAAGGTGGGTGACCCACAAACCACTGATATATTTATCACTGTTTGGACTGTCGGAGAACTGCACACACTCGTACACACATACATACGTACGTACAAATCAAAAGGTTAACAAAACAAAATCTTAGTTGGCTTTTGTTTGTAACCATTTGGGAAAACTCAATTACCTCTTCTGACTGTCGATCTGTCCCTCTATATCCCCCCAAACAGAATGGCAAAACAAAAAGTAGTTTTTTCTTCTTCTAAAATTCAATGGATCCAAAATAGAAATAGAAGCCTAATGCCGGCGACGACGATGCTATGGCGTCCAACCACCCACCCACCACTTGTTGAATGAATTGTGAAAATGCACTGGAAGGCACACCTCTAAAAATATATACATATGTATATTGTATATCCCACTGTGGATACCAAACCAGAGAACAGAAATGCAACAGAAATCACTCATTCAACATCCAAAAGCGATTCCATGCTGTGGCTGGTTGACGCTGGCGATGGCAGTGGTGGTGGTGGCGACGACATTTCAATTCTAAATTTGCTCTTTTGCATTTTTCCCTGGACCGACCTCCTTCCTGCTCCACCTCCTTCCGTGCACCGCGTGTGACCGTTTATGCAACAAATTAGAAGAACGACATAAACGAATGGACGGAACGATAAAGACCCAATTCTTGGCGGATTTAATGGTTTAAAAATACTTTGGAAACGACAAATATTTCGTCAAGATGAAAGAAATTGCCAACAGCGGCAACGACGTTGGTGGCGGCGACGACGGCTGCGTCGGCTGATGAGACGAATTTCGTAAAGCCCCAATTTCCAATTTAGTTTCTGTTAATGGGCGACGTGCGGATTTCAATAATTGTGACGGATTTTGTTTGTTCGTGTCGTTGGAGGGGGCTATGTTGTTGAGTCCATTGAGTCCGCTTTACACTGAAATTTATGTGCAACATGTTGAAATGCACATCTATATACATACATATGTATGTATGTATGAAGGTATAAAAGTATCCACCTTTGTAGTATACCAACAACGGGTGTGAGTGAGGTACAATCTTGGGAAAATTAAGTGGCTAAATGGGCAAAATAGAATATAAATGACAAAGGCAACCATTTACGAGTATTTAAATTCATTAAACATTGAGAGGATTTGGCACTAATTAGTACAATAAACTTGTTAACAATAATCTTGCAAGTATCTTTAATCCCCATGTTACACAAACGATCTTTATACCCTGCATAGGGTTAGGATATTATGAATCCGTTGATGATTTTTTTTTCGTTTGTATGTAAGGCACAAAGGAGAAGAGATAGACTCATAATTTTGTATACCGTTCAACACAGAATCACTTTCTGTCTTTGTCTTTATGCCCGTCTGTCCGTCCATGTATACCGGTAAAGAATTAGTCGCAATACGAGCATAAGTCCGATCGCAAGGAAGTACGAGATAAACCTCTATTTTGTCACAAATTGAAATTGAAATCAAAATCGGTTGGGATTTAGATATAGCCCCCATATATAGGTTTCTTGCGGTTTTGAACCACAGCGTTATAAAAGTTATATTTTACACTAGCCGATACCCGGTGCACTTTGTTCCACAAATTTCATTTTAATGAAATAGACACCCAGAAATATAGTTGTGACTAATGAGAGGACTAATACAATAACTTACATATAATTCGAATTTGTTTCTTCTACGGTCAATAGTTTTGAGATAATAAATTGTTAACTAATGCTAGCCTAATTTTGCTACACCCACGAATGCTATCCAACCCATTTTTGTTTAAATTTTTTATAATAACTCTCCTAACATACGTTCGTAATTTCGATTTTCTACGATCAATATAATATGAGCTATTCGAATGGTAAATATTGACACGCCCACTTATTTTATCCCGTCCACTTTCTAAGATATTCGAATGGTAAATAATGACACGCCCCCATTTGCACTGCCCACTTTTTTCAAAAATGTTTTTCCTAAACCAAAATTTAAAATCGGTCCAATAATTTCAGAGTCTACAAAGCACATACATACATATATAATGTTTTAAATTGTTATCCCCTCACCTTAGAGAGGAGGGTATACGAGGTATGTTCAAAAAATCGCGAATTTTGTATTTTTTCAAAAAGTATTTATTTATTCATGAATATCTATTTTGTCCCCTTCAAAGTAATTCCCCTCGGATATAATACACTTCTGCCAAAAGTTTTTTCCAATCCTCGAAGCACTTCAAATAATCATTTTTTGTGATCTTGTTCAGCTCCTCCTTCGATGCCGTCTTTATCTCCTCAATCGTGGCGTAGCGTCGTCCTTTCATGGGACTTTTCAGTTTTTGGAACAAAAATAGTCACAGGGGGCTAGGTCAGGGGAATACGGTGGCTGCCGCACCATTACTGTGTTGGCTTTGGCCTAATATTCGCGCACACGCAACGATGTGTGTGCAGGTGCGTTATCATGGTGCAAAAGCCAGTTTTTGTTCTTCCACAAATTTGCACTGCCCACTTTTTCCAAAAATGTTTTTCCTAAACCAAAATTTAAAATCGGTCCAATAATTTCAGAGTCTACAAAGCACATACATACGTTTTTGGCGGTAATATTCTTTATTGACCGTACTACCAATATTATTATACCCTACACCACTCTGTGGTACAGGGTATTATAAGTTTGTTTCACGGCAGATGTTTGTAACACCTAAAAATAACACAGCTAGACCCACCTTAAAGTATACCGATCGACTCAGAATCACTAGCTGAGTCGATTTAACGATGTCCGTCCGTCCGTCCGTCCGTCTGTGCATGTAAAGTTGTTCGTCGACTACAGGTCGCAATTTCAATCCGATCGTTCTGAAATTTTGCAGTTTAGAGTATTTCGCGGCTGTTAAGATCGCTATTGAATTTGGTTGAAATCGGTTCAGATTTAGATATAGCTCCCATATATATCTTTCGTCCGATTTGGCCCTTTAGTCCTATAGAAGCTGTATTTTACATCCAATCGTTTTGAAATTTAGAATGGTAGAGTTTCTTAATCCATGAACCAACATTGTCGAATTTGAAGAAAATCGGTTAAGATTTAGCTATAGCTCCCATATATATGTTTCGTCCGATTTGGCCCTTTAGTCCGATAGAAGCTGTATTTTACATCAGATCGTTTTGAAAATTAGAATGGTAGAGTTTATTGATCCATGAACCAACACTACCGAATTTAAAGAAAATCGGTTAAGATTTAGCTATAGCTCCCATATATATGTTTCGTCCGATTTTGCTCTTTAGTCCTGAAGAAGCTGTATTTTACATCCAATCATTTTGAAATTTAGAATGGTAAAGTTTCTTGATCGATGAACCAACACTACCGAATTTGAAGAAAATCGGTTAATATTTAGCTATAGCTCCCATATATATGATTCGTCCAATTTGGCCCTTTAGTTCTATAGAAGCTGTATTTTACATCCAATCGTTTTGAAATTTAGAATGGTAGAGTTTATTGATCCATGAACTAACACTACCGAATTTGAAGAAAATCGGTTAAGATTTAGCTATAGCTCCCATATATATGTTTCGTTCGATTTGGCCCTTTAGTCCTATAAAAGCTGTATTTTACATCCAATCGTTTTGAAAATTAGAATGGTAGAGTTTATTGATCCATGAACCAACACTACCGAATTTAAAGAAAATCGGTTAAGATTTAGCTATAGCTCCCATATATATGTTTCGTCCGATTTTGCTCTTTAGTCCTGAAGAAGCTGTATTTTACATCCAATCATTTTGAAATTTAGAATGGTAAAGTTTCTTGATCGATGAACCAACACTACCGAATTTGAAGAAAATCGGTTAATATTTAGCTATAGCTCCCATATATATGATTCGTCCAATTTGGCCCTTTAGTTCTATAGAAGCTGTATTTTACATCCAATCGTTTTGAAATTTAGAATGGTAGAGTTTATTGATCCATGAACTAACACTACCGAATTTGAAGAAAATCGGTTAAGATTTAGCTATAGCTCCCATATATATGTTTCGTTCGATTTGGCCCTTTAGTCCTATAAAAGCTGTATTTTACATCCAATCGTTTTGAAAATTAGAATGGTAGAGTTTATTGATCCATGAACCAACACTACCGAATTTAAAGAAAATCGGTTAAGATTTAGCTATAGCTCCCATATATATGTTTCGTCCGATTTTGCTCTTTAGTCCTGAAGAAGCTGTATTTTACATCCAATCATTTTGAAATTTAGAATGGTAAAGTTTCTTGATCGATGAACCAACACTACCGAATTTGAAGAAAATCGGTTAATATTTAGCTATAGCTCCCATATATATGATTCGTCCAATTTGGCCCTTTAGTTCTATAGAAGCTGTATTTTACATCCAATCGTTTTGAAATTTAGAATGGTAGAGTTTATTGATCCATGAACTAACACTACCGAATTTGAAGAAAATCGGTTAAGATTTAGCTATAGCTCCCATATATATGTTTCGTTCGATTTGGCCCTTTAGTCCTATAAAAGCTGTATTTTACATCCAATCGTTTTGATATTTAGAATGGTAGAGTTGCTTGATCCATGAACCAACACTACCGAATTTGAAGAAAATCGGTTAAGATTTAGCTATAGCTCCCATATATATGTTTCGTCCGATTTGGCCCTTTAGTTCTATAGAAGCTATATTTTACATCCAATCGTTTTGAAATTTAGAATGGTAGAGTTTCTTGAACAATGCCGAATTTGAAGAAAATCCTACACCACACTGTGGTATAGGGTATTATTTAAGTATAAAATGTCCCAAAAGTAAATTTATGTAAACAATTTATACATGAATTACAAAAATTATATATCAGAGTTATTCAATATTACGAGAGTGGTGTAGGGTATTATATAGTCGGCACCGCCCGACTTTAGCCTTTCCTTACTGGTTTTATTTTATCGATTGACCAATATTATTTTGTTCACATTATCAATGTTTTCGTCTGCTGTTGACGTGCTCGGGCCTCCGGCACGCTGTTCGTCCTTCGCATCTTCTCGGCCCTCTAAGAACATGTTGTACCACCGATAAACGTTGCTTTGGTAGCTTCACCATATGCCACAGTCAACATTCGGAATGCGTCAGCGCACTTTATTTTGTTTTTCACACAACATTTGATGCAGATTCTTTGATCCATTTTCTGAAATAGATACAAATCGAAGACAAGTTAAAACACATCCAAGCACAACAGCTGTCAAATATTAACTAAACATTCAAAATGGCCGACCTTGTCAGCATAAGTAAGGGACATGTGTACCAACATAACGCTACAAAAATATTAAAAACCAAATACACGTAGCCCACGGAAATTAAAAATTCGCGATAGTTTTTGAACATACCTCGTATGCTACGAGATAAAAGTGTAACACATCGAAGGAATAACCTAAGACCCCAAGTATGTTCGGCGGAAATCCGTTTTAGGACATTTTAAGTCATTTGAGCAATGTCCGTCCGTCTGTCCGTCGGGCTGAATTGATTTAAAATTTGGTATGTAACAATATTTTTATCCGCTCACCTTAGAGATGAGGGTATACATATATCATTTGCTACGGACCAAAAGTGTAACACATCGAAGGAGTGTCCTAAGACCCCAAGCCATTTGAGCAATGTCCGTCCGTCCGTCTGTCTGTGTGTCTGTCTGCTGGCTGGTGCGCACAATAACTCTCGAAAGGATTAACCGCCCAGCAAAAAAGAATATACAAAGAAGCAATAAAAATCCCCAACTTATGATCAGGAAGTTGTTCTAATTTGGATTTTCACCAATGAATTTAACAAGAACTTTTGCACAAGCACTGTAAGATTTGCTTTTTTGGTGTTGTATTTATTTGATAAATGTATGTCGTTCTTATTAACATCTGTGGGTCCAGAGATCTCTTATTTTAAAGGAATACAAATGTTGACGTAGGGAAGGAAACGTATAAATGTATATATGTAGGGAAGGGAACGTATAAATGTACATATGTATGTTTAGGACATTTGAAGATGTTTGTAATCTGTATGGTGTAGCTGGCTCTTGAAAAATGTGACCGAATGACCCCATAGTATAACTTCTAGTAACATTTTCGCAAATGGTCAACATTCTCAATAATAACAAGTAAAAGCGTTAAGTTCGGCCATGCCGAATCTTATATACCCTCCACCATGGATAGCATGAAAATTCAAACCTACAAAATAACTCAAACCTAAAGAAAATAACACCGAAAACACACAAAAAATTATAGTAGATGAGAACACTAGGAATAACAACAAGTTAAATGATATATATGGGAGCTATATCTAAATGTGGACCGATATCGCCCATTTGCAATCCCAAACAACCTGCAACTCAGTATTTGTACCAAATTTGATCAACCTAGCTTTATTATTGTGGACTGTAGCGTGATTACCACAGACGGACGGACGGACATGGCTAAATCGTCTTAGAATTTTACGACGATTAAGAATATATATACTTTATGGGGTCTCAGATCAATATTTAGAGGTGTTACAAACGGAGTGACAAAATGAATATACCTATGGTGGAGGGTATAAAAAAGTATTTTTTATTATACACTATAATACATAGCACATTTGTGTGGCGCTATGTATTTTCCGTGGCCCCGGTTCAGAGAGTAGTAAAGTACCAAAGTGTGGTACAGTAAGTACTCGTATAGCATGGTATATTTAATTCCCATAATTTCTTTTAAATTATTTTATTATAACCTAAACCACACGGTGGTGCAATTTATTATAATTTTATGTATTTGTTTCTAACACCCAAAAGGAAAATAGATATATAGAACCATCGTTTATTATACCAATCGACTTGAAATCACTTTCTGAACCGATTTAGCTGCGCCAGTCTGTGCATGCATAATCAATATAATCAATGTTCAGGTCACAAATATAGTCCGATCTCAACGAAATTTTGCACATATCTTTATTTTGGGACAAGACAATTCGTATTGAAATTGAAAGACAATCCGTATTTAGATACTAGCTGACCCCAGCAGACGTTGTCCTGCCCGTTCTCTTTGGGATGTATTGGTTTGTTATTTATTCAATCTGCGGGTTAGAATTATTCATAATTGCAAACCACACATACATTAAAAATTTCAGTTAAATCTCTCTGGAAATCCGGATTTCGCAAATAACGTGACCGCTCCGCCATTTATCGCGGTTAAAATAATTCGAAAACACAGATGACCCCGAACTGAACCTAATGTGCAATTTTTAGGTCATTCGCTCTTATGGTTTCGCAGATCATGCGTTACTAACAAACGTACAAAGGATTTTATATATAAAGATAGGGCCTGTTTCTGTAACATATTTTCTTTTGTCTACGGCGAACGATCAGAAATCTCCCAACTATTTGAATATCAGTTTAGAACCAGATATCTTCATATATATGAATGTACCTTCGATTTATCTTATACCCTCTATAGAAGATATAATTTCCTTTCGATATTCATGAAATTTGGTAAAGAGTATCTTATTTTAACAGTTAATATCTGTGTGAACAATATCCGTTCAAATTTACATATAGCCCCACATACTCGTATGGATGTGTTCCTTCCGATTTGGCAACTAAGCTCTATAGAAGTCATATTTTAGTCAAATGTACTATATTTTGTACAAAGGATTTTTTTTTAATTCGAGAATGAACGATCACTAGGAAGGTTGGAAAAATGCGTTTTCATGTTTTACTTTAGATTATTATTAAATTTGACAAAAATAGAAGTTCAAAACAGCAACAAGAGAACAAATTCAAAGGTTAATGATACAGTAGTCGGCATAAGTATTTTGGCGAAATAAAAATCTTGCATTTTTGACTTTAACTTTTAAATGGCTTTATAAAGAAGTCTTGTTTATTTTTTTCCTTTTTTTATATTACTAATACAAATTTAAAAATAATCAAACAAATATTTTTTCATAGAAACTTAAAAAGATATAAATTAATTAGTTAATTCATGGGTTGGCACAAGTAGTTTGACAAGTATGTAATACTAAGAAAACATAGTTTAAGCTTAACAAAAGTAAAGAAATGAAGAACAATTTAATAAAATGTATAACCTCCTTTGGCTTCAATAACTTTTTGAAGGCGTCTCGGTACTGAATCCACGAAATTTTGAAGAATCTCTGGAAATATCTGATGACCTCAGAAATTGTCCCCTCTCTGGTTTTATTTAACGAAACTGTTTTTTGCGTTTCAAGAGAGACCAGACGTTTTCTATTATATTTAAGTCTGGACTTTGAGGTGGCCAGTCCAAAGCCGTATCACCAACATTCTTCAAAATGTTACCTATCGTCCGGGCTTTATGACATGGTACATTATCCTGTTGCAGGATGAAAGATTCCTCAAAATTCAAAAGTTTTTTATTTAATGTGAAGTACAATCGATACAATTAAGTACAAAATAAAACATCATTCAAATGGCCTCCATGACTTCTTCTGCAGGAACGAATTCGATGAACCCAATTTTCGAGCACTTTTTCCACTAATTCAAGTCGTATGTCATTAATGGCACGTTCAATATTGACTTGTAAAGCCTGAAGAGAGTCTGGTTTATTTCGAAAGACCAATCAATGACTTCAAATAACCCCACAAGAAATAGTCTAATAGTGTTAAATCACAACTTCTTGGAGGCCATTCAATATTACAATTTCTTGAAATAATCGAATCTCTAAACTTTTCTCGCAACAATTCAATTGTTTCATTTGCTGTGTGGCACGTAGCCACAATCGGTCAATGGCAAAAAGATAGCTCTTAACGAGAGCTCAAATATTACTCATGGGTGTCAAGGTCGTAGGGCGACTGGAAAGTGTTTTTTGGATTTATAAAAAATAGGCAGCATCATTTTCAAATGTGATCGGAAAGTTTATTTTTGCTCTTGCTCATTAACAGTACGTCGGTTCGGGAATCGGTCAATGGCAAAAAGATGGCTCGTAACGAGAGCTAAAATATAATAAAACTGAATAATGTGTAAACGTTGATCTTGCGTATATATCTCCATGATGACATTGTAAACACTACTGAATACAATGAAAAATAAATCACAGATCATGACATATTACAAATGACCGAAACGTCACTTCAAAATCATATCATCCCTATTGGAAAACCCGTTATATTTACTTTATATTTTTATCGAAAAAATCTTGTTCCCTTAAATACTTAGTACAATTTAGCGTTGATGAGTGCGAGACCTTTGGTCGTGCAGAAAGCTAGCATGCACTGTTTTGAAGCAAGTAACCCGGGTTCAAATCCTCGTCGGATCGAAATAAAGAATAAACAAGTAAGAAAGTTTCAGTCGGGTAAACCGACTAAGGTATACCCACACTTTGTGAGTAATGTAATATTGAATATTACTCGAATTATTCTGTCAGTTTGTGTGGGAGGTACCAGAAGGGGTTTATCAAATACACCTTTTTTTGCTGAACATTAGATTCTTTAAATTCATTGCACTGTGCCGACTTATAAGCATTTATGTGCACTGGTATAAACGTTGGAATTTTGTGTGGGAGGTACAAAAAGGGGCGTGGCAATAACGCCCATTTTTCACAGGGCTATAGACACTATAAAAACATTACACTGTAAAAAATTTCAAGTATTTTTATACACTGGTTTTAATGTTATAAGCTGTTAACTTTTGGTGCAAAAAGGTACCTTTGTGTGGGAAGTACCTTTGTGTTGTTGCCACGCCCCACACCCATTTTTCCCTGGACTGTAGGCAATATAAAAGCATAATACTGTACAAAATTTCAAGTATTTTTATACACTGTTATTAATGTTATAAGCTGTTAACTTTTGGTGCAAAATGGTGCATTTGTGTGGGAGGTACCAAAAGGGACGTGGCGACTTCGCCCATTTTTCTCGAGTTGATAACGACTAATAAGCTAATACTATGTGTGGGATTTCAAAAGATTCGAATAAGTAGTATAGCAGTTATTAAAGAATCAATATTTCACAACATTTTAACCCATTGTGGGGGAGGTACTAGAAGGAGTGGACCAATATGGCCCATCTTCGAACTTAGCCGGAGATAGAAAAAAATATTACCACATACCAAATTTGAGGTCAATCGGTTACTCCTTTCGAGAGTTAT
Organism: Eudasyphora cyanicolor; assembly: GCA_963930755.1. Classification (NCBI taxonomy): domain Eukaryota; kingdom Metazoa; phylum Arthropoda; class Insecta; order Diptera; family Muscidae; genus Eudasyphora; species Eudasyphora cyanicolor. Next base: position 266,172,730 of record OZ005737.1, read on the forward strand.
CGTGCGCACCAGCCAGCAGACACACAGACAGACAGATAGACGGACGGACATTGCTCATTCGACTTAAAATGACCCAAAACGGATTTCCTCCGAACATACTTGGGGTCTTAGGTCACTCCTTCGACGTGTTACACTTTTTTCCGTAGCAAATGATATATACCCTCGTCACACTAAAGTGAGGGTATAATAATTCTATAAAAATAATACTAAAAATAGAAAAAAAAACGAAATAATTTTTTTTTCATTTTTCTAACCTGGTGAACCTTATAAAAAGAATCGGTTAGGGAAGCAATTGGGGAATTAGTACGCACAACGCTGCATAATTCCCTACTCGATTGGTTTTTCGGAAATTTTTTTACTGAGTAAATACCTTACCGGACTTTAATATATGCGCTCCCTTTTAGCGACCTGCAAGATCTTCTTGAGAGATAGTCACCTTATGCCAACATATGGTCGGTGTTCACTGTGCAGTGAGAAACTGCATACATTCTAGGCTGATGTGGTCCTGCCTAAACTCCAACGCAATCAAATTGATTTACAATAGACTACATAGACTAAGTGAGCCGGACAAACAGGCTGCCATTCTTAACATAACTGTTAACCTTCTTTGAAATAAAAAAAATGGTCTTAAAATTTTGAAGCTGTCGTTAATTTTTCAATCCTGTAGACTATGTATAGTATGCCTCATTTACTGCAACGTTAATATATCTATGAAGAAAATTGGTCGAGACTTAATCATACATTAGGTTGATATTCTTGGTAGTTTTTGTGGAGGGAAAATACCCTTTGTCTTTCTTATGATTGCTATGTAAATACATAGTTAGCCTCCCTTTTGCAATTTTTTGTATTTTTCCCACTACAAAAATTCCCCTACAATTTTCACAAGTTATTCTGTTCTTCCTACATGAATCTAGTATCTAATGGGATGGAAAGTTGTTTCTTCTCTAAAAGATACTTCACAGTTTCTCAATGGTTTTGTCCATGTGTACCTGAGTGTGTGTGATCTGCCAACAGTGGGAACTTTTCTCAAACATAATAAATTCTCAGACATATTCATTCATTCTTTCTTAATTACCCTTTGCTTTTTACATGTATGTTCGTTTGTATGTTCGAGTATTCAGCAGCAATTTCATGTTCTAGCCAATAAATAAACTTTGTAATAAGCTGCAGATTTACCCAAGGTGCAAGGTGCAAAAACGCATTTTCCTATAGCCGCCCGGGAAACAGTACATCTTCTAATGAAGTTTGTTTGCTATTCATTACCCAGCCAGAGCTGGAAGGTACGAGTAGTGTTTTTTCTGTCCCGTCTAAACAACGCCAGAGTAGAGTGTATAGCGTTTCCATTGTGAAAGCGTATTTTTCCCATGCAAAAATTTCTCAAGATGCCTTCGCCAACACTTGTACCATAGGCTAAATATTGCGTTTTTTTTGTGTACAACAGCAATGTTGCATCTGGCGCACAATGGAGAGAATTTCGAAAAATCACGAATAGGTCAGGAAAATAAAAAATAATGTAATTTTTATTCCAGTCGAGACATCTTATTTCACTTTTATACCAGATGGATTCAAAAGGAACGGTCACATCCCTATACACATGAGATTCGTGAACTTTTATACTTAACATTCTGTGGCATATGGTACCATTTTGAACTATAGCTATATAAGATTGCAAAACTCTCAGTAGAGTTTACCAAACAGAAATCTTACCCAACTAAAAATTGGACCGGTACAAAACCACATTCGTGACAGGTCCCTTACTCATATTTGGGACCAGTACTCATATTGGCTCTTTATATGAAAACATCCGATAACTTTAATATGGCTTCGTCATTGGTTGTTATGAATTGACACTCTGTGACGTATCCATGTACTTGTCTAGAGGAAGGTTCAGAATCTGTAACTACAATATCAGTCGCTGATTGAGTTCTAACGGGGTTCCCAATAGGGATGATATGATTTTGAAGTGACGTTTCGGCCATTTGCAATATGTCATGATCTGTCATTTGTTTTTCATTGTATTTCGTAGTGTTTACAATTTCATCATGGAGAGATATACGTAAGAACAACGTTTACAAATTATTCAGTTTTATTAAAATAATCGTTCTCCAATTGCAACTTTTCATGCGCTAAGTCCATTTCTTCTTAAATAAAAAAACACTTTCCAGTCGACCCACGACCTTGACACCCATGAGCAATATTTTAGCTCTCGTTAAGAGCTATCTTTTTGCCAGTGACCAATTGGGACTACATGCCACACAGCAAATGAAACAAGTGAATTGTTGTGAGAAAAGTTTGGAGATTCAATTATTTCAAGAAATTGTGATATTAAATGGCCTCAAAGAAGTTGTGATTTAACACCATTAGACTATTTCATTTGGGGTTATTTGAAGTCATTGGTCTTTCGAAATAAATCAGATCCTCTTCAAGCTTTACAAGTCAATATTGAGCGTGCCATTCATGACATACAGGGTCCCCCATATTCGACGGACCCATCTGGCAACGCCATAACTTTTGACAGAGATGTCAGATCGCTTAATGACATACGGCGTTTGAAGCGTCAGTCCAAGCAGATTTTTACCATGGAACAATACACGCCACGCGAGCGCCTGAAATAGTTGAAATTTACATTCAACAGAAGAAGTCAATTGTGAAAACTCAACGTGCTTTTAAAATATTAAAAAATGTGGCCTTCTAAGAACACCATTAAGCGTTTATACGAAAAATTTTCGACTGGTGAGGCTCTTTCTAATCCGAAGAGGCCAAATAAAAGTCGACCAAGGCGATCGGCCGAGAATATCGCTGCCGTACGAGCCAGTGTTGAGAGGTCCCCAAGAACATCACAAAAACGCCGTTCTCAGCAGTTGGACATGGCTCGGTCCACTTTACAACGGATTATTCGCGTTGATTTGCATTTGTTCCCGTACAAAATTCAATTGACGCAAAGATTGTTGCCTGCGGACAAGCCTCGTCGATTGGAATGGGCCCAACGAGTCATCGAAAAAAACATGGGTCCGTCGAATATGGGCAACCCTGTACGACTTGATTTATTGGAAAAGGTGCTCGAAAATTGGGTTCATCGAATTCGTTCCTGCAGAAGAAGTCGTGGAGGCCATTTGAATGACGTTTTATTTAGAACTTAATTGTATCGATTGTACTTCACTTTAAATAACAAACTTTTGAATTTCCTTAACAATGTGTGTGTGTTTTTTTTTCTTCAGAGAACTCATACACTCTTATTGGAAAACGTTATACATATATAAGGCTACCAAAAAAGGCCGCATATCGACTTCCGTTTTTAAAGATTGAAAAAATTTCTAATCAATGCAAAGAAGCCGTTGAAAGCACTTCAGATATTGGGTAAGGCCCCATCACAAGAAAATGAAACCAGTACGGAGGATTCCATAGAAAGAAAATGGGGCCATAAAAATCACTTGTTCACCACTGATGAAGCTATAGTTACGCCATTTATGTCAAATGAAAATATTGAAGAGAACATAGACTCTGATTGTAGGAGGAAATTCACTACTTTAATTGGCGAAGTTACGGTTACGGTTACGGTTACGGTTACGGTTACGGTTACGGTTACGGTTACGGTTACGGTTACGGTTACGGTTACGGTTACGGTTACGGTTACGGTTACGGTTACGGTTACGGTTACGGTTACGGTTACGGTTACGGTTACGGTTACGGTTACGGTTACGGTTACGGTTACGGTAACGGTTACGGTTACGGTTACGGTTACGGTTACGGTTACGGTTACGGTTACGGTTACGGTTACGGTTACGGTTACGGTTACGGTTACGGTTACGGTTACGGTTACGGTTACGGTTACGGTTACGGTTACGGTTACGGTTACCGTTACGGTTACGGTTACGGTTACGGTTACGTTTAAACCAATAGAGCTACCTAGTTCAATCACTGGCTCACTTGCCTCTCATCGGAAGCAACCTGTTTGCTATACACAGTTATCAATAATACAAATATCTTGTACCGTTCAGATCTGTCAGAGTTCCTGGAAAGGACGACCCATTCCCATCCCAATGACTTTTGTAGAAGTCCTTTGACTCAGTTCCCAACCTCCTAACGTGTTCGCCGAACTGACACTAACGGTGCGAGGATATATTTTGACCAGATTTATCTAGCTACCGTACGGATGTCAATTTCTGTTCTCTTAAATTGATTAACTTTAACTAGACTGCCTTTTGCCTAAGCCAAAGCTTGTGTATGGACAGTGTCCCGTCAATAAATGCAGAATTTGTAATGTCGTCCCATCACTAGGAAGTTCATCGACCCGGGATATCCCCAAGCCTAGATGACCATATGAGTTATATGTTAAACTACACAGCCATCTCGTTTAGAGATCTGCGTCGGCATGTGCTGCCTCCTCCAAAGATTCAGTGGCATCCTGGTTGTTCGAGTACATAACAACGTCAACGTTGGTCATTATCGCCCCAGTTCTGGTACTAACTTCACATTCTTCTCACCTTTACTTCACGGGACAAATAGCGAGGTGTCCGGCAACTTCAGAGAGTATTGACTGTCAAACTTCTGCTTAAATAATGAGTAACATACTATTTGCCTGCCAAGCCATACGGTTTTCGACGTGTGAGCGACTTGTAGAACACCTCTATCTTAAGACATTTCACGTGAGATGCTTCAAGCGAGTGCCAGGACATACCCATATAATGAGACTCAGTCACTTTGTGACTTCCGTTATTGCCATGAGTTCGCAAGTTTTCATAAAAATAAGTAAATCCCCACTGTGCAGCGATCTATGGGTGTGGAAGCGTATATGAGAGTTACCTCAAGCCTTGAGTGGTTGCTTACTTGGTTAATACTTAATACTTCTCGAAATGCCATCTTCTGATGAATGAATGAAGAATACCCGAAGCGGCTAAGAGACAGCCAAAAGACTTTGTTGTAAGTCGCTCGTTTCTAAAATACTAAAAATTCGTTGGGGGATTTGTTTGGAGCAAAAAAGAAGCAACAACTGGCAGAATGGATGAGAATGAGAGAGAAGCGGCTCTGCAATATTGAAAGATTTATGGGGAGTTTTTGTGCTTGGTTCTTGCAACTTGTTGCAAGTAACATTTCATGAGAGTGGTTTCACAATCGAACAAAAAGAATCCCATTAAAAGAACGATTTGTATGCCTTTTTAAGATGAAGTGCTTCAGGATGCAAAATGTGTTTGTGCCACACTCATCATCAACGACGACGTCGTCGTCATCGTAGTCATCATCATCATCCTCTTCATCCTCATGTGTGCTGGCAAACATTAAGGAGACGACAAGTCATTTTTCATGAAATGACCGAAATGTGGGTCATCGCTTTTCAAGCGGAGGTTTTTGAGCGATGTGAGCTGTCAAAATCTTACGATATGGTCTGGAAAAATCAATAACGAAAGGAAAACCATTATGTTTCCCACACCTTTTTCCAACAAAGCGCACAGAAAATCTAGTTTAACCACTTGATTCCGCAATGCAGTGGTGGAGCAGTAGGTAGCCAAGAGAGTCAGCCCCCCTCCTTCCAAACTCCGGCAAATCGTCGGCCGCATCGGCAACATTGTTTATGGCCACTTCAGCGTGAAATTGATACGACATACATTACGTGCTTTAATGTTTTTTTTCTGTTTTTTTTTTATTTCATTGATTCACCTTTATTTTTCTGTGGTCGATTTTCCTGTAAGAAAGTGCATATTTTGTTTCTTTCTTTGTTTTTTCATCAAAATATTTCCACCATTTCCACATTTTTTCATTTGTACGAAACGATGTGTTCATAATGAAATGGTTTGGAATTCAAATATTCATTGCGATATGTTTTTATGCGATATAAGGTAGTTGCTGGCAGGATGCACCCTACAAATGGTCAATGGAGTTCAAAGTGTTGACCACTGTGGTCTACCTCTATACTAGAGTCGACCACTGGGGTCTTCCTCTCTATACTAGAGTCGATCACGGTGGTCTTCCTCTGTACTAGAGTCGACCACTGTAGTTATCCTCTATACTAGAGTTTATATACTAAAGTCAACCACTGCGGTCTTCCTTTCTATACTAAAGTCATCCACTGCGATCTTTCTCTATTAAATTACAAATTTGAAGCAAAACTATTAAAATACCAAAATCTTTCAAAAATATACCTAGAGGAAATTTTGCAATTGCCTTGGGTAGGGTGTTTGACTATCGATCGAACATAATTTATGCGTATGCCTTGAATATACTGGAGTTTTCTTAATTACACTTTTCTGCCACATGTTTCCCAGGCGCATAATGTGCATTCATATGCCCCAAAGTACTCGTATCTATCGGATACATTGTGAAGAACATGCAGATACTCGTACTTATTCGCAGTGCCTACAAGAGATAAACACATACACGAGCGTGTTTCTGCATAAAACTATAAAAAAACGCTGAAATATACACCTTAGTTCCGAAGCATTACGAATTCTCCTAAATAGACCACTGGGTGTGCATAAATAATACGTAGTCTTATGTATGTACCCCAGACCGAAAGACCAAAGCTCATATGCACTGGAAACACTCCTCCGCCATCCCTCGCATTCGCAATGTGTCTATATTATGCGTGGCATGTTGAATTTAAGCAGAACACAGTGGAACATTTTTAGAGAAATTCCAAAAAAAAAATGCAAAGCTTTAAACAATTTTAATAATTTTAAAATAAAAGCTTCATAAAACAAGTAAGAAAGTTCAGTCGGGTAAACCGACTCATGAATCCCCACATCTTGAGTCCCAAACAATATTTGTAAATTGATTTGTTTTTATTTTGATTAAATTATTATCAATTCAAATTGCATTTAATAACTCTATATTAAAGTTATAAGCTGTTTACATTTGGTACAAAATGGTCCATTTATGTGGGAGGTACCAATAACGGCCACTTTTCTCTGGACTCTACATACTATAAAAGCATTACACTGTACGAAATTTCAAGTATTTGTATGTACTGGTATTAAAGTTAAAAACTGTTAACTTTTGGTACAAAAAGGCCCATTTGTGTGGGTGGTACCAAAAGGGGCGTGCCATTAACGACAATTTTTCTCTGGACTCAAGGTACTATAAAAGCATTACACTGTACGAAATTTCAAGTATTTGTATGTACTGGTATTAAAGCTAAAAGCTGTTCACTTTTGGTACAAACAGGTCCACTTGTGTGGGAGGTACCAGAAGGGGCATTCCATTGATGCCCATTTTTCTCTGGACTCTAGGTAATATAAAAGCATTATACTGTACAAAATTTCAAGTATTTGTATGTACTGGAATTAAAGACATAAGCAGTTAATTTTTGGTGCAAAATGGCCCATTTGTGTGGGAGGTACCAAAAAGAGAGTGGCCACTTCGCCCATTTTTCTTGACGTGTTAGCGACTAACAAACTAATACTATGTGTGAAATTTCAGAAGATTCAAGTGAGTAGTATAGAAGGTTTTAAAGATTTAATATTTCTCTTAAAGTTAACCCTTTGTGTGGGAGGTACTAGAGGGAGTGGACCAATATGGCCCATCTTCGCCATTCGAGAGTTATCGTGCGCACCAGCCAGCAGACAGACACACAGACAGACAGGTGGACGGACGGACATTGCTCAAATTACTTTAAATGACCCAAAAACGGATTTCCGCCTAACATACTTAGGGTCTTAGGTCACTCCGTCGATGTGTTCCACTTTTGACTCGTAACAAATGATATAAACCCTCCTCTCTAAGGTGAGGGGATAAACATCGGAAAATTCACAGTCGTTATATTTATCCCCTCACCTTAGAGAGGTGGGTATATACCACCATTTGTACCAAAAGTAAACAGTACATACTTTAAAGTTATTAAATGCAATTTAAATTGATAATAATTTAAATAAAACAAAAAAATAAATAAATTTATAAATATTTGTTTGAGACTCAAGGTGAGAGGATTCATTAGTCGGTTTACCCGACTGCACTTTCTTACTTGTTTTACAGAAAAAATAAATTAAAAATATCGTCGAAATTTTCAAGGACGTTAATTATAAGTAGAGAAATGCAATTTAAAAAAATATTAGAAAAATTATTATTTTGTTTTTGTTTCAAATTTCAATAAATTTTTTTTTGGAAAATTAAATTTTGATGGACTTTTCTGAATTATTTTAGGACTAAATTTTGATGAAAAAAAAAATTTGTTGGAAAAAAATTAATTTGGATTAAAGTTAGTTTAAAAAAATTTGTTAGTTAAAAGTTAAAAAATAAATTTTGTAGAAAAATTAAATTGTAGAGTAATTTTTTAGAAAAAATCAATTTCACAAAATTTTTCAGAAAAATAAAAAAAAAATGTTCTTGAAAATTCCAAATTTAAGCAAATTTTCTTTAAAAATTGAATTTTGACCCAATTTTAACAAAAACAATTTTTTTGAAGAAAAATGCATTTCAACTATTTTTTATAAACACATATTTCCACGAAATTTTCAAGAGAAATGAAAATTCGACGTTATGTAGCAAAAAAAGAAAATTTGGTAAAATTCCTAGAAAACTGCAATTTGATGAATTTTTTTAGAAAAATCCAAATTCAATGAAATTTTTTAGAGAAATGTATTTTTTAGAAAAATGAAATTTCAAAAAAAAATTGGGGAAAAGGAAATGCAAAAAAAATTTATAGAAAAATGCAATTTCAATGAAATTTTATAGAAAAGTGCAATTTCTTTGAAATTGTATAGAAAAGTGCAATTTCTTTGAAATGTTATAGAAAAATGCAATTTAGATGACATTTTTTAAAAAAAGTGCTATATCAACAAAATATTGTAAAAAAAAGAAACAATTTTGATGAAATTTTGTACAAAATGACATTTCATTGTTATTTTCTACACCAATTAATTTCAACGAAAATTTACTGACAATTAAATATTAAAAAATCGTCGAAATTTTCAAGGAAGTTAATTAGAGAAATGAATTTCAAAAAAATAAGAAAAATATAAATCGTTGGGGATTTGCAGTTTTGAAGATATTTTAAACAAAAATAAAATATTAACGAAACAAAATTAAAAAATTTTTGGAAAAAGTAAATTTTAACAAAATGTTCTTGAAAAATATTGGACTTTTCTGAATTTTTTTTAGGAGAATGCATTTTCAGCGAATTTTTTTAGATAAATCCATTTTCAACCAAATTTTAAGAGAAATGCAATTTCAACAAATTCGAACAAATTTAAAAAAATGCAATTTCGACGAAGTTCGCTAACAAATGTAGCTCGAATAAATTAAATATAAAAAAAAACAAATGAACAAAATGTTATATAAAACTGCGATTTTTATTATATATTTAAAGAAATTGCATTTGCAGTGAAATTTTCAAAATATATATGCAAAGTTGATGAAATTATTTATAAGAATGCAATTTGGAAGAAATTAGCTAAAAACATGCATTTTTTATGAAATTTACAAGGAAATATCAATTGCAATTTCATAAACTTTTCATAAACTAATTTTCGTAGAAAAATGTAATTTCAACAAAATTTTATAGAAAAATTGAAATTTAAACGAAATTTGCTAGAAAAATTATATTTCAACAAAATGTTGTAGAGAAATGCAATTGCAAATAAATTTTCTGGAAAAATAAAAGTTTTAATGAAAGGCATACATATTTATTTTGCTTAGTTTCTTGAAAACATACAATTTCAAAGAAATTTTGTAGAAAAATTAAATTTTAACAAACAAAATTTTCCAGAAAAATTTATTTTCAAAGAAATTTTGTAGAAAAATTCAATTTCAAAAAAATTTCTAGAAAATTGTTAATTCCAAAAAAAAAAAAAAATTAAAAAATTGCAATTTCGGCGAAGTTCGCTAAAAAATATTTCTAACTAAAGAAATATAAAAATACAAATGAACAAATATAAAACTGCGATTTTTATTAATTTGCTGAAAATAAATACAATGTTGATGAAATTACATATTTATAAAAATTAAATTTTGCTGAATTTTTCTATAAAAATGCAATTTGAATGAAACTTGCTATAAACATGTAATTTTGGATGAAATTGAAATTTTTGGAAATTGGAACATGGAAATTTGCAAGAAAATATCAATTTTCGCAAGATTTGTTAGGAAAATGCAATTTCATAAATTTTGAAGGAATTTTCAATAAAATTCAAATTTATGATATTATTTATAAAAATTAAATTTTGTTAAATTTTTCTATCAAAAATCAATTTAGGTAAAATTTTCTATAAAAATGCAATTTTTATGAAATTTGCAAGAAAATATCAATTTAGGCAAGATTTCCTACGAAAATTTAATTTTAAAGGAATTTTCAATAAATTTGAAGATTTTTCATCAAAAACCGAATATCAACAAAAATTTAAAAAAAATAGAATTTGTACCAAATTTTCTAAAAAGATTGTTGACTGATAGAAGGTATAGAAATATGGAATTTTGAATAACAATTTCTTTTAAAAATGCAATTTAAAAAAAATGTTTTATAAAACTGCAATTTATATTCTACAAAAGAGAAACTCGAAATTTGTAAAAATATAAAATGTCAAAAAAAAATTAGAAAATGTAAAATTCAAGAAAAAATTTGCTGAAAAATTTAATTTTGATTAAATTTTCTATAAAAAAATGCATGTCAATAACTTACTAGAAAATGCAATTTCAAAAAATTTTCTAGAAAAATTTAATTTTGATGACATCTGGAAAAATTAATATGATTTAAGTTTCTAAAAAAATACAATTTAAAAGAAATTTTGTAGAAAAATTAAATTTTAAAGTAATTTTCTGGAGAAAAGCAATTCCAACAAAATTTTCCAGAAATATTCAATTTCAAAAAAATTTTCTAGAAAATTGCAAATTCGAAGATATTTTTTAAAACAATTTAATTCGACATATTTTTCTAAAAAAAAAATTATTACGAATAAACGAAATATAGAAAAAAAAACAAACGAACAAAATGTTCAATAAAACATCGATTTTTTAAATTTTCAATGAAAAAGCATTTGCAATGAAATGTTCTGACATTATATACAATCTTGATGAAATTATTTATATAATGCAAATTTGTTGAATTTTTTACGAAAACAGTACAATATGGATGAAATTTACTATAAACATGCAAATTTTTATGAAATTTTCAAGAAAATATCAATTTTGGCAAGATTTCTAGAAAAATGAAATTCATCAATTTTAAAGAAAATTTTAATAAATTTGAAGATTTTTCTTCAAAAAAATGTAATTTCATCAAATTTGAAGGAATTTCAATGAAATTCAAATTTATGACATTATTTATAAAAAATGAATTTGGTTAAATTTTTCTATAAAAATCAATTAATTTACTATAAAAATGCAAATGTTATGAAATTTGCAAGAAAATATCAATTTTGGCAAGATTTCTAGAAAAATGCAATTCATCAATTTTGAAGAAAATTTTAATAAATTTGAAGATTTTTCTTCAAAAACTCAATTTTAACAAATTTTAAAAAAAATTAATTTCTACGAATTTTTTAAAAATATCGTTGACTGTATTAAAGAAAGACCAAAAAGTAAAATTAAAAAGGAGCGCCCCAGTAGGCGAGTTGGTAGCGTACTTGCCTATGAGTTTGGGGGTCGTGGGTTCGATTCCCACCAGAGGCTCTGGTCTGTCGCTGCGAAATTCAGCCATATGGTCTTTGTAACCCGGCCTTTCCCTGGACCTTAAAATTAGAATATAAATTTACTTTGTATTGTAATTCATATAAATAAATAAAATAAATAAAATAAAATTAAAAAATGCAATTTTGAAAAAATTTACTAGAAATATAGAATTTGACTAACAAATTTGTTGAAAAAGGCAATTTGAAAAAAATTCCTATAAAACTGCAATTTATATTAAAATTTCAATATAGAAAAGCATTTGAAATGAAATTTTCTAAAAAAAATATGTTTCTTTTTATAAAAAATTAATTTTGTGAAATTTTTTTATAAAAATCCAATTTCAATAATATTTACTTAAACATGCAATTTTTAAGATATTTGCAAGAAAAAATCAAATTAAGCTAGCTTTTATAGAAAAATGCAATTTCATAAAATTTGAAGGAATTTTTAATAAATTCAACTCGACATATTCTCTATAAAAGAGAAATTCTAAATACAGATGTTGTAATATAAAATTTCAACAAAAAAATTTTTAAAAATGTAAAATTCAACAACAAATTTCCTGAAAAATGTATTATTGATTGAAGTTTCTAAAAAAAAAAATTCCACCGAAATTTTTCAGAGATATGCATTTTTTAAAAATTTACTACAAAAATGCAATTTTAACAAAATTTTCTAGAAAAATTTAATTTTAAAATTAAATTAGAAGAATTTAATTTTAAAATTAAATTAGAAGAATTGAATTTTAAAGTAATTTCTAGAGAAATGCAATTTCAACAAAATTTTCCAAAAAAACTCAATTTTAAAAAAAATCAAAAAAATTACAAATTCGAAGAATTTTTTAAAACAATTAAATTCGACATAGTTTTCTAAAAAAAAATATTTCGAATAAACGAAATATAGAAAAACAAACGAACAAAATGTTCAATAAAACAGCGAATATTTGTTAAATTTTCAATGTAAATGCATTTGCAATGAAATGTTCTGACAATATTTGCAATCTTGATGAAATTATTTATAAAAATGCAAATTTGTTAATTTTCTACAAAAAGGTACAATATGGATGAAATTTACTATAAACATGCAATTTTGATGAAATTTGCAAGGAAATACAAATTTTCGCAAGATTTTCTAGGAAAATGTAATTTTATCAAATTTGAAGGAATTTTGAAAAAAATTAAAATTTATGATATAATTTTTAAAAAAATAATTTTGTTCAATTTTTCTATAAAAAATCCATTTAGATGAAATTTACTATAAAAAGGCAAATTTTACGCAATTTGCAAGAAAATATTAATTTTGGCAAGGAGAAAAATGGAATTCATCAATTTTGAAGGAATTTTTAATAAAATTCAACTTCGACATAATTTTCTACAAAAGTGGAATTGATAAAATTTGAACATTTGCGGCAAAAAACTGATCGGAATTTATATTTCTACTAGCTGGACCCGGTCCACTTCGTTGCCCCAGATATCCGATTTCCGATCCCGTCCATTTTTGGACCAATCACGTAGACTGCCACTAAACACATATACTCAAAATTACACCACTCTCACTAAGAAATTGTGCACGTTATCTCAATTTCAAAGTTTGGCTTACGTGGCGGTGCCACGTCCTTGCCGCGATAACCACAAATAATACAATTTTTGCTGAGAATGATAGATTATTGTTTTTCTGCTCACAGCCAACTTATCGCCAATGCGATGAAAATAAAATAAATGTGGTACAAAAATTCACAAATTATGCAATATTGTATGAGGTTATGTTTAATGACCGAAATTTCATTCTTCTATGGTCCATAGCTTCAGAGATAATACATGCTTAACTAATGCTACGCCCACTTTTGCCACACCCACTAATCCTGTCCCGGCAATTTCTGCTGAAGATTTAGATAATTACTCCACTAAAATGTGTTCCAAATATCGTTCTCCTACCTTCAACACATTCTGAGTTTTTCGAATTTTATATAATGCCACACCCACCTATTGTCTCCCGTCCACTTTTGGTGAAAGAACCATTATTGACTCCAACAACTTACAATCCAAATCTCGGTCTTCTAGAGTCAATAGTTTCTGAGATAATAAATGTTTAACTAATCTACGCCCACTTTTGCCACACCCACTGATCCGATCCTGCCAATTTTTGTTAAAGTTTTATATAGTAACTCCACTAACATATACAGAGATATTCGAATTTTATATAATGCCACGCCCACTTATTCTATCCCGCCCACTTTTGGAGAAGTTACTAATATTTACTCCAATAACTTCCAATCCAAATTTCTTTCACCTACGGTTAATAGTTTCTGACATAACAAATGTTTAACTAATGCTTCGCCCACTTTTGCCACGCCCACCATTACGATCCCTCCCATTTTTATTGAAGTTTTAGGAAATAACTCCACTAACGTGTGTTCCAAATTTCGTTCTTCTAGAGTCAACACTTTTTCAGATATTCGGATTTAAGTAATGCAACGCCCACTCTTGCCCCGCCCACTTTTTTCAAAAATAATTTTTTCCTAAACCATCTCTGACAAAGAACCTTTCAAACAAAAGAAACAAAAATAAAATCGGTCCAGTGGTTTCAGAGTCTATAGCATACATACATACAAACATTTTTCCATTTTTATATACTCGTATAGGCGGTACGAACTAAGTCCCCAATGAACTTAGTCCCCAAAACAAAAATGTACTAAGTCCCCAAATTTGGGGACCTAATTCATTATGAAATAAAACCCCAAAATTTAAAGTAAACCAAATCCCCAATGCAATGAAATAAGGCCCCAAAATGGAAATGAATGAAAACCCCAATTTTTTCAATTACAAAAATTAATATATGTCTCCAAATGATATTCTTGAAAAATTTATTCTAAAAAATAATACTTTATGCAATGCATTACGTGTTTACTTGCATAGAGTCTTCGACAACTTTGCCGTAATACGGGCAGTTGTAGTTTGGGAACCATTATGGCGATGCGTTTCTGAAAAAAATTTTAACCCATCGATGTGAAATGCTTAAATATATTTGCACTTTTTAGGTCCAAATGATGTAGTACCTCATGTTGAACTTAACTCCAAACTTAAATTTTGCGAAATGTGTTAGAAAAGTGCAGTTGTCGGCAAAATGATAGAGAACATTTTCCAGAATCGAAATCGCCATTAGTAACAGCTACTTTTTGAAGACCTAATATATTCCAATAAAGATTTCTGTTTCGTCTAACAGCCTGGCAAAAATGAAACCTAATAAGGAAATAAATGTCTCAATATCAGTACCAAAAACCTAAAGAAAAATAAATTTAACCATTTGAATGTTTGTATTTATTTAATTAAGGTATTTAAGAATATAATAGCTTTAACCTGCATTGCATACTATTAATAGGGAAAAATCGCGCGCGCGATTTGTTATAAAAAATGTTCGTCTCCGACTATTTTACTGCCCTTCAAGTAACGATTTCTTGTTACCGCACTTTTAAGTGATCCCTGTGAATCAGACTGAGTTTACTTTCAAACAAAAACATTATTTCTAATGGAAAATATAAAATTACAGTTTTGCTCGAGGAATATTTCTTATGAATAAAGTGCGCGCGATTTAATTTTCGCATCCCAACAAAAAATACTGGAAACATCTAATAGACAATATGTAGTTTTTATTACTGCTATAATTAAACAAATTGTATCCTTACTTGCTTAAAGCATTCATGAGGAATAATTTTAAAAGTTTCGTCTAACAGGAATGTCTGATTTGTAGGAAATATATTTTCTTTAATTAGGTAAATTTTGTTAATGACTAAATCATGCAGAATGAGTAATTGTGTTCCCCATTGCAATAATGAAAGAATATGAGGTAGCCCCCAAATTTGTTTGGGCGATTTGTTTCATTCTCTCAATTTGGGGAGTTATTTCATTATTAATTAATTCCCCAAATTTAATAATGTAATAAATCCCCAAAAAATGAAATAAATCCCCAAAATAGTTGTTGTTGTCTTCCAGTATAAACTTTTGAAGGCTTAGTTCATTTTTGTTTTGGGGACTAAGTTCATTGGGGACTTAGTTCGTAACGCCACTCGTATATAGATGGATAGATAGATTTTGTAATTTTAGACCGACCTCTACATATGTGGTTGCTATATCAAAAGATAGATCGATATGGTTCTTGCTTGCAGTGATGAATTCATGTCCGGATATGAAAATTTTTCGTTATGCAAAATTTAAGTATATATGAAACACAAACATCAAAATTGGAAAATTACGTATTTATGGTTTAAATAGGCATATTTAGGAGCATCCTCCATATGGGAATTAGAGGATTTCAATATTTATTGTTATTTGCCTGTTAGTGCTTCCCTCGCACAAAAAGTCCCACTGTGCCGCATTTCTTTCATGCTACACACTGGGCCAGGTTCCACACATATCCGTCTCAGGGGCCCAACCTCTCGTCTTTACTGCTGGAAACGCAGAGGAGGGCGCCTTGCATTCAACAATTTCGGTTTTATTGCATTTTTATTTATTTTATTGTTATTCAATAGATCAGGTGAGTGGGTGGATATACATATTTCTCTTTCGACGGACTGACTGACTGACGGGCTGACGACTGCCTTCTTGCTTCGGTTCGGTTTGATTGTGGCGGTTATGGCGGACACCTTTTGCCAAGAGGTAGACACACCAGCACCACACACACCACCACTCAATGCGAGTGCAATATTATGCAATTCTTAATTCGAATTCAAAATAGAAAATTCAAATTCCAAATAGACGAATGTGTATTTATTACAATTTCGGAAAAAAAGAGATTGATTTATGAAATTGTGCCTGAAATGCAACAAGGCACAATCGAACGGACGGAATTCTCTTGAATTTCGTCGGTGGTATTTCTTGCATGGAATCGCTGTGCACCACTGCATCATTAAATGGGTAGGCTGATAGTAATATGTATGTATGTACATATGTGAAATGGCTAAATTACAAAGAATTGTCATAGTGACTTGAGAATAATATATGCGATATAAATTGGCAAGTGTTTATACGCAAAACTTGAAATAGTTATTTCGTTTCTGCAAGAAAAAATGTTTAGCACTTTTACTTTTTTTTACTCTGTTAGTTTGTTGCGGCTCCCATGGAATATCAAAGAAGCTAAATCCGGAGCCGCGGCTTCCCATTTAAGCATTTGAGAAGCCCTGCTGGTCATAAAACGTTCCCCTTTAATACTAACTTCTAAAAAGAAGCTATTTTCATAAGATTCTAAGCCCCCACACCTCCTTGCATATAGCTATATAAGGATTAATTAAATGTGTGATATTAAACCAACCCATTTTTGTCTTTAGCGTTTCGTTTTTTCGCGTTTCTCATGACTCGCCCTGCTTAACCTTTATCCACCCGAAATCCATTTTAGGTAAGCGCTCGTTTGTGTGAAATTAAACCATTAACTTGGGCAATTACTTCTCACATCTCTCACCCATTCTGTTTACGTGACAATGTTTTGATTGGCGATATCTAAAGCGTTTTGTGTCTGTTTTTGGTTTACCGATTTTCGATTTTCAACTTTCATTGCAACAATTTCACCCCACACCCAAAGTGAGCAAAAAATCAATCCACTCAGAAAAACAAAAAATCGGCGAAAAAACCACCCAAAGAAACTAAAACAAAACTACCTCCATAAGCGCAGAAAAAAATGAAACCGACGGCAAAAAAAGCGAAATTATTTTAGTGCTTAATACCACGATCTGTCTTGACCTTCTTTAATGGCTTCCCCCGACCAAAGCCTTAAAACAAATTTCCAACAACACCAACTGCCACAGAGCCGCCACAATAAAACCAATAACTATGCCCGTCTACGAGGAGGACACGAGAAAGAAGTTTCCCAAAAGCACCAGCAAAAAAACTAAAAAAAAATATTGGAAAACAGAAAATCAAGCATCCATCGATCGATACTTGCCTCCTCAATGAAATGTTCACCAATAAAACAAACGAACTGTTAAATACAACAGCGGCGACAACGGTTGCTGCGACTACAACAACGACGATTCCAAAATTACCAGCAATATCCTCCTCCTCTGTGAGCGGCTATGGGCATGATGAAAACCAACCGACACAGATGCTGAGAAGAGGGAAAAAAGTGAATTTCTTTGCGCACTGTGATGTCAGATACGAAAATTATGACAGTTGAGAAAAAAAAACGAATGATCGATCTGCCAATATTTAAATGAAAGAAAAAACAACAGTGATGGCAGCTGTGTAAGAACTATCCTGGTGCGTCGCTGAAGACTTTCTTATGTTGGATGTCGCAGGTGGAGGGTATTCTCCACCTCAGATTGGATGTCGCAGGTAGAGGATATTTCTGATTACGATATTCATTCGGTGATTACTTCATGCTTCCGCTATAGCGTAGTTGTGAATATCGGTCAAATCTGCATCAAAGCTCCCGCTTGAATCTCTCCAGATCATTAAGGTCTCTAGAGAGCACCCTGAGCAGGAGTGTTGACTTGAATGACATCAGCGATAACAACCCAGAAGAAACTGCTTGAAGAACACCGAATTGTATTGCCACATGGATATAACCTACGACACTTCATTCAGGTGGAAATTTAGCAGTCATAAATCAGGTATTCGGTGCGACAGCGTGGAGCGGATTGGAACGCTTTTCATTCACTTGGTGTTGAGAAGAGGGGCATTAGAAATAAGGTTTGTGCAGAACAGAGCGGTATATTCTTCTAGAACTATGTGCGAATTTTTGATTGGATCGAGCTTACTTTGTCGGAATATTAATGAAAGAGCGGCTGTACCCGGAGCAAAAATCCCTTATAAGCGTTGGAACGTTTTTGTGAATATCGGTGAAATCAGCATGGAAGCTCCCGCTTGTATCTCTCCAGATCAGTAAGGTCTCTAGAGAGCCGCCTGAGAAGATGTGTTGACTTGAATGACATCAGCGATAACCAACCAGAAGAAACTGCTTGGAAAACATATA
Source organism: Eudasyphora cyanicolor (assembly GCA_963930755.1). NCBI lineage: Eukaryota > Metazoa > Arthropoda > Insecta > Diptera > Muscidae > Eudasyphora > Eudasyphora cyanicolor. Next base: position 266,191,285 of record OZ005737.1, read on the forward strand.
ACTGTGTGGATCAGAGCTGTGCATTCTTCTAAAATTGCGTGCACATTTTTGAGTGGAGCCGTTTTTTCGGGAACATTTTTTTCACTTTCTTTCACTATTAGAGAGAGATTTGGATTTGTTCCACAATATTACTAAACACTCTGATCCGCTAAGATATCAACTATTTTTATACCGGTCTTTTCAATATTCTGCTAAATATGGATGTTTAGCTTCGCTCCTGGTGAACAAATTCAGGAGCTGCTTCTGTGAAGTGGACTGTAAATTATTCGATTTGTTGAACTCCAAGAAATTGTAACAGTTTGAAAAAAAAAAACAGAAAAGAAAAAGGCACAGCTTCAGATTATTAGTAATACAGTTTGGTTTATTGAGTATTACTCTCCGCTACTTACCGCTTGTAGTGACGCTGCAAAAGTAAATTTGCGGTGCAGAGACAAGAAAAAATGAGACCCAAAAAACTGTGAATTCGGTAGAATTCCACTTGGAAGCCCTTTATCCATTTGAGTCATAGCTTTTGCCTCCTAGGCAGGGAATGGATAAAGGTTTGCCATCTGGACGAAAATAAGTAATACGGAGAACAGTTTAATGGTTACAACAATTCAATTCAGTCATTTCAAAAATGCGTTACAAACTAAGGGAAACTTATATTAATTCATGACATTCATTGAACTTAAACTAATGGTTGAAACTGGGTTCAACATTCCGGCCACCTTGCAAGACAGCAACATCAAAATGCACAGGCCCGGGAAATCGCCCAGCTTAAGATAGTGCTCTGAGCTATGGCCAATTTAGACGACGACTGGATAAGACCGGCCAATAGAATGTTTTAAAAGTGGTGGTTAGCGAGAACGACCTTGACATCGGTAAATATTCCTTTCCATCTCGTTTCGTTGTTTGCAGGAGTAGCCGATCGACCAGGCGCCTCAAAATGACTGTCTCAGCCTCGCCGGAATTGAGTAAGAGCCGAACCTTCTCTGGACCTTGCGTTGTTACGGCTCTGGCTAGTACGGTGGGCGAAAACACATGCTTCCTGGGTCGGTGGCTCAGACGTTTACTAAGATTCTACTTTGGCCGATGGCTGCGTGACGGCGAGTTAGTCGCAGCGGATCCACGGCGTCGCGAAGATGACATTGCCCTGTCGGGCGACTGAGAAACCTGTGCATTTTGAATTTGCAGGCGGCCGGATTATAGAACCCAGTTTCAACCATTAGTTTAAGTTCAATGAATTCCATGAATTAGTATTAATTTTCCTTAGTTTGTAACGCGTTTTTGAATTATCAGATTTGAATTGTTATACACACTAAACATCACAATGAATATTTCTCTACATTGGATTGCTCACGTTCACGGACCAAACAGATTCGTTTAGATGTGGCTAACGTTCAAAAACAGATGTTACAGTCCTCTTAAAACATAAGGTTATCATTCTGAATTTGTACTGGTCAAACCGAAGTTTGTAATTTCCTATAACAGATAAGTTTCGCTTTATCTGTTCCCCAAGTGCCACCACCTAACGACTTGATCCCACTTTGCACTTAATCAATTAATCAGAGCCTTGGAAAGAAATTGCAAGACCCATAGTTTCAAACTAGGCGGGATGGACGGTAATCTCCAGGACCGTTCCTCCTATTGCTTAGGCAGTGCAGTAGTCTATTCTGATTCCACAGGAGAAATATGAGCCTCTTCTAGTTCTTTCATTGAACCAACCCTGCCGACTTCTAGAGTGAGCGGACACAGCAACAGAAGAGGTTCTATCGATTTCTCCTTGTTTGCGACCACAACTCTCGAGGTTAGTATTAGTCTTTCGTATATATCATCAGTTTTGGAAGCCAACGCCAGAACGTACAAGCATATTCTACGATCACAACACCGTCAGGAGGAAGTGCATTTTGTTGAGGTAGATGTTAAACAGTATCCGAAATATAAACCCACCTCGGGAAATTCCCTGTCCAAAGCAACAGAGCCTAGCAACGAAATTCCACGACCCAAAGTTTCAAATTGACGAGAGGAAAGCTAGCCGCCAGAACCGTTCCTCCTATCGCATATCCTGTTCTGGTCAAGATAGCTGCTTATGTGTGTAGATATGTCTTATAGAGCAGTGCTTGGTTGTACTATGGTGTTTCCATTAAGGCCCGGGAGGAGCAAAATATCAAGTATCTTTGCTACTGGCACGATTCACTATTCGACTGGTACGATTCATCTTTGCTGCCACATTTAACAGATTCAGTAGTGGGGCCACTGTTACCTTTTTTCAGTCATCGGGTGATGTAGAGTAGCTCGGGACAGTTTGAGAACATTTGCAGAATTCCGCATTACGTATTCTCTGATTATGACAATCTTTCGATGATTACCGCACGCTTCCGCTATCACGTCATAATTAATATTGTAGCGGATTATTGCGCATCTCATACGTTTGGTGCTGGAGGAGAAATGTTAGAAATATATTTTGCTCGTGAATAACTTTATAACTTGCTGGAATAGTGAGGAAAGTAGCGTGCCGAGTCATCGACTCTTAAACCAACCCGATTGAAATACATGAGAGCCCAGGGTAGTCTGCTGCCTCCTAGACTTAGAGGTGCACAGCCACTGAAAGGACCCTATCGATCCCTTTCTCCACTTCGACAGCTCCCGCAAAAGTGGTTTCTCATGACATACACAAAAAATGGGACTTCCAATTTGTATAAGGACACCGGCTGCTGGCGGTTTTGAAACCGATATCTTCAAGTGCTCTTTCTGCGAAGAAATTTGTTTTGAAAGCCGCTGTGTGGCAGTCAAGGCCACTGTATATGTGTGTGTGGCGTATTGAGGAGAAAAGCTTCAATTATCTTTGCTACTTGTGAGAGGAGGGAAATCGGTTTGAACTATTCACCTTTGCTCCCATAGGTTCAGTAGCGCAAAACACAGTCATCGGATGTGGAAAAAGACGATAGGAACAGATTGAGAATATTTGCCAGGTACTCTAGTCCAGGTTCATCTAAGAGATTGCTCATATAGATTCTGTAATCCCAGATCCTTCTATGATTTCGCTCTGCGATTACATTTGCAATCTCGCCAACGGAAAATTCTGGAATTACATATTCGGATCTTTCAGCTTTCGCAGTGTTTTGCCTCCTAATGAAAACTTCATAAGATATTATCTATATTATCGAGATCGACCGTTGCCAAAGTTTACCAACTACGGAAATTGCGTAATATTGGTTTTGTCGATCTAACGGTTTATACTACATACTTGTTTTCACCGACCGATCTATTGTTTTACAGATGTAGTTCACTAATTCTAGTATATCGGGGTTTGACACAATGAATGTCGTCACGCGAGTTCCGCTGTATCTGCTGGAAAGGTTACAGAGCGAGCAACTACTGCGTTGATGACGTTTCTGAATGTATCTTTAAAGCGGCAACCAACAAGTTTTGCAATAAAGTGTACCGGAGACCGAATAATTCTTGGCGCCGGACAATACTAGCAGACATTCAGCGAATAAATATGGCATGGGAAGAAGTCAAAACAATAGCCCAACATACATAGTGTAAAGATGGTATAATTATGTAGAAACTATATGTTCCGCAATGAAATAAATAAAGACAAAAATGTCAGGGACCAACATTTAATTTAGTTCTGAATCCCTTCATGAATGAATCCCTTCATGTTATGAGAGAAAGAGTATCATAACATATAAAGTTTCAATGATAGAACAACAACCTTACTTTGGATGAATTTGTTTCAGCAGAATCTTTAGGAATTCATCAAAAACAGATGAGCACCAAATTGGGACATGCTACACCAAAATCATCGCGGAGTCAGCAGGATAGCAGTGATACTTCATCTCTAATGGAAAATATGCAGCATTTTTATTGTGCAATTGGGCTAATCATGAAGAAGGGTTTTGAAAATAGACTTACAACAAACCTCTGGTCAAAAAAATGCAGAACCTTGAATTACGAACAGCTGATCAATTTTATCGATCAAAGGGTTTGAAGGCGATTTCTGCAGAAGAAGAACTGAACAACTGAGAATCTGTCTCTATTATTGTTGAACTTTATGGAAATACAGACGACCAATTTCAATCTGGAATATGCATTTTCAAACATCACGAAGACACAATCTAATCCTTACCAATTGTAACCCCCAATTAAGATGACATGAGTGTCTCACCATTAATTGCTAAAATGTATTTACGATCAATCAGCGGGTGCCAACTATAAACTTTAGTGAATTTTGATAGATGCTTTAAGAATAATGAGGGATTTAAAATTAGAGTAAGTCATGGTAGTAAGCCATTATGGGAATAACTCAAATCCGAATGACTATTCTTGAAGCTAAATTCATCTGCTCGATCTGTTTAGACCAAATCCGCAATATCCGCATGGATTCGCTTAATTAGGATGTACTCAGGTTCTGGGCTGTAGAGAAGAGTTGGTGTTGTTGAGTCGTGAGTTTATAGGTTTCCATAGGAGTATATTCCACGGAGTCCAATAAAATTTGCTCTGGAGCTTGAGTAGAAGTCTGGACTCGCTAGAGTGTAGAGTGGAGTTGGTGAGTTTATAGGTTTCCATAGGAGTCCAATAAAACTTGCTCTGGATCTTGGGTAGGAGTTCGGAGTTGATGCTGAGTAGGATTACTTTTGATAAAACTCCAAAGTCCTGCTCAGGTTACCTTGAAAATGGGAATCATAATTGCTAAGAATAAATACCATTTACCGATATCAATCAATCGTAGCCATAGCTTAGCAGACTTTGTGGGAATGTTCTTAATTTCTGCTCTACCCGGAAAAGCAAAATATTGTTGTTGAAGAGTTTATCCTCCATGTTGCTTAGAGCTCCGGAGAATAACGTTAGCATCTATTTGAAAGCTTGAAAAGACTTGAATTTACTCTTCTCGTTTAAGCTTAACGGAGGCCTTATTTCCTAGATGTAGTAACTAATTTTATTAATCCGATATTCTTGAACCTTGTAAAATACAAGCCAATTTAAATCAACACCGTAGCGACTTTTCCCCATTCATTTTAATACCACTGTGTATAGCGACGGCAGCCGCTCTGCCTGAGATGGCATACAACCCAGAGCTACTCACGGTTAATTGCAAGTTCAGTGTCCAACATTTATGGCTATAACTGAAACGTGTACTCGTTACCCCCGCGTCGTTGTCGTCGACTACTTTTATTTTCTTCTTTCTTTCATTTCTATGCGGTCGGTGAAATTTCAAACAGGTTCACACACAATCGCTTCGTCGTCGGCTACTCTGACGGAGAATTATTGAATGCCTGTGCCTTTCGATCCTTGCAGTCGCATGCCATCATCCCAAAACTGCAGCCACAAGCGAGTGAGTGCACGAGCGGCTGCAGTACTGGTGATGATGATTGCTATATGTGGTGAACTTAAATGATGTTAAAGGTGCAGCAGCAACATGCTGCAATGTATCATCATAACGACTATGGATGGATGGATGGACAGACAGAGGATTTGACTTTATGTGTTGCTGCGCTATAGTGTGCGCAGGTCTGGCAGTCTGTTCGTTCATTCAGTCAGTCGAGAGTTCAGTTAACAGTCAATGCTTTATTTATCGCTGATGACCTAGAATATTGCAACGGCATACAATGCGCAAAGTCATGAAACATGTTGCTGTCGCTGCTGCAGTTGCAGTTGCTCATTGTAACTGCGGTCTTGTCGTTATTGTTGCTGTCGCATTGTCGTTCACTGTAATCAATGATCCAAAGCCGGTAATAATGATCTTGTCACTTTTTTGCTAAATCACCAACACCGCACTCCGCTTTTTATTGGAGCTGGTGGCTGAGACTGGCTGCTGGTCCGTTGGTCGCCCGATTGTCGTTTGGAAGGTTGATTACTTTCTTGTTGTGGATAGCTGTGGTGGCGACGGCAATGATGCTTTTGGTTTCACTCTCTTCGGAGCACAAGTCTTTCACTTTTGTTTTCTTTCCTTTTCAACTTTCAATTAGGCAATAAATCTCGCACACACTCCCTGGGTACAACACGAGCATCTGCATCAGCCGCCGCATCATCTTTAGCATCGCACGCTCTGCGCATGCGTGTGCACACACACTACACAGTGCACAACAAACATGTCAAGATCAAAGGAAAAATGTGCGAATGAGTATCAATTTGCATGATCGGCGGCAGTTTGTGCGTCGACTCTGTGATTTTCTCAAGACCAAAGAAGACAACACAACGGAATGCAACTTCCGCAGTGTTGGCGCTGGTGGCTGAAGGTATTTGGTATTATGGAAAATACAACATTAACAGGGCAAGTGCTCAAAGGAAATGTTTTACGTTTTCAGATGCAGGGAAAGCGATACATGTTTTTTGCAGAACCATTATAACAGGTTTACCTCGGGGGCAAACAATGGGATTTCTGTGCGACAATGTTGACTTTGTAAAGAGGATATAAGCGTTGAAAGAATTATGCGGGCATACTGTTAAGCAGTAATCATAAAAACCAGTGATCACATATAATTTATTGTCATAAGAAGAGCTTGCAGGTCGCTAGAGTCATGCCCACAAATTCCTATTCCCCTGGATAACTTCATAGTTCATACTCTTGTAAGTTAATCTACTTTGCAATTTCCTGTAAAGTCCTGTGGCACAGTGCCTTAATGAATATTGAACTGTTCACGAAGGCAGTTTCCAAGGACATTATACCAACCTGTCTATGAAAATCAAATTTCGACGAATAATTTTCTATTAAATTCAATTTTCGACGAATAATTTTTTATGAAAAACAATTTTAGACGTATAATTTGCTATGAAAATCAATTTTCGACGTATAATTTTCTATGAAAATCGAATTTCGACGAAATTTTCTATGAAAATCAAATTTCGACGAATAATTTTCTATGAAAATCAAATTTCGAGGAATAATTTTCTATAAAAATCAAATTTCGACGAATAATTTTCTATGAAAATCAAATTTTGACGAATAATTTTCTATGAAAATCAATTTTCGACGAATAGTTTTCTATGAAAATCAAATTTCGACGAATAGTTTTCTATGAAAATCAAATTTCGACGAATAGTTTTCTATGAAAATCAAATGAAAAACAATTTTAGACGTATAATTTGCTATGAAAATCAATTTTCGACGTATAATTTTCTATGAAAATCGAATTTCGACGAAATTTTCTATGAAAATCAAATTTCGACGAATAATTTTCTATGAAAATCAAATTTCGAGGAATAATTTTCTATAAAAATCAAATTTCGACGAATAATTTTCTATGAAAATCAAATTTAGACGAATAATTTTCTATGAAAATCAATTTTCGACGAATAGTTTTCTATGAAAATCAAATTTCGACGAATAGTTTTCTATGAAAATCAAATTTCGACGAATAGTTTTCTATGAAAATCAAATGAAAAACAATTTTAGACGTATAATTTGCTATGAAAATCAATTTTCGACGTATAATTTTCTATGAAAATCAAATTTCGACGAAATTTTCTATGAAAATCAAATTTCGACGAATAATTTTCTATGAAAATCATATTTCGACGAATAATTTTCTATAAAAAAAATTTCGACGAATAATTTTCTATGAAAATCAAATTTCGACGAATCATTTTCTATGAAAATCAAGTTTCGACGAATAATTTTCTATGAAAATCTAATTTCGACGAATAATTTTCTATGAAAATCTAATTTCGACGAATAATTTTCTATGAAATAAAATTTTGTCAAAATTTTTTTATGAAAATAAAATTTCGACGAATAATTTCTATGAAAATAAAATATCGACGAAATTTTCTTTGAAACTAAAATTTCAACGAGTAATTTTCTATAAAAATCAAATTTCGACGAACAATTTTCAATGAAAATCAAATTTCGACGAATAGTATTCTATGAAAATCAAATTTTAACGAATAATTTTCTATGAAAATCAAATTTCAACGAATAATTTTCTATGAAAATCAAATTTCGACGAATACTTTTCTATGAATATCAAATTTTGACGAATAATTTTCTATGAAAATCAAATTTCGACGAAAAATTTTCTATGAAAATCAAATTTCAACGAATAATTTTCTATGAAAATACAAATTCGACGAAATTTTCTATAAAAATAAATTTTCAAAAAAAATGTCGACGAAATTTTCTACGAAAATACAATTTCGACGAAATTTTCTCTGAAAATAAATTTCGACGAAATTTTCTATGAAAATACAATGTTGACGAAATTTTCTATGAAAATACAATTTCGACGAATAATTTTCTATGAAAATACAATTTCGACGAAATTTTCTATGAAAATACAATTTCGACGAAATTTTATTTTTATAGAAATTTCGTCGAAATTCTATTTTCATAGAAAATTTTGTCGAAATTCTATTTTCATAGAAAATTTCGTCGAAATTGTATTTTCATAGAAAATTTCGTCGAAATTGTATTTTCATAGAAAATTATTCGTCGAAATTGTATTTTCATAGAAAATTTCGTCAACATTGTATTTTCATAGAAAATTTCGTCGAAATTTATTTTCAGAGAAAATTTCGTCGAAATTGTATTTTCGTAGAAAATTTCGTCGACATTTTTTTTGAAAATTTATTTTTATAGAAAATTTCGTCGAATTTGTATTTTCATAGAAAATTATTCGTTGAAATTTGATTTTCATAGAAAATTTTTCGTCGAAATTTGATTTTCATAGAAAATTATTCGTCAAAATTTGATATTCATAGAAAAGTATTCGTCGAAATTTGATTTTCATAGAAAATTATTCGTTGAAATTTGATTTTCATAGAAAATTATTCGTTAAAATTTGATTTTCATAGAATACTATTCGTCGAAATTTGATTTTCATTGAAAATTGTTCGTCGAAATTTGATTTTTATAGAAAATTACTCGTTGAAATTTTAGTTTCAAAGAAAATTTCGTCGATATTTTATTTTCATAGAAATTATTCGTCGAAATTTTATTTTCATAAAAAAATTTTGACAAAATTTTATTTCATAGAAAATTATTCGTCGAAATTAGATTTTCATAGAAAATTATTCGTCGAAATTAGATTTTCATAGAAAATTATTCGTCGAAACTTGATTTTCATAGAAAATGATTCGTCGAAATTTGATTTTCATAGAAAATTATTCGTCGAAATTTTTTTTATAGAAAATTATTCGTCGAAATTTGATTTTCATAGAAAATTATTCGTCGAAATTTGATTTTCATAGAAAATTTCCTCGAAATTTGATTTTCATAGAAAATTATACGTCGAAAATTGATTTTCATAGCAAATTATACGTCTAAAATTGTTTTTCATTTGATTTTCATAGAAAACTATTCGTCGAAATTTGATTTTCATAGAAAACTATTCGTCGAAATTTGATTTTCATAGAAAACTATTCGTCGAAAATAGATTTTCATAGAAAATTATTCGTCGAAATTTGATTTTTATAGAAAATTATTCGTCGAAATTTGATATTCATAGAAAATTATTCGTCGAAATTTGATTTTCATAGAAAATTTCGTCGAAATTCGATTTTCATAGAAAATTATACGTCGAAAATTGATTTTCATAGCAAATTATACGTCTAAAATTGTTTTTCATAAAAAATTATTCGTCGAAAATTGAATTTAATAGAAAATTATTCGTCGAAATTTGATTTTCATAGACAGGTTGGTATAATGTCCTTGGAAACTGCCTTCGTGAACAGTTCAATATTCATTAAGGCACTGTGCCACAGGACATTACAGGAAATTGCAAAGTAGATTAACTTACAAGAGTATGAACTATGTAGTTATCCAGGGGAATAGGAATTTGAATTCGACGAAATTTTCTACGAAAATACAATTTCGACGAAATTTTCTCTGAAAATAAATTTCGACGAAATTTTCTATGAAAATACAATGTTGACGAAATTTTCTATGAAAATACAATTTCGACGAATAATTTTCTATGAAAATACAATTTCGACGAAATTTTCTATGAAAATACAATTTCGACGAAATTTTCTATGAAAATAGAATTTTGACAAAATTTTCTATGAAAATAGAATTTCGACGAAATTTCTATAAAAATAGAATTTCGTCGAAATTCTATTTTCATAGAAAATTTCGTCGAAATTGTATTTTCATAGAAAATTTCGTCGAAATTGTATTTTCATAGAAAATTATTCGTCGAAATTGTATTTTCGTAGAAAATTTCGTCGACATTTTTTTTGAAAATTTATTTTTATAGAAAATTTCGTCGAATTTGTATTTTCATAGAAAATTATTCGTTGAAATTTGATTTTCATAGAAAATTTTTCGTCGAAATTTGATTTTCATAGAAAATTATTCGTCAAAATTTGATATTCATAGAAAAGTATTCGTCGAAATTTGATTTTCATAGAAAATTATTCGTTGAAATTTGATTTTCATAGAAAATTATTCGTTAAAATTTGATTTTCATAGAATACTATTCGTCGAAATTTGATTTTCATTGAAAATTGTTCGTCGAAATTTGATTTTTATAGAAAATTACTCGTTGAAATTTTAGTTTCAAAGAAAATTTCGTCGATATTTTATTTCCATAGAAATTATTCGTCGAAATTTTATTTTCATAAAAAAATTTTGACAAAATTTTATTTCATAGAAAATTATTCGTCGAAATTAGATTTTCATAGAAAATTATTCGTCGAAATTAGATTTTCATAGAAAATTATTCGTCGAAACTTGATTTTCATAGAAAATGATTCGTCGAAATTTGATTTTCATAGAAAATTATTCGTCGAAATTTTTTTTATAGAAAATTATTCGTCGAAATTTGATTTTCATAGAAAATTATTCGTCGAAATTTGATTTTCATAGAAAATTTCGTCGAAATTTGATTTTCATAGAAAATTATACGTCGAAAATTGATTTTCATAGCAAATTATACGTCTAAAATTGTTTTTCATTTGATTTTCATAGAAAACTATTCGTCGAAATTTGATTTTCATAGAAAACTATTCGTCGAAATTTGATATTCATAGAAAATTATTCGTCGAAATTTGATTTTCATAGAAAATTATGTCGAAATTCGATTTTCATAGAAAATTATACGTCGAAAATTGATTTTCATAGCAAATTATACGTCTAAAATTGTTTTTCATAAAAAATTATTCGTCGAAAATTGAATTTAATAGAAAATTATTCGTCGAAATTTGATTTTCATAGACAGGTTGGTATAATGTCCTTGGAAACTGCCTTCGTGAACAGTTCAATATTCATTAAGGCACTGTGCCACAGGACATTACAGGAAATTGCAAAGTAGATTAACTTACAAGAGTATGAACTATGTAGTTATCCAGGGGAATAGGAATTTGAATTCGACGAAATTTTCTACGAAAATACAATTTCGACGAAATTTTCTCTGAAAATAAATTTCGACGAAATTTTCTATGAAAATACAATGTTGACGAAATTTTCTATGAAAATACAATTTCGACGAATAATTTTCTATGAAAATACAATTTCGACGAAATTTTCTATGAAAATACAATTTCGACGAAATTTTCTATGAAAATAGAATTTTGACAAAATTTTCTATGAAAATAGAATTTCGACGAAATTTCTATAAAAATAGAATTTCGACGAAATTTTCTATGCAAATACAATTTCGATGAAATTTTCTATGAAAATAGAATTTCGACGAAATTTTATGAAAATACAATTTAGACGAAATTTTCTATGAAAATACCATTTAGACGAAATTTTCTATGAAAATACAATTTCCACGAAATTTTCTATGAAAATACAATTTCCACGAAATTTTCTATGAAAATACAATTTCCACGAAATTTTCTATGAAAATACAATTTTCACGAAATTTTCTATAAAAATACAATTTCGACGAAATTTTCTAAGAAAATACAATTTCGACGAAATTTTCTAAGAAAATACAATTTCGACGAAATTTTCTATGAAAATACAATTTCGACAAAATTGTCTATGAAAATAAAATTTCGAAACATTCCACATGCCTCCATAATTGAAACCCTAAACGCATATCAATAGCTCCTTTCTAAAAGTGCAAAAGGGTCGTTTTTCAGTGCGGCGATCAAAATATGATGCATTTTTTAAATTTGTGTGGAATTCCTTTTAATGGATATCGAATGGCATGTACAGTTTTGTAAATAAGTTTTGATTGGGTTGACGGATAAACACCAAACTTGGAATATTTAGAAGTTAAAAATGTCGACTTAGCATGTTTTAGAATAGAGGCATTGATATTTTTGTATGTATATATGCAGAAAGCAATATGCGCCTCAACGTATGTAATTGTATCTGGAGTTCTGTTAAAACGATAACATCCATAATATTGCAGAAATTCCTTATTGAAACGTGTGTTTTTATTTCACCAAACAGTTTTATATATAGAAAATGTATAAATTCCAAAAATGAACAAATTATCTACTTTTCTTGTACGAGTATGGTATTCTGCATGGCTTTATGTACCTTAGATGGCTGAGCAACATCTGAAGGACCAGCCAACTTGCAGAAGAAAAACACAAAAAAAACATTTTCTTTTAATTTTGAAATTATCCTTTTTTTATTGTTATTAACGACAGACACAAAAAGTTATTTCACAAATATTCCATTATTCGCCAGATTCCTGGTTTCCATTCGTTTGTCGACTCTTGCCTTGACTTTTAGCTGCCCAAGAGGGTACACTGAGCAAACCCCACACAGGTATGATCATCATGATCAGCATACTTCCTCCGCCGAAAATCAATTTTTGCATGGGTGAAAAGTGAAATCTTGGCGGTCCACATATGGGTGCTAAACGACGACTTGGCGGTTTCGTATTGACTTCATTTTTCGGCTTTAGCCATGGTAATTTCGTTGATGCGGTGGGCAAAAACATGTTCCTGAATTTTCTTTTTTCGTTTTTTATGTCGTTTCTTTTCTTTTGTTTATATAAAAACGAACGATGTGACACAAAATTTCTATTTGACAAATTTTTCAAATGAAAAGTGATACTTTTTGAAGTTTGTGTCGATGTTTTTCGATTTTCTTTTCTTTTTTTTATTTGCGTTATTGTGCACATGGTGACATGTTGAAGTTGTAAGATGTTTGTGTGCCTTTACTTCCCATAATCATCTCCGCAGAGTTGTTTGCAATAGTGTGGAGGAGGAGGCGGGAGACTGGCTAATCTCAGACGTCTTCGTCAGCTTTAGTCTTAGCGCCACACAATGCCATGTCATGCATAATCAGCGGGTCATTATCGGTATCGCGAGGTTTATGTTTTTTCCCACTGTTTTCCCATCGCAAAATCATTGGCCATTGATCAGTGAAATATTGAAAAATAAAGATACCCGTCTTAGGCGGACATTAGTTGCATATCATTGTAATTAAATAGTGGTAAAGCTACTGTTGCCAATATCAGCCGCTGTTAATCGGGGACTGCCTCCGGCGTCCGTCATATGCATACTGAGAGGGGGGTTCACATGGTGCAAATAACAAGCATACGATGAACTCATAATTTACAGAAAATCAGATTGACCATTGAAAGACACCAAGATTGAGAACAAATCTTTTGGTGTGAAGACTTCTTAATCAATTTCCGATAATGCTGGGAATACCCTATGCTATCAAATATATGCTGGATTCACACGGTGTCATATGAATATTACAAAGCTCGTATTTTCTACAATTTATTTTATATTTTTACTAAATTGTAAGAATTTGAGATCATTTATTGTATATCTATATAAACAAATCAAGTTGTATGACTTATTGTCCAGTGTGATCACCTCTTAATCCTCTGTTGCTACAGTCGCTTTGCAGCATTGCTAATTCTCTTGTAATATTGTTTATAAAGCTGTATATAAATTAATGTTTTAATTTAAAGAAAATATCATTAACAACAACCCAACGCTCGCTCACACATCGGATTATTAAACAATTGATGATGATCACTTCACTTTAAGGCGAAAAAAAAATTCGCCTCTCACTCTCCACTCTGCTCAATTATGAGAATTAATTATCGCCGCTTTTCAATTCAATTTCAGTCACCCCACGCAGAAGCCGCTAATCGCAATGACGACTGTGGAATGTGGTCGGAACCATGCATTGCGTCAATGTGGTCGGTGGTGGTGGCTGTTGCCGGGGTCTCTTGGTGCCACTTTTACCACTTACGACTTACGCAACATGCTACACTTACGGGGACCATCTGGAATTATGTCATACATTTGCTGATGTTTACATTTTACAAATGACCCGGAGCTGTTTGGAAAACACTTCTCGTACTTCTTTCTTTTTAATGATGACCCTATTAATATTTCCATTGTGAAGGGCCACGAAGAAACGGTTATATCAACAATAAACATAAAGACATTCCATTATATTAAAAAAAAGTTTTACTCAGTTTTCTCATAAAACTCAATAATCACTTAAGATCACAGCAAGCCTCAAGTGTTCGAAAGTTGCTCTAGATTGAAGTCTAAAACGGCAAATGAGATTTTGTTCAGAATCATCCCCTCCAGCAACCTCCATCTCTTCATTGCTGACAAATCTTTTTCCGTCGAGTCATTTTTTCATATTTAGAATCACAAAATAATCCGAAGGAGCTAACTCTGGCGAATAAGGTACGTGCTGAAGCAATTTGAACTTTAATTCATTGATTTTGCCCATCACAATAGTGAATGAGTAAACTGCTGCATTGTCTTGCTCGTGAGCAAACGCAGCACCCATCTTTCTCAACATCAAATTTTACGGCAATATGCGATGTATAGCACTTTTTGAAACGCTTATGACTTTAGCCAGCTCACGACCCCTCAACCGCTTAATATTCGACACACATTTTCGGGGGAACTCAGTTACTTAACCCGAGAATCAGCAGGACCAACAAGACTGCAAGCGTCACTAGCTTGTTGACTGACAGATCCAGAATAAGCTGGGCTCTTCAAAGTGGTATTCATACCCCAAAGCGTGAAAAATATCGCACACTTCGCCAAAAGACTTCAGACCAATTAGGCTATCGTCCTTCCTATTGAAAGGTCTGGAAAGACTTTTAGATTATTTCATTAGGGAAAACCTGGATACAAAACTCCTGTCGGGGAACCAACGTGCTTACAATAAGGGAAAGTCTACAGAATCTATCGAATCATCCCTACATGTCAAGGAATTCACCATGGTTGCATTGATTGACATAGAAGGGGCTTTTAAAAAAAAATCACGTAGATGCGGTAATTGCGGCACTGTCACATCTTAAGGTGAACTCTAGCTTGATTAGACTAATTCAAAGCCTGCTCAACAAAAGACACATAACAGCATGTCTTACGTCCACAACTCTAACAAGATTTGTAAACAGAGGGACCCCACAAGGAGGAGTACTGTCTTCACCGAAGTAATGACAATATGGGAAGTCGCCAAGTGACTGAGTCGCAACATAGTAACCAACAATGGCGATGCCATTTACTCGTACAGTCAGGCTGCCATCAATTCTCTGGAGGCCACTTCATTAAATTCACAAACAGCCCTCGACTGCCACAGGAAAATATTATCTACGTTAGTATCAGTTCTGACGGGACACTGCCTGATCGGCGAACACGCCAGAAGATTGGGAATTGACTCCAATTACTTCTGCTGATGCTGTGGAGATGAGGAAGAAGTGGAGAGCATTGAGCACTTGTTATGCGACTGTACCGCTTTGAGTAAACGACGACTGGATATACTGGTATCGACCTTTCTAGGCAGTCTTATTATAGGCACCGATATTCGTACCGGTTGGTTTCAATAAGGGGCATTTTAGCCCGTGGTAACACTAGGGACCCGAACTGGTCTATGTGAGCTGGAAAAAAAAACGGCTACCACCCCAACCTAACCTATATTCACTGAGATCGTTTACTATTGAGTGCCCAAAAAAACTAAACAACGTGGCGCCTTGAAACTTAAAACATATGTTTTAGAAGGTTGCCACTTTTCACGAAAGTAATCTCTTTCAAACTACTACCGCCATCTAGATGTCAGGTCGGTTAATTTTGGATAACATGTGGGGTTTGGTAGATTAGCTACAATTTTTTAAATTATGCAAATTAATAATTGTGAATGTTTCGATGTTTTCAAGGTGTTTTGATAAAAAAATTTTAAAATTTTCTCAAAAAATTGGATTTTCTCGCAATATTTTGTAAGATATCCTTGAAACCGCTGATGAGATGAAGATATTCTATTAGAGCGTGATGAAGGCTACTTGATTTAGGATTATTTAGAGCCTACCTGAATAAGTTAAAATTTGTATAGAGTTTTATCTTTATTTTAATAGATAAACAGGCCCCATCCTTAAGGGAAATGAGCTAAGCTTTCTTTCGAACAAAAAAAAATAAAAATATCGGTTTTTACAAAACTGTAAAAAAAAAGTTTAATTTTCACCAAAAACATATTTTTTATTTTCCTAAAAACATTGAAGAAATTGAGTTTTCAAAAACATTTTGGGCAAAATTTTCTAAACACAATACAATAACTAGTTATATGAATGGACCGTTTCATCAAAATGTCAATATTCAACACCCTCCGATAGGACCAGACTTGGTGCAAGTTTCATCGTTTTCAATAACGATGAAATCCACTATATACGAGTATAATGATCACTTCCTTTTAGATATCTTGATGCTCTGCAGAAAGAACGATCATGCTGAAAATTTTACATTAATACCCTATATTGCAATCGTCTCTAGTGAAAATAGAGTTTGGGTATTTGTGCTCTGTGTCTGTGGTTTTCTGGAATAACGGCTTATCTCAAAAAATCAGAATGTTCCGGAAAAGCAAAATACATTTTCATTCGCAGTACATACGAGTATTATACTAGACCTGCATAGTTTTAAGGAGGAAAAGGTATTGCAAAGTTTGTCATATATGGCAGTATTATAAATGGATCGGGCAGGTTCTACATAGATTAGCAGAATCCATCTATGTAAAAATCTGGAAGTCCAGAATGTTTAAACTAGGCGGTTATTCCACCAAACCACAGCTTCAACTTCTAACAATTCTCTGTAATAACACAGGTCTACAAAAATGAAATAGTTTTTTTGGTTCGTTGAGTTTTGCAGCTGATTTTATTTGTACTTTTAACGCGTATTTCAAAACTGAATACAATTCTTCCCTACCAGCTCTAGTTTTTGAGTTACAGAAATATTCAGTTTAATTGTAGGGGCCGATGTTAAATGTGAACCACACCTAAACGTCAAGTTTTTCTCTACTTTTCATTTGACATTTCTCAATTTCAGACTAACTTAATTTCAACCATGGAAAGATACACAATCGAGCAACGCGTTAAAGATTTTAAGCCTTTTACGAAAATGGCCGTTCAAATCAAAATGCATTTCGTGTACTTCGTGAAGTTTTTTTGATCAGCATAATCGACCAAATGTGTCCACAATCGGGAGAATTGCGGGCAAATTTCAGCAAACCGGGTCTGTAGAATATGTGAAAACACCTATGCATGCTCGCCCAGTCCGTTTGGAGCGGCTTATGGGCTGGCGACGTCATCGGGCCATACTTCTTCGAAATGAGGCCAGTCACGCAGTTACTGTGAATGGTGTTCGCTATCGTGGGATGATAACGAACTTTTTATGGCCCGAATTGGAAGATATGGATGTGGACCATATGTGGTTTCAACAGGACGGTGCCACTTGCCACACAGCTAACGAAACAATGGCTCTTTTGAGCAACAAATTCAATGGCCGTGTTATCTCTCGTCGTGGCGATGTCATTTGGCCGCCAAGATCATGTGATTTGACACCGTTGGACTTCTATCTTTGGGGTTATTTGAAAGAAAAGGTGTACGTCAATAAGTCAGCAAAGGGTCAGCTAAAGGATGAGATAATTAGGCACATTAACGGCATAGAACCTCAGCGTCATCGAAAATTTGGAGCATCGGATGGAGGTGTGCCGATATTTTATTCAATACATAATTGAACCATAGCAATATTATCATAATAAAAAGAAATGAAAATAATTTCCTAAATAATTTGTGTTTTATTCAAAATCAACATCAACCACCCTTTATAACGAGCACTTTCGATTAGATATCTTGATGCTCTGCAGAACGAACGATCATGTGGAAAATTTACCATTAATACTTTATATTGCAATCTTCTCTAGTGAAAATAGAGTTAGTGTTTGTACACTGTGTCTGTGGTTTTTTGGTTTAACCGCTCATCTCAAAAAATCAAAATGTTCCGGAAAAGCAAAATATATTTTCATTCGCAGTACATGCGAGTATTATAAATGGTTAAGGAAATTCAAAAGTTTTTTATTTAATGTGAAGTACAATCGATATAATTAAGTTCTAAATAAAACGTCATTCAAATGGCCTCCACGACTTCTTCTGCAGGAACGAATTCGATGAACCCAATTTTCGAGCACTTTTTCCACTAAATCAAGTCGTATGTCATGATTGGCACATTCAATAGTGACTGGTAAAGCTTGAAGAGAGTCTGGTTTATTTCGAAAGACCAATGACTTAAAATAACCCCACAAGAATAGTCTAATGGTGTTAAATCACAACTTCTTGGAGACCATTCAATATCACAATTTCTTGAAATAATCGAATCTCCAAACATTTCTCGCTACTATTCAATTGTTTAATTTGCTGTGTGGCACGTAGGCACAATCGGTCAATAGCAAAAAGATAGCTCGTAACGAGAGCTAAAATATTGTTCATGGGTGCCAAGGTCGTAGGTCGACAGGAAAGTGTTTTTTTTTTTTTTGGATTTAAAACAAAAAAATTACAGCATAATTTTCAAATGTGAACGGAAAGTTTATTTTTGCTTTAGCTCCTTAACGGTACGTCAGATCGGGAATCGGTCAATGTCAAAAAGATAGCTTTTAACGTGGGCTAAAATATCTCTCATGGGTGTCAAGGTCGTTGGTCGATTGGAAAGTGTTTTTTTTTTATTTAAAAAGTGGGCTTAGCATCATTTTCAAATGTGAACGGAAAGTTTATTTTTGCTCTAGCTCCTAACCGGTACGTCGGATCGGAAATCGGCCAATGGCAAAGATAGCTTTTAACGAGAGATAAAATATTGCTCATGGGTGTCAAGGTCGTAGGTCAACTGGAATTTTTTTTTTATTTAAAAAAAATGGGCTTAGCGCACGAAAAGTTGCAATAGGAGAACGATTATTTTGATAATAAAACTGAATAATTTGTAAACGTTGTTCTTGCGTATATCTCTCCCTGAAGAATTTGTAAACACTAGTGAATACAATGAAAAACAAATGACAGATCATGACATATTACAAATGGCCGAATCGTCACTTCAAAATCATATCATCCCTATTGGAAAACGCGATACTAGTCCTGCATAGTTATATGAAGGAACGGTTATTGCAAAGTATGTCCTATATGGGAGCATTATAAATGGAGCGGGCAGGTAATGATTAGCAGAATCCATCTATGTAAAAATCTGGAAGTCTAACCTAGGCGGTTATTCCACCAAACCACAGCTTCAACATCTAATAATTCCCTGTAATAATTGTTTGATATAGCCTCTACATACAATACACGGATTGTTTGGCAAATAATGTTGGAGGGTATTACTTATACAGACGACCCCGCCAGACTCTAGTATTTCCTTACTAGTTTTACATTCGGTCAGATTTAAAAAGACGCGGAGAAAATATGGGTTAGAGTTGTAGAAATTTCATAAGATTTCAGATTTCATAATAACTTTTTGTCATGTCCCAGTTTTCAGGAAGCTCCAAATGATAATTTTTAATTTTAATCAGCTCTTTGTTTGAGCTATTTAGTTCCAACCAGAAAACTACTTGAATTCAAGAAAACATATTGCTTTACAGATCGATGACAATTCATAAATATTTATTTATTGGTTCTCCAAGAATTCATAGGTACAGATATCTAGGAAAAGAACACCTTCGGTAAATGTATAGGTATGTGTATGTAGTAGATATTTATAAGTATTGTAATGATATTAAAATATTTACATGTTTTGATATGATCAAAAGAATTACGCGACAGATGTAATTTCTATATACGAAATAAAAAATATGTTTGAATTACTTAAAGATATGTGTGTATCTAAGAACTATCAGGGCAGGGCGGTAGATTACAGCTAAGTGTCGTAGAGTCTAACTAAAAAAAACAAAGACCTTAAAATATCTATAAACAAATAGACAAGACAAGATGATGTTTATGATGATGGACATCCTAAATATATACAAAAACAAAAGTTGGAACTAAAGAATGATGCGTTTAGAAGTAAACAATTAAATATGAAATTCCTCCAATTTTAAGGAGGTCCTTCACTTGGTTTTTCGCTAGTCGCTGATGTTGTCGCGGTCGCCGTCGTTGTAGTATGAGCTGGTTCATTCGTTTCAGATTGTAGTTCTGTGCGTAACGAAGCACTCTGCTCCATGACTCGATTTTTTGTCTGACGTATACGCTCCATACAATCGGCAATCTATTTATGTAAAAATTAAAAATATTAACTTGATGATCGATATTTTTAAAACTCATCCCACTCAAAGCAAAACTTACCGATCGATCTGAAGAGATATATCCCAATTGAGGATTCGATAGGCTGTGTAGAGTATTTAAATTATACCATAAATTCTCATTTATTGTCGTTTTTGCATACTTACTTCAAAGAACATCTTCTCACACGTTCTAATTCTGCTTCCATAACCGAATAATCTTGGCGTAGTACACGATGGGCATCTAAGAGTTCTTGTTTGTCTTTGTACAGCATTCCAATGTATTCCTCAAATTGTTTAAAAGCATCTCTCGTCTTGACCTCGGCTAACAATTGGTGCTCTTTCCACTTGCGAAAGGATCCCAGCAGTTTCTCGGATTGTTTACATATTTCTTGTTCGTTTCTAAAATCGAAAACAGTTGGCAACACTGGATATTATTAGTGTGACGGTGATGTGACATTCGATTGTATTGCTGTGGCGCTTTCCCGATACTCACTCGTAAGCTCCCTGCAATCGTTTGTAATCTTCCATTAGGGTCTTCAGTTTTCGCTTGACATCGTAATTCTCCTCCTTCTGGCGCTGCAGTTCCTCCGCATGAGCGAGTTCATTACTTTTCATTATGTTCTGCTGTTCTCTCATGACCTCGTGAGCTGTGTACAGTTCTTTCTCAGTTTTCATCAGCTGCTCTTGCATGCTTTTCTGGCGACCCATGACAACGGCTTCTTTCTCTTTAAGGGCCATGACTTCGTCTCGGAGTAATTTACGCTACAAGTTAAAGAGCAAATTAACGAAGAGGAAAATATATTCAGCCGCAATCATATTAAGTTTAAGGATATGTTTCATAATATTAAGGATAGAATGCACTTATTTTTAAAGATTATTGTCTTTGAATGTTATGATTATTTTACTTAAATCATCAATCAAGTTAAAGAGCAGATTAACGAAAAGAAAAATTATAGTTAGCGCAATCATATTAAGTTTAAGGATAGGATTCCTAAGTTTAAGTATAGCATGTACTTATATTAATGATTATTGTCTATGAATGTTAAGAATATTTGACTTAAATTTTAAGTAAACATATTTCACTTATAGATTTAAGTAGATAAATTTCTGTTTTTTAAAGATTAGGACGCCTTTGGCGCAAAATCTTTAAAACTTGGTCAATATTTGTTCAGCGCATCTTCAGTTTACTTTTTCTTATCATAAATTTAAGTATCTATTATACTTATTTAAAACATTATTAAGTAAGAATTTTTGACAAAAAAAAACTAATAAAAACATGCTAAATCAAAACAGATAGTTTTTCATGAGAGCCGATAAATTTTTAGATTTGTGTGGAGTTCCTTTATATTGCAAAGCGAATACACCGAAAGAAGGTATCGATATGTCTCACCTCCATATTATGTTCATTTTGCTGCCTTTCCATCATCTGAAATCGCTCATTGAGCACCGTTAACTGAGCATTGGCGACTCTTAATTTTTTGCTCTGATCTTCGAAATTTTGTTCCAGGCTATCGTACTTCATGGCCAGTTCCAAGCGATGACTTTCCTGCGATTTCAATAAACCAGCTAAACGCTGGGATTGTATTACCAAGTCACCTATCAAATGAATATTAATATTTTATAATTTCTAATAATATAATTTATTTTTTACCATTTTTCCTTTTACTATCATTCAACTCCTCATTGAGTTTCCTCGTCTCCGAGTGCAGAAAATGTTCTTGCCTTTGAGATTTGTCCAGTTCCGTGGATAATGTTTCCAAGCGTTTTTCCAACTCTGAGATTCTTTTACTGCTGCTGCTGCAACATGCACTCGCAGCAGCGAATGGACCGCTGGAATATTCAACGGCCTTGGCACGACAGGATTCGATTTGTGGTTTTTGTGGCAAATGTTGTAAGGCGGATCTGAGATGCATGATGTGACCGTCACGTTCGGTCAGGGCTTGTTTGAGATGTTCTATTTGGCATTTGAGAGCGTGATTCTGAAAAACGGCAAAAAAAAATCCATAAGGAGCACTGATATCAGAATATAAAATAAAAATAACTGAAATTTAAAAACGGTTTATAATTGGTAGTAAAAATGTACAATTAGGTGTAAGAAAAAATATCAGGCCGATAGCCTTTGTTGCTAGTGCTTTTACTATAAGTTTATTATAATTTTAATTGTAATAAATTCGAAAATAAATAAATAAATAAATATGAAACTGCCTTCATTTGGACCCCGGGACATACGGGTATTTATTACGATAAAATGTTTAAGGTTTTCAACTTTTGTTCGTTGCAGTAATGAACGCTATTCGGAGCTTCGAAAACATATTCGTGCCTAGTTGAAACAGACGCCTTAATTCACAATCCCAGTAACGACGTGATCGCGCCAGGCCTAAATCCAATATCTGGCATATTTGAAAAAGATAGGGGGAAACCTAACCGCAGATCCTCCCACGATTGCAATGCTAAAATAAGCTTCGGATCCAAGCAGCTCCTATCGGCTGAGATCACCTTCTTCCTCCTTTGGTAAACTTTTGCAGCACTTTTTGTGGCGCAGAATTACGGGCACCGTATACTAAGCCAAAATAGTCTTTAAGATAAGTACAGTTCATAATTAAAATGTCTTTATTTTAATATGAAATGTACTTATTTTAAAGATTATGAAGTCTTTGGTATTAGATGTTTAAAATTAGGAATTTCTGCACAGAATGCCTTATAGCGATTTCGTTTGTGAAACAAGTAAGAAAGTTTCAGTCGGGTAAACCGACTAAGGTATACCCTCACTTTGTGAGTAATGTAATGAATATTACTCGAATTATTCTGTCAATTTGTGTGGGAGGTACCAGAAGGGGTTTATCAAATACACTTTTTTTGCTGAACATTAGATACTTTAAATTCATTGCACTGTGCCGACTTATAAGCATTTATGTGCACTGGTATAAACGTTATGAGACATTAAATTGTGGTATGATTTGGGCATTTTGTGTGGGAGGTACAAAGAGGGGCGTGGCAATAACGCCCATTTTGCACAGGGCTATAGACACTATAAAAACATTACACTGTACAAAATTTCAAGTATTTTTATACACTGGTTTTAATGTTATAAGCTGTTAACTTTTGGTGCAAAAAGGTACCTTTGTGTGGGAGGTACCAAAAGGGGCGTGACAACAACACCCATTTTTCCCTGGACTGTAGGCAATATAAAAGCATAATACTGTACAAAATTTCAAGTATTTTTGTACACTGTTATTAATGTTATAAGCTGTTAACTTTTGGTGCAAAATGGTGCATTTGTGTGGGAGGTACCAAAAGGGACGTGGCGACTTCGCCCATTTTTCTCGAGTTGATGACGACTAATAAGCTAATACTATGTGTGGAATTTCAAAAGATTCGAATAAGTAGTATAGCAGTTATTAAAGAATCAATATTTCACAAAATTTTAACCCTTTTTGTGGGAGGTACTAGAAGGAGTGGACCAATATGGCCCATCTTCGAACTTAGCCGGAGATAGAAAAAAATATTACCACATACCAAATTTGAGGTTAATCGGTTACTCCTTTCGAGAGTTATCGTGCGCACCAGCCAGCAGACACACAGACAGACAGACAGACAGACAGACAGACAGACAGACAGACAGACAGACAGACAGACGGACGGACATTGCTCATTCGACTTAAAATGACCCAAAACGGATTTCCTCCGAACATACTTGGGGTCTTAGGTCACTCCTTCGACGTGTTACACTTTTTTCCGTAGCAAATGATATATACCCTCGTCACACTAAAGTGAGGGTATAAAAAGTGCAGAAATTTCTTAGTCCCTTTTCAGTAAACTGCACTTTTCTAATACATTTTTGAAATTTGAAAATTGGAGTTGACTTAAAAGGTGCTAATATTTTCGGGTATTTCACGTCGAAGTGGCAGCATTTTTTTCAGAAACGAAATTGCCATTTGACTTCGAACAATGATTACGAATGACGGACAAGTTAGGCGACCTTCTAACAGGACCATTCGAGGAGCTCTTCCTCTCTTGATATGAATTGATGAAAATGAAAAACTGGACTTTATCCTAATCGTATTCTGTTAAAGTACCAAACTCCTGCTGATATTTAAAAATCTAGTCAGAAATGGCAGAATATATTGAATCATCGACGGATTAAAAAGCTTTTCAGGTTTTATCGTTGTGGAACGTGGTGGCCTTTTGGGAATAATATTGAAAATAGTTTAGCGGAAATAATTTATAACAAGCTAAGGCCAGATTTTAGGTTATGGTATACGAGGGGGGTCTCAAAATTAGCCGATTTAACAAAGAAAACACAACCAATTTGGGAAAATGTTTCTTTATTCCCAACATAATCTCCTGTTAGGTCGATACACCTTTTCCAGCGATTTTCAATATCTTCGATACCCGGTTTCTAAGGGGTTTTCCAATAAGAGTGATATGATTTCTTTGAAAAAAAAACACACACTTATTGTTAAGGAAATTCAAAAGTTTTTTATTTAATGTGAAGTACAATCGATACAATTAAGTTCTAAATAAAACGTCATTCAAATGGCCTCCACGACTTCTTCTGCAGGAACGAATTCGATGAACCCAATTTTCGAGCACTTTTTCCACTAAATCAAGTCGTATATCATGAATGGCACGTTCAATATTGACTTGTAAAGCCTGAAGAGAGTCCGGTTTATTTCGAAAGACCAATCAATGACTTCAAATAACCCCACAAGAAATAGTCTAATGTTGTTAAATCACAACTTCTTGTAGGCCATTCAATATCACAATTTCTTGAAATAATCGAATCTCCAAACTTGTCTCGCAACAATTCAATTGTTTCATTTGCTGTGTGGCACGTAGCCACAATCGGTCAATGGCAAAAAGATAGCTCTTAATGAGAGCTAAAATATTGCTCATGGACGTCAAGGTCGTAGGTCGACTGGAAAGTGTTTTTTTTGGTTTTAAAATATGGACTTAGCATCATTTTCAAATGTGAACGGAAAGTATATATGCTCTAGCTCCTTAACGGTACGTCGGATCGGGAATCGGTCAATGGCAAAAAGATAACTCTTAACGAGAGCTAAAATATTGCTCATGGGTGCCAAGGTCGTAGATCGACTGAAAAAGTGGACTTAGCGCACAATTGGAGAACGATTATTTTGATAATAAAACTGAATAATTTGCAAACGTTGTTCTTGCGTTATCTCTCCATGATGAAATTGTAAACACTACTGAAAACAATGAAAAACAAATGACAGATCAGTTTCGTCACTTCAAAATCATATCATCCCTATTGGAAAACCCTTTATTAAAAACTATCGGGCTCCTGAAAATATCCACCAACCTCCACCTCTGGCAACTCTTTTCCCGCCGAACCATTTTTTTATGTTTGGAAACAAAAAATAATCCGAGGGAGCTGAAACTGGTGAATAAGGTGACTGCTGAAGAAATTCGAACTTTAATTCATTGATTCTGGTCATCGCAATAGTGGTTGTGTGAACTGGTGCATTATCTTGATTGTGAGCAAACGTGGCACCCATCTTGCGAACAGCTTTCTCATCATCACATTTTCCTTCAATATACGATGTACTCGTATAGCACTTTTTTAAATGCCTATCATTTCAGCTAGCTCATGCACCTTCAGCCGACGATTATCCAATACTATTTTGTGGATTTCCTTAGCCGTTTCCGGCGTGGACTACTCAATTACCATTACGGTGTTCGTCACGACAGCTCAATACTAATCACACGCTGGCCATTATCGGACGCCCATCTTGCGCTTAGGTTAGGTTAGGTTAGGTTAGGTTAGGTTAGGTTAGGTTAGGTTAGGTTAGGTTAGGTTAGGTTAGGTTAGGTTAGGTTAGGTTAGGTTAGGTTAGGTTAGGTTAGGTTAGGTTAGGTTAGGTTAGGTTAGGTTAGGTTAGGTTAGGTTAGGTTAGGTTAGGTTAGGTTAGGTTAGGTTAGGTTAGGTTAGGTTAGGTTAGGTTAGGTTAGGTTAGGTTAGGTTAGGTTAGGTTAGGTTAGGTTAGGTTAGGTTAGGTTAGGTTAGGTTAGGTTAGGTTAGGTTAGGTTAGGTTAGGTTAGGTTAGGTTAGGTTAGGTTAGGTTAGGTTAGGTTAGGTTAGGTTAGGTTAGGTTAGGTTAGGTTAGGTTAGGTTAGGTTAGGTTAGGTTAGGTTAGGTTAGGTTAGGTTAGGTTAGGTTAGGTTAGGTTAGGTTAGGTTAGGTTAGGTTAGGTTAGGTTAGGTTAGGTTAGGTTAGGTTAGGTTAGGTTAGGTTAGGTTAGGTTAGGTTAGGTTAGGTTAGGTTAGGTTAGGTTAGGTTAGGTTAGGTTAGGTTAGGTTAGGTTAGGTTAGGTTAGGTTAGGTTAGGTTAGGTTAGGTTAGGTTAGGTTAGGTTAGGTTAGGTTAGGTTAGGTTAGGTTAGGTTAGGTTAGGTTAGGTTAGGTTAGGTTAGGTTAGGTTAGGTTAGGTTAGGTTAGGTTAGGTTAGGTTAGGTTAGGTTAGGTTAGGTTAGGTTAGGTTAGGTTAGGTTAGGTTAGGTTAGGTTAGGTTAGGTTAGGTTAGGTTAGGTTAGGTTAGGTTAGGTTAGGTTAGGTTAGGTTAGGTTAGGTTAGGTTAGGTTAGGTTAGGTTAGGTTAGGTTAGGTTAGGTTAGGTTAGGTTAGGTTAGGTTAGGTTAGGTTAGGTTAGGTTAGGTTAGGTTAGGTTAGGTTAGGTTAGGTTAGGTTAGGTTAGGTTAGGTTAGGTTAGGTTAGGTTAGGTTAGGTTAGGTTAGGTTAGGTTAGGTTAGGTTAGGTTAGGTTAGGTTAGGTTAGGTTGGGTTGGGTTGGGTTAGGTTAGGTTAGGTTAGGTTAGGTTAGGTTAGGTTAGGTTAGGTTAGGTTAGGTTAGGTTAGGTTAGGTTAGGTTGAAGAGAGGCGACGTTAAAACGTCTCATGTCCATGGACATATACTTTAAGCATCCTTAATTATAATTTGTTTTAAACCTCACGAGTTTCAGAAAATCGGTACTAGACATGAATCTTCTCAGTATCTTCCGGTCATGTCCTCTGAGATGTGTCAAGTGTGGCAATATGTTGGACCAAAATTTCTACATTTTGCATTTGTGAAAGCCGGGCATAGAAAATGTTCCATCGTTTCGATGTTTTCCCAGCATGCCCTGCATTCATCCTTATCTGTGTCCCGTTAGAACGCTCACCATCTTACTAAACTCGATCTTTTTTAGATGCAGAAAACTTTTTGTTTTTTCTCATTTAGGTCACTCCACAGTATCTATGTAGTTTCTCCCACTGTTTCGCTATTCCACACCAATTTGTGAACCATCACTACCCAGTGTTGAAGCACTCATCCTTCGGGGCTTCGAAAGGTTTCCATTTTTCTAAGTTTATTACTTAAAGTGTTCTGCCTTTTGAGGAAAAGCTATTTGCCCGTTCTTTTCCAATCAATCCGCTGTGTCCTAGTAATCATTTATAGTTCTTTTACAGTCCAACACACCCTTTCCGACATTATTGCTTTGATCGCCATTTGGCTATCTGTGAAGATGTTGGCATATTTAGGCTTTGTGGTATTACTAAGCCAGTTCGCACACTCCGTGATTGCTCGAACTTCCGCTGTATTATTTTCTGAGAGGCGAAAGTAAAGTTGAGATAGGAAAGCTGTGGGCAAGATGGGTGCCGCGTTTGCTTACTATGGTAGAAGTGTCATGGAGATGTTTTAATAGGGTTTGACAATGTTTCACCGCAATAAAGCCGAAGTTTTGCGTCAGTTCGAAACCATATGTAGATAAGTCATAGGTGTAACACTTCAAACCTGAGACAAAGGAATAGTCAGAGCAATATACTGGAATGGTAGAATCGTGTCCAAAGAAGGCGAAGACAATTCCATCTGCAGGTCCTGGCGTATACTTTTTTTTTTGGGATGTGCGTGGGATAATTTTTATTGATTTTATTGATCTCCAAAAAGAAAAACAATCAACGGTAATTATTATGCTAACTTTTTGCAGCATTTAAGTGCTAAAGTTTAGGGAAAAAAGACAATGCACCAGTTCACATATCCACTACTGCGTTTGGCAAAATCGATGAACTAAAGCTGGAATTTCTTCATCACTGACCTTATTCTCCAGATTTAAAAAAAAATTACAGGGTGGTAAAAGATTTGCCAACAATGAAGAGGTGGATTCTGCTGTTGATGGCTATTTTAAGGAGGTAGACAGTTCTGCCTATAAACAGGGTATTGAAGCTATTGAATATCCCTGGGAAAAGTATATCGAGCTAAAAGGAGATTATGTTGAGAAATAAAGAACAAAATTTCCCTAATTTGTTGTGTTTTCTTTCATAGGTCGGCTAATTTTGGGACGTCCCTATTCGCTGGTCCGAAAATGTAACAAAAATATATGATCAATATGGGTAAACCTATTTTTTGGAATGAGAAGCGTGGTCTGGTTGGTGGTTGGTTAAACGTTAAGGCTAGGGCTAGAAGTAGCATATTAAGATACCGTTTTGATAACCGCCTCACTGGCGTAGTGTCTGCTGTACTCTTGTGTCTTTATATCCAGCCTGATAGGTTGAGGTACCTGACAAGGACTCCCAGACCTATATAAAAAGAATGGTTGATCTAAAGTTTTAAGTCTCCGCAGTATTAGTGCTGGGCAGGAACAAAGAAGGTGTTCGACTGTCTCCTCTTCCTCCTCTAGCGTGGTCAACTGTTTTGTGAGCAATAATTCTGCAAAAATGATTATTTCGTTCTTTGGTCGCCAAAGTCTTTCGCTTCAAATTCTCAATCGAAAAAACTAACCTTTCTGAATTCCCTGCAAACTTCTTGGTCGAATATCTCAAAAACGAGAGCTAACCTAAAAGAGCATTTCTCACCACTGGATTCAACATGGTCGAAATGTGTTTAACCTTATATTACAGTTTGAAAGTGATCATTTCGAGCACAGTTTAATTGTAATAGATATGTTAACTAACTGCTTAAATTAAATGTTTAGTTACAACAAATTAAAAAAGTTTACAACTCAAATATTAAGATGGAAACGAATAAATCAAGTTTTAGTTTCGTCTACACACACACACACACACATTTGTTTCCAGTTCCGCATGGGCAGCTTCCTTGGCCTGTGTTTGTAGTGTTAAAGCCTGTTCGAGACGATCGTTTTGTAGTTCCAACTCCTTTAAGGACGCCGCCAAATCCACACCATCATTTTTCATACTTTTGTCCTGACTACAGCACTCCTTCTGGACCCGAACCACTTCGCAAGACATCTGTTCGAGATCATTTTTTAACTCATCAATAATTTTTAGATATTTTTCATGAGTATCCTCAAGTAGCAGTGGACCACCACCACCGCCTGTGTCATGATGATGATGTTGCAATGCAGCCTCCAGATGAGCACTATGAGGACAATCACCAGCCTTGGAGGTATACAAACAAAAATCAAGTAGAAATTAAATAAAATATGTTTAATCATAATTTCTACGATAAATTCTTACCATTATCAAGAGATTTGTTTCGATGTTCCTAATTATGGCAGCGTGTTGCAATAAATTTTACTCAAATTTCTCTTTAATACGCAAAAATTGCTTCTAGTGTTGCTATCATTATAAGTTCGTCAGTCTGTCCGTCCGCCCTCCGCCTATTTGGCAGACAGTTCTCTTTTTGTTAAGTTTCCTCTAAACTTTCTTGGGATTTTCATTATATTTTGTTATTGTTTTTCAGTGCCCGATTTCGTGCTGCCATTGCAAGTATCGCGAATTTATTTACAAGTATTTGCCGTCATTACATTTTCCGAATTCAATAATTTTGCAATAAAACTTTGTCACGAAACATCGAAACACCACACACATGAAGTGAAGAAGTAGTAAAAATAGTGAAAAAGAAAAAACTAAACGAAACGAAAAAAGTTCAAATAGATTTTTGAACTAAGGCCAACAAAATAACCTGTCTGTGATTCATAGACGAACATTTAAACTCTTCAATATTTAATACGTAGCACATACTCTTACATACATATGTACATACCTATATATCGATGAGGACACACATTAATCTAACATTATTTGTGAAATTTTTAAATTATAGCAAGGGAAGGATAGCCATACAATATAAATATCCAAAATTTTCCAAATCCTAAAAACATTATTAAAATTTTGAATTGAAAAAATTAATTAACTAATTAAGTTTTTAAGCAAAGAAACAAAAACATGCAATAGCATTTTTTTGAATTTGTTCCCAATTTTTTAAAAAGAAAAGCAATTAAAGAAAGGCAGAATCGGTTAATGTTTCTATAAAGTCGAAGTTCCCTAGAGAGCTCTCAAACTTTTGTAAGTAATAAAATTGCACCTAGACTTTTTACACCCGCAAAGGTCCATACTTTACAATATCCCCATCCAAAATTCTTACCACATTTGACTTCTTAAAAACAACAATTAAATTAGAAACTAAAATATTGCAAATTATATTTAATTTTACGCAGCACCATTTACGGGAGTTAGGGACATCATTGGCCCAATTTCGATGATTTTTATGACTTTTGAAATACTCGTATACTCTTTTTGATTTCATGTTTTTTAGGGATAAAAGGGGTGAGAAGCGGTGTCGACTTTTTTCTCCAAGGGTCCTGTTTATGCCGTTCTGGTTAGGGTCGCAGCCAGAATTTCCAGCTTACCTCGACCAGCTCATATTCCTGGTGCTACCATACCTGTTTGATACACAAAGTTATCAATAATACGATTAAAGATCTGTCAGACTACTCCGTGTGGCTCTCCCCTCCTTCCACAGCTTCAGCAGAGTTCCTTGTTCACTCAATTAGCAACATTCTGGCGTGTTCGTCGAACAGGCAGTGTCCTGTCAGAACTGACGACAACGTACACAGTTTTATTCTCCCAAGTGCGAGGAGATATTTTGAACTTCTCAGGTTGTATCTTGCTCCTGCTTCCATCTCTCATTGGACTGCCCGACTGTCTCTTGCCTGAGCAATACCTTCAATGTGGAAGGATGGATATGGTTTCTTCGGCAAAGTTTCTTGGAGCCAGATCCACCTGTAAAATGTCTCTGGGGACGTTGGAGAATTTGCCAGTTGCTGCGATTGCAACGTCGTCAGCAGAATCCACAACTTTGCGTTATAGATCTAACGGGATTCCGTTCACCACTAGAAACTGCCTGTCTGATCATAAGTGGATCATCTACTTCCGATTGATATTGTGGCTAAGAAGTGGCAACCAGAGCGTATAGATAACATTGCAATTATCTATCAATGTGGAGACTCTAAAGCTACGGCCACATTGTATTGCAATTATGGTTCTGGACTATATGCTAAGGGTGTACACCTTCGAGAGGAAATTTACCACTAAGATACCTGTCAGAGAGGAATAGGTTGGGAGAATATCTGCCACGACTTTGCAGCCACATCGATCTATCTGGATTCCGGTCACCACTAGATTCCGAATTAGTATACAGTACTTCTAATTGTGGGGTCCCCTGTTTATGACCCTCTTTAGAGTTGTAGGGGAGAGTTTAAAGTTAAAAAATGTTGTTTTCTCTGTGATCGCTTTTCAAGGCTAATTTCAATGCAATCGTTTCTTAAAAAAAACACCCTAATAAATACTAATTTTTAGATTAAAAATTATTTCACTTAATTTTCGCGAGGATGTATTTTATTTGCGTGTAAGATCTCTAATGTGAAATCGACTTTGCTCTATGGATGTGAGTCACGGAATGCCTCTGCGCGTGACATTCACTCCGTACAGACATTCGCAAACAGCTGTCTTTGTCAAATACTCTGAATATATAAGTACTGGCCCAGAACTATAACAAATAGTCTTCTATGGTCAGAAACACAGCAGCAGCCCATCAATCTTGAAATTTGTAGACGTGATTGGGATGGTTAGGTCATACCCTAAGAAAACACGCAGACGACACACGATGGGAAAATATGATGAAATATTCGCGCATAGGACTTTGAAAACAACTTTCAAAAATCAGATTATTAAGAACGTTGTTATATTGCGAAGGAGTGACCTAAGACCCTACGTATGTTCGACGTATATCAGTTTTGGGTAATTTTAAGTCGAATGAGCAATGTCCGTCCGTCCGCCCGTCTGTCTGTCCGTGAGTCTGTATGTCTGTCTGCTGGCTGGTGCGCACGATAACTCTCGAAAGGAGTAACCGATTGACTTCAAATTTGGTATGTGGTAATATTTTCTTCTATCTTCGGCTAAGTTCGAAGATGGGCCCTATTGGTCCATTCCTTCTAATACCTCCCCCACAAAGGGTTAACATTTAGTGAAATATAGATTTTTTAATAACTTCTAAGTTTAATAGTACATACAATACTGTGAAAAATGGGCATTATTGCCACGCTCCTTTTGGTACCTCCCACACAAATTTACCGTTTTGTACCAAAAGTTACCAGCTTATAACTTTAATGCCAGTGCATACAAATACGTGAAATTTTGAACAGTGTAATGCTATTATAGTACCTAGAGTCCAGAGAAAAATGGACGTTATTGGCACGCCCATTTTGGTACCTCCCACACAAATGGACCTAGTTGTACCAAAAGTTAACAGCTTTTAACTTTAATACCAGTGCATACAAATGCTTGAAATTTCGTAAAGTGCAATGCTTTTATAGTACCTAGAGTCTAGAGAAAAGTGGCCGTAAGTGGCAGTTCCCTTTTGGTACCTCCCACACAAATGGACCATTTTGACCAAAAGTTAACAGCCTAAAACTTTAATACCAGTGCATATAAATACTTGGAATTTTGTACAGTGTAATGTTTTTATAGTAACTAGAGTCCAGAGAAAAGTGACCGTTATTGGGACGCCCTTTTTGGTACCTCCCACACAAATGGACCATTTTGTACCAAAAGTAAAAAGCTTTTAACTTTAATACCAGTACGTACTTTAAAGTCATTAAATGTAATTTAAATTGATAATAATTTATTTAAAACAAAAAAATTAATAAATTTACTAATATTTTTTTAGGACTCAAGGTGACGGGATTCATAAGTTGGTTGACCCGTCTGAACTTTTTACTTGTTTTTATACCCTACACCACAATGTGGTAGCAGGGTATTTTAAGTTTGTGCATTTGTTTGTAAAACCCAAAGGGAGAAGAAATACACCCATCGTTTATTATAGCGATCGACGTAGAATCACTTTCTGTATTGATTTAGTTATGTCCGTCTGTCCATGTATTCTTGTAATCAAAGTACAGGTCGCAATTATGGTCCGATCTCGACGAAACTTTACAAATATATTTTTTTGACCGGACGATCCCTATTGAATTTGGTTAAAATCGGTTCAGATTTAGATATAGCCCCATATTTATGTTAGCCCCGATTTGACATATAAGCGCTGTAAAAACTTTATTTTATATCCGATCAGTATGAAATTCGGCAGAAATAGGTTTCTTATTATATGAATGAATACTGTTCAATTTGGAAGAAATCGGTTCAGATTTAGATATAGCCCCGTATATACGCTACCCCCGATTTGACATGTAAGCGCTGTAAAAATGTTATTTTATATCCGATCAGTGCGAAATTTGACGTATTTCACACGTATTTTTAACGTCTTCAAATGAAGAGATATTTCAAAGCAAAAATACAGTTTTTTCAATGATCCATAGTAAATGGTATACGAGTACAACTTTTTTGGATCACGTGGTATCACTACCAAGTGACTTAGTGATGAATCCAGCAGTACCTAGTTTATAAACAGCTTTTTGTGACATTGACAGATTTTTGTACGTATATGTGATTTTTTTACTTTAAATATAGAAAATATGTATGGGAGCTACATCTACATATCTATGAACCGAGTTTCCCTAAACATTTGGCCCGATTTTCTTGGTCCAAAAAATAACTCTCACGAAAATTCAGACAAATCGGATAATTAATACGGCGGGTACTAAGCAGTCGTAGATAGATGGGTTTATAGGCGGCTGCAAGTAAGTAGTGCCATACGATCAAAAATATATATTTTATTAATATTATAAGAATTATATGTGTAATTTTTACAGTTTATTTCTTCTACAAAAACTATAAAATTGGGGTGGACCGATTATTTTCTGTTATTATCAGTCGACGACCCATTGTGTAAAGTGTATTAGTGCAAAACTTCAGCTTTCAAAAATATTGCTGCCAACAATTGAAGCAATGCCGCGAATAACGTTGTAAACGGCAAAATTAAAATGAGTAAAAAAAAAAGTTCTAAAACTAGCAGATACTTTTAAAAAAAATTATTCGTTATACGAGGGTTGCTTTTTATATATCGGTCCAGCTGCTTCAGGCGTCGAAGACGTTGACCAAGCAGTTTTTTCTTGATGTGAGTGAATAAGAAGTCATTGGGTGTCAAATCAGGGCTGTACGGCGGATGACCCATTCCTTTTTACGGCCAGGCGTTCATTCAATATCGAATGTATACTGGTGAAAGAAATGCCCAAAGATGCCTCTATCTCACGGTATGTCACATGACGATCTTGCATTATCAGACTTTTATCGCAATGTAGACAAAAATATTTTTTAAACTCTACGTTGGTACGATATTCTGGTTTTTACCCTTATGTCCACAAAGTCGCTTCTGTAACCCCACTGTGCAATACACGGTGCAAGATGGTCCAAACCGTAAAAGTCCATCTCTAAAGGTACACTCATGAGATAAAAAAAATACCGCTAGACGCGCGTATTTGTCCCTTTTCCCCATTGTGCGGCCGTATCATTATAGGAGTAAAAGAAATACATAAATAAATGTGTAACACATCGAAAGAGTGACCAGTATGTATGTTAGGACATTTGAAGTCATTTGAGCAATGGATGTCCGTCTGTCTGTTTGGTTGGGGCGCTCGAGTATCAAATTGAACTTTAATGATTAGCACAGTGAGACGTATAATTAATATTCACACCCATGCCTCATAGGCACCACATATTCTCAATTGTAAAAGGGTCCGAAATTTTAATATCGATATATCGTCAGCTAAATGCTATTTTGTTCCATACGCCATTTTGTAAGATCGGAGAAAAACGCAATTTATTGTTTGAGTAAAAACGGAACTGAAGAGTTACACACTTTTCATTCCATAGGCTTGCCAACAGTGTTTGTATGATTCTCATGCATTTCCATGCCATTACATTCAAAAATAAGCAAGTTATAAAAATTGTTGTACATGGCATTATGGTCCATATCCACTTTTGTTTTAATATTTTTTCGTATTTGTATTACATGGACTACAAAGAGCGTCGGTATGGAAGGTGAGTAATTTACATATTGTGTGAGTAAAAATGGAGACATAGAACAAAAATGTCAAAAATGTTTCCCTTAGATCACACTCAAAAAAATGTATTTCCTAAATTTTAGTAAAATCCATACTCCAATTTAGTTCAATGTTTTTATTCATATTGAGTTAATTTTTTCATAAAACGGGAAAATTTTATTTAGTACTACCAAATTTTATTTTTTTGGGGGATATGCAGAATAGTCCGTTAACTAAAAATGAGGACATATTTTTACTAAAATAATATTTCTTGAAAAAAGTTCGAATATTCATATATTTATCAAATTTAAACATATGCGATGGACACCCAACATATACATAAGGAAATTATGAACTAATATTGGAAAGCATGATTTTTAGGAAATTTTAACTAAAAATAATCATGAATCCTTATTTCAAGTCCATGAATTTGAACTCAAAATTAGGAAAACATACTAAAATCAAGGAAAAAGTTAACTATTTACCTAAAAACACAAAAATTTTTCGTTCCGCAATTTTTATTTTTTCACAAATCGTTACTTGCAGAAACTTAAATTTATGGAGAAACATTAAAAATGTTACGCTCGGGACGAGAGTCGAACCGACAAACTTATGATAGTGAGCCAGACACACTATATATCGAGCAACGAAACTCTTTTGGGATTGATATGAAAATGTCATTCATAATAAAATTTCTTCATCGCCTATAAAGAAAGTATATGGCAACTCTATTTATAATTCAATGATGGCAATCCTTTTATCAAATACAAGTGTACATAAAAATACATTGTTTCGAAAATTTTGGGATATATAATTGTATTTAAAAACAAATTTTTCATAAAAATGTAAGTGTCTACGTAGCTCAGTTGGTAAACACGTGGTTCATAAAACGGAAGGTTCTGGGATCGAATCGCATTCGGAGGTAAAATTTTATATACATAATGTTTAATGTTTAATAAAATAAATTTCAATTCCTAAAATAAAGCAGAAGAGAGAAATCCAAAGAGGAAGTGGTAATAGGTAAGAGAGAGATTCCAACATATAAATAAATGGATGAGGAAAGTGATGAAGTAGGATCAAAAATCGCAAAAAAAACATGGACTAAAAAGTCCAAGAAAAATTTTAATTTTTCTTTTCTTTTTGCATAAATTGAATTAAATTTTCCTAAGTTTGGGTAAAAATTTACTTGCAATAAGGACAAAAGTATGCTGAATTTGCATAGTTTCAAGTCTTGAGTTAATTTTCCCTATTTTTATTTCAATAGTTACTTAAAGGAAGTACGAGTTAACCAGAAATAAGTTAAAATATTTCATAATTGTGAGGAAATGTATGAACTTGATATAAGGAAAAATAGCTTTAGCGAAATACGAAGTTCAATATTCCTACAGTTAAGTTCATTTTAACTTGCTCTAGGGTTCACTTTTTTTTTAGTGCAGAGTTAAATCGATTTACCCTACCAATATATCAAAAACTAGACCAAAATAGCACTAGTCCGACGATTTGGTGACAGACTACGTGATTGGTCCAATAATTGTGGGGATCGGAAATCTGAAATTTGAGGCAACGAAGTGGACCGGGTCCAGCTAGTTATACCCTCACTTTAGTGATACGAGGGTATATATCATTTGCTACGGACCAAAAGTGTAACACATCGAAGAAGTGATCTAAGACCCTAAGTATGTTCGGCGGATATTGGTTTTGGATCATTTTACGGCCAATGAGAAATGTCCGTCCGTCTGTCTGCTGGCTGGTGCGCACAATAACTCTCGAAAAGCGTAACCGATTGACTTCAATTTTGGTATATGGAAATATTTTTTTCTATCTCCGGCTAAGTTCGAAGGTGGGTCATATTGGTCCACTCCTTCTTGTACCTCCCACACAAAGGGTTAATATTTAGTGAAATATTGATTCTTTAATAGCTTCTATACTACTTATTAGAATCTTCTAAAATTCCACACATTGTATCATTTTATTAGTTGCTATCAGCTCGAGAAAAATGGACGAAGTTGCCACGCCCCTTGTGGTACCTCCCACACAGGTGGACCATTTTGCATCAATATTGAACTGCTTATAACTTTTATACAAGTGTATGAAAATACTTGAAATTTTGTTCAGTAGTTGAAGTAGCGCCTATAGTCCGCCTATATCAGCTTATAGCGCGAGTACCAATGCACGAAAATACTACAAAAATTTGGACAGTGTAACGCTTTTACAGTACCTATAGCCCTGTGAAAAATGAGCGTTATAACGACGCCCTTTTTGTACCTGCCACACAAAATGGCCAAATCATACCAAAATTGAATAGCTCATAACGTTAATATACCAGTGCATATAAACGCTTATAATTCTACACGGTCTAATGTATTTACAGTATCTACTGTTCAGCGAAAAATATGTATATTTGTTAAACCCCTTTGGTACCTCCCACACAAATATCTCTCTAAGTGAGGGTATACCTTAGTCGGTTTACCCGTCTGAAACTTTCTTTCTTGTTTAATATATATATGGATATTAGGACGGGTCAATTTAAAAATCGCCCATTCCTCGGTGAAAATCGTATTCTAGGGATCAAAATAAGAAACTTTGCCGAAGGAACCATACCTCTAAAACGAATTCGGATGTCCCGGAAAAATCCCACTTTGACCCATTTAGAGTGCTCCAATCGAGTCCAAATGTATGGAACCCCCAGGGGGTTCCAGGGGGTGTGCCACTGGCATGGGTGGGTCGGGCCTCCAAAGTTAGTGGGGGTCGGTCATACATTTGGATTCGATTGGAGCACTCTAAATGGGTCAAAGTGGGATTTTTCAAAATTTGCCCCTACCCAAAAGTTCGATCCAAATTCCGGGACATCAGAATTCGTTTTAGAGGTATGGTTCCTTCGGCAAAGTTTCTTATTTTGATCCCTAGAATACGATTTTCACTGAGCAATGGCGACTTTTTTTGCCTCCCCACAAATCGACCCGGCCTAATGGATATGTAAATCAATTAATCGTGCGATTATTTCACAAAATAATTGGTAAAAACATTTTTCTGGAAAATTATTCCAAATTTATTTTAATGGGGGTAACTTTAATTCTTTCAAAACAAGACATATTTTTATGATTTTTTTGTGACGAAACTGCTAAATTTTTTTGATTGAAACAAATGGTACATTAAAGCATAACTTTCAAAGTTTATTGTGTAAAATTTTCATAAAAAATATGGCAACGACAGCATTTATACGGAAGAGTATCGGAAAAAGTTGAATTGCGGTGTTTCTCATAACTCGATACCGGATCATCAGAAATTATATAATCCTTATAGCCAGGTCAACGCTGTCGATTTTTTTTCGAAATAACAATTTTTTCAATTTTTGGAATGGGTTGTTAAATAAAAAATATTAACAAATTTAAAAGAAAAGTCGACAGCGTAACCTCGTAAATTATGTAAAGAAATAGTGTTAAAAATATCAAAAGGTTTGGTTCAGTAGTTCCGAAAATTGGAGTAAGCGCTCTTAAAGTTGCGACCACCGACTCACAATTAATTTTCAATGTTTTCCAAACGTTGCACTTAAGTGAACTTTACCGTGATGAAAATGTTGACTTCGACTAACGTTTTGACAATGAAAGATCATTAAAAATGTTTGAAGGTGCATTGACATAAAGACCCGAAATTGTTATGTCCCTATTAGAAAACCCGATATGAACAGACAGATCTAGATTACAATTTATTAATAAATTACATGGGTCGTATGAGCGATACTGGTGATTATGTATAAATCATACGCCACACAGTAATTTTAATAGAATGAGGGTGTGCTCTGTTTGTTAAACAATAAATTTAAACCGATAGGAAAAAATCAGTGGTAATTTAAGATTGTTTATTGCCGAAACCATTTACACGGACGACGGCCATTCTAAAGTTCTAAAGCATGTTTTAAGGGACATTGCATTTCTAAATTCTAACCAGTAAGGAAAGACAGAAAGTCGGCGGGAATTTGGCAGCGTTCATGTGTGTAATAATAAAACCCTCTCTTCCGAATTTCGTACTGACCGGATATAAAACATGGTTTCTACAGCGCTTACATGCCAAATTGGGGATAACATATATATGGGGGCTATATCTAAATCTGAACCGATTTTGACCAATTTATTTAGGTCCTTGGACCAAAAAAGAGCACTGTGTTAAATTTCATCACAATCGGACCATAAATACGGCCTGCACTTTGATCACAAAATCAAAAATCGATCGTTATAATAAACTATAGCATAATTTCGAAATTATAGTAAGTACAGAGGAAATTTCTTGATTCCGAAACATACACTGTAAAAGTTTAAGAAAATCGGTTCAGATTTAAATGGAGTCCCCAATGGGAGGAATACATGCTTTTATTCCTCTAAATTCGGTATATAAGTCATATTGTATATCAGATTATTTTAAATTTGGCGGAAATTAGTTTATAGATTAATGAACATTTAGATTAATGAACATAGGTTTGGGGTACCATATAGTCGACTCCCTCCCATTTCATTATTTGTTTTCTTTAAAACTGAAAGATTTCTTTACGATATCCTTTCTGATTGTTTGGCAACATTCTGTTCGAAAACGTTTATTAAACTTTAAGCGAATATTAATAAACTACACTTCGGTGTTCCTTCTGTACACCTAATTATACGGGTATATGGGCCACCATGAAGCAGACATCACCACCACCACTATCTTCCAACTGTGTAATAGGAGACGAAGACTAAAAGACTGCACACAGTTAAAAAGCGACGTTATCAATCATAATAATAATAATATAATAGTTACCTGCCTCTTCTTCTCACTCGTTATTTCTCTCTCTCTCTCAAACGCTCTCTCCTAGTTTACGGTATTTATAACGTAATCAATAACAACACAACAGAAAGGTGAATAGGGAGGGGTGGGGTCCTACGTGTAGACAAAAGACGTTATGCCAATTTCGATCATTGATAAGCCACAGTTGGCGACGAGGATAAATCACATTGTCGTAGTGCGTACGCAAATGGCACATTTGCCTGTAAAGGAGGTGCAAACAAATGTACACCGATGTGATTCGGGAAGAGTCGTGTTGAAGAGGGGGGGTAAGAGAAAAAAAAACAAACAAAAAATTGCGTGCAAAGCGTGTTTTACCACTTTGTTGTATGGGAGCGTTAGTGTGAGTTGTTGCATAGCGAGTATATGTTATTGTTTTTTCTTTCTACATATATGTATATTTCTCTAACTACAGGTGATAAATATGACACTGTTTTATTTAAGCAGATAAGGGGGTTTCATGGGGAAGGGAGGCAGGGGGTGAGTATGTACAGTTTAATGTGGCAGGTCAAGTTCGTCGATTCGTGTTTAACAGCATTTACACTACAAACACCACATTGCTTATGGCTGAGCATGTACTCGAATGTATGTACGAGTATACATGAAGGTACGAGTATAAGTGAATATTTTTAACTGTTGTATGTATTAGATATCGGAATATTTCATGAGTGTATTTGTTTTTCTAGTATTCCAGTTTGTTTTGTTTTGAGACATGCAGCAAAACTATGTTGCGATTATATAGTACAATGTAGACCACTTAAGTTGTTGCCACATGCAGCAGCAGGAGATACCATAGACTCATCGCTGATTGTCGTACATAGGGCACACATACACAGAAAGGCAATCAGACACGGAGACGGGTAAATAAATAAAAAAAAAATGTATATAATATAATAGTCCTGTGATGTCAAGTTATACATATACATATGTATATGGGAATGTGGGGTACGAGGGAAGTTTGAAAATTATGCAGTTTTACTCTTCTTAAATTTTTACAGACTATATATATTTTTATTCCCTGCACCATAGAATAGGGGTATACTAACTTTGTCATTGCCGTTTGATTGTCGTGAAATTCTAAGACGATTTAGCCATGTCCGTCTGTCAGTCCATTGGAATCACGCTACGGTCCGTAATAATAGAGCTATACCCAGGAAAATAATTGGTTGGAATTCGATTGTAACAATAAACAAATAGTAGTAGCAACTAAAAGTATATTGCCTACACCGTCTGTCGGTTGTATTTATAAATAATTAGTTGAAACAACAAAAATAACATGGATACGATCAAATGAAAATGCTTGCAACTAAATCGATGGTTGTATCAATCGAATTAAGATTGTTTTTTCATTGACACTCGGTTAGTTGTGGTAACCAATTTTAAATTTTCATTATAGTACCCTATGATAGATTTTTAGTTGTGACAACCATTGTTTTATTCTTGGCAACAGAAATTGTATCAATTATCGCAACGAATAATTGGTTACTACAACAGAAAAAATATTAATAAATAATCGTTTATTGGTTATCCCAATCATTTCCCAAATTTAGAATAATTAAATGTATTTTGGTAAATACAACCGAAAGATTGGTTGCTGTTCTTTTGCTGATACATGACAAACAAAAAATAAAATTACTCGACATACATAAATCTTCAACATTTTGTTCAAGAACGGTATATGTAGTCAAAAATAATCCCGTGTGAATAATAATGTGTGGAATGCAGAATATGTTGTGCAAAATGTTTTACATAAATAAAAATAAAAGCAACAATCATGAAATTGAAAACACAGGGTTAAGCGATATTTGTATACAAGTTTTGTGTTTTTTTTTTCGTGTACTAAAATTTGTGTCAAATATTTCCACATCTCATCTAGTGATGAATTTGTAATAAGGGATTTTTAATTTTGTTATGAATTGTTTTGTTCAATAAATAAAATAAAAATTAATGAAAACTGTTTTTAATTAATTGTCGGTAGTATATGAATGACAAATTGTCAGAACAACCAATTTTTTAAAACAGTAGGTTGTGGCAACTACATCAGATTATATAAGCCACCATTGTCGTAGTTGGCGCAACCAAATATGATTGTTGTCAACTTGGAAACAGAAGTATACCACAACCAAAACATTGGTTGTCCTGATGGAATCGCAAGATAGTAGACAGAACTACAAAATTCGGTTGGCAAATAATTCGATTGAGGCAACCAAACTGTATTCTGTGTGTAGGTTGATCAAATGTGGTAGAAATACTTCTTATAGTTGCAGATCGTTTGGCATTGCAAATGGGCCATATTGGTCAATGTTTTGATATAATTCCCCTATAGAGGGCGCTCCAAAATACGGCTTTTGAGCCATACATTCAACATTTTTAAAGCAATTTTGCTGAAACTTTGTAATTTGTATTCTATTTTGACTAGAATTCATCATAGTATTTTCAAATCGGTTCATATTTTGTTATTGTCACCCTATAGAGGTCGCTCTAAAATAGGCTTATTTAAATCAAAAATACCACATTTTCTAAGCATTTTAAACGAATCTTGGCAGTTTGTGTTTCATTTAGACAAGAATTTTAAAATCAGCAAAAATTTTAAAATCTGTTCATATTTTGTTATATTCCACCTATAGATGTCGCTCCCAAAATGGCTTGTTTAATCGGGATATCTCTATACCCAGGTACCCACATTCGGGGATGTAGCATACAGAAATGTATTGGCAGCCTGGCTGTCGGAGTAAATGATTAGGTCACTGTTGGTCATTAAGTTGAGACTCAGCCACTTGGCTACTTCCTTTATTGATATTTTTCCGGCTTGAATGACACTGTAAGTATCTGGTAGTCTGTGAGCTATATCAAAACTGAGTTCTTTACAGTGCAATCCGAAACTAACCTTCTCATCAAGCTTCGGAGATACTTTATATTTCAAGATATTCTGCCAACCCATTCACCTCTGACAGGTGTCTTATTGGAAAAGTTCCTCTCAAAGGTGTACAACGTTGGTATATAGTCAACTGGGATGCCTATAAAGAGCAACTCAAAATCTATAAAAAGAAGCTTAGAAAAGCGCAAAGGCGTGTTTAATTTAGACAAGAATTATTCACAGCAAAAATTTTAAAATCTGTTCATATTTTGTTATATTCCACCTATAGATGTCGCTCCCAAAATGGCTTGTTTAATCGGGATACAGTTAATAGGGATATCTCTATACCCAGGTACCCACATTAGGGGATGTAGCATACAGAATTGTATTGGCAGCCTGGCTGTCGGAGTAAATGATGAGGCCACTGTTCGTCATTATGTTGCGAC
Source organism: Eudasyphora cyanicolor (assembly GCA_963930755.1). Classification (NCBI taxonomy): domain Eukaryota; kingdom Metazoa; phylum Arthropoda; class Insecta; order Diptera; family Muscidae; genus Eudasyphora; species Eudasyphora cyanicolor. The sequence goes on from OZ005737.1 coordinate 266,235,028, forward strand.
TCAGCCACTTGGCTACTTCCATTATTGATATTATTCAGGCTTGAATGACACTGTAAGTATCTGGTAGTCTGTGAGCTATATCAAAACTGAGTTCTTTACAGAGCAATCCGAAGCTAACCTTCTCATCAAGCTTCGGAGATACTTTATATTTTAAGGTATTCTGCCAACCCATTCACCTCTGACAGGTGTCTTATTGGAAAAGTTCCTCTCAAAGGTGTACAACGTTGGTATATAGTCAACTGGGATGCTTATAAAGAGCAACTCAAAATCTATAAAAAGAAGCTTAGAAAAGCGCAAAGGCGTTCTTGGCACACCTTCTGTGGAGAAGTGGAAAAGGTCGCGGATGCCGCAAGGCTGGGTAAGATATTATCCACTGTACCCTTTACAGTTGGTAATATGCAGGATGAGGCAAATAACAGCGAGCAGTCATTAAATGCAAAGTTCGACACACATTTCCCAGGAAAATTACCAATATAACCCGAGGAACAGCAGGACCGACAAGAGAGTGAGTGGACTGCTTGTTGACTGATAAATCCAGAATAAGCTGAGCGATTAACTGCTTTGAGCCCTTCAAATCAGCTGGACCATACGGCATCACTCCAGCAGAAATGAAGAATATGTTGAAGTACATTATCTCCTGGCTGGAGAAAATGTATGAAGGCTGTATTAGGCTATCATACATCCCCAATCGATGGAGGGTACCAAAGTGGTATTAATACCCAAAGCGGGAAAGATATCGCGCACTAGGCCAAAAGTCTTCAGACCAATTAGCCTAACCTCCTTCCTATTGAAGGTCTGGAAAGTCTTTTAGATTCTTTCATTAGGAAGAACCTGGATACAAAACTCCTGTCGGGGAACCAACATGCTTACAATAAGGGAAAGTCTACGGAATCTGTCCTGCACGAACATCTGAGCACTATCGAATCGTTCCTACATTTCAAGGAATTTATTATGGTGGCATTTCTTGACATAAAAGGGCCTTTTGTCAACATCCACGCAGATGCGGTAATTGCGACGCTGTCATATCCAAAAGTGAGTTCTAGCTTGATTAGACTAATTCGAAGCCTGCTCAATAGAAGACGCATAGCAGCATGCCACAACTCTAACGATGTTTTTAAACAGAGAGACCCCCAACGAGGGGTTCTGGGTCCAATAATTTAGAAGCTAGAGGTGAATGAAAACCTGCTAGATGTAGAACGTTGTGGCTCCAAGGTTGTGGCATATGCGGACGACGTGGAAATGGTAGTAAGTAGCAAATTCGAAAACGTCTTTAGAGATATCCTACAGGTGGCTCTGAACAAGTTGGCTAGATGGACCAGAAGCAGCGGTTTGGGCGTTAACCCAAACAAGACAGAATTGGTTCTTTTCACTAGGATGAAGAAGGTTCCAGATGTGGACCCTCCAGCTCGGATAATTGGAACAGATCTAGTCTTTTCTGAAAGTGAACAATTTCTAGGAATAATTCTAGATAGGAAACTGTTATTCAGACCTAACGTACTTGAACGTCGTGCCAACATCGCATTATATTCCTGCAGGAAGGCTGTAGGGTCCCGGTGGGACCTCTCATAAACACTGTGAAGAACTTAGTTTGGGTATAGCTCACAGACTACCAGATACCTGCAGTGTCTATCAAGCCAAAATAATAGCAATATGGGAAGTCGCCAAGTGGCTGAGTCGCAACATGGTATACAACACTGGCGTTGCCATTTACAAGGACTACATTGATGGCAGCCTATCAATTCTCCCTAAACTCAGCCCTCGACTGCCGCAGATCTCTTAACGAGATGGCTGAGCAGTACACCTCATATGGGTGCCTGGGCATAGGGATATCCAGGGGAACTGCAAAGCCGATCGATGAACTTGCTAGGAAAGGGACGACATTACAAATTCTCGAAGAGTTTACATATATTGGGGGGCCACTATCCACGTGCAAGATTTGGCTTAGGCAAGAGGCAATCAGGCAGTCAAACGAAAGATGGACAGAAATCGGCACCTGCAGGGTAGACAAATCTGGCCAAGGTATGACCTGAGGAGATCAAAATATCTCCTCGCACTAGTGAGGCAAAGATTGTATACGTTAGTATCAGTTCCGACGGGACAATGGTTGATCGGCGAACACGCAAAAAGATTGGTTATTGACTCCAATGACTTCTTCAGAAGCTATGGAGATGAGGAAGAAGTGGAGAGCATTGAGCACTTGCTATGCGACTGCCCCGCTCCGAGTAAACGTCGACTGGTCATACTGGGGTCGGCCTTTCTAGGCAGCCTAACAGATTTTTCCGGTACCGAAATTCTTAATACTATCGATAACTTTTAATATCAAACAGGTTGGTTTCGAAGTGGGGCATTTCAGCCCCGGGGTAGCAATAGGGACCTGAACTGATCTACGTGAGCTGTTAAAAAAAACGACTGCCTCCCTAACATAAGTCTGATCCACTCGGTAGGTTACCAGTGCACAATCCTCATGTGGCCGTAGTTCTTGTATTCTCCTTGAAATTTAGGGATGATTTAATAGTGTTCACCACTTCATGCAGGACCGATTCTGTTGACTTGCCCTTGTTGTATGAATTTTAGATTCCCGACAAGAGTTTCGTTTTCAGATTTTGTCTTATGTAAGAAAGAGTGTAATAGCCTTTCTGTACCTTTCAATGGATAGATAGATAAATTGGCCTGAAGTTCTTTGTCCAAGTGTGTGATATCTTTACAGCTTTCGTTATGAATACTAATATGTTGTCCCTCCATCCATTTGGGATATACGAGGGCTGAACAGATTTTTACACAGAACATTCGACGCCACTCACAAATCCAAAGCAGTATTTCGATTTTTTGAGCTTCAATATTTGTAAAAGCTATCGACGAAATACTAAGATTGGTCTGTTAATTTTTGGAAATTTTTCTTCTGTTTCTTCACATATGAATTTTAAAATCCCTTTGTATGAAATTTTACACGCATTGTTTTGCAGAACCAGAAGAAAAATGTCAAAAATTGCCAAACCTGACTTAGTATTTGAGGCTCCAAATACTGTTTTGGATTTGTGAGAAGGCGTCGAATATATGGTAACGGGTTTTCCAATACGAATGATATGATTTTGAAGTGACGTTTCGGTCATTTGTAATATGTCATGATCTGTCATTTGTTTTTCATTTTATTCGGTAGTGTTTACAATTTCATCATCAAGAGATATACGCAAGAACAGCGTTTCCAAATTACTCAGTTTTATTATCAAAATAATCGTTCTCCAAATGCAACCTTTCGTGCGCTAAGTCCATTTTTTAAATCCAAAAAACACTTTCCAGTCTACCTACGACCTTGACACCCATGAGCAATATTTTAACCCCCATTAGGAGCTATCTTTTTGCCATTGAACAATTCCCTATCCGACGTACCGTTAAGCAGCTAGAGCAAAAATAAACTTTCCGTTTTTTTTAAATCCAAAAAAAAAAAAAAATTCCAGTCGACCCCGACCATGACACCCATGAGCAATATTTTTGCTCTCGTTAAGAATATTATTTCCACTGACCGATTGTGGTTACGTGCCACACAGCAAATGAAACAATTGAATTATTGCGAGAAAAGTTTGGAGATTCGATTATTTCAAGAAATTGTGATGTTGAATGGCTTCCAAGAAGTTGTGATTTTTTTGTGAGGTTATTTGATGTCATTGGTCTTTCGTAATAAACCAGACTCTCTTCAAGCTTTACAAGTCAATATCGAACGTGCCATTCATGACATTCGACTTGATTTAGAGGAAAAAGTGCTCGAAAATTGGGTTCATCGAATTCGTTCCTGCAGTAGAAGAACTTAATTGTATCGATTGTACTTCATATTAAATAAAAAACTTTCCTTAACAATAAGTGTGTTTTTTCAGAGAAATCATATCACTCTAATTGGAAACCCATGTATGAATTTGAAGAAAGCCCCCGGGGGAGGGCCAATTTCGTATTCAAGTTTTACAAAAAAAATATTTTACAATTTAAGAAAAAATTTACGTCGTTTTCTCTTTAAAACGACGGAGACTTTGTAATAATCGGTTCAGCTATCATCAAGAGCTATTGCAATTTCCATAAAACCCAAAAACCCATCTTTTAATATTATCAAAATTTTAAATTTTTGGAATTTTTTTTCAAAAATTTTAATAAATTTTATTACTATTTAGCAACTTTTATAAATTTTGTACGCAAAAATGTACTTCATAGGTCCATATTAAAAATTACGACCCTATAGCTCCCTTCCGATTTCACTTCTTTACGCCATAGAAACCAACAATTTCAACGAATCGATCTGAAAGTTGTCGGAACAAAACCTAAATTACAATATTCAATTATTTAATTTAAAAAATTGTCTCGTCATGCCTCGTATTAAGACATGTCTGTGTGTGTGTTTATGTTGATGGGTTATATTCTCTGGTTCGGTTCTCTGCCTCTCCTGGATAACAGAATTTTATTTGTAAAATATGTATTGATTTTCATTTAGTACAGTAAAAGACTTTCTTTAACTGTAAATAGATTTTTATTTGACGACACTTGGTTTTTTTGGGTTTTCTTCTTGATTTTCTGTCATTCAAATATTTTCAAATATTATAAATTATTTCCAAATTATAAAACTTTTCACATCACAAAGGTGTTGGTTGTTTCATGACAAAGTTTAACTTGTTAATTTCACTTCAATTCTTGTTACACAAATTGGCTTTCCGCAACTATGAAACAATTTTAATTACACTTCAAAAACTTTTGCACTTTTCGTTAAATCCTTAGCTGATGAATTGTTTCTTCTCACGAGAAAGAGAGAACAAAAATACTTTCAAAACTTTAACATAAATTCTTATTTCCGCAAAGAATAGTTTAATTTATTTCGATATTTCTTTTATTCCTTTTCAGAATACCCAGGGAAAACAAGGAAATTCACGACAATGAGAACGACGATTTCCGTTTTAGTGATTTTCGGTTCTGGTGGTGTTGTTGTCACGAATGCAGTCACTCAGGAAATGCGCGAAATCTACAGTTATGCTACCGTTTCCTGTCAGTCAATCGAACTCAACGTGTATTATTTATTGTGTTCGACAAGTCAATGATGAAGTGAGTGTTATTCACCCTCGCCTTGCCCCTCACTCCTTCTTTGTACAATACCAAGAATATTTGTCTTGGAAGTGGCAGTGGCAGGGTATTGGTATTATTGCTTGATCATACATACATATGTATTTCATTTGTTTTTTGGTAAATAACACACTCATACTATCACATAACTTTGAATATAAGTCATTGCATGCATTCCCTTACTTCAGCTTATGTCTGACAACTTTTTTGTATTTATCCTTATTCTTGTAGTCGTTTATTGGCTTTTGAAACTTTGTGTAAAAGGATACAGTCCGCCGCCTCAGTTGTTGTGGGTAAACCAGGAAGTTTTTCCTTTATTTGTTAGTCTTCTTATTTTGTCATGGAGGAAGTTATTTTTGGGAGAAAGTAATTTTTTTGGTTATCAAACATGAAATTTATTAAGTGTTTCGAATTATTCGAAAAATTGTTGTGCTATTAAATGGAATTTTATTAACTGCTGTTATAAATCTGTGACAAATAACTGATTATTCTTATTGTCCTGTTTAGGAATTTGGAAATATATGAAAGTTATTCATCAGGAATTACATTTTATTCCATTAGGATTACAAATGGGAATTACTAAAAAAAACCGTAATTAGATGAAAACCAGTAAGGAAAGGCTAAAGTCGGGCGGTGCCGACTATATAATACCCTACACCACTCTCGTAATATTGAATAACTCTGATATATAAATTTTGTAATTCATGTATAAATTGTTTACATAAATTTACTTTTGGGACATTTTATACTTAAATAATAATATGTACCACAGTGTGGTGTAGGGTATAAAAACGATTGGATCTAAAGAGCCAAATCGGATGAAACATATATATGGGAGCTATAGCTAAATCTTTACCGATTTTCTTCAAATTCGGCAATGTTGGTTCATGAATCAAGAAACTCTACCATTCTAAATTTCAAAACGATTGGATGTAAAATATAGCATCTATAGAACTAAAGGGCCAAATCGGACGAAACATATACATGGGAGCTATAGCTAAATCTTAACCGATTTTCTTCAAATTCGGTAGTGTTGGTTCATGGATCAAGAAACTCTACCATTCTAAATTTCAAAACGATTGGATGTAAAATACAGCTTCTATAGAACTAAAGAGCAAAATCGGACGAAACATATATATGGGAGCTATAGCTAAATCTTAACCGATTTTCTTCAAATTCGGCAATGTTGGTTCATGGATCAAGAAACTCTACCATTCTAAATTTCAAAACGATCGGATGTAAAATACAGCTTCTATAGAGCTAAAGGGCCACATCGGACGAAACATATATATGGGAGCTATAGCTAAATCTTAACCGATTTTCTTCAAATTCGGTAGTGTTGGTTCATGGATCAAGAAACTCTACCATTCTAAATTTCAAAATGATTGGATGTAAAATACAGCTTCTACAGGACTAAAGAGCAAAATCGGACGAAACATATATATGGGAGCTATAGCTAAAACGTAAACGATTTTCTTCAAATTCGGCAATGTTGGTTCATGGATCAAGAAACTCTACCATTCTAAATTTCAAAACGATCGGATGTAAAATACAGCTTCTATAGGACTAAAGGGCCAAATCGGACGAATGATATATATGGGAGCTATATCTAAATCTGAACCGATTTCAACCAAATTCAATAGCGATCTTAACAGCCGCGAAATACTCTAAACTGCAAAATTTCAGAACGATCGGAGTGAAATTGCGACCTGTAGTCGACGAACAACTTTACATGGACAGACAGACGGACGGACGAACAGACATCGTTAAATCGACTCAGCTAGTGATTCTAAGTCGATCGGTATACTTTAAGGTGGGTCTAGCTGTGTTAGTTTCAGGTGTTACAAACATCTGCCGTGAAACAAACTTATAATACCCTGTACCACAGTGTGGTGTAGGGTATAAAAACTTCAAAAATTGACAATGACAGTATTGGTCAATTGGCCAATTGCTGCGGATCAGCCACTTGGCGAATTCCTATATTGCCGTTATTTCGGCTGGATAGACACTACAAGTATCTAATAGTACGTGTGCTATATCAAAACTAAGTTCTTTACAGTGTAATCCGAAGCCAATCTACTCATCCAGCCATCTGTATAGAAGTGAATATATTCTATTTCCTAGATTCTGCAAACCCATTCTTCTCTGGTGGGTATCTTAGTGGAAAAGTTCCTCTCGAAGGTCTACACCGTTGGTTATAAAAAAATATGAAGCTTTTAATGTTGTCGGTACGACACGTCTGAAGGAAATCTGGCTATTCTCTTGCCAAATGTCATACAAAATTCGGATGTTTTGGCCGACGAATCGAACCGAAAGTTTTGCCGAGTATCATATAAAATTCAGAAGTTTTTTGTCGACGAATCGGACCGAACTTTTAACATATCGACGGGTCAAATTCTGACCAAATACATTACTTCATCTGATGTAAGCGTTTAATAAAACAAACATTTTTGAGTATTTGTTGTTATTATTTTATAAGTCTCCTAACTTCATGTAAAATAAAAAATAGTACTTCTAAATAAATTAAATGGTTTCAAGAAAAATTAATTTAGCCACTTGTGTCTCGTCTTCTCTTATTTATATTTCCCACTGCCAAATCTATAATAATACAAACTAATAATAGCAAAATTAACGTGGCAAATCATTAATAATACCCTGAAGTAGTCATAAAACAGATAATTCTTTCACAGCTGTATTGGGCTTTCACAAAATATTTTTTAATAATTGATCCTGACATCACGAAATAATTTTAAAACTAACAAAAATGAGAACAACAACAAAAAAATTGTACACAAAATTCTTCAGAAAAAATTAAGTCAGACACATCGAAACAAAAATACAAAATTCCCTCAGACCTGTCGAACTGAATTCTGTCCGAAGTCGGTTAGAATCGTCGTGAGCAAAATTCTGATAAATTCGGATCATTTTGTTAGCTGGTTTACCATTGCCCTACAGTGTGATAGCCTCATGTGGTCGTAGTATTTGTAAATGCCACTCTGCTTGCAACTTCTCTAGCCACATTATCAAATGACAGTAGATGGAGTAGGATTTGTAGAGACTCTGTGGTTGTAGACCTTAAAGTTCACCTTATTCATATGCAGGTAGTTCTCTGAACTTTCATTAATATCTTGGTGGTGGATCGCTTTTCAGTTGGCGTCAATCACACCACAATGCCATACAGTAGTATTGGGAGAACTTCTGTTATATATCGTCATCAGAGACGAAAAAGGGCGTACCAACAAGAAAAATGGAAAATCAGTTTTACATGGATTTCAGTACACTGCATCAAAATACAACAAATTATTTATTTTTTCATAGTTAAAAAATTACTATTTCACGCAATTTTCACAAACTATTTATAAATCATGTTTGTGTGAATATATATGTGCGTCATTATGTTTAGGTGTTATCCTGAAAATCCCGTTTTTGTAACGACTACATTTTTCATTCTATTCAGTTTTTTGCTTCTCCTGTAAAATTTTTGATGATGGGCCCTTTCTCGTTTCTGATGACGACATACAATTTTAGGAGAGGCCCCAACGTGCTCCTACAGCTTTCCTACAGGAATATAAGGCGACGTTGGCCTTCCTCTTCCTTTCAACACATTAAGTCGGAAGAACAATTTCCTGTCTAGGATTGTAGCTGGAAATTTTGCACTTTCAGAAAAGACTAGCTCAGTTCCATTTAGCCGAGGAGGGTCCACTTGTGGAACCTTATACTTCCTAGTAAAGAGAACCAATTCTGTTTTCTTTGGGTTAAAGCTCAAAACACTGCTTCTGGCCAATTTGTGCAGAGCCCACCTGTATAAAGTCTCTGAGGGCATCCTTCTGCTTACAAATCTCGTTAGAGCTGTGGACCCGAGACGTGGTCTTACGCGTCTTCTGGTGAGCACATGCTGAATTAGTCTTATCACGCTATAGTTAACAATTGGATGCATGTTGTTAAATACCCTTCAATATCAAGAAAGGCTACCTTAGTGAAATCCTTGAAATGTATGCATGATTCAATAGTGCCCACCAGTATATGTAGGACCGATTATGTAGACTTGCCCTTGTTGTAAGCATGACACACGACACACGACAAGTGTTTTAAATCCAGGTTTTCTCTATGGAAATAATAAAGAGCCTCTCTAGACTTTTCAATAGGAACGATAATAGACTAATTGGCCTGAAGTCTATTGGCCTAGTGTGTGATATCTTTCCCGCTGTAGGTTGAATACCATTTAGGTGTCCCATCATCGAATGGAGATATACCAGAGTTTTACCAGCCTTCATATCTGTTTTCTGGAATAATCGCCTGTCAGAATTTTTATTTCCGGATTTATTCAGCTAATCATTATCTATAGAACGATATATGACAGGTATGTCCAATTTTTTTGACATTTTTGCAACACGCAACTATGGACATTTAGTAACAAATGTACTGCGAGAGAAAAAGTATTTTGACTTTCCTGAATATTTTGATTTTTTGAGCTGTGATGTTGTTCCAGAAAACCATAAATTTATGTTCTCCAGCCACAGCAAAAAAACCATCTGGTCCAGGTGATTTGAACAAAGTTGTTAATCGCCCAGCTTAGTGTCGATTTATCGGTTCACAATTTATCGACGTTTGTCGTCCACTAGTTTTTTATTGGATCTGCTGTTGCTCGAGGTCTGTCAGGTAGTTCTCAGGGAAATGTGTAGTGAATGGTCGCTATTTTTTGTCCAGTTGTTATCCTCGTCCTGCAGATAACCCACAGTAGGGTGTTGTAGATAGTATCTCCTCAGTCTTGTGGCGTCTGACACCTTTTCCACTTCTCTGCAGAACATGTACCAAGAACGTATTTTCCGCTGTACTTTGCTCCTTCTTATAGATTTTGACTTGTTCTTTATAGGCACCCCAATCATTTGTGACCCCAGTAGATTTGTACTTGTTGAATAACTTGTTGTAGGTTATTTATTAATTTATTTATATGAATTACAATACAAAGTAAATTTATATTCTAATTTTAAGGTCCAGGGAAAGGCCGGGTTACAAAGACCATATTGCTAAATGTTTGCAGCGACAGACCAGAGCCTCTGGTGGGAATCGAACCCACGACCCCCAAACTCATAGGCGAGTACGCTACCAACTCGCCTACTGGGGCGCTCCTTGTTGTAGGTTATTTTCCTAGCCTTTAGCTCAAAAGCAGGCAATGAAGCCGACCAACATTATCGGCGGCGCATGGAAAAATATCAATCGGCGGCGGCGACCGATCGGCAGAGCTGATTAAATTGCAACAATCGGCTGAGCCGATCAAGTTCCAATAATATTTTGCAAAGGAATTTTTTTCCTGGCGGAAAAAATCGTCCAAAAATCTGCCTAAACTAAAATCTCTTCATTTTTTTTGCCCAAATTTGGTCCGAAATGCCCAAAACGGCAACATTGCTTAGATGTAGCCCCTATACATATATATGTTACCCAGATTTGACATGTAAGCGCTAAAAATCTGTATTTTATATTCGATCAGAGCGAAAATCGGCAGAAAAAAAATTTGGGAAAAATCGGTTCAGATTTAGATTAGCCCCCATAATGTATATGTTACACCCGATTTGACATGTTAGCGCTGTAGAAACTGTATTTTATTTCCGATCAGTGCGAAATTAAGCAGAAAGAGATTTCTTATTACGAGAATGAACACTGCTAAATTGGAGGAAAATCGGTTCAGATTTATATGTAGCCCCCGATATATATGTTCCTCCCGATTTGATCTGAGAGAGCTACAGATTTTGTACATTACTTCCGATCATTGCAAAATTTGGCAGAAGGAAGTTTCTGAATTTAGGAATAAGATTTAGATATAGACATATATGTATATGTTCCTGTCTATTTAGTCGTTAAGCGCTATTGAAACTTTATATAATTTGCCAGAACTGAGGTTTTTGATCCATGTTGTTGAAAATCTATTTAGATTATGTATAGTCCCATCTATTTGTTCCTTCCGATTCTTGTTCTATAAAAGAAAATTGCTCAATTTAAGGTTATAGTTTTAGATCTACTTTATTATGACCAACATCTTTAACTCCTCCTTGGAATAAACCTAGATGAGGAGGTGGAGTTAAGTAGTTTGTTAACTGAATCGAAACCAATTATTCCAAATTATTATCGCAACGACCCTTTTCGCATTGTTACGGAGGTGTGGGGTATTATATTGTCGGCCCGCCCGACTTTCTGTCTTTCCTTAATGTTTTTTTTAATTTCAAAATCCCACAAAACGTTTGGAATTTGTATTCTTCAGAAAATAAATTTAGTAACTTTTTACGCAAAAATTAACTGCACAGGTCAATATAAAAATTCTGGCCCTTTAGTGATTTCGCTGCATATTCGTTTTTTTTACTTTTCTGCTTTAGTCCATTTCTGCTCTCATTACTGCACAAATAGTATTCCATAAAAGAAAACAATTCAAACAATTTGGCGGGAAATAAAAATGTCTGTATTTGTTTTTTTTTTCGTTTTACTTAAATCGTATGAATGCCATGCAATTTTTGTCTTTGTATATATGAATATATGTATGTATATATAAATTCGTTTGTATATAGTATTATATACAAGAGTAGAATAGTAACTGTTATTTTATGCTTATACAAAATCTAATTTTACAAAAGGAGAATAAAAACATATATGTACGTGTGTGTGTGTGTGTGTGCCTTAGTGGCGGCACTTGTTTAGAGTTACTACTGTTGATATGCGCCAACACAATCGTAATTTAAATTTAATTTCGAATCGATAACCTAAATTCAATTTACATTTTGATTTGTTTTTGCTGTTTTTTTCTTATTTTTGTTTTGTTCTAAACTAATGTTAGTTTTTCATTATTTCAATACATATGTAAAAAAATCGCATACATATGAATATTATGTATACACACTGGGGGTCTGAAGGTGAATACGTATAAAAGGTAAGGGGTATTTTAGTTGGAGAAAATGTCTATGATTTACTTAGAATAAGATCCCATTGTAGTCATTTTTATTTCCGTTTCCTTTTGATTTTGTACATATTCGAAGTGGAAAGAAATACTACCGAAAAATAGTATTAAATTTCATTCAAATCCTGATTTTATGCAAAATCCTTGTCATTATGTATTGTTTGTTGTCTCTTTCATGTTCTCTCGTGGTCTTAAATAGAAAACCATAAAACCGACATTGTCCTTGTTGACTTAATAAAAAAAATTTCGCCTCTGTGTGAGTGAGTGTGGGGAGGGTGTGTGTGTGCACATTCAATAGCTTCAAGTAATTGTGGCTGTTGCTATTGTCGTCTTTACTGCAAGGACATGTTTATACTAACAGGTAATGAGAGTGAGACCTTCCCTTGTCAAAGTGTTGATATTATTGTCTGTGTCACTCATTCGCTCACTCACTTCCTGCCCACCACTCACTGTGGTGGCTGCGGCTGTGTCGACAGAGATTGTTGTGATGTGCTCGTTCGTCGGTGTATTCCTAAAGGTCCTATCAATGATGAGGGCGGTGTAATGTTGTCGATATCCTCACCTTCACTGAGATTCTGTTTTGCAAAAACAGAAATGTGAGTTAAAATATAGTATTTTCTTTTTTAATGAAAATCTCCTAAAAACTTACCATACGTTGTCTTTGCTGTTGCCCAAAGATTTTTTCATGATCAATTAAGGCTTGTGTTAGTTCTTCGATCTGTAAAAAATTAAAAATGTAAATATTATTAGTAAAATATTTTTTTTTTATTTTAAATTTTCTCATACCTTTTGATTTTTATGACTCACTGTCTGCAAGAGTTTCTCTTCTCTTTGCTGATAGCTGCTCTTGATGTCCATAATGGCTTTACAAAAAGGATTCGGTTCACATTGATTGTTGGCTTTCTTGTACATATCAGTATAGGAGAAATTACCCGTCTGGAAATGTTTTAATTGTTTAATAAAATTATTTTAGAACATTTTTTTTTTTGATAAATTAATAAAGTTTTTTCCAAAACAGCAACAAATGAAAATAGGATTAGATATGTCTGGCAATAAAATGTATAGGACCGTAAAGCAAATATATTTATTGAAGATCCCAGTGGTCTAACTCCTTATATTACTCCTAAATCGCCTTTAAAAATATTTATACTCTCATTCTTCTTATGAAAAATTACTGATTACTGAATGAACTGAAGAGCTGGTGAACTCAATAGCTGGTGATCTCAATAGCTGGTGAGTTAAAGTGAGCTGATCAACGAAAGAGGTGTTGAACTAAAGTGAGCTGGTGAACTAATGGAACGAACTAGGTCACTCATTGTTAAGAACTATAGTGAGCACACTTAAAATAACTAAAGTGCCCAACTCTGGTTATAAGATTCAATCGCACATGTAAACGTATACACACTGTCAATATTTTTTTCACATTACTCATACGCATCTGTCATTTCCCCACCATTTGAACATTTGCTCGGAGATATTTGATTTCGCTCAGAGGCCCATGTGAGCGGAAAATTGCACGAGTTTCAAACGTCGCACGGTGGGGTATTTGGTACCAAAACTGTGGATTAATTCAATTTTTTTGCAAATAACATACGAGTCTTTGGTACCGATTAAAAGCAGATGAAATTCTGCGTCGTCAACCGAAAAATAACCGTTCTAGGGTATATAGTGTAGCTGTATTGTATTTTCGAAGTTAAAATTTCATTCGCTGTGCTCTGTGTAAAATTTATATTTACAACCTTTTTAAAGCGTTTTTCGTGAAAAAAACGAAGTGAAATTAACATTTGAGTATGGGATCTTCAACATCATGTATTCCGTTAATTTTACGTAAATTACTTGGAGTAAACAAAGTGATTTACTATTTTCAAAAATATCAATTTTTCTAAGACCACCAAATTTACCAAATTTCGAGTATATAGATAGACATATAGTTAATTTTTAAGTTAGATTAAGCTCTAAAATTTGTTTCTACTCATTTTGTGGATAGTTTACAGTATCCCAGTCATAATTTAGACTGCTGCACCATATGTTTATTCTACAAAAATGATCTACTCAACATGCCCTTTTAAAATTATAGGGTCGCTACTCTGTACCAAAAGTGCTGTTGGATAGTGTTTATTTAAAAAAATATGTTTATAGTAAATTTTTGTATAAAAAATTTCCTTTATTATTTGGACCATATATTTTTAAGTATTTATATACTCGATAAATCGGGGATACACTTTAGATTAAAGGAAATTATCAGGACTACAAATGTTAAAAAAGTTGTTTTTTTTAATTCAAAAAAAAAGTTTTTGTTGCCACGAAAAGAACCATAAAAAATAAAAAAAAACGCAAAATAATTGTTCGTTCCAATTCTTGAAAGCTGGCTTAGGTTAGTATTTTGTAAATTTATGAATAAATGTAGTAATTATAGCAATTTTGGTAGAAAAAAAGAGAATTTCAACATAATCCGGTTTTTAGTTGCTGCTGGCCAAAAGTGTAACACATCGAAGGAGTGACCTAAGAGACCTCAAGAATATTTGGCGGAAATTAATTTTGGGCCATCATTTAAGCAATGTCCGTCAGCCTGTCCGTCTGTCGGGCTGGCTGGTGCACACGTTAACTTTCGACAGGAGCAACCGATTGCCTCTAAATTTGGTATGTGTTAATACTTTTTCTATCTCTGGCTAAGATCAAAGGTGGACCATGTTGGTCGAATACAGAACCATGTTGACAGAATAACTGTGAGTTAGCTCTAAACGGTGGTTGTGTATTAGTTTCTTAGTCGCTTATAATAGACGAAGTAGCCACGCCCCTTTTGGAACATTTTGCACAAAAAGTTAACGGCTTATAACTTTGATTCCAGTCCATATAGGTTTAGGTTTAGGTTAGGCTGGCAGCCGTAGTTTTTCTACAAGACCAGTTTACACATAGACCAGTTTAGGTCCCTAGAGTTACCACGGGCTGAAATGCCCCTCATCGAAACCAACCTGTTTGAAATACAAATTTATCGATAGTACGAATATCGGTACTGGAAAGATCTGTTAGGCTGCCTACAAAGGCCGACCCCAGTATGTCCAGTCGTCGTTTACTCAGAGCGGGGCAGTCGCATAGCAAGTGCTCAATGCTCTCCACTTCTTCCTCATCTCCACAGCTTCGGCAGAAGTCATTGGAGTCAATACGCAATCTTTTGGCGTGTTCGCCGATCAAGCAGTGTCCCGTCAGAACCTGTACTAACGTAGACAATCGTTTCCTCTCTAGTGCGAGGAGATATTTTGACCTCAGGTCATACCATGGCCAGATTTGTCTAGCTACCCTGCAGGTGCCGATTTCTGTCCATCTTTCGTTGGACCGCATGATTGCCTCTTGCCTAAGCCAAAGCTTTTCCTAGCAAGTTCATCGGCTTTGCAGTTCCCCGGGACATCCCTATGCCCAGGCACCCATATGAGGTGTATATTAAACTGCTCAGCCATCTCGTTAAGATATCTGCGGCAGACGAGGGCTGTTTGTGAATTTAGGGATGTTGCCTCCAGAGAATTGATGGCAGCCTGGCTGTCCGAGTAAATGACAACGCCAGTGTTGATTACTTTGTTGCGACTCAGCCACTTGGCGACTTCCCATATAGCCATTATTTCGGCTTGATAGACACTGCAGGTATCTGGTAGTCTGTGAGCTATATCAAAACTAAGTTCTTTACAGTGTACTCCGAAGCCAACCTTTTCATCAAGCTTCGAACCACCGTGTACAAGTGGAGATGGTTTCTATTACCTGGTATTCTGCCAACCCATCATCTCTGGCGGGAATCATAGTGATGTAATTTCTCTCGAAGGTGTACACAGTTGGTATATAGTCCACTCGGTCGGTTGCCATAGCACTACACTTTGATATCCTCATGTGACCGTAGTTCTTGTACCTCCACATTGATGGGCAGTTTAATCTTATTGCCGCTTTGGTTGCAACATCTCTCACCATAATATTAATCGCCAGTATATGGAGTAGGTTTTGTAGAGACTCGGTCGCTGTATTCCTTAAGACTCCGCTTATGCTCAGGCAGGCTGTTCTCTGAACCTTTGTTAACAGGTTGGTGATGGTTAGTTTGTCAGTTGCCGCCCACCATACCACAATGCCGTATAACAGTATTGGACGAACTACTGCTATATATATGCAGTGGGCGATTTTAGGAGAGAGGCCCCACCGCGACCCAACAGCCTTTTTGCAGGAATATAAGGCGACGTTGGTCTTACTTACACGTTCCAATACGTTAAATCCAAATAACAGTTTTCTATCTAGAATTATTCCTAAAAATTTTGCACTTTCAGAAAAGACTAGATCTGTTCCATTTATCCGAGGTGGAGGGTCCAAATGTGGGACATTATTCATCCTAGTAAAGAGAACCAATTCTATCTTGTTTGGGTTTTCGCCCAAACTGCTGCTTCTGGCCCATCTAGCCAATTTGTTCAGAGCCACCTGTAGGATGTCTCGGAGGACGTTTTCGAATTTGCCACTCACTGCTATTGTTGTAGCTAATTAAGTAAAACAAATCAAGAATACAACACATAAACAATCAACAAACTGAGCATTTCTGCCTTATGTGTTGTTGGGCAAAAAGTGCAATAAATCGAAAAAGGCAGAAAAGGACAGAGTAGCGACCCTATAATTTTAAAAGGGCATGTTGAGTAGATCATTTTTGTAGAATAAACATATGGTCCAGCTGGTCTGTTTTTTTTACAGTGGGTCAAAGTTTTCAATTTTTGGTCGCAGGGAGCATTATGCTAATTTAAAAAAAGTGCTGTAAGTTAATGTCTGCGAGATTTTTTATTGTCAGAGTTATATAGTGGAACCCTCTGAACCCTCTAGCTCCCCTCTTAATGGGTCAATTTGGCCCTTTTTTCGAAAAAATCAAAAAAGTCATTTAAAAAAGGACATTTAGGGATTACAATATTCTACGAAAATTTTTGACGGAAAATTTCAGTGGGGGTCGCCAAAGACATCATATTTTTAAATATAGCCCTTTACGCTTAATTAGCGGGATTACACGCCAACTTATACAAAAAAAATACTATAATGTAAATTTATAGGCGTGATATCTGTGGAATAAGTGGAGAAGAAGAGCATGTTGAGTAGATTATTTTTGTAGAATAAACTTATGGTCCGGCTGGTCTGAGTTTCTTTTACAGTGATCCATTTAAAGCGTAAAGAGCTATATTTATAACGTAGGTGTCTTTGGCGACCCCCACTGAAATTTTCCGGCAAACATTAGGAGAAGAGCTAGCGGGTTAAGGTATTACACAAAAATTATCCTTTAAAAAGTCCACTATATAACTCTGGCAATAAGAAATCTCTCAGACATTAACTTAAGGCATTTTTTTCATTTAGTATAACGCTGCCTTCGACCAAATATTGATTGATAATCGTCATGCCCTCTCAGTGTTATAGAGTCCCTTTCCGCCCCAATTATTCCATAGATATCACGACTTTAAATATATATTATAGTATTTTTTGTAGAAGTTGGCGTGTAATTTTGCTATTTAAGCCTAAAGAGCAATATTTACAACTTTGGTGTTTTTGGCGACCCCCACTGAAATGTTGCGGCAAACATTTTCGTAAAATATTTTAATCCTTCAATGTCCTTTTTGAAAGGACTTTTTCTTGATTTTTTCCGAAAAAGGGGCAAATTGACCCATTAAGAGGGAAGCTAGAGAGTTAAGATCTTCCACAAAAATTATCCTCATAAAATTCCACTATATAACTCTGGCAATAAGAAATATCTCAGACATTAACTTACTGAATTTTGTCATTTACTATAATGCTCTGGACCATAAGTTTATTCTACAAAAATAATCTACTCAATATGCCCTTTCAGAATTATGGGGTCGCTATTCTGTTCCAAACAAAAAGTATTAATTTGTTAGACAGTGTATATTTTTCGTGTTTAGGACACCATATTACACCAGAAAATGTTATACACAGCCCTTCGTCAAAATATTTGTTGCATAGTGTAATTATGTAGTTATATAAGTAAGTATATGGATGCGAAAAAAGAGGCGTTTGACCAAAATGTCAATATTCAACACCCTCAAATTCGGATAGTTCTTAACCGATCTCGTTGCAATTTTGTGTCAACTACAATTCGATAGGTCTAAACTTAGTGCAACTTTCATCTCGATGAGAAGACATTGATTTAAAAAGTCACTCGCTATGAAATCCCCTCATTTATACGTTATAGGGTCTCAGATGAATATTGCATGATGTTGCAAATTAATTGACAACGTTAGAATACCCCATATCCTATGGTGGACTGTATAATAAAACTAACCGGAAAGGAAAGACAAAAGTCGGACCGACTATATAATACCCTCCACCATTATTTGCTAACCAATGCACGAAGAAATATGTAGGAGCTATATTCTATCTATTATTACTAAGAATTGTTACAGGTATAATAGAGTAGATTTGTAAATTCAAAGCAAATGGGGTAAAAACGTAGGATCTATACTGCCAAATGTGATCAAATCCGTATGTGATCTTCATATGATAGTTATTTTAAAACATGGACCGATAGGCTCCATTTTTACTAGGGAAGATTTAATGCAATACAAATAACAAAATCTTAAGTGTCAGAATGATCAGTTAAAAAAATACGTTCCCAAGAGCATAAATAAATCTTATCAGAAGGGGCCTTCATATGAGAGTGCTTTAACAAAACATGGACCGAAATGTTCCATTTCTTAATTCCAACAACGTATCTTCATAATAAAGATTATTGATTTATGTAATCTTTTCCAAATACGAGTATCTACAGTTTTTTATTCATTATGTACTCACCATACTACATAGTAAATCAGCTAAGCTCTTTAACGTTTCACTGTTACGCTCCGAGAAACTATTTTGCGATTGTAATGTGGTGGAAAGCTCTGAGGGATAAAATTGGAAAAAAAAAATCCAATTATTAAGAATATGTAGATCTCTTCTCTTTACATGTCACTCAACTCACCACTATTTTCAAATTGTAATTTTTGCACCTGATTATTCAGCTCATGATTGCTTTCATTCAGATTACGCAAACGTTTGCGTACAGACTCCAAAATCTTAGCATCTTGATCATGTTCATTTTTGGAACTAAAGCCCGAATCATTATCCCCCTCCAAAGCACTAACACCCGATGTTTCCAAATCGATTAGTTGACGGCGCATAAAATCCAATTTACGATAGGCGGCAGCTTTTTCCGTTTCCTGTAAGAGCTTTTGATGTGTGATGATCTCAAATGATTACATTGATTTAACAAGAATTGGGACTTACGGATTTCATTAAAATATCAGATATACGTTTACGATGTTTCTCCATGTGTTTACTGCTAAATTGTTTATTAGCTTCAAATAACTCGTTGATTTCTTCATTTAAAGTTTTAAATGTTTCCTGGTACAAATGTTCATTGTGGCTGAGACACTCAAATTGGGAACTGACATCATCGAGATAATGCTTAATGAGAAGAGAAAGAAAAATACTTTAGTTATACTTTTTCAACAGTACTCGAGAGTTATATTCAAAGTTAGTGAGATCATTCGGTGGATTGTCTTTGTGTCTTATTGTTTTATAGCAAAATAGCAAAATTATGTAGAACTGTGCTTAAAGAGAAAGAGAGAGAGAGAATTGAAATGGGAGCTATAATAATCGAGATTTAGCTTAATGAAAGGAGAGAAAAAACTCTTTAGTTATATTCAAAAATAGTGCAACGCAAAAGATATTCCTTATCCACTCTCCTGGAGGTGTGTTTGAAATATGAGAGCCTGCGGAACACTGTTTTAGAGCAAAGTTATGCAGAAATGTGTACATACATAAAAATGTAAATGTTTGGTGAGAAAGAGAGGAAATGTTGAAGAAGACTCATCTAACTGTTATTCGATTTTCAATTTCGGCATTTTTACGTTTAACTGTTACACTGTTCCGTATTAGGGTTTTAAGGCTTAGTGTACCTTGAAAACTTCTTCCTTTCATGGCATAAGAAAATTTCAACTCACCCTGGATTGATTTCCCTCCGAAACTAGAGTAGAGGCTTCACTGCGCGGTGTATCCAAATTTACAGGAGGCATACCCATACACGATTCCGCCGAAGGAGTCTATTGAGAGGAGAGAGTACTAATATTAACAAATCTTTTAAATAAACTGACGAATAAAAAGAAAAAATTGAAAAATATTTTTAGTTGTCAATTTTCTTTTAATTTAATTTTTTGAAGTTTTCAAAAACATTAGTTGACAACCCAATTTAAGGCCCAACTATAATATTCATAATTAATTCGGTACGGAATGTGCGTTAAGTTTCGCACCCTGCTTAAGCAAATGGGAACTGAGAGAACTTAACAAAAAGTTTACTTAAGTACATTATAGTTTGGCACATGCAATTTCATGCATTCGCACAGTTGCTTAAGCTAGCTTATGCATATTATAGTTGGGCCTTTAGACTTTGAAAAAATAATGAAAGCACTTTAGATTTTGAGACCTTTGCATTGCGTTTGAGATCATTGCGCAACTCCTTGATGACGTCATCTTTGAATTGAATTTTCTTTGTGGCTTTTTGAATCTCATCCTCCAGACAGACCACTTGCCTCTTAAGATCTCTCACTTCATCGTGTTTATCCGCCACCTCTAGAGCCAAAGCTTTTATGTTCGCGTAAAGCTTTAGGGAGCAAAAGAGAGAGCAACAGAAGAAAAAGAATAACAGATCGAAATCACATAAATAAAATGAAATGGAAAAAAGTTTCCTTATAATAAAAAGATATTTTATTAAAGTAAAAAATAAATTAAAAATTACAGGTAAGTAATAAATTTATATTTGATATTATTTTACTAGAATCTTAAAGCTTCGTAAAGCTTTAGGGAGCAAAAGAGAGAGCAGCAGAAGAAAAAAAATAACAGATCGAAATCACATAAACAAAATGAGATAGAAAAATGTTTCTTTATAATAAAATGATATTTTATTAAAGTAAAAAATAAATTAAAAAATACAGGTAAATAATAAATTTATATTTGATATTATTTCAATAGAATCTTCAACAAACCTTGTGGCGTTGCACACTCTCAGGATCGGCAGAGTTCTGAAATGAAAGAAAAGCAAATAAAATAGCTATCAGACAAAGAAATTACACACACAGCGAAAAACATTTTGTCCTTAATGCAAAGATTGTAGCCAAAGACGTCATTCATCTTCAAAAGAATTACATTTTTTATAAGAAGGTACTTAGTATTAATTAAATTGTCTATGTTTAAGTACTAACTGTACTTAATTTAAAGCCTTTGGTGAATATCTTTAATTTTATGACAGCATTTTATTGTATGGAATAATAATACTAGTATTTAAATACGAGGGCGGTCCCAAAATTAGCCGAACTGGTAAATATATGGCGGTAGTAGTTTGAAAAAAATACTTTCGTGAGAAGTGGCAACCTTCTAAAACAGTTTTTTTGAGCATTCAAAAGTAAGCGATCTCAGTGAATTTGTAGACATGGAAAGAATTGGTCATCAATTTTTTATACAATAATTTCACTTCACCGAGCTGCTCCTTCGTTTACAACTATAAAATATTGGGTGGCAGAGTTTGACCATAGTTGTCGACCAACAGAAATGGTTAAAAAATATCTACAAACTTGTATTGGATGACCGTCGTGAGCTAGCTGAAGATATAGACATTTCAAAAAGTGATATTTAGGGTTTTCCAACCAGAGGTGTTATTTTGAATCACCCGGTATTTCGGTAGCTGTCACTTTTGTAGCTTTTATTCTTTGACATCGAGATTGTGGTCTCTCACAGGCGACGGACTAGGGTGACTGCACGGTCTCGCAGGTGGCGAGATCGGGACGTGGACTGGCGACACTATTCGGATTGTGTTAGGGAGGCGGTCTTGGAGACGCCAATAGCTGAGTTTGGGTCACTGACGTTAGATGACCAGGTCAGTCGGTTGAATGGATGTCTGTGCGCGGTGAATGATGTGCAACTTGGTCGACGTCGTGAGACTCGACCGAGCAGAATCAAGTGCTGGACCCAGGAGCTTGAGATGATGCGGCGGAATGTCCGACGCCTTCGGAAGAAATTCCAGAGGGTCAGGCATTCCAATGTTGAGTTGATGGTTACGTGGAAAGCTGAGTGCTGGCCTTCGTACGTACAAGGACATGCTGATTAGGAGTGAAGAGGGACATCTTAGGAGTATTGTACAGGACAATAGGGATGACCCATGGGGGTTGGCTTATAGAATATGTCGAGGGCGTGACAAGCAGGGAGACATCTCGTGTTTTAGTCGGGCCGAGGGGACGTTACGTTCTTGGAGAGAAAGCGTGGATGAACTGTTGGGGGTTCTCTTTCCGGGTGCGGATCCGGTTAGTTATTCTCCTCCTCGTGAGGCTATAACTGACCCTCCAATCCTGGAAAGACATGAGATTTCGGACAGGGTCTATCGGGTGAAAAGTAGGAAGTCACCAGGTACAGACGGTATTACTGGAGAGATGGTGAAAGCCATCTGGAAGGCAATACCAG
This sequence comes from Eudasyphora cyanicolor, assembly GCA_963930755.1. NCBI lineage: Eukaryota > Metazoa > Arthropoda > Insecta > Diptera > Muscidae > Eudasyphora > Eudasyphora cyanicolor. The sequence continues at coordinate 266,257,571 of OZ005737.1, forward strand.
AGTACGTGGATAGTATCTATCAGAGGTGCTTAGTAGATGGCTTATTCCCAGGAGCTTGGAGGATTGCCCGAGTTGTTATGCTGCTTGAGTCTCCCGACAAGGTGAGGAGTGATCCTCGCTCTTTTCGGGCATCAGCCTTCTCTCGGAGCTTGGAAAAGTTCTCGAGAGAATAATGGTGTCACGGCTGAAGCAGCGCATCGATGAGAGCACTCTCTCTGAGCGACTGCAGTTTGGATTTAAAGTCTAACCGATCTACCGAGGATGCTTTAATGCATGTAAGTCGTAGCGTTAGCGAGTCGACAGCCAAGTATGTGCTGGGTATATTTGTCGATTTCCGAGGTGCATTTGATAATCTTTTTGGGACAGCGTTCTCCAGAGATTAGTCCAGATTGGTTGCTGTGAGCTTAGGCTTTGGCAAAGCTATTTTGAGGATAGGAAAGTTTGTGTGGCGGGTGCCAGCGGCACAGTTTGGAAGGAGGTGACACGCGGCTGTCCCCAGGGTTCTATTTGTGGTCCATTTATGTGGAACTTCATGATGAATCCCATGTTACAGTCGCTTGCCGCCTCTTACAAGCTGTGTGCATACGCTGATGACCTCCTCATCTTGATCGAAGGCCAGTCTCGCGCTGAGCTGGAGGGAAAAGCTGCGGCGGCCATGCGTACTGTCGGTGAGTGGAGTGCACGTGTTGGCGTCGAGGTGTCGGTGGAGAAGTCCTCGACAATGTTGCTCAAGGGAAAATTGTCTGCGGGGCGTCCTCCACTCATTCGTTCTGGCGAGGATAGTATCCGGTATAGGAGTGAGGTGAAATACCTGGGTATTACCATGGGTGAGAAGATGAACTTCCTTTCTCATCTGAGTGCTGTTAGAGCCAAGTTGACCGAGATTGGGGGGAGAGTCAAATGCAAGCTTAGGAGAGACTGGGGCCTTAGCAGGCGTGCTGTCCGCACCATATATCATGGACTGTTTGTTACCTGTGTAACTTATGGTGCATCTATATGGTGCGAGACAATACTGACTGCTAATGGCCTTCGCAAGGTCTTATCGTACCAGGGGGTGGCGATGTTGGCTTGTATGCCAGTATGTCGTACGGTGTCTACAGACGCATTGCAAGTGTTGCTGGGTGCACTCCCACTTGATCTGGAGGTGTTGCGTTGCGGCATCACATTCCGGATTAAGAGGGGCCTGTCACTTCCAAGTTTAGATTGGTTTCCTGCTGATCAGCTGGTAGAAGGGGATGTTAGGAGGAACAAGGAACTCTTGGATGAGTGCCTTGTGTCTAGGTGGAGGACAAGATGGACAGAAAGCGATAAGGGGCGGGCGACGTACGCTTTTATTCGTGACGCGACGTTTGTTAGGGAGCGGCCAGACTTTGGTTTCGGTCTGAGTCTCGGCTTTTTACTGACGGGACACGGCTCTCTCAGTGCATTTTTGCATGCGAGAGGTCTGTCCGATAGTCCGGACTGTGGTTGTGGGAGGGGACCTGAAGACTGGCGGCATATACTTACGGAATGCTCGCACTATGATGATGTTAGGGATTTAGCTAGCATGGGAATCTTCCACTCCCAGGGGGTGTGGGATTTCAGTAGGGTTGTAGAGGACGACCGGACGTTAAGGGCAATGGGAATTTTTGCTCGTATTGTATTTAATAGGGGACGACTAAGAGACATTTAGTGGAGGTGGCCGATTGCACTACTGTCGGCATAGCCTGCCCAGTCGGTTGTTGTTGTTTTGTGATCGCGAAGCGCGGCACAGATTCCTCGTGTTTATTGTTGTTTTATGTTTTTGTGGGTCACTGATATTCAGTGACTGTGTGTTTGTCCGGAGCGGCGTCACGATAGTGACTGGTGAGTCACCCGTGAGGATGGCTGTGTTAATTGTTGTCTTACGTGTTGTGTAAATTTTTGTTTAGTTGGTGTTTATCCAACCTTAATTATAGGCCACCAGTCCCGGACCTTTTTTGGAGGACCAACTGGTAGTAGCTTCAGCTACGAAGTCCGACCGGAGACTATAATCTGGCACCACGGGAGCCCCTGGAACTTCGGTTCCAGCCTGGCTGTTGGTGTGGCCCCTTGGGGAGCATTTCGTGGTGGTTGTGGTTTAGACCCAAATCGCGGGGAGAGCGCAAGCTCGATGTGGAATTGCATTTCATCCGGGTGACATGACCCATAGAATGGAAGGAGTTTTAGGTAGACTCCGCCCTTAACCAAAGGGGACGACATGCCAAAAACATGAAGTCGAATTGGTACTCATACACTTGTGTGTGGGGCCGTTGGTAGACGCATTGTATTCACCCTGTGTTGGGAGCACAGTGCGGTAAACTTTAAACACTCGACTCCTATTGTCGTCCACACATTGGTTTAGGCCCAGATCGAGGTAAAGCACAAGCTCCGCCATTAACCAAACGGGAAGACAAGTCCAAATACATGAATTTAAATTGGTACTCATATATGGGAACGTTGGTCGACGTATTGTATTTACCCAATGTTAAGTGCACAATGTGGTTAGGACCATATAAATCAATACCCTACGTTTGAAACTTGATGTATTCGCGATCTAGACTGACATGGTTAACCATATCAAAAGCTTCTGCAAGCCAATTGATACGACAACCTATCAAATGGCCAGTCTTGGTTAAAGCTGTGGCTTATGTGGGGAATATGGCGTGTAGTATAGATTTTCTACAGGGCAATTTCGGGAATTGATGTTGGTAAATATCTTATAATATTTGTTCTGCAATCTCTCCTGGCTTTGGCTACGATTTCGATGCCGTCTGGGGCTTATGGAACTCCGGAATTCCAAAATTTTACATACATACAATTTAAAAAGATGATCGGATGGAAAAACATACCAAAGGCCTTTGACACGTCCTATCAGATGACCGAGTAGTGCAGGTCTTGTACAATTATCTTCCCGGAATTCATGTTGATGACCAGTGCTTGGTAAATTTATATTAAGACATAGGAGGAATAATGCCTCAATGTCTTTGTTCCGCCCATTTTATTGGCTTTGAATGCGATTTCGATGCCGTCTGATGGTTATGGGATTCCGGGAAGGTAGAGATTAAACAATATCTGCGATATTGCAACAAGCTGCTCACTTTGAGGTATTCCGAAATTCTACATACATACCTACGAGTATAACTCACGATACAACGTGTAGAACTTGATGTGAGGGACGTATTCCCCATCAAATGGCATTGTTTGGTTAACGTATCAAAGGCATTTGAAGGTAGTGGTTAAAAATGCCGGAGAAATCGCACCATTTTTGGGATTTCAAAATTCCACATACATATAACTCACGGTCCAAAGTTTCAAACTTGAAGCAATTAAATAGTATTGGATGGTTAACCGTAACATAGGAGTTTGAAAGGTGCTATCTGATGGATATTTATGTAGGGTATCTGACATATAGTTTTCGACCCAACGTTTCAAAAATGGTAGGATCTAAGTGTTCGCAATCAAATATAATGAAATGATTAACCGTGACGAAAGCCTTTCAAATGTTAATTTCCACGTTGAACCTATCCTATCACGTGTCCCGTTCAGATTAAGTTCGCGCCTTGGGCTATGCAGCTTCCGAAATCCATGTTGAAGATCAGATCTTATAGAATTTCCCTGTTAAGGTTTGGGAGGAAAAATGCCTTGGGATACTTTGCTCATTTCTATTACCTGGTATCAGTAGCAGGTCCAATCTGTACCAGGGCTAAATGGAGAAACTTTTTCAGGTACTCTTCTACCGGGTCATTCAAGGAATTCTACATAAGCCTAGAGATTTCGTCGGGACCCATTCCCTTCTATGATTGCGCGATGCATACGGACTAAAAACTTAAATTTTTTTATATTGCCTTACAGAAATGCGAATTTTGCAAATGTTTGTAAATTAATCTCAGCGAAATTTAGTAAACAACCATATATCGAATTATTCCGGCGTTTTTAAACATTGTATTTCATATTACTTATCTTTTTATACCGACTTAATATTGCACATCATGACAATTTTCATTTTTTAGTTATGTCACTCTTGAAGTAAGTGGGCGATATGTAACTCTCCTTCTCGATTTTCCACTTGTCAGGAGCTCAATGAATTGTCGGTTAACTAAATTCTAGCACCTTTTCGGATCTATCACTATTCTTTCTCCAACTGTGATTAGCATTAGATCTCCCTCTTGGAATCGTTCGAGAGCCACTCAACCGTTGATCAGTTACCGTTGCTCTGCTCGACTGACACGGGTGTTTTTTGTTTATACAGGGTGGCTGATATGTAATGCAACAAAGTAAAGCGCTATATTTTTTAATTTTTTTTTTAAACTTTATTGTTCAAAAGCAAAAAATGTCGGAAATAACATAAAATTTTATAAAACGGTTTAGATTTGTTCGAATTGGCATCTTTGGCACGAATTATGGCCTTCAAACGGCCGACAAAGCCATCATACGCTGCACGAAAGTGGCTCTGCGGTATTTTGGCCCATTCCCGGCGAAGCGTCGTCTTGAGATGATCGATACTTTGGTATTTTTTAGTGCGAACCTTACTCTCTAAAATGCCCCAGGCGCAAAAGTCCAACGGATTGAGATCCGGAGATCTTGGTGGCCATTGTGCGGTAGAAATGAATCGAGGAACCTCCTTTTTAAGCCATTCTTGGTTGACGCGTGCTGAGTCCTGTTGGAATGTCCATGGTCTGCGGCCGAAATGTTTGTCTGCCCAGGGCTTCAATACTGTCTTTAGGACATTTTCCCGATAATATTCGGCATTTATTTTGACCCCATGGTCGATGAATACGAGCGGGGAGCGACCATCGGCCGTTACGGCGGCCCACACCATTACCATCGGCGGTGCTTGAGTTCTGGTGGCCAATCGAAGGTGTAAATTTTCAGCTGAGCTCTTTGGCAAGTAAACCCGATAATTTTGTTTGTTCACAAACTGCTCAATTTGGAATGGCTTCTTAACGGAGAAAACCAAATTCGGTAACTGGCCACTTTCGTGCAAGCGAAGCAACTCCTTGGCTCTTTCCAGTCTAACTTTTTTTGTGCATCGGTGAGCTCTTGCACTTTTTGGAACTTCAATGGCTTTAGTCCAAGCTCATTTTTTAATATGTGTTGTATCCGTTCTCGCGATATGTTCAGCTCACGAGCAATTTTTCTACCACTGCGGCGTGGATTTCGATCAAATCTGGCCTTCACTTTTCGGATCATTTCAGGTGTTGTTACCGTTTTTTTTGTCCACTTTTTGGACGCGATGCAGCACTGCCAGTATCACGGTAACAAGCAATGGTACGAGAAACAAAAGATTTATTCACATTTAAATGCTGGAGGGCTCTAACGATAGTCACTTGTGTTTTTCCACCCAAATATAAAGCAATCACACTATCACGCTTGAATTCCTTCACGAATAACTTTTTTTCTGAATGCAATAGATCAAAATGCTTTTGTAAGCTTGTAAACAAAAAAATTAACTGTCACTGACATAAATCTGTCAGCTATCAGACTAGCGGTTTAGAAATGATAGCAACCTGAAGTTTGTTGCAATACATATCAGCCACCCTGTATGTATTTCTTTTAAAGAAAAGTTTCTTTGAAGCAAAGAAATTTTTCTTTGCGCACGATTTTTCGGTGTATTTGAATATGTGTCTTCTAGTGTTAGTAACTTTAACTATGCATGTTTTTAGACATTTTGTATTGTAATAAATATTGTAGATTGTCAATTTTGTCGAACTTACCTCCATTGATAATCCACCTACTCCTCCTCCTCCATCGGCATTAATGCGCTCCAATTCTTGGTCCCTAAATAAAAATACTTGAGTCGGTGATAATGTTTCCAAAGTTATTCCTGCTGCATCTATTGGATCATATCTGCATGACTGCTGTATGAATTTCATTAAAGTGTCAATATCTTTGCGACACTTCATCACCTCATTGCCCTGACTGTGACGGCAATTCGAATTTACTCTGCGTTGTAGGAATTCCAGACGTTCGGCCACGTCGGCTTCCAATTGTTCCATGTTGGAGATCATGGATTCGTTGATTTTCAGGAGCATATCCACCCATTCTTGGTATGTTATTAATTTGATCTATAAAGAAAATAATGCAGAACATTTCTTAAAATATAAACTTTGTTTTGAGACACCCTATTTAAAAGGAAAAATGTTCCTAACGCAGAAGACAGAAAGCGGTTCCCCAACGGTTCGCGTTTGAAGAACCGTTCCCCACAAAGAAAACTTATTTTCCAAAACAGGAAGAGCTCTTTATAATCGTATCGTGGCAAAGTTCCAAATGTTTAATGACGGACTAATTAAATGTTACACGCCTATAATTGAGAAATTATCAAATGGGACCATTTTTTTCGTTTTTTCTCAGGGGTTTTAGCTTTATTCAGCGTTTTCTGTCGCTGTACAATTTTATTTTTTAACTACTTCTCAAAAATGGGTAATGTAGATGCATTTTTAATCTTATGTGAATGATTATGGTCAACAGACACCCATAATATACATCAGAATTTTACAGATTTATTAATAAAACATTAAGAAGACCTATACATGTGGGAACCAATGTATTGGGTCGACTATGCCAATGAATTACTTCTTTTATTTGTTTGACAAGTGAAGTCGTTTTAATAATAGAACAGAAAAATAAATCCTACAACTTGTGGACTCAACTGGGATAGTGAATAAAGAAGAATCCTACATACATTTATAGAGGACCCCGAATATACTATCTGAAAACGAACGAATAGGCAGGTTGAGTACACTAACAAGTGATAAGCTGCTCTTGAACAAGAAAGTAATACTTCAGCGTCTTCTGCCTTAAATCCACTCCAAAAGCAAGAAAATTGTATAATTGGGTAACACATTTTAAGGTCTGCCTGAATTCGCCGGGTCTCTAACTGTAGTCTTGCTTGGGCTACTAGAGGTATCGACAGGTGGCGAATAGTAGATTGACCAACAGGTACATATGTATGTATATGCGAGTGCGAATATATATTGTAATTTTCCATATGCATCTCGAATGCTCGTATTCCGGTTTACACACAGGATTACTGTGAACACCGAACAGACGACAATTCAGATAACCTGTGGCACCGAGCTTATCTGTAGCGGATGACACAGATTGCCATCATTCGGAGAAAACGTGACATTCATACCCATTGAACTTGTCGGTTCGCAATCAACGGTACCGTGGATTGTGGCAGATTTTATTGATACCTGGGAAGCGAAACATAAACTCAAATAACGGGTGATCCAAGTAGAGATGCTTTTTTCAATAGACTTTTTTTTGACAGATCACGTGTGAGTCCTGTCATGCTGTCATGTTATTTTTGTTAAGTATTGTTTGGCATTTCATCATGGAAAGATTTTCGCCTGAACAACGTTTACAAATCGTTCAACATTATTACGAATATTCACGTTCTGTGAGGAATGTGTTTCGTGCACTTCGCTCAACTTATGGTCAACATAATCGGCTTAATTAGCGTGCTATTCGCAACACCATCACCCATCTTGAGACCCAGCATTCATTATTGGATAATATTCGACCGAATAGACCACGTGCAGCACGCAGTGAAGAAAATGTAGCGGCCGTAGCTGGGAGTGTACACGAAGACCGTGGAGAGTCGATTCGGCGCCGTTCGCAGCAACTCGGACTGACGTATGGAACGACTTGGCGCCGTCGAGATCTTAAATTGATAGCATACAATATACAGCTTGTGCAAGAACTGAAGCCGTCCGAACTTCCCAAGCGACATCGCTTCGCTCGATGGGCTCTTGAAAAGTTCCAAGAAGATCCGACGTTTTCGAGCCAAATTTTGTTCAGCGATAAGGCCCATTTCTGTCTCAATGTGTATGTAAACAAGCAAAATTGCCGCATTTGGGACGAAGAGCAACCTGAAGAGATTCAATAGCTGCCACTTCATCCAGAAAAAACAACGGTTTGGTGTGGTTTGTGGGCCGGTGGAATCATCGGTCCATATTTCTTCAAAAATGATGCCGGTGAGAACGTAACCGTCAATGGCGACAGTTATCGTGCCATTATAACCGACTATTTGATGCCTGAAATTGAAGCTCGTGATCTCGGCGACTTTTGGTATCAACACGACGGCGCCAGTTACCAGTCGAAATGCTCGAACGAGACATCGAACATTGGACTCAACGGATGGACCTTCTGAGACGTAGCCGCGGTCAACATTTGACAGACATAATCTTCAAAAAATAAATGCCAAAGAATGTTCTTTCAAATGATAATAAACATTCCCCATTCAATTGGAATTTTCTGTGTTTTTTTCTTTAAAAAAGTAGGGAACCTCGAAATGGATCACGCTTTATAAGTACATGTAATAATAACAATACGAGTATATATAAAAACACAATCAAAAGAAACCATACAGGCAGACGAAACGAACCTTGACAAAAAATACTAAATACATTACTGATACAAAAGAGAAGGCTAAGAGCAGGACGAACAAAAGTCCAAACAGTATGATATCCTCCTCTAAAACGAAGACCTAGGACAACCCATTCCTCGAAGAAGCGGTAAAACGTTCGGAATCTCTCTTCATATATTGTAGAGATGTCAGCATTCAAGATCCGCGCATTCATAGTGCTAAACTGAGATAATCTATGAAATAGACACATGGGGACAACATATATGCTACGACGCCGGAAAAAGGCTTCCAACGCGCGATAACCCGTCAGTATCCAAAAGGACCTAAATAATCAGTAGCAACACTGGTCAAGCTCTCTTATAGTCGAAGGCAGCTTGGTACTAGCGGCCATCCGCAGGGGAGGGATTCCCAACGACAAGTGGAGTTTCGTTGTGATCGTTACGCTCTCAGTGTACTCGAAAGTTTAGCCGTGCCCATCTCTCATCCGTAGCGATGCAGAGAAGGTGAGAATGGCGGCATCCACAGGGACAGAATCGTTATGAATCTAAGTCCTAAGTATACCACCAAGAGTTCAAAGAGCCGACGGCCACAATTTCTATATATTCTAATTTCTTCTTTATGGCTCCCCTCTCATCTGTAGCGATGTCAGCAGGATGAAGCTAAGCTTCTTCGGAGACAAGCGCTCTATTGACTGCTACAGAAGTTTGCTACGTGTGAAGTTTGGCCAGCTGTGACACAGAATGTTGTCGAAAATAATTACATCTCATCTCAGTCCAGTATTCATGGATTTTGATAGTTCTTTCGGTCATGTATTCTCTACATCCACTCACTGGTTCCACTGAAGAATGCAGCTAACCTACTTCGGAAACAAGCACCCTATTGATTGCTATGGAACTGCTCTGAAGAAGGTGTGGGTGGACAGAATGACTCATCTTCTGGTCCTAGGTCCTTTGTGAAGGTTGTCAGGCGTTTATGAACATAGGATATGAGAATAGCAGCAAGTGGCGTTACATTAAGAACGGTATATTTAAAGTGTACTCCCATGTGTTCAAGGAGCAGGTTGGCTCACCTTCCATCAGTGGTGATGCAGTCTGGTACCAGGGCAGAATAAAACTAAGGGACAAGTGGAGTTACATTGCGAACGTTATAACTCCACTACACTACCTGGTTCCAAAAAATCTGCCGGGCTAATCCCCTATCTATAGCGATGCAAGCTGGTTGCAGCGCAGAATGCAGATAACCCTTTTCGATGACAAGCGCTCTTTTGACTTCTACACAGCAACTCTGCAGGAAGTGCGTGATGTTTGGTCTGATGTGACACTCATTTTTACGTCTCAACCCTGGACCCATGTATGGATTTCGAAAGTCCTTTCGGTGTCTGAACCAAAAATACATAGCCTTAAAGACTGTAATTCGTGTTATCACACGAAACACTGGTCCCTTGTTGAGGTTGTCAAATGCTACTCGGTGATGGCGGTTATTAACATAGAAGATGAGTGTGGCCGCAATTGAGTAACTTAGGACCCATTCATTGATTTCGACAATCCCTTGGGACTTAAGGACTGTAATCTCACCTCAAGGACTGTAATCCCAGATTTCGAACTGGATGATTTATAGAATGCATGAACACAATTCCACATCCCGATGATCCGCCAGTATTTAAAAAGTGCAAAGTAATCAGTTATCTAAGGTTCCATGTAGAGATTGTCAAAGGCTAACTGGTACTGGCGGACATCAACAAGGTAGTTGAGAAATCCAGCCTTTCCAAGAAGCCGCAAGGTTAACGTCCCATTTTTAGATTCAATAATGCAAGTAACATGAGTTACTTTGAGATCGGCATATTATCAGTGTACTCACAGGTAATCAAAGCGCTCCCATTTGTAGCAATACAAGCTGGTTCCATGATATAATGAAGTAAACATCCTTCGAAAACAAACGCTCTGGAGTACTTCAGAATAACAAGGACATACTCGTATTCATTCTAGCCTAGGACCCATTCATTGATTTCTACAGTCTCTTTGGACTCGGAATCAGTACTACAGATTCTAAAGGATTGTAATCCCCTACTTCACCATATAATTGGATGATTGATTGATTAGTTGAACATAATTCCACATACGAATTATCCTCCGGTATACAAACGTCCAAAGTAATTAGTGGCAACATTGTCTAGGATCCTCTGTGGAGGTTATCAAAGTCTAACTGGTACTGGCGGATATCAAGAGGGTAGATGAGAATAGCAGCATTTTCAGCTACAAGTGGAGTTAAGAACCTAAGTCTTCAATATACTACCAAAAAGCCGCAGGACCCACATCCCATCTGTAAAACCAACACTACAGAGTCCAAAGGACCACAATTCGTGTCATCGCACCAAAACTGTGTGATTGATCGACTGATTGAACAGAATAACACTCCTTCCGGTCCAAGGTCCATTGTTGAGGTTTTCACTGGCAGTCCGGTGACGGCGGTTATTAATATGCGAGATGGGGACGGCAGCAAAAAAAGGTACTTTGAGATCGGCATATCATCATTGTACTCCCAGCAGGTCGACGCTCCCATTTGTAGAAATACAAACTGGTTCCATGGGAGAATGAAGCAAACCTCCTTCGAAGACAAACGCTATGGATTACTACAGAATAACGAGGAATACATTCATCTCAGCATAGGACCCATTCATTGATTTCTACAGTCCCTTTGGACTCGGAATCAATAATACAGATTTTAAAGGACTTCACATAGAAAACTGAATATTCGATCAATTGCCTGAACATAAGTACAGATCCCAATGATTAGCCGGTATCCAAAGGTTTAATGTAATCAGTGACAACATTGTCTAATGTCCTCTGTGGAGATTGTCAAAGGCTAACAGGTACTGTCGGATATCAAGATGATATTTGATAATTCCACCATTCCCAGGGACAAGTGGAGCTATGTTAACAACCTCTGTATACTACCAAGATGCCGCAGGGAATGGAGGAATTTTACCGACTATATTTATATTGATCTAGGGCGTACCACATCCATATTGGGGGTTCATAAAATAAAATAGGTCTTCCCATTACGTATGGGTCTGCCGGGAAAAAGCCCTGATTCATCAACAAAAAGCCCTGATTCTTGGGTCATGACTTTCGTACACAAGCGCTCTATAGAGTAGCATTCTTAGATATATAAGTCTATATATGGAGGGGCCTTCAATAACATAAAACCAGCCGCTATAATTGCCGCTTTAGCAACCCTGGGGGTTGATAGCAGTATACGTAGGTTCTGTCATAACCTTATGATTAGGAGACGCATTTCAGAAAGCTTAGGGTCCATATATTTATCAGCAGGGGAACGCCCCAAGTGGGTGTTTTGTCTCCTCTGCTATGGAATATCTCCATGAACAATATGCTGCTTTTTCTGGAGAGGATATGTGTCAGAGTTGTTGTCTATGCAGATGACGTGACAATAGCTTCAAACCCAAAATTTTGGAAAGAGCAAAGAAGGCTATGATAGCGCTATATTCCTATCATATATATATATACACAGCTCTGCAGAAATCCACCTTCTGCGCGATACTAAACAAAGTTCAGCGAATGACTGCTATATATATCACTGGTGCGCTGAGAACTACTCCAAGTGAGACACGAAATGTTATACTACATTTAATGCCGCTAGACATGATAGCCATGCAATATGCCGCATGTACTGCGATTAGACTCAAGGAACATAGTGTCATTCCAGACAGAATGCCTGACCTTTCGGGTACTGTTGATTACACTATGACTGAACCACTCTTTGACAAGAAGTATCTCACTGTTATAGCTGGTAGATTAGAATGGATGGTCATATCCAAGGACATATGTATATACACACGGTTCCAAACTCAATAATCAAGTGGACTTTGGTGTACTTTCTGACGAAAATGAGCTATCACTTACAAAAAGACTGCCTGATCATTGTAGTGTTTATAAAGCTGTATTCTTAGCTATTAAAGATGTAGCGAAATGGCTGAAAATGAATTTTCTGAACAAAGTGGGTATAAATAATGTAACTGATAATCAGGCTATCGAGTCCTTGGGTACTATATTTCTGAATTCTCTTAACGAGATAACTGAACAATTGAAAGATGTAGCGAAATGGCTGAAAATGAATTTTCTGAACAAAGTGGGTATAAATAATGTAACTGATAATCAGGCTATCGAGTCCTTGGGTACTATATTTCTGAATTCTCTTAACGAGATAACTGAACAATTGAATATTCAACTGCTGTGGGTGCTGGGCCACAGGGACATTCCAGGGAACTGCAAGGCAGATGAACTTGCAAGACTAGAAACAATCTTACACGCTACAGGGGAACTGGACTATGTGGACATGCTTTAAAGCTTTTCTTGAGAGATAGTGCACTTACGACAACATATGACAGGTGGTCACTAGTCAGGAACTGCATACATTCCAGGCTGATGTGGCCCGAAACTGTGGAGATGAAAAGAAAGAGGCTCTCATTTCTTTTGAGTGTTAGCAAACTTGGCTGATGTTGGAATCTGCCAACTTTTGAAAGCAATCAAATTGGTTTAACTGGAAGGGCTATGGATAACTTATGTTTTCTCTTACGTTCCTGTAGTAACACAATGGACTGTATAGTTTAAGTGAGTCTGTTTTACAGGCTGCCACTTTTAACCTAGCCTAACCTAACCCAGAGTCCTACAGAGCAACTCTGAAGAGAGCAGGTGAGATTTGGACAGATTCGACACTGAATGTTGTCGAAGAGGGGGGAATACCGCTTGACGCAGGGTCTGTTCATTGATTTTGGTAGTCCGAGTCAATAAAACGAAAGTTAAAGTATTGTAATCCCGGCCCTTCCACAGAAAACTGGAGGTTAGGTTGGCTGTACGGGATTTGATACTTATTTTGTAATTTGTAATAATTACTTGTTCATATTCCAGACTAAAGGCCATTTTCACCATCTTCAATTATACTACATTTAGAGCTGGCCTGCAGATATAGCTGAACTGCAGTTATAGCTGTTTAAATCGTGTGGAATATGAAAATTTTAACTGTAGGTTAGATTTAACAAATGGTGGTGAAAATGGGGGTAAGTATTGGTTTAGATGTCATTTGTATCAAAATAACATTTCTGAGTAAAAAAACTATATGGCTCAATTGACGAATCTAAATTGCTCCAACGAAAACAATGTTGTTGCATAAAAGAAAACTAAATTTCGCTATGTATCGAATTGTTTTTTGCAGCAACTAACATAAACATTGATTGACATTCATTCGAAAAATGCATTGCTGCAATGTACACAGTCGTTCTGTTTAAGCAGCATTTTTTCTTTCAGTGTACTGAATGCCGAGGTGAGATTACAAACTATTATCTTCCCTGAAAATTTAAAAGATTTCAAAACAAAATACATTTCTTTCATAGAACTTACATTGGTATCTCCCTGCCCATTCTCATCAATATCGCGCAATCGCTTCACGAATACCCCATTCAATTCTCCATTTATTTTCGCTGCATCACCTATAAATAAATCCGAACCCGAACGGAATTTCTGCACCTGTTGTTCATAATAGGCTATGGGAATCTCTTCCAAAGATGCTCGTTCATCATGTGAGGGATGCGTACATTGACGATCATTTGTTGGCGTTGTGGGAGGTGACATGGTGGTGGCGGTGGTTATGTGGCTTGGTGGCATCGCCATTGTTTGTTGTGTGCTCGAGAGGGCGGCCATGAAATAGGCACCGCTGAGAGGAAATCTTGTGGTGTTGGTGGGTGATAAAGGTGCACTGGTACGTCTGTCGGTGTTTGAATTCGAAACATAATTGCTTTGATCTGTGGTAGCATAAACTGCAGATTCACTTTTTATGCCACCCACTGAAGCAGAGGACGGGCTGTTGTACGGGGAGCTGCTGATAGGTAGTTGTTGGTGCTCTGATTTAGCAAAGATTTTACCTTGGACTTCTCCCGCAGATCTCGACTGCTGTGGTTGTTCAGAGTATTGGCTCGTTGCAAAGCCTCTTACATCCATGCCCATATTTTGTGGCGTCAACGAAAATCTTTGATTTGGCGGATGTGTGGGGAAATCTTGCATGCGGTTTGCTGCAATGGCATATGGTGAATTTAGTGATGGTGAACGTTGGGGTTTCGGTGGTGGTGTCTTTGCTGATCTCGTATCATTTGACGACGACATATTGTTTTGCATATTTTTAGGGATTTGAGGGAATTGTTTTTATGAATTGGTATTTGAGGTAATCCACACAATGGATATGGAGATAGCGTTATTTATCTTGTTCTTTAATCTTCTTCTTGTTCTTTAATCTTGTCTTTATTGAGATTGATTTTTTCCTCTCTATTTCACCGCTATGAAATGGAAAATTATAAACCAAATTTTGTTTTATTTCTTAGAAAAGGCGCACAAATTGTTTAATGAAAGTTTTTTTTTTAATTTAAAATTTTTAAATTTTATGAACATTTTGACATAGATATATTCACGCACCTAATTCGAACGTCAAAACTAAACAACACGCTATCAAAACTATAATTTAAGGTCTGTGATCAAAACTTCATATTAAATAAATAAATATTGACGGAACGTCACACAGTGTTTCGAAATAAATTGTCATGGACTAAAATTCCTTTACTTTTATTCTTGTATAGATTTTTGAATTCAATAAAAACGGAATGTAGACAGACACCAAAGGTTTTGTTAGGGGAACTGAGTCCAGATTCTCACGAGACCATTGTCTCGTATGAATCTGGACTAAGATCGATTGTCTCACGGTGGGACATTCCACACAGTATTTCAGAATCAATTTCCAGCCACTAAAATTGTGTGTCTTTTGTTCTACTAGAGATCTATGAAATAACTTGTGGAACATACTTTAAAAATTAGCACAAATTGACCATTTTTAAATTTTTTCGGATGGTTTTTTTACATATTTCCAAGTACAGTGAGGGCTCGATAATCCGAAGCACCTTTAATCCGAATATCCAGTAATCCGAACTGCAATTTCAAGTGCATTAGAGATTCTACAGTCCGAATTGGTTGCAACTCTTTAATCCGAACTGATTGTTTTGTTTCTTTTTTATTTAAATTTTGTCAATAACAAACAATAACTCATGGTTTCCAAAGAAAAAGTGCCGCTAGAACTTGTGGTGAATGCTGTTTTTACAGAAATGTATGTGTGCGTGTATGTCATATTGACTCTGTTAGGTCATATCAGCTCATCTCTTAGTTAAATAATTCTCTAACACATTGTGCCTGCGTCGTCTTGTTCATAAAAATGACATCTTCTAACGGGATGCAATATCTGCTCAAATGCTGGTATGCCTGTTCAAATAAGAAACAGCAACTAAACTCACTCATTGCGCTGTGTCTGTAAATAGCCTATAACAACAACAACACTGCAGTGGTTCATAGGCAGTCGACGACATTTCACTAATCGCTTATTCCTTTTTTTTGTGCTATTTGTTTTTATCGAATAACGATAAACGATCGTACAGGTTGTTTGATCTCATTAAATTTTTTAGCTCGTGACGATCGGTTGGTTTATTATTGTAATAAAATGTCTGTAAAAAGAGCTCATAAAACGTTATCAATTTTGGAAAAATTAAAAGTGATTGAAGACTCGAAAAAGGGTTTAACTGGGAAACAATTGGCAAAAAAATATGGTGTGGGGGAAGCTACAATATGCGATATAAAAAAACAAAGCGGTAGGTTTAAGAGGTGGGTAAATCACATGTAAAAAGTAAATTTGTAGCTTAATGGTTACCTCTACAGCTTCGCTGAAAACTCTACTCATAAGCTGCTAAAAATTCGCCGAACTCTGAAACCTGGAGAGCATAAGGATTTCGAACGTCAATTGTTTTCATGGTTTGAAAAGCGACGATCCAGGAATGTGCCAATATCAAAAGAAATAATATGCGCAAAAGCGAAGGCATTGTTCGTTCGCCTATATGGATCTGAAAGGCAATTTAATGCAAGTACGGGGTGGTACCAAAAATTCAAGAGGAGATTCTCTATACGCGATATGAAAATATGCGGTGAAAAATTGTCAAGCCGACCAGACCTAATTCCACAATTTAGAAGCGATCTAAACAACATTATTACCTCTCTGGATTTGGTCGATTCTCAAATTTATAACGCGGATGAATCAGCTCTTTTTTGGAAATTGTTGCCGGATAAGACATTGGTACATGCAAAAGAAAAATCTGCTCCCGGAAGGAAAATGTGCAAGGAGAGAGTTACTTTCCTTTGCTGCGCTAACAAATCCGGACTTCATAGACTCGATATTGTTGTCATAGGAAAGTCGCGTAACCCGCGCTCGTTTAAACGTCAACCCCCCGTGGAATATTACTCATCCAAAAATGCTTGGATGACTTCGAACATTTTTCTGGAATGGTTCCATACATCTTTCGTTCGACAAGTAAAATTATATCAAGCTGCAAATAATTTGCCAGAAAAAGCAATTCTGATTATAGATAACGCTCGATGTCACACAAGTGCGGAATTGTTGTCAGAGTGCGGAAATTACAGAACTATTTTCTTGCCACCCAATTGTACCAGTTTAATTCAACCAATGGACCAAAATGCTATCAGGCTAACAAAAATGCATTATAAAAAGGGTCTTTTATGTGAAGTTGTGAATTACAAAGAGGAAGACTATTCACAATTTTTTAAAGTTTTACAATTAATGATTGCTGCATTTTACTGAAGCTGTCTTGGCACAAAGTACGTAGAACCGCATTATCGTCATGCTGGTCTAAACTTTTTCCAGAAGAGTGGAACTCTGAAGAAAACTTACCGTTAGCTGTGCTACGCGAAGGACATATAAATGGTATACATTTTATAACGCAGACGTTCAACACGTCCTTACAAATAAATATTACTGAAGCTGAAGTTGAGGATTGGATTAACGAAATAGAAGAACTCGACGCAGTTGACCTATCATCGACGGATAGTGAAGAAGGCGTAGACAGCAATAACACGCCAACGGTCTCCCGAGTAAATAGCAGAGATGCTATACAGAGCTTTAATACTTGTATCAAATGGGCCGAAGAGAATGATGTCAGTACGGAGAATATTCTGGTGCTAAAAGATCTAAAAATCTCGGCAACAGAAAAATCGTTGACGAATGTTCGTCAATCAACCGTTACTGATTTTTTCAAGAAAGCATGTTAAGTGTTTGTACTATTTATAGTTTTATTTAAATACAATTAAATGGAATTGCATTTTTGTCACGAAGACCATTTAATTTTCATTAAAAAAACACTTTTTTTAATACATAATCTATTTTTCATATACATGTACTATGTATCTTAATTTGTTTTCAATAAATGGAAGACATTCCAATTAAAAAAAATTATTGATTTTTTAGTCCTGTAATCCGAATTTTTCGATAATCAGAATCAGGGTCTGCAATCAATTATTCGGATTAGCGAGACTTCACTGTATTTGATAAAATGGTAATCAAAAATATATATTTCTTATAAATGGTGGGTCATTTAAATTTGAACTACCGATTACTTTGACTTGTGATTTGAACCCTTTGGATTATTTTCTGTGAGGATCCATTAATGATAAATGTTACGCAAAGCATGCAGAGACAATAGAAACGTTGAAACATGAAATCGCAAAAAATTTACAAATCGGTTCATATTTTGGTATAGTCACCCTATAGAGGTCGCTCCAAAATATACGTATTTACGCCATAAATACCATATTATCTAAGCATTTTAACTGCATCTTTGCAGTTTGTACTTAATTTAGACAAGAATTTATCGCAGTAAAAATTTTTTAAATCAGTTCATATTTTGTTATAGTCCACCTATAGATGTCGCACCCAGAAAGGCTTATTTCAGCCGTAAACACGACATTTTCTAAGAAATTTTGCTGAAACTTTGCAGTTTGTATTGTATTTTGGCAAGAATTCATCTCTATAAAAATTATACAAATCAAATTTTATTTTGTTATAGTTCCCATGTAGATGTAGCTCTCAAAAATTCTATTTTAAGCCATAAATACCACATTTTCAGTTGAAGAGTTTGGCTGAAGAATTTGCGGCCTTAAATTGGGCTACAAATTGCAGCGTTCGTTAATTTAATAATTTGCTTAAACAGAAAGGATGGTTCCATTATTTGCTCCATATGCAAAGATTTTTCCAGTAATAGAATTGAATGCAATCCATGGTGAAGGGATTGCATTCATTTTCTCGAGTTACGAACGAATAAAAATGATTTTTCAACCGCGAAAAAATAGTTTTCTTGTGTCTTTTCTTAAACTTTTTTTTCACATATCGATTGATATTAAATTTGTAATCGTGATAATTAAAAAAATCGGGAAATTCGGTCGGAAAATACGTGAAAAACCTTACTCGTTGAAATGAAATTCCTATTCGTTCGTAACTGATACTTACTCGCTACGGGAAGGAATGTCTTCTTATATTATATTGTTTTTGAAAATAACAAACAAGTTAAAGCTGGGCTAAGTTCGGCTATGCCGAATCTTATATACCCTGCGCCATGGTTAATACATAAATATTCGAAAGATACCTTTGTATGGGCGCTTTATCAAAACGTGGACCTATGACAACAATTGGTTTTTAGTTATTTGTGGCGTTACGAAGTCAAATCTAGAGGAAACTTTTTAGTCTCCTTGACGTTAAGAATTCGAATTGGGGAGATGCTATATATGGGGGCTATATTAAAATTGGTATCATACGTAAAG
The DNA here is from genome assembly GCA_963930755.1 of Eudasyphora cyanicolor. NCBI lineage: Eukaryota > Metazoa > Arthropoda > Insecta > Diptera > Muscidae > Eudasyphora > Eudasyphora cyanicolor. The sequence continues at coordinate 266,276,651 of OZ005737.1, forward strand.
CGGTTAAGAAGATATGACTAATTTAGCAAATAGTAATTATGAGAAAAATCCTTAAGATAGGTAACTTTGGAGCTTTGTACCACAAGAACTACAATGAATTTTGAAAATGCAAAAGCGACAAAAAATTCCCGCACGCTGGTAGAATTATTGTGCTGAATTTTGTAAAAATTTAAAGGGTTAATTTTTTAAGTTGCTTTGGAATAATCCTATACTCGTATAAAAACGGAAAAATGTATGTCCGTAATAGACTTTCAATCTATCCAACCAAATATCCCAAGGATGGCTTTAGAGCACTAAACGAAGTAGCCCTCCGCCTTTACGATCTATGCGATTTGTATAAATAAAACATCTATAGATATGAAAAATGTAGAAAATGTCATTGTAACGACGCACAATGGGAAAAAATGGGTAAATACGCGCGCATAGCAGTATTTTTAATCTCACGACTATACCGTTAGAGATAGAGTCCAACGGTTTGGATTTTTCTTACTGTTACCATTTATCGCACAGTGGGGCTTCAAAATCGACTATGTGGAATATAGTGTGAAACTCCGAATATCGTGCCAAATTCAGTGATCTTGATTTTAAATTAAAGCTGACAAAATTTAGTTTAAAATATGTTTCAGGTGCTTGATTGTGTGTTGCTGCGTTTTAGATATGCAGACCATTGAAGTTCAAAAATATGTTTGTCAACATTGCGAAAAAAGTCTACAAAACCTGCCATGCTTATAAAATTGAAACTAAGACAACTTAAATAGGATAAAAGTGTGGGCTGAAATATTTTTGAAAGCTGAAATTTTACTATAATATACTTTACACAATGGTTCGTAGACTGATAATAATTGAAAGTTAAATTAAAAACAAAAAATAATCGGTCCACCCTAATACACACAAACTGCGGAAACGTATATATTTTATTGTAATTATATTTTTATAGGTTTTGTAGAAAAGTGAAGTATAAAAATTACTATAATCCTTATAATATTAACAAGATCTCTATTTTTAATCGTACTTGATAAAACTTGCAGCCGCGCGTTAATCCATTTATTCTCGTCCGTTCAGTACCCTTCGTAATTATTATCCGATTTTGCCGAAATTTCACAAACGTTATTTTTTTTAACCAAGAAGATCGGTCCATATTTTTCGGGAAAATTGGTTCATAGATTGATACAGCTCCCACACATATTTTCTATATTTAAAGAAAAAAAAGCACATATTTAAAGTACAAAAATCTGCCATAATCGCAAAAGGTCGCAAAAGGTCGCAGATAAACTAGGTACCGTTGGATTCATTCCTAAGTCACCTCTCTTCTCTATGTCATATGGTAGTGATCCCACGTGATCCAAAAAAGTTGTATTCCATTTACTGTGGATCATTTTTTTGAAAAACAAAAAAACTGTTGTTTTTACTTTGAAATATCTCTTCATCGGAAGGCGTCAAAAATACGTTTTATACACAAAAATTAAGATGAATATTACCTTATTATATGTTGCAAGTCCTATCGCATTTCACCAATAAACGCGAATTCTACAAGCATTTTAGTATATGCATTTTATCATCGCAATGTTATTTGCATTTATTAGTAAAAAAGACAAACTTTGAATGGTCATAACTCAAAATCGCCTGGAGATATTTTCATAAAATTTGTAGGTATTTTCATTAAATGTTATCCACAATAAAATAACACTCCCAAAAAATTGATTTTTGAAAGATGTTTTCAAAGTCTATGCGCGCATATTTCATCATATTTTCCCATCGTGCGACGTCACCCAAGAACCACAGTACAGATTTTAAATGATCTTGTTTTGTCCGAAAGCTTCTTCGTTAAAATGTGAGCGATATCTCACACATAGCTATTATTGAAAACGAAATATCTGGAGAACCATTGTATCTATTGTCCTGAAATTTGGTATGGTTGTATTTCACAGCATAGTGTGTGACTCAGGAAAAAATGGCGATATCGGAAAAGTGAGTGTACGATTCCTTTATTGAAAACGAAATATATCGAGAATCATAGCCTTGAAATTTGGCATATACACACAAAGAAAAAATTCGTTTCTGCGAAACGAAATATTAGACAACTACAATTCTCGTTTACGACGACTGAAATTCTTTTGGTCAGAACAAACAATTGCTTACGCGAAATAAGTTTCTGTCACAACAAACGAAATTTCAGTTCCGGCAAACGAAAATTGTAGTTGTCTAATATTTCGTTTCGCAGAAACGAATTTTTTCTTTGCGCGTACGCATTTACGAGCAATACGCGCAGTTTTACGTAAAATTTGGGATAACACAACAGTGGGAGAATAACGAAACACACCGCATGTCTCTACTTCACTAAAATGAAATTTGGAGGCAACAAAGTGTACCGGGTATCCGCTAGTAAAATATAAATTCTTAAAAATTCATCAAGATCGTATGAAAAATTTGTTCGTGATGATGACATTTGATGCTCTACAATACGTTAAATCGAAAAAGACATTGATATGGGAGCCATATCGAAACATGGATCGATATTTCCCAGTTATACTAGGAATGATATTAGGCTTTATAATTCTTTAAATTTAGCAAAATTTTCTCTGGTGTGTGGAGAAGTTGAATCCGAGGGGACCCTTAGATGAGAGATATATCAAAATATGTACCGTTATCGACCATTTTGACCATAATAGGTCTAAATAAACTATAAACTTCCAAATTTCAGCCAGATTAGTTGTAAAATGTGGCCCTAGGCAGGGTTACCATAAACTTTTTTCGGAAAGGATGACTTTTGTTCAGAAAAGGAGGACATTTGTGACATTTACAAAAAGAGTTTTGAACTTTCGGAGGACATTAAAAAACAGTAATTGGAAAGGATAAGCATTTTACTATGATCAAAAATTAAACTTTAAACCCGTAAGGAAGGTCTAAAGTCCGGCAGAACCGACTGTATGATACTGTATACCACCCCATCGGAGTAGAATAAGAAGAAATATTGTCAAGTTTTATAAAAGCTATTTATCTAGTGCTAATGATTTGTCAAACAATTTGTATTTTATAGCGCTTAGATGCCCAATTGGAGTCACATATATATTAGATCTATATCTAAATCTGAACAGATTTTATTCAAATCAGTTTTGTTTAATTTCAAAGTGATTGGAAAACAGCTTTTGTAGCGCTAAAAGACCAACTCGGAAAGAAACTATTTCTGTGGTTTTCTGGAACAACAGCCTATGTCGGAAATTTTCGATTTCGGGATTTTAACAAAAATGTATAGCGTATTATTATTATTATATTATCTATCAATCGATATGGTCAATTTTTTACATTTTCCAACACTCAGCTTATTACATTTAGTATTAAATGTACTGTGATCTCATGATCATTTAGATTTTTTGAGATGTGCTGTTATTTTTGAAAACCAAAGATATATGGGGTCTACATCTAATTCTGAACCGATTTTGACCAATTTCTTCACAGGTGTAAAAGAGTCTATTGTCAAATTTCAGCAATATCGCAGTGAAAATGCGACCTGTGATTAACTACCAACTTTGAATGGACAGACAGACGGACGGACATAGTAAAATCGAATCATCAAGCGATACTGAGTCCATCGGTGTACTTTACCCTCCACCATGTTTCGCATATTAATTGTTTTGTGTGCAAATAAACTCGTATTAACAACTTTCAGCTCAATTCGTTGAAATTTGTGGTTTCTGTAGCGTAAAGAAATCAAATCTTGAGGGAACTTTGTATGGGGGCTATATCAAAACATGGACCCATGACTACCGTTATTCACGTGAAAGTTTCCGGGTATAAATTAACCCTAGCTACCAATTTTCATCCCGATCAGTGGAAATTTGTTGTTTCTATGGCGTTAAGAAGACAAATTATATGGGGCTATATCAAACAAGTAAAAGCGTTAAGTTCGGCCATGCCGAATCTTATATACCCTCCACCATGGATAGCATGTGACCTCACAAAATAACTCAAACCTAAAGAAAATAACACCGAAAAACATAAAAAAATATAGTAGATGAGGACAGTAGGAATCACAACAAGTTAGATGCGATATATGGGAGCTATATCTAAATATGGACCGATATCTCCCATTTGCAATCCCAAACAAACTGCAACTATAAGAAGTATTTGTACCGAATTTGATCAACCTAGCTCTATTATTGCGGACTGTAGCGTGATTACCACAGACGGACGGACGGACAGACGGACATGGCTAAATCGTCTTAGAATTTTACGGCGATTAAGAATATATATACTTTATGGGGTCTCAGATGAATATTTAGAGGTGTTACAAAGGGAGTGACAAAATGAATATACCCCCCCCTCCTATGGTGGAGGGTATACAAATATTTCAGTCATCTAGCTGATGACCCACCCATCCTGTGATCAAGGGTATAAAAATAGTAAGGTATAAAAATCGAAAAATAGTATCAATCGTATGTTTTTTTTCGGAGATATTAATAAAATATGAAATATAAAAACTTAAAAAAACTTATTTGTGGCAGAAAAAAACTTAAAAGTGCTGTTTTTCATTTGAAAAAACTTGAAAAATAAGTTTAAACTTATCATCTGGTAACGCTGTCTCTATGACAAAAAGAATATTCGCTCAGGGTGGTGTTAGAGTATCATACTCGTTTAGCCTTCCATTAAAACCCGCTCCTGCCTACCAAAGAGAATAATTTCCAATTTCTTTTTTTTATCAATGAATTGATCTTGAAATCGCAGTTCTCTATTGCGAAGAAATGTTTGTCGTTGGCACACTTTTTAATTACAAAGCAATGCATTGTATTTATTGTTGTAGTTGACGTTATTGTTGCTGTTGTCATATTCATTTATTTTGTGTTTAATAGTAATAGTGAAAGGTCATTGGCGATCATTTAAAAGTTACGTTGTCTGTCGTTTGTTGTCTTCGGCATTGCGCGTTGTTGTTTGTTCGTCTGTCTGTCCATTCCGTCCGTCTCTGCTATGGAATGGAACTATGAGACTGTTGGTTGTGGTGTGTCTGTCCTGTCTACCAGCGATATTCGGTTAAATGTATTTTGCACAAGTCTCATGTTACGACAGTCTTTGAGACGACATGAATAAAAGTAGACGAACGGGAGTTCGGGCGACCAGGCGGACGGAGGGACACAGCCGCCATGCGATAGTTGAAATGTTTGTTGTTTCATTCATTAACGCACGACTACGACGACGCGAATTGTTTATTGGATTGGCAAACAGTCGCATGCGGCGGTTACACATGGCCACGCGGTACAAGGGGTGGGCGGGCATCCATGCGACCGACAAGATCAGACCAGACCAGACTTTGGTAACGGATTCCGTAACACATTCGAGTTCAAATCACATTCACTAATTGTTTTTCAGAGTCGCAAACGCAATTTGGAGGTACTCATTTTTAACGTCCGTCTGTCCATATGTCCGTCCGGTTGCTTGGTTCACCAAGATATTGCAGCTGTTTTATTAATTTGGCTGGGATTTTCAATGTTTGCGTCGCCTTTTGCGTTTTTTTCGCATTCACGTTCAGAGTTTGTAATAAATGTATGAATATAATAAATAAATATCTATGTATGTTGTGTATGTACATTCACAAGAATAAACATTCGATTAAATACTCGAATCTGAATTTTGACGTCACTTATTTATTTTGTATTGTTGATCTTCGATTCTTTTATGTTTATTTTATGATTTGTTGGTGTTGTTGTTTCTGTTTATTTCGCTTCCATCGTTATTGGTTCTTGTTCTTCTTCTTTATTGTGTTCGCTACCATATGGTTTTTTGGTTGGTTGTTCTTGTCGTATTCGAATTCATGCGCGATCTTTTCCGTTCGCGACAACAACGGTACGTTCATATTTCTCGACAAACTGTGACTGAATCGAATCGAATGCGGCCAAATAAAATTGAGGTGAAATAAATATCTGCTCACTTCGTTCTTTTGGTTTGCTTTGGTTTGCACGACGTCGCAGAGCGCGCCACACTCACTCACTAACTTGAAGTTGTTTGTAAATATGCTCAAGTCAAGACAACATTTACTGCACGACAATCGGCAATCTCCCCCATACAGAGAGAGAGCGTGCAAGCGAGATACAGGGAAAACACCAAGATTTCCCATGTAGAGAGATCTTGAAATCAGATAACAATTAACCCATTACGCCGTGCCGGATCTCAGACATTACAGAGAAACATTAAATAACAATTGTTGCATTCAATGCCAAAAAGTGTATGTCCTTTTGCAAATCTTTCGAAATATTGTTGTTAATATAAACTACACACCACACTGTTGTACAGAGTATTATAAGTTTGTTTTGGTACAGATGTTTGTAATACCATACAATTTTTGAGCTAGGCCCACCCTTAAGTATACCAATCGACTCAGAATCACTAGCAGATTCGATATAACCAGTTCTGTCCGTCAATTTTGCGATTTTTAAGGTTTGTTCCGCATTTTTTTTTCTCCTGTTCAATATCTACAACTTTGCTTCAGACACAAAAGAGATATTCCGTAGTAAACCGATATACCGTAGCATACCGAGAAAAAAATATGGAAAAAGTGAAAAAAATTCACCTTGAGCAAAAAAATTCGTATGACCATTAAATTACACTGCTCTACAAATTAGGAAACAAAATTTTACTACAGAAACGAGGCATGTTTTTTAACTTATCTGGGTGCGCTTAATCCGAATCCGGGCTATCACATCTTGATCATTTTTTATCGCATGCTGGTACTACTGTAAAATAGTCAATACTGACACTACAATTTCAAAATTACTAATTTGACAGAAGCCCACATTTATTCTAAATCGTCATAATAGTAGCATTTAAGCATACCAGGGCGATCGTGTGTTACTTTTTCAAGCTATTTTACTTTGTGTTTGGTGAATATTTGGTTGGAAAAAAAGGATATGCAATATCAGAATCATTAAAATATGCATATTTACATTATTTTGGTTTTGCCGTCAGGTTTGTTGGACAAACCGTGGACACCGACAAAGTTTTGAAATAGTTGCAGAACTTTTTTATACAAATGTTCAAATGGCAAGATAATCTATTTCGATTTTTTAATTCCAGTACATTGATGAGAGTCAAGTAACCACCAAACCGATTGTTATTTCTGTTTAACAAAAGTAGATGGATTCAATATGAAAAATCGAAAAAATATTACCTACGCGAATGCCCCATCTGTTTCCAAACCAGCTCAACGTCCACCAAATGATCCATTACGAGTCATTCCCAGTGCTACGAGCAGTTAGTCCGAAATATCTTACCAGCAGTGGTAGTTTATATAAGGCTGATAATGAACGCCATTTAGTGACTCAAGTTGAGCTGAACGATCTAATTTGGAATTTACATTTAACGAAGCAAGACGCAGAATTACTAGCTCACGCATGCAGCAGTGGAACATCTTGCAGTTGGGACAAAAGTAACAACCTATTGAGATAGAAGCTTGGAATTGGGTACATATTTCGAAAAGAAACACACTATTCTATAAACCCAGGAAAATAATTGTTTGGAATTCGATTGTAACAATAAAAATATAGTACTAGCAACAAAAAGTATATTGCCTACACCGTCTGTCGGTTGTATTTATATATAATTAGTTGAAACAACAATAATCAAATGATAATGCTTGCAACTAAATCGATGGTTGTATAAATCGAATTACGATTGTTTTTTTCAATGACACTCGATTAGTTGTGGTAACCAATTTTAAATTTTCATTATAGTACCAGATGATCGATTTTTGGTTGTGACAACCAATGTTTTATTCTTGACAACAAGAATTGTATCAATAGACCAAAGATTATTATTGCAACGAATAATTGGTTACTACAACAGAAAAAATATTAATAAATAATCGTTTATTGTAAGTAACAAAAGTAACAACCTATTGAGATAGAAGCTTGGAATTGGGTACATATTTCGAAAAGAAACACACTATTCTATAAACCCAGGAAAATAATTGTTTGGAATTCGATTGTAACAATAAAAATATAGTACTAGCAACAAAAAGTATATTGCCTACACCGTCTGTCGGTTGTATTTATATATAATTAGTTGAAACAACAATAATCAAATGATAATGCTTGCAACTAAATCGATGGTTGTATAAATCGAATTACGATTGTTTTTTTCAATGACACTCGATTAGTTGTGGTAACCAATTTTAAATTTTCATTATAGTACCAGATGATCGATTTTTGGTTGTGACAACCAATGTTTTATTCTTGACAACAAGAATTGTATCAATAGACCAAAGATTATTATTGCAACGAATAATTGGTTACTACAACAGAAAAAATATTAATAAATAATCGTTTATTGGTTATCCCAATCATTTCTTAAATTTAGAATAGTTAAATGTATTTTGGGAAATACAACCGAAAGATTGGTTGCTGTTCTTTTGCTGATACATGACAAACAAAAATAAAATTACTCGACATAAAAAAATCTTCAACATTTTGTTCAAGAACGGAATAGGTAATCAAAAATAGTCTCGTGTGGATAATAATGTGTGGAATGCAGAAAAAATAAAAGCAACAATCCTGAAATTGAAAGCACAGGTTAAGCGATATTTGCATAAAAGCTTTGTTTTTTTTCTTGTGCTAAAATGTGTGTCAAATATTTCCACATCTCATAATAGTGATGAATTTGTAATGTGGGATTTTTAATTTTGTTATGAATTATTTTGTTTTTTGTTCAATAAATAAAATAAAAATTAATGAAAACAGTTTTTAATTAATTGTCGGTAGTATATGACTGACAAATTGTCAGAACAACCAATTTTTTAAAACATTTGGTTGTGGCAACTACAACATATAATCTAAGCCACCATTTTCGTAGTTGGCGCAACCAAATTTTTGTCAACATGGAATCAGAAGTATACAACAACCAAAATATTGGTTGTCCTGATGGAATCGCATGATAGTAGACAGAACTACCAAAATTCGGTTGGCAAATAATTCGGTTGAGGCAACCAAACTGTATTCTGTGTGTATAAATACAACCGACAGACGGTGTAGGCAATATACTTTTTGTTTCTAGTACTATTTTTTAATTGTTACAATCGAATTCCAACCAATTATTTTCCTGGGTGTATACAAGGAGGTTTCACAAAATATTCTTGTTTCCTTTGTCTATGGGACAGTCGCGCTATATGTCATCATACGTCAGAACAGAGTGGCCAAAAAGAACTGAGTATTCACCAGAAAAACAAAACATTTCAAATAAACTATTAATTGATCCAAATGACGTTCTTCTTCCGCCGCTGCACATCAAATTGGGACTTTTTAAGAATTTTGTCAAGGCTTTGGACAAAGATGGCGCTGCACTTAAATATTTGTTAGCAGTTTTTCCTAAAATTTCATATGCTAAAATCGGTGTGCAACAAACAATGGAAGCGTTCTCACCAAAATTTAATGAAAATTGAAATAAATTATCAAGGATTTTGGGACAAAATCATGCTGGAAGAATATTGCTGGACTCTAATACGTGACACCGAACTAACAAAATACAACGAAGTTCAAATAATGCCATTTACTTTTGAAAATTCATTGTAATTTTTAAATAAACTAATGATTTTTTATATAAAAAACGAGTAAAGACATTTTTTTGTATCTCGAAAACCTGACGTGATAGAGAAAACCCAATTACAGTTTCGAATTTAGCACACCAAATTACCCCAGGAAAGATAATTGGTTGCTCCAGTACAAAAACTTCACACAGAATACAGTTTGGTTGCCTCAACCGAATTATTTGCCAACCGAATTTTGTAGTTCTGTCTACTATCATGCGATTCCATCAGGACAACCAATATTTTCGTTGTGGTATACTTCTGTTTCCATGTTGACAACAATCATATTTGGTTGCGCCAACAACGAAAATGGTGGCTTAAATTATCTGTTGTAGTTGCCACAACCAACTGTTTTAAAAAATTGGTTGTTCTGACAATGTGTCACATATACTACCCACAATTAATTTAAAACAGTTTTCATTAATTTTTATTTTATTTATTGAACAAACAACAAAACAATTCATAACAAAATTAAAAATCCCATATTACAAATTCATCACTATATGAGATGTGGAAATATTAGTACACGAAAAAAACACAAAACTTGTATGCAAATTTCGCTTAAGCCTGTGCTTTCAATTTCACGATTGTTGCTTTTATTTTTTACTTATGTAAAACATTTTGAACAACATATTCTGCATTCCACACATTATTATCCACACGAGATTATTTTTGATTGCCTATACCGTTCTTGAACAAAATGTTGAAGATTTTTTTATGTCGAGTAATTTTATTTTTAGTTTGTCATGTATCAGCAAAAGAACAGCAACCAATATTTCGGTTGTATTTCCCAAAATACATTTGGGAAATGATTGAGATAACCAATAAACGATTATTTATTAATATTTTTTCTGTTGTAGTAACCAATTATTCGTTGCAATAATAATCTTTAGTCTATTGATACAATTTCTGTTGTCAAGAATAAAACATTGGTTGTCACAACCAAAAATCGATCATATGCTACTATAATGAAAATTTAAAATCGGTTACCACAACTAACCGAGTGTCAATGAAAAAAACAATCTTAATTCGATTGATACAACCTTCGATTTAGTTGCAATAATTTTCATTTGATCATATCAATGTTATTATTGTTGTTTCAACTAATTATTTATAAATACAACCGACAGACGGTGTAGGCAATATACTTTTTGTTGCTAGTACTATTGTTTTATTGTTACAATCGAATTCCAACCAATTATTTTCCTGGGTGTTGTTGGCTAGGTTATTATTTGAGCCAACTTGACTAAACGAATGATGCAGAAGTTCATATTTTTGGAACTACTTTCACGTCCAATTCTTAGAATTGAGTCCCAAATCAATGAGTTGTACTGTGTTATCGATCAGTTGAAATTTGTCTCTATGACGTTAGAAATCAAATCTGACATATGCTTTATATGGGGTCTAAATCAAAAAATGGACATATATTGCCCATTTTCAATCCCAAGTTACCTGCAGCTATAAGAAATATCTATACCAAATTTCAGTCATCTAGCTCAATTACTACATATTGTGGAACGTAGAACATATACTGTCAAATTTGGTCAAACTTGGTACATATTTAGATATAGTCCCCATACATATATGTTCCTTCCGATTTATGCCTCTTAGCGCTATATAAGCTGTATTGCATCTGCAATCATTTTGAAATTTGGGAGAGTGAAGTCTCTCGATCCAGAGAAGATCGCTGCCGAATTTAAGGAAAATTAGTTATAGCCCCACATTTCTCAATAATTCATTGTAAAGTTTAACAGATATTAGTTTGTTGAACCAAAAACAACTCGATCCAGATTTAAATATAGCCGCAGTGTATAAATATATCCGATTTTGAATCTAAACTGTATAAAATACAATTTTTTGGACAGATCAGTATCATTTTATTTTGCTCTAATATGGTGTTCGACTCCGCTCAATCTTTTCGCATCCTTACTGGTTTTAACTATAAATAGTAGTGACCCAAAATAAGATTGTTATATATTGATCGATAGGTAGTGGTTATCAGAATCCATTTAGGTTAAAAGCTCAAAATATTAAATTCCCGACAGTTATTCTCGAGTTATGCTGTAATAGGTGGTTCAACGCCTATTTTTGTGACTTATCTTTATTTTAATAGATAAACTAAATAGACCCACTCCGCTAATAGACCACAAACTTTTAAAGGATGCTTCAAGAAGAGTTAAAACAAGTTTTAATCCACAGAAAACGCTAACATATATATTTTTTATTTTTTAAAAATATGAAGAAAAAGCTTTCGAAAACACTTTGGACAACTTTTTCTAAATATAGGGTGTTTTTTTTAGGGGTATAGAACTTCGAATTGAAATAAAACACAAGAAAATCGTTTTAAGGTCCATCAATTTGGCTTTATTGGAAGGATAATTTTATGCCATTAATGTTTAAATATGATTTCGGGCATGTGGCCGCCGCGGCTGGCTCGAATAAAGCCAATTCTACAGGTCCAATTTTCAACCACTTTTTCGAGCATATGGGGCCGTATGTCGGCAATAACGCCACGAATGTTGGCTTCCAATTCCCCTAACGTTTCTGGTTTGTTGGCGTAGACGAGCGACTTCACATATCCCCAAAGAAAATAATCCAATGGTGTCAAATCACACGATCTTGGTGGCCAATTGACAGGTCCATTCCGCGAAATTATGCGCTCATCGAATGTTTCCTTCAATAAATCGATTGTGACGTGCGCTGTGTGGCATGTAGCGCCGTCTTGTTGGAACCATAACTCATCCACATTCATGCCATCCAATTCGGGAACAAAATAGTCGGTTATCATGGCTCTATACCGGTCTCCATTAGCTCTCCACAGCTCCAATTGCTGTGCACGGTGGCGAATCGATTCATTCGGGTCCTCTTCAACACTTTGCTCTACAGCGGCAATTGTTTCTTCGGTGCGCACTGTTCGACGTCTCTGCGGATGCGTATTATCACATAGAGTAAACGTAGTGCGAAAACGATCCATGGTTAACCGAATTAATTGCTCTGATGGACGATTATGTCGACCATAAAATGGACGGAGCTTGCGGTAAACTTCGCGAACTGAACCATTATTTTCGAAATAAATTTTCACGATTTGCAAGCGTTGTTCTTTTGTCAACCTGTTCATGATGAAATGGCAAACCAAACTGAACATAAATGACATTAGAGTTGCCAGATTTGACCACAAAATGCCAGTTTTATCTCTATTCGAAAAACAAAGCTGTAAAAAAAACACCCGGTATAACACCGTGCGACAAATGTCAACTTTTTTTGTCCCCCATAAACGAAACTATATACAAGTGAAACTAGAGACCATAGGTAGCAACACTGCATACTCACTTTTTTATTTCGTGATCGTTTGTCCTTTTACAGGACTTTTAAAATATCAAGGATAACATTTTTGAATTATTTTTCTTTGCATTTATTACAATGAGAATTGATAAATATGCATATCAAATTTCATCCAATTGCACTTCATAATTGTGTCATTTAAAATTAACGAAATTGTTTTTTGTAGAAAATCTTCCCTACATTAATATATCGTCATCAGAAACGAAAAAGGGCCTATCATCATGTTTGAAAATTTTACAGGAGAAGCAAAAAAACTAAATAAAATGAAAAGTGTTGCCGTTAGAAAAACGAAGTTTTCAGGATATTATCTAAACATATTGATGCATATATAAAATCACACAAACATGATTTATAACTTGTTTGTGAAAATTGCGTGAAATAGTATTTTTTAACTATGAAAAAAGAAATAATTTGTTGTTAGGCCCTTTTGAATTTCGTTAAAAAATTCGCCATTTTTAATATTACGCCGCTAAAAATTTGTCATGATGTGTATTTTGATGCAGGTTACCAAAATCCGTCAAAAACTGAGTTTCCATTTTTCTTGTTGTTAAGCCCTTTATCGTTTCTGATGACGATATGTATCGCCCATGTGATGACAATCGCGTGAGTTCAAATCGCAAAACACAAAAAATTTCCCCTTAAATTTTAATGGTCTTCGAAATCAAAATTTTAATAAAATGCACACATGGGTGTAGTTATTTTTCACTGTAATTAATAATTTGATTTTAATAAATCCAAATTGTTGTGCTAAAAAAGAATTCAGAACATGCATTTTGCGACTTGAAATCACAATCGCCAATTTTAGGGGAAATGCGATTGCCATCACATGGGCGTATATTTTAATTCAAATTTCATCATTTTTATAGAAAATTTCAGCAAAATCTAATAAAATTTGAATTTTTATAAAAAACTTTTTTAAATTTTGTATTTCCAAAAATTTCGTCAAAATTGATTTTTTTAAATTCGTTAAAAATTAATTTTTTTCTACAAAATGTGTCAAATTTGCTGTTGTTATTTATTGTTGGTCTGTGCTTTTGTTATTCAGTCAGAATTTATTTGGTTCGAGACCATATGTTTCAGTTACTTTCTGTCTATTGATTATTTCGCAAATATTGTTAAAAATGTATTTTTATTAAAAATTTGGTTTTTTCTAGAAAATTACGTGAAAAATCTATTATTCTACAAAATGTCCTTAAAATTACATATTTCTAGAAAGTTTCTTCGAAATTTAATTTTACTAAAAAATTGTGCTGAATTCCTTTTTTATTTATAATTTCTTCAAAATTGAATTTTTCCAGAAAATTTCCTTCATCGGCCTTTAATAAAGTCAACGAACTTTATCCGGGCAATGACCACTATTCGGGAGTCATTGTCCTTTAAACGACCTTTAATCCCTTCAATTGCACTTAGTCCGCTCATTCCACTTATTGTTAAATTTTTTTTTTCAAAATTTTCTAGAAAAAAATTTGTTTCAACAAAATTTTGTAGAGAAAGGCAATTTTTACAAAATTTTTTAGAGAAATTCAATTTTTCTAGAAAAATTTCAAAAACAAAATGCTATTTAACCGAAATTTTGTAGAACAATTTGATTTCAAAAACATATTTTAGAAAACAACAAACTTGAAGGAATTTTTTAGAAAAGTGCAAATTTTAAGGAATTTTCCGAAGAAAGACAATTTCGTAAATGTTTGTAGAATGAATAGCATTTTTATAGAAAATGTCATCCAAATGCACTTTCATAATTGTGCCCTTCAAAATTGAATGTTTTTCTAGAAAATCTTCCCTTCATTAATATTTGCATGAAAATTGCATGTTTTTGTAAAATTAGTGGAAGTTATATTTTTATATCTAATAAAAATTTAATTTTTATAGAAAACTTTGTCGAATTTGGTATTTTCAAATATTTCGTCAAAATTGATTTTTTTCGAAAATATTGTTAAAAATAAATTTTTATTGAAAATTTCGTTTTTTTAGAAAATTAAAACGAAATTTTTAATAAATTTAATTTTTCCAGAAATTGCATTTTTCTCTAAAATTTCTTCAGAATCCTGTTTTTCCAGAAAATTTTCTTCGTCGCTCTCAACGAACTTTAATCTGGGCAGTGGCCACCAATCAGGAGTCATCGTCTATTAATCCACTTAACTTCTTTAATCCGTTTCATCGACTTTGAAAATTCAACAAAATTTTTCTATAGAAAATTTCAGCAAAATCTAATAAAATTTGAATTTTTATAATAAACTTTGATTTTGAATTTTCAAAAAATTGCATGTTTATTGTAAATTTAGTGGAAGTTATATTTTTATAGAAAATCTAATAAAAAATTAATTAATTATATAAATTATATTTAATAATAGAAAACTTTGCCAAATTTGGTATTTTCAAAAAATTTCTAGAAAGTTTGGTCAAAATTGTTTTTTGTTGAAAATTTCGTTTTTTAGAAAATTATGTCATAATTACATAACATATTTCTAGAAAATTTCTTCGACGTTTAATTTTTCCAGAAATTTAATTTTTCTCTAAAATTTCTTCATTGCCCTTAACGACCTTTAATCCGGGCAGTGGCCACTAATCAGGAGTCATCGCCTATTAATCCACTCATCATCTTTAATCCGTTAAGGGCCTCTCTTAATACGATCATCGACTTCGAAATTTCAAAAAAAATTTTCTATAAAAAATTAATTTCAAGAAATTTTGTGGAGAAATGCAATTTTAACAAAATTTTTTAGAGAAATGCGATTTTTTTCTGGAAAAAAAATTAAATTTCAACAAAATTTTGCATTTCAATGACATTTTCAGTTAGTTCAACGTAGTTAGGTGTAGAACAATTTGATTTCAACAAAATTTTTTTAGGAAACTACAAATTTGAATGAATTTTGTAGAAAAATGCAAAGTTGAAGGAATTTTCTCAAAAAAATGCAATTTCAACAATTCTTGTAGAAAAATTTAATTATGTATGATGAAATTTTCTAGAAAAATTTTGTAGAAAAAATTTAATTTCAACGAAATTAATTTTGCAGAAAAATTTAATTTCGAGGACATTTTCAAGAAAAAATAAAATTTAAACGAAATTTTATTTTATTACGAGTGTTCATATTAAAAAAGGAATATAATTTACGATAATTTTTTTGTATGAAGGAGGTGGGGCCCATGGGATTGGGAAGCCTTGCGTTTCAATACATTTTAAGTCATTTGAGCTATGCTGGTCCATCTGTCTATCTGACAGATGCCTCTCATAAAACTCAAAAGGAGTGACCGATCAAATTTTTTTGTGGTGAATTGTTGGTATATCTCAGCCTAAGCTCCAAGATATACCATATTAGTCCACTCTTTCTGTTATCTCCTTACAAGGAGTTAAAATTTAGTGATATATTGGATCGCCACTGACTTCTTTCTATACTACTTAATCGAATCTTTCGAAGTTTCACACACAAAAGTATATTTATCCGTATGAGCAGTAAAACTGCTCAATTTTTGTACATTTATTTTATTTTACAATCCATATAAATGAGCGAAATATGGGCCCTTTCGTTACGTCCCATGTCGGTTCATGTTTAACGGGTCTGTTCTGTAATCACGGCGATTTGATATCACCGTGATTTTAAAATCACCGGCGACTTAACATCACTTTTGGAGTTCGAAATCACCCGAACATATTTCGAACAATCTTTTTGGGAGGCTATGAGTAATAAACCGGGCGATTTCGAACTCCAACAGTGACTGTAAGTCGCCGGTGATTTTAAAATCACCGTGATTTCAAATCACCTTGCTACAGAACAGACCCGTAAATGTAGTCCTCGCACTCAAACGATTTGGTTATTGTAATTATTATGCTCAAATGTGTGTCTAATTTATAATAAAAATAGCCAAGATGGACAACTTTTAAAAGGTCCCTCCTAAGCACCCAAACCACAAGAGTGCCCCAAATTAGTTATTATTTATTGTAGACCTGTAGAATTTTATTTGATTTTCGGATAGTTCGGCTTGAGGTCCTGTGTTGGAAATTAAAACTTGTTAATTTTCGATTTTTAATTTATTTATTTTTATCCAATATTTCGACTAAAATCTTTAGTCATCTTCAGGGATCTATTAAAAATAAAAGAAATAAAAAATTTTCAGAATCATCTCAGAAACACCTCTGCTCCGACCAAAATAAAAACGTTTTCCATCCACTGGGCGCGGATAATTTTACTTCAGATAGTGCGACCAAATTAAACAACTGTTGTTTTTTTTTTGTTTGTTTTGTATTACTTTACATTCATTTTATTTTTATAGTTCTTGTTTCTTTTACTTCTTTAATAATTATTAATTTGTTAATATTTTATACTTAAATATTAGAAAAAAAATAAAACTCAAGTTCTGTTCTGTTGTGTTTTAATAATTCTTTTTTGTTTAAATCCATTCACAAAATATAAAAAGGAGAGGAATTTAAAGAAATGCGGCGATGATAAAACAAAATATAACGGAATAGGGAAGAGGAAATTCGTACTGTCTAAAAAATATATGTACTTATTAAAATAGAAGTATGTAAAGTGAGGATTTCTTTCTTGTTTGTTTGTTTTGTAATAAATTCTTAGAAATAATTTGCTTGGTTTTTTTTTAATATAATTGAGTAAAATCTTTAGCAAATAAGAAGACTACATAAGAATAACGACATTTAAATCGTTGAAATTTACAAAAAGCTGTTATGAACTGGGATTGTGAAAGGGGTAAGAAAGTTATACTCAATTATATTTGTTGTTTTCTACTTTTATTATAAATTTTATTAAATCAACAAAATGATTATAAAAAATACTATTTAAGCAAATCAAGTGAGAAATTTTGTAATTTCTTTAGTTTATTTTAAGGTTTAAGATGGAGCGTGGGTGTGGGTGTTGGAGTGGGAGAGTGGACTGCAAGGTGGAAGATGAAGCTTGGGGAAGGGAGCATTTTTAATCTTTTGTTTTATTTTATTATGATTTGATTCTTTTAATTTTATTTTATATGTATAGCATTGTTGATTTCTTTTGATGAATTAGTTTTTATTTATATTTTCTCATCAAAATTAGCTTTGAATCTCTTTTGTGGTTGTCCGTTTCTTTTTTTAAGTTGAAGTGAGATTAGTTTTCTCTTTCATTTTTATAGTTTGGTGGTGTTGGCGTCTGGGGGTTTCTTTGGGGGGTTGGGTAAGGTCGGATTTTTTCAAGTTAGTGTAGTAGGCTTATTGTAGTAACAGCATATAAAATACAATTATTGTAATCATAAAAAAAATCATATTCAATTTTTAAATCATTCAAATAGTTGGTAAATATGTAAACAAAACTGTTCCCAAAGAAATGTCTTAACACTTTAGAGATCTATACACATGGGAGATCTTTTTAGAAGAAACATTCTATGTTTTCTGGAAGGTAGGGAGGAAAAGAAGAAATTGCAACAAGGTTTTCCAGATTATTTTGAACCAAACCAAGAAATTCACATGTTTAGAAAATAAAATCAAAATGCTGCTTAATGTTTGAAATCTAAGAATCTAGAGGAATCCATTTCTTTAAGGAGAGAAGGAGACAGAATTTCAATTTGAAAAATTTTTCCAAGAAATACCAGATTACTACAATTCTGTTAGAAGTTGGGAGAGAGAGCGAGGAATTAAGCTTGTGGAGGTTTCAATTTTCAATTTTCAGTTTTTAAAATTTATTTAAAAAAGAGGGCTTCGTCTCATATGTATGTGTGTGTGTATGTCCTTGTTGTTTTAATATAATTAAAAATCTAACTATAAATGAGTTATTAAATATTAAATCAATTCTCTTTTTATATTCTTCTTCTCGTTCATCTTTTCAAAAAAAAAAAACAATATGTCTAATACATCGTATTTTTTCCGGTTTAAAGTTTTAAACACTCAAGCATATATCGTGGATACTTTTTGTGTGTGTGTATGTTCTAATCTGTTCATCTTCTACAATTTAAAAAGATTCTTACGCGCTTGTTTTGGGGTGTTCTTCTTCTTCTTTTGTTTCTATGTTTGATGACGGTTGGTGAGAATATGGATTTTTTGTATTCATATGAATAAAAATTGAGAGAAGTGGTTCTTGTTGTTCTTCTTCTATTCTTCTGGGTTGATTCTTCTGTTGATTTCTTTCATTCTTCGCTTAAGCATGAATATTTAGTGTGTGTGTGTGAGTGTGTGGGTGTATGTATGTATGTTTCCATTATCGCTGACGTTTAAGCTAAATAAACATAAACTTTGCGATCATCGGGCGTCCGGGCCAAGTATTCTCTTTCGATGAGACCTTCTATTCGCTTCTTAATCAATACCGGTGAGGGTAGGAATCGCGATTTCAACTGAGATGTTACATCGGACACCAGTAGATTGTGCTGGGGAATACAAATAAAGGAATGTGAGTTTTATATAAGAAATAATAAAATTGTTTTGATTATAATTCTTACCGGCATGCGCTTTCTGGCTTTCATAATACGAACAATCGCCGCTTCGATTTCATGTTTACGATCTTCATCCACTTTACCACGAGTTTCCTTACGTTCTGGCTCAGTATCGGCTTTAGCTGCCACAGTCTGAATTTTAACTCTGGCAAAAGGAATAGAAATTATAGTAAATAAAGATAATATATAACTTAACTTAAAAAAGTAGTTTTCTTTTTTTAGTTGCTAAAAAAGTAATAAAATGTGAAAATGTACTAAACACAAAAGGCAAGAACAAAATTATCAGTTGTCAAAGGGAGAGAATATTTAATTTTGCAGAACTTAAGCAAAAACTTTTTTGAGGTGGTATTAAACAAAGACAAATAGAATATAAGAAGACATTCCTTCCTATAGCGAGTAATTGTCAGTTACGAACGAATAGGAATATGATTCCAAGGAGTGAGGTTTTTCGCGGATTTTCAGACCGCTTTTCCCGATTTTTTTTGTCATTGTCACAATTAAAAAATTAATATTAATCGATAAGTGCAAAAAAAGTTCAATCAGTGTTCGCGGAATACTGTTTTTTTGCGTGTTACAATTCATTCCTATTCGTTCGTAACTGATAGATTTTGACGTTTCGGCCTGAAGGAATGTCTTCTTATATTCTATTTGTCTTTGGTATTAAACTCTCTTATATCCTCGATATATGTGAGTTTAATACACCCCAAAGTGGCATTCATATACATAGCGGAAAATATATCAGGCCAAAGGACTTCAGGTCAAATAGTCTATCCTCGTTCCTACTGAAAGGTCTTGAAAGGCTTTTAGCTTATTTCATTATAGAAAACATGAATACAGAAATCAACATACATACTGCAAGGGCAAGTCTACAGAATGTGAAATCACCTGGCCCTGATGACATTTCTCCAATAGATATGTAGAAACTTATGAAGTACATCATGCCACGGCTGGAGAAGGCATATGCCGATGGAGGGATACCAAAATGGTATTCATAACCAAATCGCAAAAGATATTACACACTAGTCCAAAAGACTTAAGGCCAATTAGTCTATACTCGTGCCTATGTCAAGGTCTATAAAGATTCTTAGATTCTTTCATTAGAGAAAACCTAGGTGCAATGGCAAGTCTACAAAATCGGCCCTGCACGAACTTGTGGGCTCTATCGAATAGTCCCTATGTTTCAATGTGATAACCTTTCTCGATATATAAAACACATTTAACAACATTCTCTCAGATGTGGTAATTGCGGCTTTCAGGAAGTCTCGGAGCCAAAAACCTAAAAAGGTTTGTAATCAGGGGGGGGGGGCTCCAAAACGAGGAGTACTGTCTCCACCAATTTAGAATCTAGCGGTGAGTGGAATTCTTTTGGATCAAGAACTTTGCCGCTGCAAGTAACTGGCAAATTTCCCAATTCTCCAATAGAAATATAGAATATGATGAAGTACATCATGACCTGGCTGGAGAAGATATATAGATGGCTTAATATAAATAGGGTGTATCTTGATTTTTGTCATAATTAATTTTTCGTTTTTTCTGGTGGAAAGCTGTCAAATGCGCCATAATTTGTTTACATTTTCGGAGGCTATAGTTACAAACAAAGGATTTATAGGTATAGTAAAAATCCCATAAGTCTAGTCAATGAATTTGTTTGATTTTTATTCGCTTTTTCTTGCCCCTGTTAAGGACCTACAAAATCGAGATACGCCCTTTTTATATTAAGCTATCGATATGCGGGCAGCATTAAGCTCATATCCCCGCCAAACGATGAAGACATACTAAAGTTGTATTCATACCCAAAGAGAGAAAGATAACACACACTAGGCCGAAAGACTTCAGGCCAATTAGTCTATCCTCTCTTAGATTCTTGCATTAGAACCTGGATACAACACTCTTGTCGGGGAAACAATATGCTTCAAACTAGGGATGTAACGAAAGTAGCTTTAGCGAAAGCGAATGCGAATTTTGAAATATATTTCTTGAGAATGCGGATGCGAAAGCGAATAGTGAAATATGTACTTTTGCGAAAGCGAATGGGAACAATCTTTTTTTTTTGCGAATTCGAAGCGAATATTCAAAAATTGATTTACCAATGCAAAGAATTTAGATTCATTTCAACATCCTGACTTTTAAATTCAATGTATGTATTGCAGTTGGGAAATTGCAAAGCAAATTTATCAAAAACACACCCATTTTAAAAATCACCGTTTTTAATTTTAATTAAATTATGTACGATAATTCGTCGGGGTGTATGCGTTTTTGGCTTTTTTAGTTTTTCAAAATTCATTGTAGTTTTTGTGGTACAGAGAATTTAGGGGTTGATCTGTTATTGATGTTATTTTGTGTTTTTCTCACGGTGGAGTTGAGCTGAAGATCAAAGGGTTTCCGTCATATTGGTCCATAAATGGGTAAATTTTTAATAACACGAATATAGCGCCACCTATCGGAATAAACTATTATTTTGACTCAATAAAATTGGTCTTTTGGATCGTACATCAAGAATTCATTTTGAATTTTTCATGGTCTGTTCATCATAGTTTGACCCTTTAGTACCAACAAAATTAAGGACCTGAATTGATACTTTTCCTAGATATTCAAGGATTAAGGATGTTTACTATATTTTGACCTCCTGTTACCACAAGAACAAACATATTTTTTTTCAACTCTTTTGAAGAGACATAGCAAAGGTTTTCATTGCTATTAATAACTTTAAAATATGTGAAGCGATTAAGATGATGTAGATTTTATCAAATGGAAGCGAATACTGAAATATATTTTTGCGAAAGCGAATATTTCAAAATTGGTTTTTGCGAATGCGGAAGCGTATGTTAAAAATGATGCGAATAATTCGCTGTCGCATATGCGAATATTCGTTACATCCCTGCTTAAAACAAGGCAACTCTACAAAATCGACCCTGCATGAACTGGGCACTGTCGAATTGTCCCTACATTTCAAAGAATTCGCAATGAAGGCCATCATCTTGAGATAGAATATACTTTTAACAACATTCACTCAGATGTGGAATAGTGGTTTGTTGCATCTAAAGGTGAAGTATAACTTGCTTTGGCGAATTCAGATGTGGTAATTGCGGTTTTGTCGCATATAAAGGTGAATTAACAGGAAAGAGTTACTATCTCTACTTCTACTATAAAGTAATTCGAAGCTTGATAGGAAGAAAGATTGGCTTCGGATTAAAAGTCAATGTAATGGCAATAAGGGAAGTCGTCAAGTGCCTGATTCGCAACGTTATGACCAGCACTGGTGTTGTAATTTACTCGGATAGTCAGGCAACCATATCATATCTCGGGGGGCGAGATCCCTAAATTCAGGAACAGCCCTCGAGTGCCGCAGATCTTTTAAAAAGATGGCTGAGCAGTTTAACATATCGTCATCAGAAACGAGAAAGGGCCTATCATCATTTTTGAAAATTTTACAGGAGAAGCAAAAAACTAAATAAAATGAAAAATGTTGTTAGAAAAAAAGGATAAAACCTAAACATAATGATGCATACATAAATTCACACAAACATGATTTATAACTTGTTTGTGAAAATTTCGTGAAATAGGAATTTTTAACTATGAAAATATAAATAATTTGTTGTTCGGCCCTGTTCAATTTCGTTAATAAATTCGCAACTTTTGATACTAGGTAGCTAAAAATTTGGCAGGATGTGTATTTTGATGCAGTACACCGAAATCCACCAAAAATTTAATTTCCACTTTTCCACTTGGTGTTACGCCCTTTTTCGTTTCTGATGACGATATGTATATCTCATATGAGTACCTGCGCATATGGATATCCCAGTGAACTGCAAAAGTCAAACTTGCGAGGAAATGGACGACATTACAAATTCTCGAAGAATTTGCATATATTTGTGTGCAACTGTTCACATACAAGCTTTGGCTTAGGCAAGAGGAAGTCAGGCTGTCCGATTTGATATGGACAGAAATTGACACCTGTATGTTAGCTAGACAAATCTGGCCACGATACGACACTATAGAGGAAAAAAAACGGTACGTTAGCATGAGTTCTTGTGAGGCACTATAAGGCAATCGGGGAACATGTCAGGAAGTTGGGAATTGAGGCCAATGACTTAGTGCGTTTGACTTGGATTCCGAAGGTGCTGGGTTCGATTCCCAGCGAGGGAACTGGGAAAATTTAACATCAACAATTCATGTTTTCATAATAAATCGAGTTTCTGCAGTTACTCGCCGGACGCACCCACTACAACAACATCTGATTCTCCAAGTCAAAAGGGAAGCTAAAAATAGGCATAACATCATGGCGACTATTAACAGAAATGCAACGTTTATAGTGGAGAATAGAAACGGTAAACTCAATAAACACCCATTCCCCAAGATTAGAAGAAAAATGTTAATTAACATCCGGACAAAGTTGATGAAAACTACATAAGGTTCCCGCGATAATCGGATATATGCTGGAACGAATTCTGTAACAAAAAAAAGACTTAAGGATTATCACCTCTCCATACAACAAAAATAACGGGGAAGAAGTGGAGAGCATTGACCACCTTTTAAGCGACCTGGGGTCGGCCTTTTTTGGAAGTTTTTGAAAAAAATAATAAATTGAAAAATAAGAAGGGGTGGAAGGGGGCAAGGTAACCAGGATGGCAAATACCTCCGCCTGTCTGTCTGCTAATGCTAAGAGATTCACTAAAGATGCCAGCCCCCGTTCCCACGTCCATCTTTTAAAAATCAGTGTAAACCGCGTGACCACGAAAGGGGAGATCACCATCCAGCCAATCTGATCTAGAAGGGATCGTCGTGTCTAACCTTGCGGGGAAATTCAGAAAGGGTGGCAAATAATCAGTTTGTCCTGTTAAAACCCTCAGCCTGGGCCTGTTAGATGTGTCATTAAGGATCTTTGAGTGTCCGCAGTCTGAGTTGCGACACGTAAGTGATTCGCGGAGTCTAATAGTACACCTGGTGGCGCTGTACTTAATATATTGACCTATCGATTGAAGGTTTAGTAAAGGGGTCATCGCCGCTTGCGGTGTACTCCTTCTCACGCCGGTTATGAATAGAGAAGCGATTCTTTGAATTTTCTCTAAAGATTTTAGCTGGTGTCTATATTCAGTTGCTTTCCACCACACTACTGAATCATAGGTGGGGATGGTACGCACAATTGCAAGGTAAATCCAGTGGATAGTACTTGGGCGGAGTCCCCAACTTTTACCTATGGAATCTCTGCAGGAGTAGATTGCATTCAGTCCCTTTTTGACTCTTTCCTCAATGTTTCTTTTCCAGTTTAATTTCTGATCAAGCATGACGCCAAGGTACTTAGCCTCTGGTGACAGTTTCAACTCCACTCCATCGGGAAGGGGTTTATGGACAAATTCTATCTTATTTTTACTATTGAATAGTTGGATTAATCCCTAGCCCGTTTGCCGTTGCCCATCTAGACAGCTTCCTAAGAGCACTTAGAATAAGATCAGTAATCAGATCAGACCATGATAACCACATCGTCGGCATATGCGACAACTTTCACTCTATCTTTCTCGACAGGAGACGAGATAAAACCCCTCCCTGTGGTGTACCTCTAGTCACAGTTTTCCTAATGGAACCCTCTGCTAGAGTTGAGTTGATGATCCTGCCTTTCAGCATTGTGTCAATCCTGTCAACCAGCAGATGCGGTGTGCTCACTTCCAACAAAGATTCGTGTACGGATTCGAAATTCACATTGTTGAAGTAATAGTAATAATTACCCCAATCAAATAAAAATAAATAAACTTTCCGTTCACATTTGAAAATGACGCTAAGTCCATTTTTTTAAATCCATAAAAAAACACTTTCCAGTCGACCTACGACCTTGACAACCATGAGCAATATTTTAGCTCTCGTTAAGAGCAATCTTTTTGCCATTGACCGATTGTGGCTACGTGACACACAGCAAATGAAACAATTGAATTGTTGCGAGAAAAGTTTGGAGATTCGATTATTTCAAGAAATTGTGATATTGAATGGCCTCCAAGATGTTGTGATTTAACACCATGAGATTCAAAAGCAACGAATTAAAATAAGGATTACCATCCCTAAAATTGTCTTGATTCTTGCTTGCGTTTGGGTCGGTCGTATTTAGTTAGTAAGGCAACAATTTTATATACATAAACTAAATCAATCGCATGCGCATCAACAAATTGTGGAAAATAACATATAAAACGGCACAGTTAACTAACCTGTGGAATTTCGAAACAAAAGCATCGTTCACCAGGAACTCATCCGAAGGGTCGATATCCTTAGTTTTTGTTTTAGAGTTTCGCACCAACAAACGTTGAGATGGTTTGCCCATCGACAGCGATTGTATAGCTCTTTGCAGTTCACGTTCGGGTATATCAGTTTCCTGTTGAATTTCCTCGTATGTCATAACTTCGCGGTTATTGAAAAGCATCAATATACACATCTGAAAAAAGAACAATATTTTAGTTTTTTGTTGTTTTTTTTCGAAGCCCAAATAAATGTGAAGAGACTAGTTCATATTACAACCAAAAAATGCTTTACCTGATACGTGGATACTGTTAAAATGTGTTTTCGCGTTGTTGTGGGTATAGCACAAGGTGCCGCGCTCGTGGACGAAGACATACTTGAACTGGGTCCATCTTTATCAGCCGCCGCAGCGGCAGTACTCTCGGCTGTTTTGCGGCCATAGAACACAGCATTAAGACAAGCATTACCTGGAGTGATACACAAGTGGTGTAAAAATACATATTGCTGTTATAGGCTTTTCTTGTTGAGCTCTCACCTAGTTGTGGTTGTAATGTCAATTGACGACCTGAATGTTTGTCCAAATAGAATTTCTTAAATATTTCATAAGCTTCTCTGGGAGCAGCCGGTATATTACAATTGGGCGTTGAAGTCTAAATTGAAACGGAAAACAAAAAATCATAAAAAACAGAAACACTTTCTTTTGCACATTGCCGAAATCCAAACAAACCTGTGTGGGCCAAAAACCTGTAGTCAATATCCGACATGTAAATTCTACGGACAAATTTATGTTGTGATTGGTTATATATGTTTTGAACTCCTCATTGGTGGTATTCGATATAGACATATCCTTGAACATTCCCTCCAATTTAGATGTGAATTGACAGCCACACTCAGTCTGATGAAGTAAAGGAAGGAAAGTAAATCAGCTAATTTTGAAACAAAAATAACCAAAAAAAGCACCTTCAATTTTGAAATCATATTCTTTTCAAAATCATCTGAAACAGATTTATTGAGAAGCAATCGCTTGGCCAAATGCGTTTTGTAATAACGTTCGAATACATCTTTCTCCAGCAAGAATCTAAACAGAACCATTGTCTTGTCGAGAATCACTTCAATTTCCTGTTCGCTCATCTGAAAGCCCAGAAAAGAAGAAAAATAAAATAATATTTCCAAATGCAGTTCCAAAAATCGACTTACTCCTTTGCCACCCTTCTTCAATTTGTCATCAATGAACAGTGACAAATATTCCGGTGATTTGGAATTCAAATTAAGGAAATGTTCAAAGTCTGACGATATGACATTCTTAAAGAGCCGATCATTGTTGAATGAGTGATGCAGAAATTGGTCGAAACGATCCTTAAGATCGAGAAGATTCTGCACAAATGTTATGGGATTTGTGCTGCCATTCTCCTCCTCCTTAACCAGCATGCGTCCCTGTTCCCTTAGATAAGCAGACATTGTGTCGGCAATCACCTTGAGACCTTCATCCTTCAAGCGTGAGAATAATTTATATGTACAAGCCAAATCGTCGGTTTTTGAGTTTTTAATCATATAAACGACGCCCGAGTTTTCCATTTCCACAATAGTGCGCATGTGTTTCTTGATCAGTTCATCTTCAACGACTTTGACAATACGGGGTTCGGTGTCTTTGTCTAAATAGAGAGCGGCGCGAGAGGATTCTTCTTGAATACGGGACTGAAATAAAAATAAATAGCATATGAATTGAATGCCGTTCGTATACGCCTAAGTAATCTCTTTTACATACCTCAACTTTCTTTAGATAAACACTGGCATTATTTTCAGCCAAAAACTTTTGCGATTCAAATTTATAAAACGAAGCCGATTGAGCCAAGAATGGCTTCTCAAAATCATCTTCATATACCGAACGTGAGTTTATGCCCAAAGCCATTAACATTTGACAGGCATTTTTAATGGCCAAATGATTTATGGCCTCACCGCTACGCTCATCCATAACCATGTTCAGAAGAGTTTCCCGCAGAGCTTTCTGAATCTCCGAATAGCGAACAATCTATAAAGACAGAAAGAAAAAACCGTCAAACTCACATTTCATTTCCACATTCCCAGACGAACATCACTTACCTCATCTCTGAATAAAATCAAACCCAAATTGTAAACATTTTCCACTTCACGATTTTGCACATAGACACGATCCATGTACATTAGAATATCGCGTATCATCACCATCGATGTTTGATGATCTGTCCAGGCTTGATTCAATTTTGGCAGAAAGTTATTGTGTAAACTTTCTAGGACATCTGTGCGCACCTTCTCTTCGAGATGCCCCTTGACCACCTCACGTAGGCCGAAATACAAACGATGTCCGTATTTGTGCAGCACCATATTGTAGGCATTGCGATAAAGTTGTTCGAACGAAAGACCTGAATTGTTTTTCTTTTGAATTTCCTGTATGGCATTCTTTAAACTTGCCCATATTGTTTCCACATACTTTTCATCCATAGAGGCCTGAAATAAGAATATAATGCAAAAAACGTTGTTGGGATATGACTACATAATGTTAGAGGTCGGATGAACGTTATAAATAAATTCGGTCGGTCGGTTTAAACATGTGTTCTGTAGAGCAACAAAAAGTGTAATCGGAATGAATTTTCATATGAGGTATATATCAAAACATGCACCCATTTTCACAAGGGACGATTTAAAGTAATATAAATTACAAGTGTTTAAATTTCAGCTAAATTGGTTTAAAAATGTGTTCTCTAGGGCATCAATAAGTCTAATTGGAATTCATCTTCATAAGGGGACTATATCAAAACTTGAACCGACAGCCCAATTTCACTAGGGAAATTCGGTGTGAAATTAAAATCTGACAAGATGGGTCGTATGCACGCTCCTGGTAAGGGTATTTCCCAATCAGCTCTACCCTACAGAAGAACCGTTCCCTCATGGTTGGAACTTAACTCTGAAGATGTTAAGGGAAAAAAATCATGAAATTGGGCGAGAAGGGTTTGACCCCCTCCAAAATCGGTATCATTCTTCGTGATTCCCGTGGTGTTGCTCTAGTTCGGTCGGTCTCAAGCCCGATATCACCGAAGATTTATACCATATGATCAAGGCTGTTGCCATCCGCAAGCATTAGGAACGTAACCGCAAGGATAAGGATGGTAAATTCCATCTTATTTTGGTTTAATACCGTATCCCCAGATTGGCCCGCTACTACAAGACCGCCTTGGTTGCCTAAGCTTGCTCGATTTGTAATGGAGGACAGAGTTTTTAAGATTTTTTTTAATATTTTACAAATATAAAACTTGCATATAATAAAACAAGGGACGGTTTTAGGCCTGCATTTCAAGCATAATCGGTAGATTATCATAAATTCCAGTCGGAAGGTATCTTTATATGGGAGATATTTCAAAACAGTGGCCAATACGTCCCATTTTCATTAGGGATAATTATGTGTTATATAAAATATAAACGGTTAAATTTAAGTCAGATCGGTTGAAATATGTGTTATCTGGAGCATCAATAAGTAAAATCCGAAAGAACCTTTATATATGAGCTATATCAAAAGACGGACTGATATGTGTCATTTTAGCTTGAAAGACCAAAGGGCCCAAATAAACAGTACACTGTAAAATATCACACAGATTGGATGTAAACTGCGGCCTCTAGGGAAAAAATAAAAATCGGAAGAAACCTTTATATGCGGCTATATAAAATCGAGTACCTAAGTAGCCCATTTTTAATAAGGATCATTTCTAGTCCAAGGAAAGACTACAATTTTCGTTCGCTTCATAGAATAAATAATGGGACTCTATTAATTTAGCGGGAACTTATTGCGTAGAGCAATAAGCACCTAATCTTGGAGATTGTTTCATTTTTGTTTTCGAGGATTATTTCCTGCGGTTTCATTGCAGAGATCGATATGAAAAACCAGCTTAAAGAGTTAGGTGAATTTGTGAAGAAATATTTATTAACGGTTGCGTTCTAAATAATAGCACCACCTACATCTTTAAACCTTTAAGAACTAAATTTCCAAATATGTATATGCAATTTTATTCAATATTGCTAGACGTAAACAATAATAATAATAACATCGCTTCGGGGGTTTAATTTAAGTTCGGCAGATTAAACAGTTTCGGCATTCGACAAAAAAAGGGTGAAATAAGGCTTATTAGCCGAACATGAAAATTTGTCCTTCGTTCCTTAAACATTATATAGGATAAATAAATATATTAGAATGTGACCGATAAACCGGATGCGGCCACCGACAAAAAAGCTAATGATCGGCAGACATTCGGCCTTCGGCGAAAAAACTGCCGATTTGCCGCAAACCAATTTTTTTTCTTTTTTCCCTTAAACATTTTAAGAGTAATTTATATTTTCTCAACAAAACGTTGTACTCGTATACTTGTTAAAACGCATTTTCCCACGTATGAATGTGCTGCTTTAGATAATTAATTTACAAATAAAAAAATCAAGTCTCTTCATTCATAAAAACAAACTTATTATGGAAATAAGCTGCACGTTTCTCTATAAAACCAGTAAGGAAAAGCAGAAAGTCGGGCGGGGCCGACTATATAATACCCTACACCCCCCTAACAATGCGATAAGGGTCATTGCCATAATAATTTGGAATAATTGGTAAATGGGTAGAAACAAAAATTAAGCAATATTCGTTCCTAATTTGAGAAATATCTTTCTGGAAAATTTTAATGATCGGAAGTAAAATACAACTTCTATAGCGGTTTGATACCAAATCAGGAGGAACAATCAATATAAATCTGAACCGATCTTCCCTGAATACTCATTCATGTAAAAAGACCTCCTTCTGTCGAATTTCGTACTGATCGCATATAAAATACAGTCTCTACAGCGCCTACATGTCAAATCGGGGCTATATCTAAATCTGAACCGATTTCTTCCAAATTTAACAGTGTACATTCATATAATAAGAAACCTCTTTCTGCCGAATTTCATACTGATCGGATATAAAATAACATTTTTACAGCGCTTACGAATCAAATCGGGGGTAACATATATATGGGGGCTATATCTAAATCTGAACCGATTTTCTCCGAATTTAGCAGTATTCCTTCATGTAATAAGAAACCTCTTTCTGCCAAATTTTGCACTGATCGGATATAAAATACAGTTTTTACAGCGCTTACATGTCAAATCGGGGGTAACATATATATGGGGGCTATATCTGAATCTGAACCGATTTTCTCCGAATTTAGCAGTATTCCTTCATGTAATAAGAAACCTCTCTTTGCCGAATTTCGCACTGATCGGATATAAAATAACATTTTTACAGCGCTTATATGTCAAATCGGGGGTAATGTATATATGGGGGCTATATCTAAATCTGAACCGATTTCTTCCAAATTTAACAGAGTTCATTCATGTAATAAGAAACCTTTTCCTGCCGAATTTCATACTGATCGGATATAAAATAAATTTTTAACATATATATGGGGGCTATATCTAAATCTGAACCGATTTCAACCGAATTCAATAGGGATCGTGAACATGCACAGACAGACAGACAGACAGACAGACAGACAGACAGACAGACAGACAGACAGACAGACAGACAGACAGACAGACAGACAGACAGACAGACAGACAGACGGACAGACAGACAGACAGACGGACATAGCTAAATCGACTCAGAAAGTGATTCTAAGTCGATCGGTCTATTTCTAAACGATGGGTCTATTTCTTCTCCTTTTGGGTGTTACAAACAAATGCACAAAGTTATAATACCCTGTACCACAGTGTGGTGTAGGGTATAAAAAACAATTTGTATAATGTTACTAGAATTATCCTGGTTCGCTTCGCAGCCCCCA
Source organism: Eudasyphora cyanicolor (assembly GCA_963930755.1). Taxonomy (NCBI): domain Eukaryota; kingdom Metazoa; phylum Arthropoda; class Insecta; order Diptera; family Muscidae; genus Eudasyphora; species Eudasyphora cyanicolor. Next base: position 266,308,022 of record OZ005737.1, read on the forward strand.
TCCTTAATTGTTTCTCTGTTTGGGGTACTGTAAAATAGTTAAATCTCTTTCATTTAAAATAACATAATTATTACATTCGGTGCAAAATGAAGTAGAGATCATATGAAAGTAAACAAACTTCCATATGATAAAATACGAATCCCCGTTTTACTTCTTGTTTATGTTCCAAGAGTTACCCTGACATCATGGTACAATATTTATCCCTTTCCCCACTGTACACCTGAATGTTGAAAATCTAAATTTTTGGATCATAATTAGCTTCTTTCCCCTAATTTATGTTCAAATAGCTACATTCACACCCGGGTACAATATTGCACTTGTTTTTTTTGCAAAGTTTAATCGTTTTTGCCCCACAGTGCCACTAAAAGAATGTATTTAGAAAAAAACATAGTTTATATTCCATGATCCAAATTCGCAACCTTAAGCCGTATTTATCCTCTATCTGTGCCATGTTTATCTTGTTGCTATACGGTACCTTATTTTTAGCTTATTTTCCCCCACGGTTTACAAAAAAGTACCTATTTCGAAAAAAAAGGTACTTTTGGCGGTGGTAGCTGTAAGAGCTACCACCGCTCTCTTGGACCATATTCAACACTTTATGGACCCATGTACCATATTTAATCCACTGTGATTCTTAAGTACGAAATTTTATACATATTTGGGACTATTTTTTGTCCCGGGTTTCCCAACTTGTACAATATTTAACCACATTTTAACCACTGTACCATTTTGCGCACTATACATTATTTAATTTTTTTGAACCACTGTGCGCTCCTAAAGGAATAAAAACTCTTCATATCTCAAGTTTAAGCTCTAATTTTGCCAGATTGATTCATTTTTGCCCCAATGCACCATCATTTTCCCGTTTTGCCCCACTGTGACTCTCAAAATTAGAATTTCTAAAAATCAATTCCGATCTCTAGTTTATGTTCAAAAGCGGCCCTAGCACCATGGGACCATGGTTAAAATTTTTTTCTCCCGAAAATTAGGAATATTAAAAAAACTGTACGTACATCAATCGTTTCAATTTTCGCGTACCACAGTTATCTCTTTTTACCCCACTGTGCGCGTAAATTTTCGAGATTCCAAAAATCCAGTTCATTTCTGAGTCTACCTCATAAGGGCTTTTACGATTCTAGCTCCAATTTTGGAAAGCTATCATCAACGAAAAAAAAAATTCCAATTAAGGAAAAAAACAATTATAGTAATTTTGATAGAAGAGAATTTCAACAAAATCATCTTTTTATAACCCCACTATCGGGTACCGTGAAATAGTTCCCAATTAAAATAAGTCCCAAAAAAAATTGAAATAAATACCAAGAAATGTCCATGTAAATAGGGACTTATTTCGTTATAAAATAAGTCCCTAAGCGTTGGGACTTACTTCATAATTTTTGTTGGGAGTTATTTCATTATGAAATAACTACCAAATGAAATTATTTCCAATGAAATTTTCATGGGAGTTATATTTCATTCGTTTTGATCATTTGGTGTTATTTCATATTTATTGGGAGTTATTTCATTCCGGCAACGTGGACCAAAGTTATGTTAAGCAACTTTGGTCCACGTTGCCGCCCTTGTTTTGAAGTGAATGCGAAAAATTTAAGTAGTATATTTCTACTACCACAAGTTTATATTACAACTCTGTAAATATTAAATCCGTTTTTAGTTTTCTTTTCTGCTGTAACATAGTTTATTAAGTTTTAGTTCTAATAAAGAATTCAACTCAACAGGTTATGGGCTACATGACACACTTGAAAAGTTTTCTTAAAAAGTTTTAAATAGTGATACAAGTTTTTTTAAATCGTTTAAAGTTGTAATCGATGGATTATTTAAATAAATAAAAGATGGCTGGTAGCAACGGAGCATGATTCCAAATAGAGCGACTTTGTGGAAGAGACAACTTTAATATTTGGAAGAGGCAAGCCAAATCGTATTTGGTTATCAAAGGATGTTGGAAAGATGTGGAATCTGGCACATCTGATGAAAAGGATGCTGATTTAAATGAGCTGAAATCACACTTATCGTCAGTCCCGGCAATAGCACAGGCTAAAACGGCGAAGGAAACATGGAATCGATTAAGTCGCTAAAAAAGAAACTTGCCACTACATTCAAAATTAAGCACTTGGGAGAGGTATGAACACCACAAGAACGGGCACTTCAATCAAGATTAGTCCAACAAAATATATAGCGGACGTTTTATCTCGATTTGGTATGAAAGATTATAACCCATCACAACACCGATGGACTACAATCAAAGGCTAACAAACAACATGTCTCCAAAAGATGCCGATGAAAAGAAGCGAATGTCCGAACTACCATACATGCAAGCTATAGGGTGTCTGCTGTTTGCCGCAAAAATTTCTCGACCGGACGTATGCTACGCGGTTAATGTTTTAAGTCGCTGTTTCAATTTCGAACATTCGATAGGAGTAACCGATTTACTTAAAATTTGGCATGTGTTAATATGTTTTTCACTGTCACTTCGAGTATCTCCCCACAAAGGGTAAATATTAAGTGAAATAGTGATTCCTTAATGTCTTGTATACTACTTATCAGAATCTTTGACAATTCTACACATAGTATTAAATTCTTGGTCGCTATAACCTGGAGAAAAATGGGCAAAGTTGCCACGCCTCTTTTGGTTTCTACTTTGCAAATGGGATATGGATATGGGGAATGGGATTCAAGTTCATATAAATAATTGAAATTTGCAGTGTAATGCCTTTGTAGTACCGACCAGTGAAAATAGGCGTTATTGTCACGCCCCTTTTGGTATCTCCCATTCAAATGGACACTTGCATAAAATGTTAAAGGCTTATAACTTCGATTCCTGCACATACAAGCCCTCATAATTCTCATTATTCTAAAAAATATGGTCCAAATACTGAAGGTAACTCCCATGAAAATTGGAATTTAAAAAAAATAATTACCATAAAAAATGATTTGTTTTCATAAATAGAAAGTCTTAATCTACAAAAAAAATAAGGTGTCGGACATAAAAAATGTTTTTGCATGGTGTTGTGCCCAGAAATGTCTCAACAAATTGAAAATGGTTCAAAATTTTTGCGATTTTGAAACACTAGGTGTTGTTTTTTTAAACCAGTTTGCTTTACATATTTTTCTCTCGATATATAGATAGATTGGAAAAATTAAATTTTCGCTGAAAATATGCTCAAAATCAAATTTCAGCAAAAATTTTTGACATACGATAAAATCCCAATTTGAGCTAAACCAGAAAACGACAAATGGCATTTTTTTTACTTTCAATAAGCACTTTCAGCAACAGAAGTCAAAACGGAGACAACTTTGGCCCATATATATAGGCCAATCACATTGAGATTTGACACAAATATATTTGTGCCAAGAAAGATCCCTATTGAAATTTGGTGAAAATTGTTTCAGATTTAAATGTAGTCCACTATTTTTAAACCTAAGCGCAATAGAAGTCTTATTTTACACCTGATCATTATGAATCTTTTCAGAAAGAAGTCAAATTTGAAGAAAATCAGTTTGGATGTAGATCAGTTTATAGTTTCCTAATTCCTTAATTTGTCATATAAGCGCTTTAGAGCTGTTTTGCATTTGCTTGTTATGCAATTTTGCAGAGAGATGTTTCTTAATCCATTGGAAGAAAATCTGTTCAGATGTAGATTCTTGTGTATTCTTTTGTATCTCCAAATTAACGTTATAGAGTCCACATATTCAATGTGATCTTTAGGAAATACAGAAAGTATTAACATCTTAGGCACACGCGTATGTGTGCCTACTAGGGTCTATCAATATGGTCTAGGCTATATTGACGCCCGACTATTTACTGTTTTGTTGTTATAGAATAGAGTAATTTTTCAATGATTCTTTTACTAACTTTGAAACCGTTTGTTCGATATTCAGGATGCCATAACGGAAATATTCGCTGCAATTCTTCAAAACTGTACGTTCTCGGCGATGGGGTTTTTGCGGTATTTGTATCATTATTGATTTTTGAGAGGTAGTGTCGATTATCCCTTCCTTTCCGTTTATGCTTAAGCAGAGAATGATTTGTTCCACCGGCAGCGGTAGCACTATTGTTATTTCCGGCACATTTACTTTCGAACAGATTGTGACATCGACTGGTGCTAGGACCACTTCCGCTTGTACTTGGATTGTTACTTCTGGAGTTTTCCGCAACTACACCATGACATCGACTACCACCTGCTGCACACGATGGGCCGTAGTTGGTATTAGAGTTAGCAAAGTTTGTAGCTCCCGATTGTGGATTGTTGTGAAAACGGTCACTGGCTCCAGGTAGATTTTGCCTACGCATCGAAAAGTGCGTAACGACTCTTGTAGGCGTTATAGTAGTCAAGTTTTTTTTAATTAAATTGATCTGATTGGGAAGCGTTCCTATACTATCGCTGGGAATTTAACATTTGTTGCAAAAAAACTGAACTTTTCTGTATATTTCCGTGAGGCGAATACTTAAACCTTAATAAATGTTAATGGATATTAACATTTATTGGTTGAGTTTTTCTGATATTTTCTTTAAAAAGCCAAAATCAAATTAGCAGCAGTTTTCTGCTTTGAATCTTGATATCGTTTATAGATCTCCACCCTCGACTGCTAGTGGGTCTTTTAATTTAATCCTTTTTGCAGTAATAACGGATATTGTATAGTGCTTTTCTTTTTCTAATCTTCAGTATACAATTTATTGAAAATAGTTTTCTTTCACAAAAGTATTTTTTTCTTTATTTATTTATTTTTTACAAGTTTTTGTAAACTTCAGTTTTTATGAAGACGAACAATTTTGTTGTGACAATTAAATCAATGATCAAAAATTAATTTACTCGCAACAAAGGAAGAGTTGAGGAAGCATGTTTGTTTGAATTTCTGTATATTAATATAAAAATTGATATTGACGATTACAGTTTTATGAAATTTTTAAATTTGTATGGAATTCTTTTATAATGCAATTTGGGGTGGACGAATAAACATCACATTTTCACTGAATATCATTTAGAATATAAAAGTGTCAAGTCCATTAAACATGATATGATGACTTGGCATAGAAGAAGTTATTGGCATGTAACAGGTGGCGCAAAAGTAACCTTTCGATGTTATGTTAGACGCGATCTCGACTATGCGGACCATATCTCTCTGTTCGCGCACAAATAAGGAGTGCGTACGAAAAAAATGATACATGATTTTAGCCTTTGGTACGTCAATGTCATAAAAGCCTTGTGGGTAAAATCAGCTCAATCGACCACTTTTATATTTAAATATGGATATGGATAGCCAAAAAAAGGACGAGAAGGGTTTATCAAAAATGTTCAAGAAAATTAATGTTGTTCACACGAGTAAATTTATAGAGTCACAAGAAGACTTAACCCCAATTTCATAACCTCCGGTTAGAACTAACTCACAGTTAAAAAATAAAAAGTTCACACAACTGTAGGTTAGATCTAACTGTAGGATAACCGGAGATTGGGGAATTGGCCTTTAAGAGTTCCAATTCCACAATCCATTAATAGGAAACCTGGCATTGCAGAAAAAGTTGTTTTCGGACGAAATTTTCTGTATAATTGCTCGCAGGATTGATGAGATTTACCTGTCATCTGACATTTTGCAATTACAATAACATGAGTTTTATATTGCTGATAGTAGGGCGAATATTGCAGAGTGGTTCCGTGTACAAAATAAGTCAAAGTAAATAAACTTATGGAGAAAGAAACAGCTTATTCCTACCCATGGGAGGCATAAACACTGAATAGCACCTCAAGGAATATCTACCAAAGGGGTTACTTCCATATATAAGAAAATTCGACGGCACTTTTCTTTTCTGGCCCGATCTCTATTCTTGTATTTACAACAAATGGGCTATCGATTGGTACCAGCCGAATAACATTTTATTTGTACCAAAGGAGGATAATCCACCTAACTGCCCGGAAGTACATCCAAACGAATGATATTCGGCCTTATTTATAAGGACGTTAAAGGGCACAAAAAGAGGAGGAAATTATGCCACTTAGTTGAAAAGAATGTGTGTCAAACACCACTATTAAAATCCTGCTGGCAGGAATTTCTGCAAAACCCCAACAGTTTTCTAAAAAATATTTAATTAAAGACAACTCTAAATTATATAATTAAAACGAATACAGCTCTATATAGCGTACATTCTGGATTAATCTGTCCACTCAAAAAATGCTATTAAAAAAAGGGGTAACATTTTTTTCGTGCGCAGTCCTTACGAAGATATGGAGCGCCAACTCGACTCGGTTGCTACGTTCGATGCAAGAGCAGGCCTTCGCATAAACATAGAAAAACTAAAACTATGCTAATAATCAGAAATAACAACCGCTCGTTTCCACTAAACGGCACACTACTGGAAAATTTAGTCTTTCCATTACCTAGGATTTGCGCCCGAACGAAGTCGGATTTTAAGGCCGAAGCCGAATGTTTTGATATTTGTTAACGACATGCTTACTTTTTTCTTCTTTCTACTTTTTTTAAAAAACTGTATGTCTATCAAAAATAATAAGATATGTCCTCACAAAGGGAGTAAGTTGTCAGGTACGATCGAATAGAAATTTCAACGAGTAGGACTTCAAAGAGTGAGGCTTTCCGCGGATTTCGGACCGAGTTTTTTGAATATTTTGTAATTGTCACAATTAAAAAATCAATATTAATCGATTAGTACAAAAATGTTCAAACTATGTTCGCGGAAAACTGTTTTTTCGCCTGTGACAGTTCTATCCTATTCGTTCGTAACTGATAGATTTTGACGTTTCGTCCGGACGGAACATCTGTATAATTTAAGGTCTGTGATGTCTATTGCTTACGTGTTTATTTACTATACATAAAAATAAAAATCTTTATGTTATAATTATAGAAAAGTAATTTTTCTGCATTAATACCTTGTGTACCTTCTTTTATTCGAACAATTGCTCTCTAGCACACTTGTTGTGGTGCTGACAAGTACAGAAGCCGTAGCCGAACTTCGGCTAAATTTTGTTAAAGAATTGTTTACGTTGCACCAAAAAATTATGTTTTTAATCACATTATGTCTAATGCTTACGTATTTATTTAATTGCACATAAAATTAAAAACCTTAATGTCATAATGACAAAGACATGTTGCTGCTAGTTGGGACATTTCCTTATTTATTTTTATGTAATTATGGCTGGGGAGCCACGCATGTAAAATATTTTTGTATTTTTTAATGTTATTAGTAGTTCTAAGTTTCTATTTAGGAATTTAATGTCATGTAATACATTTTTTTTGGCCTTGAAGGCTTTAGTATTACGAGTATTAAATAAATGAAATTAAAGTATTTTTTCTACATTGAGGCCATGTATACCATTTCCTTAATTTGAATACAACTGCCCAGCAGCATAAACAATTGCTCTCTGTCACACTTGGACACATGTACTTTTCTGCCACCATTTCCAAATTTTTGAAACATCTCGAGTTACAGTATTAAAAAATAATAATGATTCTTGGACTCAATGGCTCATTATTATCTATTCGTACTACTTTTACAAGAATGATTTCACTAGTTCGGGAGCTTTTAGGTGAGGAACTGAGTCATGTTTTTCTTTGTCCTTCCTTCCTTTGGTGTCCTTTCTCCAATTATTTTTGTAGTATTGTTCACCTCTGTACACTTCTATGAAGATTTCCATAATAAATTTTCTTTTAAAAGTCATATAATTCTATTTTTTGTACTTTTTGAAGAAAAAATCGGCCTTTGGCTGATTTTCTGGCCGAATGCCGAATATTGGCCGAATGTCGAGTTTTGGCCGTAGCCGAAGCCGAACATTCGGTCGGGCTCTAGAAAATATTAATGATTCTTGGGCTTAGTTATGTATTCTTACTGCTTGTACAATAAAGTTTTCACTAGTTCGAGAGCTTTTAGGTGAGAAACTGAGTCATGTTTTTCTTTGTTGATGATCCTTTAATGTCCTTAAATTTTTTTGTAGTATTGTTCACTCCTGTATACTTAACTGCTCTTATGAGGATTTCCATTAAAGAATATTCTTTATAAGGTCATATAATTTTTAATCCCTCACCTTAGAGAGAAGGGTATTTCGCACCTGTTCCACAAAAGGGTAACAACTCAACATTTTTAAATTTTGCTTTTTTTGCAAGAAAACAACGTACAATGGCAATTTCTACCCACTGCAAAAAATGTCCGTTGATTTTTCTTCTTTTTCATAATAAAAAACCGTTATGATTCTCTCTGATTAGTCTTTAGATTCAACTAGATTGAGTAGTTAGATTGAGAGTAGTCTTCAATTCAATTTCAATTCCATTTATTCAATTCAGTCAGTTTAGTTTAAATGTTTATTTATAGGTTTATTCAGTGCTAAAAAGATTTGTCGTTAATTTTTTTGTCAATATTTTGTTTATTTAAATTATAAATTTTTATCCGAATTTTTTAAATATTTGAGTAGTTTCAATTCCTCCTTATTTATAGATAGTTTTTATTTTTTATGTCTAAATGTTGTAGCCTATTTAACCATATATGGCCATAAGGCTTGGTTATATTTTTGAATTAAATAAAAAAAAATAAATAAAGAGTTACATTTTGAATTATCTCCAAGTGTTTAAGCAAGTGGGACCGTTGATTTATCATCTAAAGAGTAATATTTTGAGTTGTGCCCTTTTCAACTTAAAATCCGAGTAGGATTTTTCAGTTAGAAAGGTACAACTCAAAATAATACCACTATTTATATACAAACTTTTTTCATGAAAAGAGTAACAACTCAAAAAAGTTGTTATTTTTCTAAAATCAATAAAAAAACAAAAAGGAAAATAGCGTTGTTATTTTTTCTATGATATTTTATTGCAACGACATATTCTTTTTTGTAATATACCATTAATATTAACGGAAACAGTTTTTGGCCTCTACTGAAATTTTTAAATTTTGAGTTGTTACCCTTTTGTGGAACAGGTGCGAAATATCATTTGCTACGAGCCAAATGTGTAACACATCGGAGGAGTGACCTAAGACCCTTAGTATGTTCAGCGAATATCCGTTTTGGGTCATTTTAAATCGAATGAGCAGTGTCCGCCCGCCTGTCTGCTGCCTGGTGCGCACGATAACTCTTGAAATGAGTAATTGATTGACTTCAAATTTGGTATGGTAATATTTTCTTCTATCTCCGGCTATGTTCGAAGATGGGCCATATTGGTCCACTCCTTCTACTACCTCCCCCACAAAGGGTTAACATTTAGTGAAATATTGGTTATTTAATAACTTCTATACTACTTATTTGAATCCTCTGAAATTCTACACATAGTATTAGTTTTTTAGTCACTATTACAAACGAACAATTTTGAACCAAAAGTTAATAGCTTTTAACTTTATTACCAGTGCATACAGACTTGAAATTCTGTACAGTGTAATGGTTTAATAGTACCTACAATACAGTGAAAAATTGGCATTATTGGCACGCTCCTTTTAGTACCTCCCACACAAATGGACATTTTGTACCAAAAGTTAACAGCTCTTAACTTTAAAACAGTGCATACAAATACTTGAAATTTCGTATAGTGCAATGCTTTTATAGTGCCTAGAGTCCAGAGAAAAGTGGCCGTAATTAGCACGCCCCTTTTGGCACCTCCCACACAAATGGACCATTTTACACCAAAAGTTAACAGCTTATATCTTTAACAGCTTATAACTTTATAAAAGTGCAAATAAATACTTAACATTTTGTACAGTGTAATACTTTTATAGTACCTAGAGTCCAGAGAAAAGTGACCGTTGTTGGGATGCCCCGTTTGGAACCTCTCACACAAATGGACCATTTTGTACCAAATGTAAACAGCTTTTAACTTTAATACCAGTACATACTTTAAAGTTATTAAAGGCTATTAAAATTGATAATTATTTTAATAAAACAAAAAAGGTAAATAAATTTACTAATATTTTTTTGATACTTAAGGTGAGGGGATTCATTAGTCGGTTCGACTGAACTTTCATATTTGTTTTTGTATATTTTGAGCAAAAATTCGGCTTTCGGCCAAATTCGGCTGATTTTTTGGCCGAATGGTTAATAGTGGTCGATTATAGCGTTTCGGCCGAAGCCATAGCCTAAAACGAACATTCGGTCGGGATCAACCTAGGATGCAATATAGCAAATAACGGTGGAAGCTCAGATGATAACTAGGACCAAATAAAAAAAGCACAGCAAACTGTCTGTCAACCCAATCAAAAGTTATTCACAATACAGTACATGCCATTCGATTTGCATTATAAAGGAATACCACACAAATTTAAAAAATTCTTCAAACTTTGATCGCCTCTCCTGAGGTATAGATATGGGTGTGAAACAATTTAATTGATCATACATCAATTTGGATTTTGACCCACTGCTTACCAATCGATTTCTCTGTTCCAGGGACGTATCCAGAAATGTTTTAAACATAGGCATAAACTTTTTACAATTTTCAAAATCACTCAAAAAAAATACGAAAAAGATTTGGAAGGCCGTTAAAAAATACAATGCAAAAGCGTAAAAATGGTAACAGTAAAAGTAATAACAACTAAAAATAAGAAAAGTGCATGGTTTAAATTATGCATCGATTTTCTTCGGAATGGTTTCAATTTATTCATAACCTTTTAGAGTTTACGAAAAAATCACAAAAATATGACAATTATGCGTTTTTAGATGTTTTTATGAGGCTTTTATTAAAAAATTATTAAAATTTTCTCAAAAAATATGATTTTTTGCAATACTTTGTAAGATATCGTCGAAACCGCTGAACGGATGGAAAATTGTATTGTGCGAAGGAGGCTACTTAATTCTGAAGTTTGTAAAGCTTACCTGAACCAATTCGGATGAATGGTTCTCTAGTTATGCCATAATTTGTGGTTCAACCTCTCTTTTTTCTTAGCCTTAAGGGTTGTCTCTTTAAATTCTCGCGATAAGCTGTGATATGGAAAGAAATTAGTGGTTGAACCATATATAGAGGCATAACTCGAGAACCATTAATCCGATTTGGTTGAGGAAAGTTTTAAAGAATTAAATATTAAGTAGCCTTCAACTATAAATACCATTTTCCGCCCGTTCAGCGGTTTCGACGATATACGAGTATTACAAAATATTGCAAAAAAGTGTGATTTTTTGATAAAATTTTAATATTTTTAAAATAAAACTCCCATAAAACAATCTAAAAATGAACAAATGTTATATTCGGGTCTGTTCTGTAGCAAGGTGATTTGAAATCACGGTGATTTTAAAATCACCGGCGACTAACAATCACTGTTGGAGGGCGAAATCGCCCGGTTTATTATTCATAGCCTCCCAAAAAAGATTGTTCGAAATATGTTTGGGTGTTTTCGAACTCCAAAAGTGATGTTAAGTCGCCGGTGATTTTTAAATCACCGTGATTTCAAATCGCCGTGATTACAGAACAGACCCGATTTTTATGATTTTATCGTAAGGTCTGTTCGGTCATGAATTAAACGAGCCCATTACGAGAAAATCGATGCATAATTTAAAAAGTTATAGCTAATTTAGAAACTTTAAAACTTTCTTATCGATGTAAAATTTACAAAAACAAACTTTAAAAGCTAAGATTGGAGATTTTGACGTTTTTTGACATCTAGAATCAGAATCTATGCATTAAAACAGAAACCCAAGAAAAAGTTTTGTTTTTGTCGACCGGTGTAATTATTGGTTGGCTTTAAATTTATGATAACCAGATATGGCGAAAATTAAGTTAAAATTACATTTATGATTTCTTTTCTATCTACCTTTTTAAAATGTAGGTTGCAGTGATGGAATGAGTTTGCACAACCGTGTATGTAAATTTGACTTTATATTGGGTGTGGTAATAAGTAGTACGGTTATGGCCATTACACAGAACTTATCACGGTATTTGCAAACGATTAACCTAGATATAATAAATGCTTACGAAATCATAAAATTGGCAACGACTAAATTAAGTGACATGCGTAGAAATTCAGAGGCAGAGTTTGATAAACTGTTTGAAGAATCTACACAACTTGCAAGAAGTTTTGGAATAGAAGCTGCACTACCTAGAAGAGTAGGCACTCAAAAGTATAGGGCTAATATTCCTGGTTCAGATGCCAAGGCGTATTTTAGGACATCATTGTTCATACAATATCTGGACGAAGTAATATCACATTTAAATAATAGGTTTTCCGAACATGAAGCTATAATTACAAGTCTGTTTAATATCGTTCCGATACGAGTTGTAAATCTAATAAAGGAAGATTTCGAAGAAGTCACACTTATTTACAAAAACGATTTAAAAAATTCAGCAAAATCTGTTTTAGCTGAAATAAGTATATGGATTGATTATTGGAAGCAGAAGAATGATAAGCCATCAAATGCATTAGATGCTATTTCAATTTGTGATGAGGACATGTTCCCAAGCGTTTTTACCCTTTTGCAGATACTGGCCACAATACCTGTGACAACGGCATCCGCTGTGCGAAGTTTCTCGACGTTAAGAAGAATAAAAACTTATCTCCGGAACAGAATGGAAGGAGAAAGGCTATCTTATCTGGCTTTGATGTCTATATACAAAGTTGAAGTCAAAATCGATGAAATAATTGATATATTTCTTTCAAAAAATTGAAGATTACGTTTTTAACTCTTACGTATTTTATTATAAAAAGTTTTACTGATCTCGTACTAAAGTACACATTTATATTTAGGAATAAAATTCGAATAAAAAACTAAGGAACTTAACTTCCGTTGCCTACACAATAAACGCAATTTTTTAATTGTTTATCTTTGTTATGGAAAAAAAGGTTGGGCCCCCCCGGAAACAAAATCCTGGATACGTCCCTGCTCTGTTCAGATTTTGCATATACATACATGTATAGATGTTCATTCCACTCATTATGAAAATTGAAGACCCAAAAATACTTTACATGTAGATACAATTTGTTTGTACCGCATGATCTCCGAAATCGGATTCTTTCTATAGAAACGCGTTTGTATATAAATTCATTCCATTCATGTTCCAATCAGATTCCTTTAATAGCGGCTGATTTGAACTGGTGATCTGAACGAAATGAACTGCTGAACTAAAGACCTGTTTAAGTAAATTTTATTTGACATTCCATTCATGTTCCAATCAGATTCCTTTAATAGCGGCTGATTAGAACTGGTGATCTGAACGAAATGAACTGCTGAACTAAAGAGCTGTTTAAGTAAATTTTACTTTGATATCTAAACGCTATAACACGCGTTATTTTACTTTCAATCATAATACAATTAGGTAGAGGTATGTACGTTTCATAATACTAGAATCATTACTGCCAAAATTAAGGAATGTTAGATAAAACGCTATAAAAATCAATTTCACAACCGATATTTATGAATTTTGGTTCGAGTTTCTTAAACCAAGAACGTTCAATGTCAAATTTGAGGAAAATAGGTTAGCCTAACAAAAGCTACATTTTCTAAAGTATTTTTATGACATTTTAAAGAAATTAGTTTTCTGATCATGCTGAAGAAACAGCGAGTTTAAATTTAATGGTGATTTTTTCAAGATTGGATTAGCTATATATGTAATTCGCAAATCCAACCGACCTCAGTCCTTTCTCAATTGTTATATACCTATATTAGTCAGATGTATTTATGTCTGGAAACACATTAATAACTTCTACATACGAATTTCTAGGGGTTTTTTGGTATTATCTGACACACTAATATAATAAGAGGCATATTTATCACAACTTATATTTCTGCTATTCGATAGAGAACATCTTACATATAGATGGCTTAAAAAAAGGGGGTATCTTGATTTTTGTCAGAATTTCGTATTCCGTTTATTCTGGCCGAAAACCGCCAAATGCATCTAAATTTCTTTAATATTTTCGGTGTTTCTAGTTACAAAAAATGATTTATAGGTATTCTAAAAACCCCATAAGTCTAGTCAAAGATTTTGTTTGGTTTTTCGTCCTTTTTACTATGTGTAAATTCTTTCGTAATTATTTAATTTTATAATGTAAATTTTACTTACCGGGAAAGCGCGTATACGCATCTTTCCCTCCTTTTTGGGAGGGTTACTCCTCATATTCATTGTCTGTAGACGGCGACAATTTTCCTCCACTTTATCAACTTGGCAAAACGGGAGTTGTGGTTTACACGCAACACCGCTGTTTCTTTTCTAGATCCAAAGCAATCCAAGTTCAAATCTATAGCTATGTGTGGCTCCACTCTCGTGTCCGATATATATTTCCTGGAATACAAGAATGCAGAAACAACTACACCAAAATGTTCGATTGAGGAAATATGGAAGAGATCAAAAGACGAAGCTGTGGCGGGCGGATTTAGCGGCTAATTAAAAACAAAATAAAACGTTGTGAAAGACGTAGACCGCTCGCAGTTTGTTTTTCTTGTCGATGTTGTTAAAAGATTTTTTGTTGTTTTTTTTGTATTGGTTGTCTTCTCGGCCTTATCACACACAATTACAAAGCAGATTTTCTGCTTATAGCAATACTACTATTCTTGGCCGGACAGTCGGTCGGTAGGTCTTCGCTATAGGTATTTCTTTCTTTGCCGTCGTACGTATTGCTGTTGGGTCGCACGCTCTCTTGGCCACAGTTGGTCTGTGTGTAAATGGGTTGCGTTTCCTGATGGCTTGGTTGCACACTCAGACTTCACAATGTGATCCTGGAAGGAAGAAACAAGAGAGAGAGGAAGGTGAATCTCAAACAAAAGCGACATTAATTATTTGCATTATAATTGTCTTGGTTGCTACTTCTTTCTACTACTGCTGTTATTATTGCAAGTACATGAATGCGTCTGTCTGACTGCCTAGTCTATTGGGGAATGCTGTTTTACGTTTTCTTGTATTGCAAACTACGAATCCAATGGATGATGAAGATGAGACGATTGACTACTCTATTTTGTACTTATTATTTTATTTTCACTGTCATCATTGCAAATTTTCTTCTTCGATTTCAGTTTTTCCTTTTTTTTGCTTGTTCCCGTTCTTCTTCTTTTTTCTATTTGCTATTTGTTGTAATGGTGACAGCAAAAGAGGGCCCCATTAAAATTCATATAATTCACATAAGCGAAAAGGTTTTATTTGTCGCATTCATCATAAGTACATAAAAAACAAACTGATTTCACAAGTAGCCATCATAAATCAACGGAATTATGGTATTTTTAGGGGATTTACCCGATTATTTCCTATTTTTCAAAAAATTTATGTGAAAAGTTCTCATTTTTTTGCAGCCCAAAATGAAGATAAGTGGAGACTGACGAAAGAGCAAAAGAAGAATGAAAACAGTGATGCCAGCTTGAAAGCAAAAAATTCACAAACAAAATAACAAAGCAAAATAGGGTACTAAAAACCTGAAGTTTTCCTAAAAAAGTACACACCGTCACGTAAATACAGGTTTATTAAAAAAATAGTATCCTTTCTAACTTGTACATGTTGTTATATTTCCACCCAACAACTCCCCCTCATCACAAAAGAAACAAAATTCACTTTCTGATTGGGTCACCCTGTTGTCTGTCGTTGTGTACTTTTAGTACTCTATCATATGTTCTATGTACATTTTCTCTTTGCTCACTCACTTCTGCTTCTTCTTTTTCTTCACAAAGATGATGTACAATAAACAACAAACTTTAGTTTTTCTGTTTCATTTCCTCACCTTCCTTTCTTAATCTGTTTTTTTTTCTTCTGAAGTTTTGCAAATATCCACTCTATTTGCTTAAATTCCAACAACAGATTTAACACACTTTACAACACTTTTTATTTATTTTTTAATCACATAAAAAATTGTCCGTCGTCGTTTTGTGTGGACTCATTTTTCTTTCTTTTGGCTGTGTGTATTCCTTCGGCAAACAAAAGCAAATTTTACGTTAACCAAGCAAATACATCACTTCAATTAGCAAATTTATCTATTTGATTTGTCTTTGTTGTTTGTAACTGATTTTGTGGTTATTTTTTAATTAATTCTTCAAAAATCACTATTTTCTTCTCTGCTTTAAAACTAAACTTCTTGCATGAAAAATTTCTACACAATGTCAGCCAGTGTTGCCAGTTTTCTTGTAGTCAAATACCCGAATTATAAAGATACGGGCATCGTTGCGATTACGCTAAAGATAGATTACGGTTTTGTTTGCCTAACCCAGTCTTTTAGGGTACCTCTTAAATACAAGTGAATGCGTCCGGCGTCTCTCAAATTACACCGTATCGTTTTCAGTGAACACAACAACAGTTTGGCAGCCGTCGGACGCTTTCACTGGTATTTAAGAGATTCCCTTAGTCCAGATTCACACGAGACAATTTTTTCCAAGCAAGTGTCAAAGTTTGTAGGAGAGAGGCAGGCGGAAAGAGCTCTCTGTCTCTCTCCTACAAACTTTGACACTTGCTTGAAACAAAATGTCTCGAGTGAATCTGAACCAAAGAAAATAAATTTATAAAGAAGTTCCGTCCAGTAGCGAGTAGTCTATCAGTGACGAACGAATAGAAATTTGATTTCAGCGAGTGATTTTTTTGTTTATTTTAAGACCGATTTTCGAGATTTTTTTGTAATTATCACATTTAGAAAATTAATATCGATCGTTAAGTACCAAAAAAGTAAAAAAAGACTCCAGAAAACTATTTTTTTCACGTTTAAAAATCATTTCTATTCGTTCGTAAAGGTAAGTACAGACGATTTGCAGATCGGCAAACATTGCCAGAAAAATGGCGGAAAAATGCAACCCTGTGAATTTACAGCCGTGTGAACATACAATTTTTGTGTTGCAACGTTAGCAGAAAAGTCATTGCGAGATAATTTGCTGATTGTTATATGTGCGAAGTTTATGCATGTGACAACGGCGCCATTGCCAGAAAAACATTTTATTTGCAACGCTGTCTATAATGTATTTTTATTGGCAATCCTCCATATAAATATTTACAAAATATATTGTAAATATATGAAATTGTAATGTTTTCGTGCAATCGTCTGAACTGTCAATTCACCTTTGCCTAACAATCTGACATTTGCAGCACTTTAACAGGGTTGATAACGTTTGCCGATCTGGCAATAGTCTATACTCAGCTTAACTCACGCAAATTTAAACAAAGCACGACGGAACATCTGTATAATCGAGTGTCTGTGATCTGAACTTACGGCCTGTTTACATCATGAGATGTTTGAATATCGCGTCGTCTGTTTTTCTCCAATCCAATAATATTTGTGTAACGTTTGAAGTCTCCACCGAGTATGTGTTGTACACGGGAGTGCGGATTTAATTCGCGGTAAAAGAAATAACTTTTCGCTTTTCTTCTATTGATCTTGGTCGTTATCATTATTATTAATTTATATTACAACAAGTACCGCGATATCTTCGAAGACAACAAAACTAGATAATTGCTACACCCAGCGAAAAACAAAGCACATACGTGCTTAATCTTTGCAAATTCGTTTATGATAATGAACCAACCCCGTATGTTACGAATTCAAGCAAGGCGGTGCATGAATAAAGCATCAAAAATCAACAACGCTTCGTTGCAAAATGAATACCAACTGGGGATAATTTAAATCAAGTGTTGGGGACAACTATAGAATTTCCGTGGGACGACTAAAGCACTTGCTGAGGACAAATAAAGCACGCGCTGGGATAACATTTCATTCTAAATCCCCCCTCCCCATTTAAAACTATTTAAACAGCATTAGCGTTTCAATACATTTATTAATGTTATACATAAGTAAATAAAGTGAGTAAATAAAACGTGAACTCAACAAACATATAAATGCAAATTTGCATATTTATCACTAAGCAAATCACGTCTAAACAAAACACAATCGAATGTGCAGCAACACAGTATTACCTCCGTTTTTCACGGAATTCAGCTCGTAACCCTAATGGTGGCAGTCTCCTTCGTATCATTCGCCTTTATGTACTGCAAAATGTAATTCCTGTGCTCTATAAAAAACATACACACTCATTATCAACTTTTAATATTGAAATTTTTATAAGCTTAGGTTGTTAAATATTCGTAGGCCGACACCATTTCTATTGATTCTAGAAATTGCTGCAATATGTAGGAAGATGTCACGGGATTTGTGATGTGCGCTTGAGGGTTAAGTGACACAATAAAATAAGAAGAGGAAGAAACAGGAGCATTCACAATCCCACTATCGGTCAAAAGAACGGCTGTTTTGACATATATGACAGCTGTCAAATAAGGGAAACAAAGAAAAAAGGATGATAATATTGACAGCAGGAGTTTTCCTATTAGAAAATTGGAAAAAACTCAGCCTTTTTGCTTCTGATCCCGAACCCGGAGAAGACGTGTGGTTTCCTGTTTTTTTTATTAAATTTCTCGGTTGCCTTCCGAAACAACAAAAGTTCAAAGGTTTTTTTAATCGGTTTTTTTATTTTTGAAAAAGTAATAAACAAATAAATTAAAATCAATTTTAATTTGGACAATTCCACATTCACCCGGAGCGAAACGGAAAGAGCCTACATCCACGCCAGAGCAGTTCAACGAGGGAGACGCATTACCCAGCCTGGTATGCTTATGGTATCTCGGTAACCGACGTATGGTACATACACACAGTGGTCAGACGGAAAGACGGACGTCCGACTCGGTGTATATATAACTATATTTGAAAAAAAAGAGGTAGAAAATAAAAAAGTGGTTAGGGATGGAAACAATTGTGCTAGATAAAATAAAGACTTGCCTTTGTGTTTAAAGATAGGCTTATACATATATACTCAGGATTGAGCTCATACCGGAGTAGTGTTTCGTTTGTGCATTAGGCGGTTTAGGCCCTTAGTTTTCCAATTGTTTTTTCTCGAAGATAGAGAACCACGTCATTAATTAGTAAACTTCTACAAAAAGAAGAAAAAAAAAATAGTAAAAGAATATAGAAATCAAATATACTTATACTAACCAAAAAAGTGACGAATACTTACCTTTAACAACGGACAGACAGCATTACGAACGACTTGTGAGATCCTGAGAGCAAAACCAAATTCGAGCCATCTTGGAAATCTACCAAAGGAAATAGAAGAAAAGTTTTTAAATGCAAATCTGCTTCCTGGAATGTGTTAGAAGATTTTGCGTTGTACTTACCTTTCTGCCTAAAGATCGTAACTTCCCTTTCTAAGGAACAATTAAACCTGAAAAAGAGAGATTAATATGAACTAATTGAAAACAAAAAAAAACTAAAGAAAATTAATATCTTAAATAACCCTAAGGTTTAGAAATAAGTAAAGAAATTAGATAATTTCAAATGATTTATTTTTATTTTTTCAAAGATTTGGAATTATGAATTGTGCCATGTCATTTGGATAAAATGTCAGCAATAAAGAAAACTCGTTTATAACGTTGATGAGATGAAATTTAAAAACAGAAGAAAATAGTTTTTATGGAGTAAATATGATATAGATTGGCATTAGGCGGGGGACGACGAAGATTTGAGGAAGAATAAGTATGGGGCAACAAATAGATTGAACGACTAGTTGCTATGGTGGAGCATTTGTTCCAGAGGGTGGGAATAGCTCGGCAAAAACATCCGCCGGGGCCATTACTCTTTCTCCAGTGTAAAAAGGGTATATCTTGGTGTAGCATTTTACTTTTTCCTTTTTTTTTCAACCTTCCTTTTCACCCCCATTTTTCTAATCAAAATCTGGCATGATTTTTTTTTTGTGAATTGTCCAACTGTGCAATAGATGAAAAAGAACCTCCCCATCCGGTGAGTTGTAGCCGAGCGTAAAGCCACCATGCCATTCAAATCACTATTGCCACAATAATCTAATATAAATAGATTAATCCAGAACTAGGACAGGACAGATTTTGCAATCTCCTTATCCTTCTCATTCCATACCCCACAGAATCATCCACAATATCAAACAGGTCATTAAATTATATTTCTTCGTCCATAATTTTCATTTTTCACGTCTTTATAAGTCCTCGTGGTTTCTTCTTCTAAGAACAAACAGTAACAAATCCAATGAACAACACAAAGCCGAACAAATAATCATCAACTTTACGGCGACAATACATAACGCAACGCCGGTCAAAAAATCACGCCCGTTTCGTTGATAATTAATGAACGAATCGGTGGCGATTTTTCATGCACGGTACGTTTATAAATTGGTACCAAACGGTGTTTATTTTGCAACGTCTTTTTTTCCCTCAGTGTAAGAACAGACAATCACAAATCCAATGAACAACACGAAGCCGAACAAATAATCATCAACCTTACGGCTACAATACATAACGCAACGCCGGTCAAAAAATCACGCCCGTTTCGTTGATAATTAATGAACGTATCGGTGGCGATTTTTCATGCACGTTACGTGTATAAAGTTGTACCAAACCGTGTTTATTTTGCAACGTATTTCTTCCCTCAGTGTTATTAAAAGGGTGAGTTTGTTTTTGTTGGTTTTATTAACATTATGAATGTTTTTATCGATGTCACTATTTCTGTTATATTGTGAAAGTGCTTACCAAAGACTCTGTTAGTCCATATTCACACTTGAAAGTTTTTTCTGCAATTCTCTTTTGAAATTGCATTTGCGTTCAGACAATGTATTCTGTTTCGACAATTATTATTTTCACCGTTCATTAAAACTCATTAAATTTTATTAAAATGTATGTCGCACAAATTTACATATGTTGAACCGAGCACAAAACAACGAATATTAAATGAACCTTCACAGCGAAAGAAAACGCAAAATGCATTGCAAAATTTCAAACGTTTTCAATATTCTCTCTTAAAATTGTGTACTATTTTTACTAGTTTTTTGAGTAAAGGAACGCTTTTTATTGAATCCTCTGAAATTCTACACATAGTATTAGTTTATTAGTCAATATGACCTCGAGAAAAATTGGCGAAGTTGCCACGCCCCTTTTGATACCTCCCACATAAATGGACAATTTTGAACCAAATGTTAATAGCTTATAACTTTATTAGCAGTGCATACAAAGACTTGAAATGTTGTACAGTGTAATGGTTTAATAGTACCTAAACTGCAGTGAAAAATGGGCATTATTTCCACGCTCCTTTTGGTACCTCCCACATAAGTGGACCACTTTGAATCAAAAGTTACCGGCTTACTTGAAATTTTGTACAGTGTAATGCTTTTATAGTACCTAGAGTACAGAAAGAAATGGGCGTTATTGGCACGCCCCTTTTGGCACCTTCCACACAAATGGGCATTTTTGTACCAAAAGTTAACAGCTTTTAACTTTAAAACCAGTACAAACGTTAATGTTATTAAATGCAATTTAAATTGACAATAATTTAATTAAAACAAAAAAATAATATATTTACTAATATTTTTTTTGGGACTCAAGGTGAGGGGATTCATAAGTCGTTTTACCCGACTGAACTTTCTTACTGGTTATATATATAGATTTCAATTTTGAAGGAAGTATGAATTTGAAATTATTAGTGGAATAGAAGAAATAGCAAGTTGATCAGAAAACATTATACAGGGTGGCCCAGAATGTCCACCGGGGTTTGAGTTCATTATAACTTTTTATTTAAGACATAATTATTAATTTATTTTTATCCTGTACTGGATGGCCTAAAATGACCGAAAGGGGTTTGAATTCCTTATAACTTTTTAAATATAACTTTTTTTATTTCTTTTTAGCATTTTGTAAAAAAAGACTTGTGGAATTTAAAATGGAATAGTACACAACTGAACAATGTGCCAAAAAAAAAATAAAAAATACAATAATAAATAAATAAAAAAATATTCTCCATTAATATACAGCATTTAAAAAAAATAATTATGTCTTAAATACAAATTAATACATATTTGACCACCATACAATTGCAAATGAGAAGCGCGCAGGATTTAGTAATTGGTATGCTTTTGGAACTGATGTAATGAGATGCACTAAAAATTTATTTGAAAATATTACTTTGCTTGGAGGATACATCTGCTGTAAACCGCCGCAGGAGCGCGATTTCCAAATATTTTTTTTTCCTGCGGCGCTTTAGATCACATCCGACATAGTATTGTACAATTTTCAAATATTGTTTTTGCCTACAAGACTTTATTTGAGATGATTTAGGATGTGCTGTAACGCACCCCAGACAAACAAATAAATCTTTAAATGCATGCATTTTTTTGGGGTTTATTTCATAGAGCCTATCATAACATTCGTCTTCTACTTCTATTCTATTTCTATGTATTTTCATTATATTACACCAAAATAAGTATTCACATTTACCAAAATTCTCATGTTTGTATATATGTTATCACTGTTAACGTATTAACAGTGCTCTGTAAGCCCTTTAACAGCGTTATGTTAGCCCCATAACTGCGCTATGTTAATATAATATAAAGTGGTTTATATCTTGGGTAATATTTACTTTTTAAATCGATATTTATCTTTGGGACATCTTAGGATACCCTCCTTCACAAAATAGTGCCTTATTTGTGGAAGAGGGTATCATCTCGTATTTATTATTACTTTTACTAATATTGAAGCAAATGGATCTAATGGGCTTGTCACAATATCCAAATTTCTCAATAGGATATACTCCAAAAATATTCAGTGATGAAGATCTTGCCACATAAATTACAGATTTAACTGCCATTCCATCATGTTGTATTTCCGCATCAAATTGCCCAATGAACTTAATGTAATTATTGGATGCATCCGAAGCCTTCCTGAGACATTAGAGTTAATTCTGGTCGATTCAATCTTAACCAATTTTGTTCTGATATAATTGTCAGCTGTATCAAATTGAAGTTGAAGCTTATTGTGTCCAATGTTGATTGTAATAAATTTTCTCTATGATGTTGGGCATTGTACATAATTGACTTTTTCATCCGTAATACATAATAGATACCTTGTTGGAAAAAAATTTTATTTTGCATTAGTTGTGATCACCAAAATATTGTTCCTTCTCTTTGGCATCTTCGCTAAAACAAGCACAGTAACCATTAGACCATTTATTATTTTTTCGGTATTGATTTCCGGGCCGAAAAAGTTTCCATTTGACCTACAAACCTTCAATAAAAAATTTGGTGCCGATCGGATAACGCTAAGGTCTGCCCAAAGTTGTTTGAAAACACAAAACTCACTTTACATGAACAAAATTTGGGTTTTAATCAAATGTCACATGTTCAAGTAATTAAAAAATATTTTATTAGCATGAAAAGTTTTTAAATGATCTTTGAATAAAATTTTCTTTCTTACAAGTCGTAAACAATCAAAATCGACCGAGAAACGAAAAAGTTACAGCAGTTTTCATCTGAATTTTACGTCATGACAGGGCATGCATGCACACCGACATGGCCTCTATGCAATCACAATAAAAAATAGATCATGCTTGTGCATGCATGAAAAAAAACAACGGATTTGCATGACAGTTGATTTTTCGCATCAGTCTGACATTTTTCTACTGGTCAAATAAGAAAACATAAGCAGAACTTTGCAGTGCGCTATACGGCCATGCAACAGGGTCGTTTACAGAACGCGCTCTGCCTCCAGCCTAAGTGAATTGAGAAAGGGACACCTTCGCACAAAATTTAATTTTAGTCATATTCTTATTTGTAACCAGACCGACCACATCCAAAATGGTTACTAGATCCAGTGATAAATTTCGCACCGTAGAATCAGTTGGGCATGTATCACATACAATATCTGGAGCCAAACTGCCGTCAAACAGACAGATATTTCATGATGTGATAACTGTAATGTATAATGATGCGACGGCTCTGACCACTGTTGGTGAGCTTGTGATTAATCGATCTACACATCAAAATTTTTGGGCGCCCCCAAAATCCCGGCGGGTACTGGAGAAAATATGGCCAAAGTCGTTCATGATACACTCATCAAATACAGGTCAAAACACTGGATCGTGCATTTTGTTGCAGAACAAATTAGATTGAAAATTAATCAAGTTCCCATGTTCTCATCACATGATGGAGATAGTATTGAAACATGTGTTTGAGGTTAAACTTCGGCGACTTGTGGTCCTGAAGTGCCTATTTTTAATCTTTTTGCTGCCGTTTGGGTAAGTCTCGAACACAAATCGTTTAAAAACGGACTCGAAGATCCAACTGTACGCTCAAAAATAAGTAATGCTGACTGCGAAGTCATTAAGAAATTCTGCATTAAACAGCTAAATGAAACACAAATCCGAGCTGATTACAAGGAACTATTACAATTAACAATAATGTTTCTTGGTGGTGTCGGCACCGAAATACAACGCAAGGTTCATGGGAAAAGGCATTTATGCCTTAAAAATATACCTATTTCGAGAGCAGTTTGCATTGACAAAACGAAGTCCAGTGGACTACGGGATATATGTATTTTTCTCGTGCGGCTGTATGTCAAAGTGTGGTTTACATGCACAAATGCCATACGAGCACCAAATCAAGATATACACTTGTTGAAAGACTCCATCGCATACGCAGAAATCGACCGAGATGTGTCTGAAGCGGTTTTGAAGAAATGGAAAAATCATTTGTGGTATTTGGCTCCAGAATCAATGGCTTTGGCATTTTTCGATTCGGATGTTTCACTCGAAGAGAAACGAAAAATGGTTAGGCATCTGCAATCAACAGAGCCCGTCGTAAATCTGGAAAACGATCGAAAATTCTCCGACCCGAAACTATTGCTGTGTAATAATTTGAGCGATTTCGTCTCATACAAAACCAAACATTTTTTCGGTGCTTTTGGATTGAGTACTGAATTTTTAAAGCATGACCCATCCATTTGGGAAGATTATCAAGATACTCTCGATGTTGGTCGTAATCTTTGTTTGTTGTTAACGACACTGCTGAACGCGGTGTACAATTTATGAATGATTACAACAGAATACTTACGAATGACGAAGAACAAAATCAATTTATATTACAGTGCATTGAAGAATATCGTAGAAAATGTCCCTCACATAACAAGTCAGATCTAATATAATATTGAATTAATTGTATTTTTTTCACCGATCTTAATATTTAAAAACTATTTATTAATTAATAATACAAAGAAATGTAATTTTACTTATTTAAACATACGATTTTTGAATAAAAAAAATATTTCCCCTATAAAGTGTGTTCCAAATTTTGAATGAACTTTGGGCAGACCCTAGGGTTATCCGATCGACACAAAAATTTTTTATGGAAGTTTTGTAGGCCAAATGCTTTTTCGGTCCGGAAATCAAAGATCGCAGCAACTTTCACTTTTTGCATCATGTGCTATAAACGGTCTAGTAACCATCCTTGTTACCAATTTTGTTGTTACACATTTTACATTTGTGATTTGAATAATTGAAGTTTTTAACGAAATGCATAGCCCCACATTGCCAGCAAGGTCGCTTTGGTAATTGTTTTTCACTTGTTGATTGGTATTCACTTGAACCGGTATTGATTGACTTGTATATAGTTGACTGACCTACCAGTTGAACATCCTCATTAAGAGATTTGAATCTTTGGGCTTCGTCCGCCAGAACGTCCAGAGTGAGAAGATCTTTTAGTTATCGAGCAACGTCAGCAATATTGAACGTAATTCGGCTTCTTTAGATGACTTGAGTCCAATAATAAATATCATATACTTCAATTCCTCAGATGTCATTTGGCCATGTAACAAATCTTCACATTGTCGGTTCAACTTTGACGCATAACCTACAAAATCCTCAAGATCGCCTTTAAGAGTGCTGAGACAATTATACCGGAGACTGAATACGGATTCATTTCTGTCAAACATGAATTTTAGGTATTTTTGGTTTCTTCGGCAAAATGGAATCTGCATATTTCGTGTAAATCTTGTTGCTTAATTTCCGAAGAAGCAATCGGACTTTACTGGCATCGTTCAGACTCTTGGCATCTTCAGAAAAATGTTCTTCATAACGTCCAAACCAATTCGAAAGAGTAAAATTTTCTTCAGGAACATATCGAAATTCTTGAATGTTCCTGGCTATCATGTCCATTAAGGCCTCATGCCGATGCATGTGTTTCCAGTTTCTTGGACAATAATTCGATTAAAGCTTGTTGTCGTTTTGCAGCTTCCTGTTGCTGTATTAGAAGGTCTGCAATAACATTCTCCCATGTAGACATCGCATATGTTCGTTATAATTCTCGTAATTTTATTTCCAAATTCCAAACATGCAATAGAAATGCAAAGCCTACTGTCAGAAGTAAAATATTAACAGCCTGTTCAGCTAAATGTATCAAAACGCAGACGTGCAATAATTTTCTTCTTCTTATTCTCACCCAAGCGATCATGATTTTAATTTGGTTCATTGTCACTTATCGTTCGGGTAAGAAAGCTCTTTTCTTCATCGTCTTCCTGTCAAATACCAATATTACCTACATGTTGTTATTGACATTTCTTAAAGCTTTTTCCACACGAAAATATCAGAACGGGAGCAACCCTATCCAACAGCTGTAAAAGTAGCAACAGCTGATTCTAGACAATCAGAAATAATCAAGCAACCGAAAATAAATACAATTGTTTGCTTGATTGATTATATATTTGTATATAGGGACTATATCTAAATCGGAAACATTCTGTACCCATTTTAGTAAGTCATAGAGTTAAAAAGAAAGTTCTTGGTAAATTTGATAGTGATCTGAGCATAATTGTGACCTGTATTTGGTAACAAGAATACATTTACAAACAGACGGACGGACAAAACCAAACCAATTCAGAAAGAGATTCTAGGTCGATAGGTATAATAAACGATTGTTTGGGTCACCTAATTTAAGGTAGTATGAAGCAATTTAAAAAGCAACATTGTACTTATAGGATTTCAATACATTTTATACACACTAATAAACAGAGGCTTTTTGAAATTATGGTGGATACTTCAGAAAAAGATACATGTTAATGTTGTTGGCTTATTTATTTACAGGGTATTATAAGTTTGTTTCACGGCAGATGTTTGTAACACCTGAAAATAACACAGCTAGACCCACCTTAAAGTATACCGATCGACTCAGAATCACTAGCTGAGTCGATTTAACGATGTCTGTCCGTCCGTCCGCCGTCCGTCTGTCCGTCCGTCTGTCCGTCCGTCTGTCCATGTAAAGTTGTTCGTCGACTACAGGTCGCAATTTCACTCCGATCGTTCTGAAATTTTGCAGTTTAGAGTATTTCGCGGCTGTTAAGATCGCTATTGAATTTGGTTGAAATCGGTTCAGATTTAGATATAGCTCCCATATATATCTTTCGTCCGATTTGGCCCTTTAGTCCTATAGAAGCTGTATTTTACATCCGATCGTTTTGAAATTTAGAATGGTAGAGTTTCTTGATCCATGAACCAACATTGCTGAATTTGAAGAAAATCGGTTAAGATTTAGCTATAGCTCCCATATATATGTTTCGTCCGATTTGGCCCTTTAGTCCTATAGAAGCTGTATTTTACATCCGATCGTTTTGAAATTTAGAATGGTAGAGTTTCTTGATCCATGAACCAACATTGCCGAATTTGAAGAAAATCGGTTCAGATTTAGATATAGCTCCCATATATATCTTTCGTCCGATTTGGTCCTTTAGTCATATAGAAGCAGTATTTTACATCCGATCGTTTTGAAATTTAGAATGGTAGAGTTTTTTGATCCATGAACCAACTTTGCCGAATTTGAAGAAAATCGGTTCAGATTTAGATATAGCTCCCATATATATCTTTCGTCCGATTTGGTCCTTTAGTCCTATAGAAGCTGTATTTTACATCCGATCGTTTTGAAGTTTTGAATGGTAGAGTTTCTTGATCCATGAATTACCGAACTACCGAATTTGAAGAAAATCGGTTAAGATTAGCTATAGCTCCCATATATATGTTTCGTCCGATTTGGCCCTTTAGTCCTATAAAAGCTGTATTTTACATCCAATCGTGTTGAAATTTAGAATGGTAGAGTTTCTTGATCCATGAACCATCACTACCGAATTTGAAGAAAATCGGTTAAGATTTAGCTATAGCTCCCATATATATGTTTCGTCCGATTTGGCCATATAGTCCTATAAAAGCTGTATTTTACATCCAATCGTTTTGAAATTTAGAATGGTAGAGTTTCTTGATCCATGAACCAACATTGCCGAATTTGAAGAAAATCGGTTAAGATTTAGCTATAGCTCACATATATATGTTTCGTCCGATTTTGCTCTTTAGTCCTGAAGAAGCTGTAGTTTACATCCAATCATTTTGAAATTTAGAATGGTAAAGTTTCTTGATCCATGAACCAACACTACCGAATTTGAAGAAAATCGGTTAAGATTTAGCTATAGCTCCCATATATATGTATCGTCCGGTTTGGCCCTTTAGTTCTATAGAAGCTGTATTTTACACCCAATCGTTTTGAAATTTAGAACGGTAGAGTTAATTGATCCATGAACCAACAATACCGAATTTGAAGAAAATCGGTTAAGATTTAGCTATAGCTCCCATATATATGTTTCGTCCGATTTGGCCCTTTAGTCCTGTAGAAGCTGTATTTTACATCCAATCATTTTGAAATTTAGAATGGTAGAGTTTCTTGATCCATGAACCAACACTACCGAATTTGAAGAAAATCGGTTAAGATTTAGCTATAGTTCCCATATATATGTTTCATCCGATTTGGCTCTTTAGATCCAATCGTTTTTATACCCTACACCACACTGTGGTACAGGGTATTATTTAAGTATAAAATGTCCCAAAAGAAAATTTATGTAAACAATTTATACATGAATTACAAAATTTATATATCAGAGTTATTCAATATTACGAGAGTGGTGTAGGATATTATATAGTCGGCACCGCCCGACTTTAGCCTTTCCTTACTGGTTTTTATTAATTTTCCTAACAATTTGCACTTTATCTTTCAAAAGGACGGCAAACATAACCGACACGAATGAATTTTCCTGATCGTCTAATTTGACATTTCATTTCGTTCGTTGAGAACCAATACGTTGGCGATAATCGAAAGCTTCTTTGTTTACATTCAAATCAAAGTGTACAAAAACCAAAAAATTTCATTCGCTTGCCATTTGACGTGCGAAGTGGCAAAAAAAAGAAGTTACAAAAACAGGCCCTAAAAGAATACAATTCCAAACATGCCATACAAATGCAACGTCTACTATAATAAATACTATAAATACAATATTAAAGAAAGAAAAGTGCAAAGTATTGTCCCAACTAATTTATTTTTGGGACATCTTAGGATACCCTCCTCCACTAAATCGTGCCTTACAATATTGCTCACTGTCCTGGAGTGGATAAACGGATATTAAACTAACTTAAGGAATTAAATAAATAAATTTAATAAACAATATACTTGTAAAGATAATAAGTATATTGTACTAAGTATATAATTTATTTGACAAAATTGCATTTTATTTAATTATATTAATTAAATATTTAAAAAATATATATAATTTAAAAAAGAATATTTCTCTACTTTGATTTTCCTCAAATGTACATACATACATACTTCGATTTTATTATCAAAATAGGAAAAATAGCTTTGCTAAAATCCAAACTCGAACTCGAGTTTAAATTTAGTTAATTTGTGTATTAGTGTTGTTGTTTTAAGTTAAGCGGTTTTTAACTATGAATATGTTTAAATACAAAAGTTTTAATTTTTTCTTTTGCCTAACGTTATCAACATCAAAAGCACACAATGAATGCGGTGACAACCTCAGTTACATCCCCATCCCCATCCAACAATCCGACTTTGTCACAATCACTCTTAAAGCGAGCATAATGCGTAAGATCTGAATGCCTTTTTCTCTTCATGAAATAACTTTATTTTGGCCACAAAAAGGTACACTTTACAAATATCTCAAATAGTTTTACAAAACAGCCGAATATCGAGATTCGTGAGGGGCGAAGACAAAACATCTGAATATTTTGCATACCTATCATCTGTGGAATTTACTTCCTTCCTTTTGTTCTCCCTCAGGGCTATGAAATACGAACGTGACTTTTTCACATAGGAATTTAATGTGTAAACATTATTTTGAAATTTGGGGAATGCGTTTTAATACATATATTTTTATAAATATTTAATACATATTAGCATCTTCAATGATTGGACCTGTAAAGAGATGCAGGCAAACGTGTAACACATACTCTACTATTTTCTGCGAAACAATCTTGTTATTGGAATATT
Source organism: Eudasyphora cyanicolor (assembly GCA_963930755.1). Lineage (NCBI taxonomy): Eukaryota > Metazoa > Arthropoda > Insecta > Diptera > Muscidae > Eudasyphora > Eudasyphora cyanicolor. The sequence goes on from OZ005737.1 coordinate 266,338,060, forward strand.
GTTCCTGTTAAATTTTGAAAATAAATAAAATAAATATACAAGTCAGCTTTTTGCTATGAAACTATAACTACTTATAAAAGAGGTATTGTCGAGTTTATGTCTTAAATTTGGTCCTTCTACACCATACAGGGACAAAGCTACTGGGCCATTTCGGCCTCAAATTGGGCTAGTCGAGGTCTACAAAAACTGTTCTATTGTAGTACTTCCATATCATGTAAAAGTTTTAAAAGGTGTTCATACATATTCGATACCCTCGATCACAAAACTATCTGGAAGGCTCTGGCATGCAAATGGACGCTATACACTATACAGGAGCACAGCTACTGGGCCATATCGACCTCAAATCGGGCTAGTCGAGATCTACAAAAATTGGCTTTGACATGCAAATGGACACTATACACTATACAGGAGCACAGCTACTGGGCCATATCGACCTCAAAATATCGACAAAAACAGGTCTATTGTACTTCCAAATCATGTAAAAGTTTTAAAAGGTGTTCATACATATTCGATACCCTCGATCAAATAAACATCTGGAAGGCTTTGGCATGCAAATGGACACCTCTAAAAATTATATCCCTGATGAAAGTATTATACCGCGGAGCAACTTGCAGAGTTCTACACGAAAATCAACTGAGTGATGAAATAAATATGGCAGTAGGACTGCGACAAGGATGTGTAATGTCACCACTGCTATTTAATGTTGTTCTAGATGCTGTGATGAAAACTGCCACTAACGCGGCCAATGGAATAACATAGGGATTGCAAGGACAACCTGTAGACCTGGAATTTGCGGACGACATATATCTGCTAAGCCACAGTTATATTGACATGTAAGAAAAATCCAACTGTTGGAGTCATCTGCGGCAAAAGCTAATATGAAGATCAATTGAGCTAAAACCAAATCTATGCGAGTCAACGCAATCTAAAGCCATCCTTTATCTATCAACCGTCTGCTAGTTGAAGACGTCAGTAGCTTCTGCTATCTAGGAAGCATCATTGACACAAAAGGAGGATCCACGGCTGACATTGCTAATCGCATAAGCAGCGCTAAACACACATATGGGCACCTGAACCCCTTATGGAACTCCACATACATATCGAGGCAGACTAAGATATCCATATTCAACACGTTTCAACATACGAAACGTGGAATTCATGCCCACGCGATCTCAATGCATTTTAAGTGTTTATCAACAGATGATTGAGAAGAATAATAATGTTATTCTTTCCGAGAACAATATCCAACGACGATCTGTGGTTAGCGACAACACAAGCACCTATAGCAAGAGAAATTCAATGAAAATTGATTGGTCATACGCTGCGAAAACCCCAAGATTACCTGAGACGAGTTGCGCTAGATTGGAACCCCCAAGGTAGCCCTAGGAGGGGAAGACTCGCCAATACTTGGAGAAGGCAACTAGATGCCGAAATCAAGACAACAAGAAAAACCTGGATTGAAATCAAATTTTTAGCACTAAGCAGACATCATTGGAATTTACTTGTTATGGCCCCATGTTCCCGATTGGAACGATAGGGAATAAATATATACATATATATATATATATACATATTCGAATAGATCATCCGTGACAAAAATGAGAATACGAAACAATTTCCATTGACCAAATTTCTATAACTTTTTTTCTAGTAGAGATTTTTGAATTCGGTAAAAAAAACGAATGTGAACAAGGACCCAGAATTTGTTAAAGGGTATCACGAATTTTCAAGATTGGATTGCTTTAAATTCTGAAATTATTGTAGAACTTCATCTATTTATGATAGCCAATCCTGGCGAAGATTTGATAAACAACTATGCGTCCTCTCCTAGACAGACCTTCCGATTTCATTATCTCTGAATGCCGTACTATTCTCAATCAGAGAAAAGTTAACTGGAACGGTGTCAGAGAATTAACCAATCACCGCTTTAATGAACTACCTTTCCCTCAGACGGAGAAGAAATTTGGGTACATAATCAACCTAGAGGCAGCCCGCTTTACATCTGCTGTTCGAATAAGTTAGATGCGATCAAATTTCCCAGCTGAAGCAGCGGGATTTGCAGACGAGCGTGATAACATTCGTCGTACCAATCTTGCTGACCATAGAATCAGAGAACTGAATCTAGAGATCAGTAGAATGGTCAACGAATACAAGCGGAATAAATGGCTGGATCATTTGAAGCAATGCAATATAAGTTCCGGTATCGGTAAATTGTGGGCGACGGTCAGTCATTCGAGTCCTTTTAAAAAGGATGAACAGATAGCAGTCACATTTGACGAAGTAGCAGTGACTGATGCGAAAAGATGTGCGAGTTATTTTAACCGGCAGTTTATAGAGCACTCCGAGAGTGATAAGTGGAAAGCCATGCTATCAGAGCCGACGAGTTTCCATCACAATTTACAGTTGGCTATGTTATGTCATCCGAGGGGCAAAATCCACGCTGATGCTGAAGCAATTGGATATACCTAGAGTCGAGTATCTAGCGAAAGTTCTCAACAAGTCAGTAGTTGTTCCCGAAGTCGGGAAAATAGAAAGAATGGTCCCGCTATTGAAACCTGACAAATATATTAGTAAAGGATAATCTTACAGGCCGAGCACCCTTTTCTCGCCAGTAGCGAAGACACTTGAGGTACTTCTCCTCCCGAGCCTGATTGGACATTTTCGATAGCCAATCATCAGTATTGTTGCATGAAGCAGTATGGTACGACTACAGCATTAGCGTGCACACATATTAGCTTTGACCAGAATAGACCGTGTGAAAGGCGGTCATCGTTGCTCTCGAACTATCTAAGGTCTTCGATACGGTCAACAATGCCACCTTGTTTAAGGACATCGAAAATACGTCCCTCCAGTCAATTTTGAAACGTTGGCTTCTTAACTATATGTTTACCTGATAGATCAGAATTTCAGCACGTAGGAGATTCTTTAACTTTTTTATAAACGGTTCCAAACTCAACAACCAAGTGAGCTTTGGCGTCTTTTCAGGGGAACTTGAGCTATCATTTTAAAAAATACTGCCTGATCACTGTAGTATTTACCAGGCAGAAATCTTATCTATTAAAGAGTTAGCGGAATAGCTGAATATTAATGTTCTGACCAAAGTCGGTATTAATATTTTCTCTGATAGTCAGGCTGCTATCAAGACGCTGGAAATTATATTCCTGAATTCAAAAACTGCCTCTATTGTCGCAGATTTCTTAACGAGATGGCTGAACAGTTCAATATTGGGTGCCGGACCTCAGGGACATACCAGGGAACTGCAAGGCAGATTAAGTTGCAAAACTAGAACTACCAACTAGCTCCAGGGGAACTGGAATATGTAGGCATGCATCTGGTGACCTGAAAGCTCTAGAGATATAGTGCCCTTACGGCAACTGCAACTAATGACAGGTGGTCACTAGTCAGGAACTGCATACATTCCAGGCTGATGTGGCCCGGCCTAAACTCATAACGCATCAACGCACTGATGTCGTTTTCAAGACGTCTCGCTTCTCGTGTCTGTCATGACGGATCACTGCGTTATAGGACGGCACGCAGAAATATTGCATTTCTTGCATAATGACTTTTGCCGAAGCTGTGGAGACGAAAGAAGAAGGAATCAATAGAACACCTTCTGTGTCTGTGCCTCGTTCTCTCTAGGAGGCGGCATGAAAACTTAGGCTCTTATTTCTTGGAGGAGTTAGCTAACTTGGACGATGTTGGAATCCGCCAATTTTTGTTATGTTATGGCCAAAAAGTTAGGCGTTCACCAAAAGTTTCCTTCAATAAATTGATTGTTTCGTTGGCTGTATGGCATGTAGCGCCGTCTTGTTGGAACCAAAGGCCGTTCTCATCAACATCCTCCAATTCAGGCACGAACAAGTCATTAATCATGGCTCTATAGCGTTCCCCATTGACAGTAACATTATGGCCGGCTTCATTTTTGAAGAAATATGGACAAATGATTCCCTCTGCCTATAGAGCACACCAAACAGTGACTTTTTGTGGATGTAACGGCGTCTGAACAATAGCTTGACGATTATCATTGCTCCAAATGCGACAATTTTGTTTATTAACGTACTCATTCATCCAAAAGTGATCTTCGTAGCTGAACAAAATTTTCTTGTGAAAATCGGGATCTTTTTGGGTCATTCACCGAACCTGCAACGCCTTGATGGTCGTTCGGCCTTAATTCTTGCGCGAGTTGGATTTTGTAAGCCCGCAAGATCTATCCGCAAAATCTTCCATAAAGTGGATGGGCACTGCAACAATTGCGCGCGATGGCGGATGGACTCATTCGGGCCTTCTTCGAAACTCTGCTCCACAGCAGAAATACTGCATTCGGTACGCACTGTACGGCGTCTCTAAGGATGCGCATTATCAACTAGAGTGAACGTGGTGCGAAACAGATCCAATGACCGAAATCTCGAATTACCGACTCTGCTGGGCGATTATGCCGACCGAATATTGGAACCGAACCATTATTTTGGTAATAAATTTGCACGATTTGCAAACGTTGTTCCGGAGTAAGTCTATTCATTATGAAATGGCAAACCAAACTGAGCGTATATCTAGTGACAGCTGTAAAAAAGACCAACTCCGAAAAAAGTGTTGCCAGATTGAAAACAACACGTCTAAAAAACACCCGTTATGATTCTGACGTCAAGAGGAACATGCAGATTTCCACCGCCAAATCATCCGAATTATTCGCCACATGGACAAAGAAGTGTGGCTGCCTTTTAATGTGAAGATCGACGACACACCAATTCCGTCCACGAACCGGACGAACTTGGGGAACCGAAAAAGAAACCATGTTGACCATATATCAAACTATGGGCCTTTCCGTGGAAAACTAGTGGAAAAACATACAAATCTGCTAGAATGCCGCCTTAAGAACAACGACAGGGTACCTCCTCATGTCTTCCGATTACCAGCTTTACGAGGAGTCGAAGATAATATGTTATCGATTTTATGTTATCGAAGCTGTTGCTTTCGATGTAACCATCCCAACCCCCACCTAGTAGATATGCTCCACCCACACTGGCTGGTCAGGAGATATCTTCACGCTTTAGAGCGCGAGTTCGAACGACAGTTAACTATACAGTAAATATAGTTCTCAGATAACATCCTCCACCAGAGGCATCAGAAGAAGAACGACTGCCTCGATAAACAAGAACCGGTTCTGGTACAGCTGAGATCTGGACAGTGTAGCCTTCTAAATTCATACAGGCTCGAGGGCTGTGGCGAATACTTGCCCAGCGTGTAATCAAGATATCTTCACGATCTACAGCGCGAGATCCAACGGTATAAAAGAGAACCCCTTAATCAGGGAGCGTACTAACCATGTTTGAATGATATTCATGCCGGCAAAGTCGCAGCAGCAGTTAACCGGGTGAATATCGTTATCGGATAACTTCCTCCACCAATGGCATCAGAATAAGAAGTACTGCAGCGACAAACAAGAGCAGTTCTGGTACAGCTGAGATCTGGATGGTGTAGACGCCTCAATTCATACTGGGTTCGAAATGATGGCAATGCGGCCAATACCTGCCCAGCGTGTGATCAGAAGAGGAGTCAAATGATACGCTACATATTTTCCGGTGCTCAGCAAATCTCACTTAGCTTGTTCCAAGATATCTATGGACGCAACCCGTCGAGTTTCCGACTTCCTGAACCAGTATACCAATGTACACAACATACGGATGATATAACAACATTGTCGTACTAATGGAATACATAATTTTTTTTAACTTTGTGCATTTGTTTGTAACATCCAAAAGGAGAAGAAATAGACCCATCGTTTATTACACCGATCGACTTAGAATCACTTTCTGAGTTGATTTAGCTATGTCCGTCTGTCCGTCTGTCTGTCTGTCTGTCTGTCTGTCTGTCTGTCCGTCTGTGCATGTATTCTTGTAATCAAAGTACAGGTCGCAATTATGGTCCGATCTCGACGAAACTTTACACACATCTTTTTTTTGGCCCAAGGACGATCCCTATTGAATTTGGTTAAAATCGGTTCAGATTTAGATATAGCCTCCATATATATGTTAGCCCCGATTTGACATGTAAGCGCTGTAAAAACTTTATTTTATATCCGATCAGTATGAAATTCAGAAAGAGGTTTCTTATTATATGGATGAACACTATTAAATTTGGAAGAAATCGGTTCAGATTTAGATATAGCCCCCATATATATGTTACCCCCGATTTGACCTGTAAGCGCTGTAAAAATGTTATTTTATATCCGATCAGTGCGAAAGAAAGAGGTTTCTTATTACATGAAGGAATACTGTCAAATTTGGAGAAAATCGGTTCAGATTTAGATATAGCTCCCATATATATGTTACCCCCGATTTGACATGTAAGCGCTGTAGAGACTGTATTTTATATCCGATCAGTACGAAATTCGACAGAATGAGGTCTTTTTACATGAATAAGTATTCAGGGAAGATCGGTTCGGTTTACATTAAAGCTCCATATATATGTTCCTCCTGATTTGGTATCAAACCGCTTTAGAAGTTGTATTTTACTTCCGATCATTAAAATTTTCCAGAAAGATGTTTCTCACTTTAGGAACGAATATTGCTTAATTTAGCGATTATCGTTTCAGAATTAGAATACGTTTCTACCCATTTACCAATAATTCCAAATTATTATGGCAATGACCCTTATCGCATTGTTAGGGAGGTGTAGGGTATTATATAGTCGGCCCCGCCCGACTTTCTGCCTTTCCTTACTGGTTTTTCCTAAAGCTGTAATCAACATATTTAATATACACGAAGAGAACGGTTTGGTTGAGACAAATGACATTTCCACCAACCGAAATTTTTTGTTCACAGAAACATGGCTCTCACCATCTATCCGGGCGTACATTTAGTTCTAAAAAGATTAGTTTAAAATTGAGTATCGGTAGCCTCCAAATTTTGATTGTGTGCACCCCAGTTAGTAAATAGGTAGCGAGCTCGTCTATGAGTTTGGGGGTCGTGGGTTCGATTCCCACCAGAGGCTCTGATCAGTCGCCGTCCGTCTTTTCCTGGACTGTAAAATTAGAATATAAATTTATTTTGTATTGTAATACATATATATACATAAATTAAAATTTCGTTTATTTTTTATCAATAAAATATTTTTAATTGTTATTATTGGACGCAGAAATGTAATGTTTATTTTATAGCACTGTGTTTTCAAAAAGTTTTTTTTTTCTGAGTACTCGTACTTATGCTTTAAGTGCACCTTGGTATGAGTAAATTATTTTATTATCAACTACAAAGCTCTATGGGCTTTCATTATTTTCCGCCAGTGCCGGTTATTTGTGTAAAATAAAACGTGCTCCATTTAGCGGCTTTTATAGAAGTGCCGCTGTTGTCCCCAATTGACAGAGCCCGAGTGGCCGGGTAAAGAGTGGGTTGATTTGGTGGCTTCATCATTTTCCTCCCATACACTTTGTGTGTTGAGCTGTTCATTGCATTTGCTTTTGTGTGTACGTGTCCCCTTTTTAACTCCTTTGTCACCAGTTTTGCTATTGCTCCTGCCAGTGGGACTGGAATTGCTCGTCCTAGTCCTAGTGAGGGTGTTGGTTTGTTGTGCTTTTTTTGCTGCTGTGTTTGTTGCTTCCTTTTTATTTGTTTCCGCAATAAATTAAGGACACTATAAATCATTTTATTTAATGTGACATTTCCTGTGCTAAGGAACAAATGGACAGAGTCACTCAGCACCAGCAAAGAGGAAACAAATTGTAGCCTAAGCATTCATGGTTCATAGGCAAAATGGCAGGAGTGGCAGGTTCCTTTGCAATATCCTTTGAAAGTAAGTAACTGGCGGACAAGGAGAGGCTCGCAAATGAAGCTAACAAAATAATAAAATAAGTTAGTTAGTTTTGAATTATCTTTGTTGTTGGGGGCAAGAGTTTGCGTGTGAATTGCAAAGTGATGTTGCAATTGTAACTTTTCATAATTTTTCAGCAAAAAAGCCGAAAAGTTATTTTAACACTTGTCAAAAACAAATATTTCCCAAAGAGGATGCAAATGTCCTTGGCAATTACTTTCAATTTAAGAACAAATTGAGAGTGACAGTTATGAAATTATTCAGTTTCGCTAAAGTAAAAAGATAGCGTTTTTTTGAGGACGTAAAATATGATTGCCTTTGTAATTGTTACATTGCAAGAGAAACAGAAAAGTTCTTGATTATACAATTAATAATTTCAATTCAATTGTTTAATAATTTCGTCTTGTTTATTATTTCTCATTTGCAGAGTCTGAGTTTGTCAGTTCGAGACCGTCAGTTTGAAATTTCAAGGAACATCTTCACCTAATAAATGGATTAAGTTAGCTTCGAATGGCAGCCTGTGTATTAGGTTAATTTAGACTACATAGTCCGTTTCGATACCACATGTAAGGAAGTAAAAATGTGAGATTTTCATAACCCATCATACAAGTTTGATAACTCTTCAAAGAAATGTCGGCTTAGGGTAACGTGTCGCTTACTACAAAGAGTGGACCTAGACGTAGAAGGTGTTCTATTGATTCCAGGTATTCTATCGATCACTGCAACTTCTGAGATTTTCTTAACACATCATACAAGTTTCTTAATCTACGAGAGACCGTGGCACTGACACAGAAAGTTTCCTGATCCCTCTTCCTCTTTGAGATTTTCTTAGCCCATCAGGCAAGTTTGCTAGCTCCCCAAAAAATGTGAATCTAGGGGTAGACTCTCGCCTTCTGGAGAGATATCTGGCACAGAAACAGAAGGTTCCATTTATTCCAGCACCTCTTCGTCACTGCAGCTTCTAAGATTTTCTTAGACCATCAGACAAGTTGGCTAACAGAGCAAAAAAATTTAAGCATAGAATATCCTTCCACCTTCTACAGAGAAACCGGACTGCAGACACATACGGTTCCATCGATTTCACCAAATCTTCGTTGCCGCAGGTTCTGCAGAAGTAATTTTTCTCTACTCGTAACAGCAGGGCGTTATTGAGTTTCAATTTTAAGCAGAAAGTTTCTGACTAGTGACCATCTGTTGTTTCTTGGCTATCAAAAAGAGATTGGATTTTGCTAGAGAGTCGTCCTAGCCTTGTAAGCTTATCACTCACAGTTGCTGACTAGTCGCCATCTTCCGTGTGTTGCCAAAAGGACACTATCTTTCCAGTAGAGCTTGCAAGTTTGTAGAGGCTTGTTCACATATTCATGTTCTCCTGGTGCCTTGCTTTTTCACCAGCACTACACTTCTCTGAAATGTCCCCTACCGATATCTGGTGGATTATGAGCTGCTCAGCGATCTGGTAAAGAGATCTGTGGCTGTTAGGGCAGTTCTTGAATTCTGGCTATCATTGTCTTGCATTGTCGTGATGCAAAATGATCCGTCTTCTCTTATTGTTTTTCCTTATTTCTTTGAACACTAATGGCAAACAGAGCCACTTTCGTTACATCCCTACTCTAAAGGCACTGTTGCCACATGACCGGTTTTACCGAAAAACGCGATCATTTGCTTCGAAGCCCTTCTTCCACGAACAACTTCTATCGGATTTGGCTCGTCTTGAACGATCCATACGGTCGATTGCTGTTTTGTTGCGGGTTCATAAGCATCGATCCATGATTCGTCACCTGTGACGATGTTATACACTGCATTTGAGCGACCGCGTATTGTATTTTTTTCAACAATTATTTGCTGGCCTTGACCTTAACGAAATTCATACAGGAGCGAACGGCGTCCGAGACTGGTGGTTCATCAACGAAAGACGAAGCGAGTTGACTTTCTGAAAAATCGCCCCTGCTGAAAAATCTATGGAGAGCAGCTGAACCTAAGCTAGCAGAAATGCGTCCCCTAATCAGAACGTTATAAATGAACCTACGTATACTGTTCTCCATCTAAAAAAGCTACCATACTATATTCTTTAACAGAGAGGAATAATCACAGCTAAACCTCGCTGAATGATAGGAGTAGAATCCGTGAAATAGCTATACGAGGAGCTGAGCTGTCAAGTAATTGTATTTGCTTCACCGTTTTTTAAAAAACTTTGCATTTTATAATAAATAATAAAGGCAAAGATGATCTAGAGCCAAGAGAAATTGTGACAAATCAATAACGATTAAAAGACTGAAATAAAAACAAACGAAAATACAATATTAATTAAATTTTCCATACTTTATGTAAAAATGTATTTATTTTAAAGATTAGAGACGTCTTTGCGCCAATATTTAATTTTATGACAATTATTTTCAGTCAAAGAGGAACTCCGCTTATTCGCTTTAAGATTTTATTTGTTTTTCTCCTTTTCTGAATGTATTTTCCCATTGCTACTGAATTATTTTAATTACTCCATTTATATATACATAAATAGAATAATAATAATAACTAAACTACCTTCGAGGTTTTGTAATAACATTATCATCTTTATGCTCTTACAATTGAATTATCCAGACACATAACAAAGTAAAGAAGCTAACAACAGAAGTGAATTGTATGCCACAAAGCTCAATTGACCGCAATTTCAATTCGCCAAGAAACATTTGATTTCCGTTTAAAATATGACTTCACATCCGTTTACGCTGTCAACACAGAATATCGAAGCTGACAACTGGAGTAGGAAGTACGAAAGTAGAGCAAAGCAAACCTCAGTGTTTCCGGTTTGCAACAATTCCTGTGCAACAAATTGAATAATGTTGTTAACTCATTTCATAAAATGTGCTTCCTTTCAATGCGGTTTAAAGTTAGATACATTTTATTTTTTAAATTTTTAGATATCTTACTCCTAAAGAAGAGATAGATATGACTGGTTTCTATAACAAAACTAAATAATATGTGTGTATTTAGTGTAACAGCTACTACACTAAGCCACAACAGTTTAAGAAAAAATCCCAATTATCTACACTAAAAATAAATAAATATTTGTTTCGATAGATGAACATATCACTAAATATAAATTTTCTTGGAAACATCTTGTTTTTGAGTCTTTCTCCACTATTTAACCAAACAGTATGAATAGCGTTGATTTAAATAAAAATATTTACTATTTTTTTATCAATATTATATTTAAAATATTTTAAGTAGTAATTTTTTTGTGGGACTTTGACTTTTGAAAATGTCTAAAAAAATACTTGAGAGGGTCTTAGGAATAATTAATGAATTAATACATAGATTCTAATTTGAGCAATATAAGTGATCATTTTAGGACAAATATTTTAAACATTTTTAATTTATTCTTTGAATATATTCTTATATTTTTAATTTTTAAATATAGTTTTCTAAATAAATTTTAAATTATTTATACTTATTTAATTTTTTATTTGAATTACAATACAAAGTATTTTATATTCTAATTTTATGGTCCAGGGAAAAGCTGGGACAAAGACCATGTTGCTTGCTATATTTTTGTAGCGACTGACCAGAGCCTCTGGTGGGAATCGAACCCACGACCCCAAAATCTATAGGCGATCTCGCTACCAATTGGGCGCTCATTTTTTTAATTTCATGACAAAAATATAAATGGGCAAATCCATTGTATTTCAAATCCATTGTATTGTAAAAAAATTCGACAAAATCTGATTTTATTGAAAATTTTATAGAAATTGCAATTTTATGGAAAATCGCATCAAATTGCACTTTTATAATTATGTCCGTCAAAATTTCCGAAATTTTATTTTTCGAGAAAATTTTGACTAAATTAATATTTTCTTGTACATTTCATCAAAACTGCATATTTGCTGTGGTAATTGTATTTTTTATAGAAAATAAAAAAAAAATTGTGAAAAAAAATTGAAGTTTTATAGAAAATGTTGTCAAAATTTGTTCAGGGTGGCGCAGAATGAGCTATATGTTCTGAATTCTTTATAACTTTTTTAATTATTATTCTTTCTTTGTTTTTTTCAGCATTTTGTGAAGGAGACTTGGGGAATTAATTACGAATCGAACAACGTACAAGAATAATAGAATTTTTGCGAAATTTTTCGTTCGTTTCATATCCCCCACTTCTTTAAAAAGATATAATACAGGGTGGCGCAGAATGAGCTATATGGTTTGAATTCTTTATAACTTTTTATACCCTACACCACACTGTGGTACAGGGTATTATAAGTTTGTTTCACGGCAGATGTTTGTAACACCTGAAAATAACACAGCTAGACCCACCTTAAAGTATACCGATCGACTCAGAATCACTAGCTGAGTCGATTTAACGATGTCCGTCCGTCCGTCCGTCCGTCTGTCCATGTAAAGTTGTTCGTCGACTACAGGACTCAATTTCACTCCGATCGTTCTGAAATTTTGCAGTTTAGAGTATTTCGCTGCTGTTAAGATCGCTATTGAATTTGGTTGAAATCGGTTCAGATTTAGATATAGCTCCCATATATATCTTTCGTCCGATTTGGCCCTTTAGTCCTATAGAAGCTGTATTTTACATCCAATCGTTTTGAAATTTAGAATGGTAGAGTTTCTTGATCCATGAACCAACATTGCCGAATTTGAAGAAAATCGGTTAAGATTTAGCTATAGCTCCCATATATATGTTTCGTCCGATTTGGCCATTTAGTCCTATAAAAGCTGTATTTTACTTCCAATCGTTTTGAAATTTAGAATGGTAGAGTTTCTTGATCCATGAACCAACATTGCCGAATTTGAAGAAAATCGGTTAAGATTTAGCTATAGCTCCCATATATATGTTTCGTCCGATTTGGCCCTTTAGTCCAATAAAAGCTGTATTTTACATCCAATCGCTTTGAAATTTAGAATGGTAGAGTTTCTTGATCCATGAACCAACACTACCGAGTTTGAAGAAAATCGGTTAAGATTTAGCTATAGCTCCCATATATATGTCTCGTCCGATTTGGCCCTTTAGTTCTAAAGAAGCTATCTTTTACATCCAATCGCTTTGAAATTTAGAATGGTAGAGTTTCTTGATTCATGAACCAACATTGCCGAATTTGAAAAAAATCGGTAAAGATTTAGCTATAGCTCCCATATATATGTTTCATCCGATTTGGCTCTTTAGATCCAATCGTTTTTATACCCTACACCACACTGTGGTACAGGGTATTATTTAAGTATAAAATGTCCCAAAAGTAAATTTATGTAAACAATTTATACATGAATTACAAAATGTATATATCAGAGTTATTCAATACTACGAGAGTGGTGTAGGGTATTATATAGTCGGCACCGCCCGACTTTAGCCTTTCCTTACTGGTTTAATTATTATTCTTTGTTTTTTTCAGCATTTTGTGAAGGAGACGTGGGGAATTAAAAACGAATCGAACAACGTACAGAAATAATTAAATGTTTCCGAAACTTTGCGAAAAAAGAGCACGTATGTGCGAAGCAGAAAATGAACATTACTTTCAGGATAACATTTTTCAAATCTAATTGCAAAAAATTCCCCAATAATATACTGTATTTAAAAAAAAATATTATAATAATCGCATAAATAAAAAATTTATAAACCATGTAAACCATATAGCTCATTCTGCGCCACCCTGTATTTTTTAAAAAAAAATCTCTGAAAATTTTATTTTCTTTAAAATTTCTTCAAAATGACATTTTTCTAGAAAAATTCTTCAAAATTATTTTTTTTTAAATATTTTGTCGAAAGTATTTTTTCATTAAAAATTTATTTTTTTCTAGAAAATTTTGTTATGTTTCCTAGACGATTTCGTTGCAATTGCATTTTCCTTTAAAATTTCTTTGAAGTTGAATTTATTTTGAAAATTTCCTTCATAGGCCTTTCATAAAGTCAACGAAGTTTAGTCCGGGCAATGGGTTGCCGTCCTTTACACGACTCATCGATCCTTAATTCGTTCATTGACTTTTAATAATAAATCCCGCCATTGGTCAAAGACGGTCATCGGTCAGTGGACCTGGTCATTAACCTGGACACAAAAAAAAGGAAATAATTCGACCGTTTCTTTACCAGATAACCGATTGTGACAAAACTTGACATGCTCGTATATTTCAACCAAAGTCATTTCCGAGTTATGATAAATTATATGTAGAAATATCTCAGCAAATTTACAATTTCTGGGTAATTTTGAGATTGTGAAGCGCTAGATGTTGTGTTTTCAAACTAGTTTAACATATTTTTCTTCTAGTCTATAGATACAATTATGCTGAGAGGCGTAAAACAAAATTCCCATCGATTAACTAGATATAGTCTCTGGAAAAATTAAATGCTCTCAGAAAAAAATGTTCAAAATCAAGTTCAGCCAAAATATTCACAATACGATAAAGTCCGAATTGGAGCTAAACCAGAAAAACCCAAATGGCATTTCGTAATTTCAATAAGTACTTTAAGAAACAGAGTCCTCTTTGTATGTGTTGCACTGTGTAACCAGATGGATGACCGGATTTATAAAGGGTGATTAAATTTTAAAGGCCAATGTTGTTTATGAATAAAACACAAATTATTTAGGAAATTATTGTCATTTCTTTTTATTATCATAATATTGGTATGGTTCAATTATGTATGGAACAACATATCGGCCAAATGGCCGCCGCGATTTCGGCGGCACACCTCCATCCGATGGTCCAAATTTTCGATGACGCTGAGGCATAATTGAGGTTCTATGCGGTTAATGTGCCGAATTATCTCATCCTTTAGCTCTTGAATTGTTGCTGGCTTATCGACGTACACCTTTTCTTTCAAATAACCCAAAAGAAAGAAGTCCAACGGTGTCAAATCACATGATCTTGGCGGCCAATTGACATCGCCACGACGTGAGATAACAGGGCCATTGAATTTGTTGCGCAAAAAAGCCATTGTTTCGTTAGCTGTGTGGCAAGTGGCACCGACCTGTTGAAACCACATATTGTCCACATCCATATCTTCCAATTCGGGCCATAAAAAGTTCGTTATCATCTCACGATAGCGAACCCCATTCACAGTAACTGCCTGACCGGCCTCATTTCGAAGAAGTATGGCCCGATGCCGTCGCCAGCCCATAAGCCGCACCAAACGAAATTAATTTTTTTGTATTATTTTTATACCCTACACCACACTGTGGTACAGGGTATTATAACTTTGTGAAGAAGGAGAAGAAATAGACCCATCGTTTATTATACCGATCGACTTAGAATCACTTTCTGAGTTGATTTAGCTATGTCCGTCTGTCTGTCCGTCTGTGCATGTATTCTTGTAATCAAAGTACAGGTCGCAATTATGGTCCGATCTCGACGAAACTTTACACATATCTTTTTTTTTTGGCCCAAGGACGATCCCTATTGAATTTGGTTAAAATCGGTTCAGATTTGGATATAGCCCCCATATATATGTTAGCCCCGATTTGACATGTAAAAACTTTATTTTATATCCGATCAGTATGAAATTCGGCAGAAAGAGGTTTGTTGTTATATGAATGAACACTAATAAATTTGGAAGAAATCGGTTCAGATTTAGATGTAGCCCCCATATATACGATACCCCCGATTTGACATGTGAGCGCTGTAAAAACGTTATTTTATATGTGATCAGTGCGAAAGTCGGCAAAAAGAGGTTTCTTTCTACATGAAGGAATACTGCCAAATTCGGAGAAACTCGGTTTAGATTTAGATATAACACCCATATATATGTTACTCCCGATTTGACCTGTAAGCGCTGTAAAAACTGTATTTTATATCCGATCAGTGCGAAATTCGGCAGAAATAGGTTTCTTATTACATGAAGGAATACTGCCAAATTCGGAGAAAATCGGTTCTGATTTAGATATAGTTCCCATATATATATTCCCCCGATTTGACATGTAAGCGCTGTAGAGACTGTATTTCATATCCGATCAGTACGAAATTCGAGCTTTATATTAAAGCCCCATATATATGTTCCTCCTGATTTGGTATCAAACCGCTATAGAAGTTGTATTTTACTTCCAGAAAGATGTTTCTCAATTTAGGAACGAATATTGCTTAATTTAGCGATTATCGTTTCATAATTAGATAATATGTTTCTACTCATTTACCAATTATTCCAAATTATTATGGCAATGACCCTTATCGCATTGTTAGGGAGGTGTAGGGTATTATATAGTCGGCCCCGCCCGACTTTCTGCCTTTCCTTACTGGTTGTTAGTGGGAAGGTTTCATGAAGATTTTTAAAATGGTTCTGGGGAGCCGTATGGTTGAAAGAATTGGAAACCCTTGATATTAGGAACAAAATGTTCGCTCTTGGTCCTACTTATTTGGAATATACTCATATGATGTTTCATGAAAGTAAAATTGTTTTATTTGAATTTCTTAAAATGAGACCATTTGACCATTTTGACCAAACATAAGCGCTATCCCACGAAATGTATTCTCTAATCTACTGTGCATCTCAAGAATCTTATGAACTTATGTCGCTTTTCATATGACAAACATTCTTAATAGATTTGTTGTGTTAACGTGACACACATACTCATACCTTACGAACTACTCCACATTTAATCATCTCTCTAATGCGTTGTGTTCATTAGTGCATTTATTTATCACTTCTCATGAGATGTGACATTTAGCCCTCTATTCGTAAACATCGAAATGTTTGGTTGGTTGGTTGGCCCAACTGGGAAATATGTATGTATGTATTTGGTGGTCCACTGGCACTTTTATAAATACCGTTAATGTGGCGTGTGATGCTTAGCTCGGCTTAGAGAGTACATTTGTTGCTGCTGACATACGAACATTGAAAGCCGATTATCAAATGACAGACTGACACTGCTCGTGTTCAACACGACGATTTGGGTGATTACAATGTTCGCATGTATTTGTGGTCAATAAACATCATTTAGACCCCAATTATAGTTATCTGTATGTGTGTTGACTATGTTAAAGTACTACCATATATATTGGGAGGATATCTGTATTTAGGGGTATTTATTTAATGGAAATAATATAGATTACTTTTTTATATATATTTTTTTAGAATTCTTATTTCTTTTCTTCTAATTTCCATGAAAACTCCCCATTAAATAACAATTACATCCAAGGAGTACACATGTTTTTTATGCACCAAATTTGTCAAATATCCAAAGATCTGTGGTTTCATTATGGGGTTCCAAATGGGAAGTTAACAAATGTTGCAATTGCTGCATACATTGCTTGCACTCAACTCTCCTACTCCCTACCACCCTACCCCCTAATGCATTTAAATGTGAGTTGATGTGAGTTGTGTCTGTGTTTTCTATGTGTAAAATGATTTAAAGTTAGAAAGGTAATCAGTCATTTTCCCCACAGGATGTTAAACAATTGAAAACAGCATGTTTCTTCACATGACATGCTCCTGCATGACGTCTTCCTGCTATGTTGGAATCTAAATTTCAGGGATGTGTGAGTGTTTGCGTATACTCGTATGTGTCTGTGTCAGTGTTACTGCAATAAAGGATGTTGAATGCAAGTGCAATTTCCTGTTGATAAATTAAACACACATTTCTGCTGATAACTATTTTCAAAGACATTTTCGTACAGTAGGGTGAGGCGTCTTGATTTTCCTTGACATTTTATAATATGTACATTAATGATAGAATTCCAGCCGTGACTGACTGATCACCACCGTAGGGTGTACCTTAAAATTTGCGAACTCTTGGGCCAGAAACTGGTGATAGGGTGTAAATATTTTGCTCAGTCCATCATAGTCATTGGAAACGTTGTCTAAAATGCAGAATAAGAGAACGTTTAGATCAGAGCTTCCCAGCCATACGGTTCCGCACAATTTTGTTAAAATTCCAAAAAATATATATTAATATAAAATTTCGTTTAAAATTTATTTTTTTCTTGAGAATTTCTTCGAAATTTGAATTTTTCTGCAAAATTTCTTTTAAATTGAATTTCTTTACAAAAATTTTCGTTAAAAATTTTCTCGAAAAAATTTCGCTGAAATTACATTTCTCCAAAAAAAATTAGTCGAAACGAATTTTTCTAGAAAATTTAATACCAATTTCAATTTGCTACAAAGTTTGTATTTTTAGAAACTTCCTTCAAATTTCCATTTTTTTTAGAAATTCCTTCGAATTTGCATTTTTTTTTTTAGAAAATTCTTTCGTATTTGCATTTTTCTAAAAATAAAATGAAAATCTAATTTTTCTAAAAAATTCGTTGAAATTGCAATTTCGTCGAAATTGAATTTTTCTAGCAAAATCTTTGTTAAAATGGCATTTCTCTACAAAAGTTTTTAAAATAAAACTTAAACTTGTATTTTCCTACGAAATTTTGAAGAAATATATTTCTTCTATAAAATGTCCTTGTTTTTCTAGCAAAATTGTTAAATTTTTTAGCAGCATTTCGTTGAAATTACATTTCTCTAAAAAATTACGTTGGAATGCATTTTTTTTTTAGAAAATTGCTTTAAATAAATTTTTCTAGAAAATTTCTTGAAAACTGTATATTTCTAATTTTTTTTTGTTAAAATCAATTTTTTCTACAAAATTTTGTTGAAATTATTTAATGAAAATTTAAATTGCTACAAAGTTTGTATTTTTAGAAAATTCCTTCAAATGTGAATTTTTTTAGAAAATTCCTTCGAATTTGCATTTTTCTAGAAAATTTCTCAAATTCGCATTTTCTAGAAAAATTTTTGCAATTTTTATTTTTATAAAAAAAAATTGGAAATTAAATTTTTCTTAAAAAAGTAGTTGAAAGTGCATTTTTCATGAACATTTCGTCGTTATTGCATTTTTCTAGCAAAATCTTTGTTAAAATTGCCTTTATCTACAAAAGTTTTTAAAATAACATTTAAGATTGTATTTTCCTACGAAATGTTGATGAAATTTATTTCTTCTATAAAATGTTGTTGTATTTCTAGAAAAATCGTTGAATTTTTCAGCAGAATTTCGTTGAAATTACATTTCTCTTAAAAAATTACGTTAGCATGCATTTTTCTAGAAAGCTTAATAAAATTTTGGAGATTTGAAACAAATATTTTTTTGAAATTGCTTTAAATAAATTTTTCTAGAAAATTCCTTGAAAATTTTATATTCCTAATTTTTTTGTTACAATCAAATTTTTCTACGAAAATTTTGCCCAAATTTAATTTTTCTAGAAAATTTGAATTTTTATAGTAAATTACGACCAAAAACAGGGTGGCGCAGAATGAGCTATATGGTTTGAATTCTTTATAACTTTTTTAGTTATAATTCTTTCTTCGTTTTTTTCCAGCATTTTGTGAAGGAGACTTGGGGAATTAATTATGAATCGAACAACGTACAAAAATAATTGAATTTTTGCGAAATTTTTCGTTAGTTTCATATCCCCCACTTCTTTAAAAAGTTATAAAACAGGGTGGCGCAGAATGAGCTATATGGTTTGAATTCTTTATAACTTTTTAATTATTATTCTTTCTTCGTTTTTTTCCAGCATTTTGTGAAGGAGACTTGTGGAATTAATTATGAATCGAACAACGTACAAAAAAAATTTTAATTTTTCCGAAATTTTGCGAAAAGTTATGGAAAATATGCTAAAAAGAGCACGTATGTGCGAAGCAGATAATGGACATCACTTACAGGATATCATTTTTCAAAGCTAATTGCAAAAAATTCCCCAATAATATACTGTATTTAAAAAAAATATTATAATACTCGCATAAATAAAAAAAAGTTATAAACCATTTAAACCATATACATAGCTCATTCTGCTCTACCCTGTAGAATTATTTTAGTAATTTCCCTATTAATTCGTGAAAAAGACAAAAATTTTATGCGTTTTTTTGACGACACAGTTCAAATGTTTTGATTAAAACCAATGGTACATTAAAGTATAACTCATAAAAAAATTTGTCACCAATTTCGTCAAACCGAGTATAGGTTAATACTACCCTTTGGTGGTAGAATCGAACCTATACTGTCAAATCCGTGTATTTTTCAAAAAGTGTTAACTTGTTGCATAATTTTACGAGGGACACCGTCTTTAAAAACGTGGGTTGTGGGAAAAACGCTTTAAAGTTTTTGTGATTCATTGAATCACGTATGAGGCGCGGTTGCTTAGACTGCTGTATATCCGTTAGTTTTGCTCCGATACAACTCAAATTTTCACAGAACATTCTTGAAAGAATCCGGACTAATGACTACTGATCGTAATAAAATGTGTTAACAGGAAATTTTCTATAATTTTGCAAATTTTGTGAAATTCAGAAAAAAATAAATTATAACGAAATTTTCTAGAAAAATTTATTTTTGACATAATTTTTTAAAAATAACGAAATTTTTAAAAGAATTTATATTAAAAAAAAAACTTAAAAAATTTAATAAATTTTAATTAAATTTTGAGAAATTTTACAGAAAAAATAAAGTACTAATTTTAAAAAAAATCTCTAAAAGTCAGATTTCTATAAAAATGTTCTATAAAATAGAATTTAAATTAAAAAAAAAACAAATTTTGATGAAATTTGCAAAAATATTAATTTAAGCAAGATTTTCTAGAAAAATAGATTTCGTCTATTTTGAAGGACATAATTATAAAAGTACAATTCGATGCTATTTTTATGAAATTTTGAATAAAATCACATACGTCGGATTATTCTAGAGCAGGACAAAATGTGAGACAATGTAATCAAATTAACAAGTAAGAAAGTTCAGTCGGGTAAACCCACTTATATATTCGCAAATTAATATATTTTTTTGTTTATTTAAACTATTTTTAATTTAAATTTCATTTAATAACTTTAAGGGTTCACTTTCACTTTGATGCAAAGTGGTCCATTTGTGTGACGATAATCCCCACTTTTTTCCGGACTGGAAATAATGCCCACTTTTTTCCGGACTGGAAATAATGCCCACTTTTTTCCGGACTGTAGGTACTATAAAAGCATTGCACTGCACACAATTTCAAGTATTTGTGTGAAGTGGCATTACGGCCGTTTGAAGGCCATAATTCGTGCCAAAAATGGGCAATTCAAACAAATCTAAACTGTTTCTAAAATTGTATGTTATTTCCGACATTTTTTGCTTTTGAACAATAAAATTAAAAAAAAAAAATAAAAAAATATAGCGCTTTACTTTGTTGCATTACATATCAGCCACCCTGTAAAGATATAAGCAATTACATTTTTGTACAAAATGGTTCGTTTGGGTGGAGACACTTCGCCGATTTTTCTTAAGGTGATAGCGACAGATAAACTATAACTATTAGTTACACTATGTAACCAAAAAAATTTGTTGTGCCCGGGACCTAAAAACTGGTTTTTGTATAGATTGAGGCGTACTATTTTATGAAACCAAAACAAATTTTTTTTAATCTTTTTTATTTTTTTTTTCTAAAATTCCAATTTACCATTCCGGGTGCCATTTAATTAAAGGAAATGAGGGCTATAAAAATGCTGAAAACATCACTTTCATGTAGAAACTGAAGTTTAGTAACTGTCTTTAAAACAATTCAAAAAACATCGTTTTTTCGGGCACAAAAAAACCATAGAAAGAGAAAATAATCACAAAAAAACGGTTTGAAAGCCAGCATCCTAAGGAAGAAAACTGTGCATATTTGAAAAAATCTATGGCTAAATGTATAAATTATGACGCACATTGTAAAAATAGGGAAATTCATAAAAATTATTTTTCATTTTTTTTATTTTGTCAATTTTGTTTGGGAGGTACCAAAAAGGGGTGTGGCAATATAAACTAAACCAAATTTTAAGTATTTGTATGGACTGCAATCAAAGTTATAAGCCGTTAACTTTTTGTGCGAAATAGTCCATTTGGATGGGAGGTACCAAAAGTGGCGTGGTAACTGCGTCCATTTTGTACGGGACTGTAGGTACAATAAAATCACTCCACAAAATTTCAAGTTTTTGTGTGTGCAGCAATTCAAGTTATAAGCCGTTAACTTTTTGTATTAAATGGTACATTTGTATGGGAGGTACCAAAAGGGGCGTGGCAATAACGACCATTTTCCACGGGAATGGTAGGTACTATTGACACATACCAAATTTGAAGTCAATCGGTTAATACTGTTGAAATTTATCGTGCACACCAGCCAGACAGACGGACGGACAGTCCTAAAATACTTAAAATGCTCCAAATAGGATTTTCCATCAAATATTTTTAGGGGCCCTTATGCTACTAATTGTTTATGGTTTTTTTGGTTCCAACAAAAATCGTTTTTTAAAAAAAAAAACTATTTTTTTCTAATTATTTTAACGACCGTTTCTAAACTACTGTTTCTACATGAAAGTGATATTCTCAACATCTGTAGCCCTCATAATTTCCTTTCCTGGTTTTTAGGAGCATTATTTAACGACATATGACAGTTTAAAGTTTTGGAAAAAATATATTTTTTTTACCAAAAAATGGTGATCACGAACTATCGTCCTTCTTTGTTTAAAGCTTTGGAAAGAAATATAAAATTTTTCACCAAAAAATAGTGATCACGAATTATCGTCCTTATTGACCTAGGAGCCTTATTTAACGAGATATGAACGTTTAGAGTTTTGGAGAGAAATATAAAATTGTTCATCAAAAACTATTGATCACAAATTATCGTCCTTTTTGTCCTAGGAGCCTTATTTGAAGTTTAAAGTTTTGGAAAGAAGCTTTATTTAACGAGATATGACCGTTTATAGTTTATTAATAATAATAAAATAATATAAATTATAGTCCTTTTTATCCCAGGAGACTTATTTAACGAGATGTGACCGTTTAAAATTTTCGAATTTTGTACAAAAAAAAAAGTAATCACGAATTATCGTCCTTTTTGTCCTAGGAGCCTTTTTTAACGAGATAATTTAAAGTTTTGAAAATAAATATCAAAAATTTCACCAAAAAATAGTGATCACAAATTAATGTCCCTTTTGTCCTCGGAGCCTTATTTAACGAGATAAGACCGTTTAAAGTTTTGGAAAGAAATATACATTTTTTATCACCAAAAATATGATCCAAATACTAAAGACATCTTCCAAGAAAATTGGAAATTAAAAAAAATAATAATAATAAACAATCAAAATATTAGTTTTACTATATTTTTCGTGTATAGGACACCATATTACACCAGAAAATCTTATGCACAGCTCTTCGACAAAACTTTAGTAAACTACACCATTTTGAACTGTAATTCGAACAAAATCAATTCAATTTCGAATAAGATCAATTGAAATTCGAAGATTCCATTTGAAATTCGAAAAAGGTCAATTGAAATTCGAAGATTCCATTTGAAATTCGAAAAAAATCAATTGAAATTCGAAAAAAATCAATTGAAATTCGAAACTCATCAATTGAATTTCGAAACACATCAATTGAAATTCGAAATACATCAATTGAAATTCGATACACATCAATTGAAATTCGAAAAACATCAATTGATATTCGAAATACATCAATTGAAATTCGAAATACATCAATTGAAATTCGAATTTTTCCATTTGAAATTCGTAATACACCAATTGAAATTCGAAAAACATCAATTGATATTCGAAATACATCAATTGAAATTCGAAAATGTAAACAAATCTGCACATTAGATTGGGTAGAATTTATTTAAACACATTTGCTGACTAAATCTTAACAAATAATGTGATGATCTTATCTTTTATGAATATTTATTCAAAATTAGTTGAAACAAAACATATTTAAATATTTTAATATTAAAGGTTTAACACAGACAAATTGTATCACTTAAATACTACCCCATCTAATATACAGCATTGATTTTGTTTACATTTTTCGAACTTCAAATGATGAATTTCGAATTTCAATTGATGTTTTCCGAATTTCAATTGGTGTATTACGAATTTCAAATGGAAAAATTCGAATTTCAATTGGCGTATTCCGAATTTCAATTGCAATTTGACGAATTTCAAATGATGTGTTTCGAATTTCAATTGATGTGTTTCGAATTTCAATTGATGTTTTTCGAATTTCAATTGATGTTCTTCGAATATCAAGTGATGTTTTTCGAATTTCAATTGACCTTTTTCGAATTTCAAATGGAATATTCGAATTTCAATTGACCTTTTTCGAATTTCAAATGGAATATTCGAATTTCAATTGATATTTTTCGAATTTCAAATGGAATCTTCGAATTTATTTTTTGGAATTACAATTGAAAATGGTGTAGTATTCCTTATCGCACACCAGAAACCTACAGAACGTATACTTACTGTGGGTTTTCGTCTAAATATTACTCATACAACAGGGGGTTTAAAATAGTGAAACATATGTTCATTAGCTCTCCTACATAGATCGCTCTTAAATATATTTATCTGAGATGTACATGACTAAAAAAAATTGTCATAAAATTAAAGAAATGCTCCAAAGAGGTCCTTAGTCTTCAAAATAAGTACATTTTGTACTTAAAACGAAGAAAATGTGCTTAACATTAAGTAAATTGCTTAATATTATTGAAATTATCTATATTTTAAGTACAAAATGTACTTTTTTAAAAAACAAAGGACGTCTTTGGAGCATTTCTTTAATTATATAACAATTTTTTTTCAGTGTGCCATGTATAGTACATAGCTGAAACGTCGCTAAAGACGATTTTCTTAGTAAAGTCACCATTCACTTCTGTCTGTGAACCAACCATTTGGCGTATTGATGGCGCTTGAAATGGACAGTAAGCTTCAGCTCTTGAGTCAATTGCACTTTGTACACTGAAAAAAAAATTGTCATAAAATTAAAGAATGCTCCAAAGACGTCATTAGTCTTCAAAATAAGTACATTTTGTACTTAAAATTAAGAAAATTTACTTAAAATTAAGTAAATTACTTGTTATTATTGAAATTATCTATATTTTAAGTACAAAATGTACTTATTTAAAAGCTAATGACCAGAGAATGAAGCCGAGCCAAAATTGGCGGCGGCGGCTGTCATTGAAAATTATAGATCGGCGGCGGCGGCTAGGCGGCTAAGCCGACATAAAATTGACATACGGTGGGTCTATGATAGACAATTTAACATTTAAAACAAGTAAGAAAGTTCAGTCGGGTAAACCATCTTATGAATCCCCTCACCTTGAGTCCCAAAAAAATATTAGTAAATTAATTTTTTTTTTATTTTAATTAAATTATTATCTATCTAAATTGCATTTAATAACTTTAAAGTATCTGTTGGTATTAAAGTTATAAGCTGTTATCTTTTGGTACATAAAGGTCCATTTGTGTGGGAGGTACCAAAAGGGGCGTGCCAATAACGCCCATTTTTCTCTAGACTCTATGCACTATAATAGCATTACAGTGTACAAAATTTTAGGTATTTTTGTGCACTTGTATTTAAGTTATAAGCTGGTAACTTTTGGTACAAAACGGCCCATTTGTGTGGGAGGTACCAAAGTTATGTGGCAACTTCGCCCATTTTTCTCGAGGAAATAGTGACCAGTAAACTAATACTATGTGTAGAATTTCAGAGGATTCAAATAAGTAGTATAGAAGTTATTAAATTATCAATATTTCAATAAATGTTAACCCTTTGTGTGAGAGGTACTAGAAGGAGTGGACCAATATAGCACATCTTAGAACATAGCCGGAGATAGAAGAAAATATTACCACACACCAAATTTGAAGTCAATCGGTTACTCATTTCGAGAGTTATCGCGGTCTTAGGTCACTCCTTCGATGTGATACACTTTTGGCTCGAAGCAAATGATATATACTAGGGATGTAACGAATATTCGCATATACGAACGCGAATTATTCGCATCATTTTAAAATTCGCTTTCGCAAAAACCTTCTTTGGATTATTCGCTTTCGCTTCCGCAAAAATATATTTTAGTATTCGCTTCCATTTGTAAAAAGTGTTATATCTACTTATTAGCTTCACACATTTTTAAGATATTAATACTAATGAAAACCTCTTGCACTTCTCTTCAAAACAGTTGAAAAATATGTTTGTCCTTGTGGTAACAGGAGGTAAACATATGGAAAAAATTCCTAATACTTGAATATCCTGGAAAAGTATCAATTTAGTTCCTAAAGGGTCAAATTATTATTCGCATTCGCTTTCGCAAAAATGCATATTTCACTATTCGCTTTCGCATTCGCAAGAAATATATTTCAATATTCGCTTTCGCATTCGCTTTCGCTAAAGTCACTTTTGTTACATCCCTAATATATACTCTCTTCTCTAAGGTGAGGGGATAATAATAGTTGAAAAGTTAAGCTCTGGTATTTATTCTTAAACTAGCTGACCCCAGCAGACGTTGTCCTGCCCGTCCTATTTGGGATGTATTAGTTTGTTATTCATTGATATTTCATTCAAAAATACATACATCACGCATTTCAGGGAAAAAATCAAAAACATGTATATTGACCATAGTCCACTACAGCGCCATCGACCGGTTAGATTTATAACAGGTGGCGCAAAAGTAATCCTCCTATCAGAAAATGCTATAAATTTTGCTATGGCCCCTAATGCCTAATGTTGACATTTGTGTAGTAAACACATGCGAAATACACGTTAATAAACAATGTTACGCTACACTGCTCCAGAACGCGGAATATTGCTGACTATTTATTTGACCAATAATCGGTCGGTGACTTTGGCACAAAAAACATCGAAAGGTTACTTTTGCGCCACCTTGTACATACAAATATTATCAGATAAACCACACGAACATTTTAATTTTCAGTCAAATCGCTCTGAAAATATGAATTTTGCAAATAACTTCACCACTCTGCAATTTATCGCGGTGAAAATAATTCTAAAACACAAATGACCCCAAACTGAATATATTGTTCAATATTCAGCCCATTCGCTTTTATGGTTCCGGAGATCATGCGTTACTAACAAACGTACAATGGATTTTATATATAAAGAAGATGATAGATGCTTTTAAGTTAATTGTAAGATATTGTGAGGTAAAAAAATCATCGATTCCATGCCGCTAGGCGGCTCAATGATATACTCTATTTTCAAAGTATGCTAAAGCTATGTATAGACGATTGTCAGATCGGACAACGTTATGAACCCAGTAAAGTGCCGCAAATGTACGGACAATGACAGATTGTTAGGCAAAGGTGAAGAAGATTGCAAGAAACCTTTACAATTTCATATATTTAAAATATATTTTGTAAATAATTATGTATATGAAGGATTGCCAATAAAAATATTTTATAGA
This sequence comes from Eudasyphora cyanicolor, assembly GCA_963930755.1. Taxonomy (NCBI): domain Eukaryota; kingdom Metazoa; phylum Arthropoda; class Insecta; order Diptera; family Muscidae; genus Eudasyphora; species Eudasyphora cyanicolor. The sequence continues at coordinate 266,365,027 of OZ005737.1, forward strand.
CAGTGGCCAATAAAATGTTTTTCTGACAATGGCGTCGTTGCCACATGCATAAACTTTGCACATATTACAATCTGCAAATAATCTCACAATGACTTCTCTGCCAACGTTGCAAGACAACAATTGTATGTTCACAGGGTTGCATTTTTCCGTCATTCGTCTATACATATCTTAAGTCGAAACAGGTTGTTTCCAGGAGAGGCGAATCGACGTTTTAGTGAAATTTTAAATTTGTCTAGAATTACCTTGTGGTTTAAATAGAATGACCTCTACTGTTTTGAGCTCAACTTAATTAATTGATTAATTTATATGTTATACTATTATTTAATACTCCATTGAATTTTTTCCGAAAATATTTTTATCTCTATCTATCAATATTATGATTTTTAATACATGTTAAGCAATTGCGTAGATTCTTGGAATGCAATAAAAAATAATAGTGTATATGCGTACACATTATTCTTCTATTAAGGGGATGATATATCTGCTATATAGCTATTTGCTTATCAAAAATTTAAATTGTATCTATCCATGTTTTAAAGTTTTTCTATGGAACGGCGGCTGTGTTTCAGCCGATTTTAGCCGCAAATATCGCCGGCGGCTTCGGCTGGTGAAAAAAGGTCGGCGGCGGCTAAAATAGGCGGCTCGGCTCGGCGGCTTCATACTCTGCTAATGACATCCTTGGAGCATTTCTTTAATTTTATGACAATTTTTTTTCAGTGTAAGCGTGTAAATTAAAACCTTTATTTAAAATTCGAATCAGAGATGTTCGTGAGATGTTCAATTGTAAGGCACGACGACGAGTCGAGGTTGACGGCTCTTCTGCCACACTATCGCCAAACAGTGTGCATAGGCGACCATGCACAGGAGTTTTCACATCTCCTACAGACCCGGTTTGCTGAAATTTGCGAACAATTCTCCCGTTTGTGGATACATTTGGTCGATTATGCTGACCAAAAAAAAAAATCACGAAAGGCATTTTGATTTGAACGCCCATTTTCGAAAAAGGCTTCAACAATCTTAACGCGCTGCTCAATTGTCTACTTCTCCATGGTTAAATGTGTCAAACACTGAAACAAAGAAATATCAAATTTGGTTGGGCAAAAACTTGACGTTAAGGTGTGATTCACAATTAACATCGTGCATTATGGTTGGACCAACCTTTATATATTTATACAAAATACTGTACAAGAAATATACCGGTCTGTATCTATGCTTTGATACAGCACCCAATGTAGAGGTCGCTCTTAAACATGTTTGCTCGGGCCATAGATGTCCCAATTTGTAAACAATTTGGGTGACATTTGCCAACTTTTGTTTTATTTTTAATATAATTTGCTACGAACAAATATATCGGTCCATGATTTGCTTTTTTCCACTTCAAAGACTTGTCGGTCATAGAATTGAATTCAAACCGTTGTATGTATAGAGTACATATATATATATGTAAGATTCGGCTCGTCGAACCCATCTCCGTTCTTACTAGTTTTTTAATTGTAAATCATTATACCCTACACCACACTGTGGTACAGGGTATTATAACTTTGTGCATTTGTTTGTAACACCCAAAAGGAGAGGAAATAGACCCATCGTTTATTATACCATCGACTTAGAATCACTTTCTGAGTTGATTTAGCTATGTCCGTCTGTCCGTCTGTCTGTCCGTCTGTGCATGTATTCTTGTAATCAAAGTACAGGTCGCAATTATGGTCCGATCTCGACGAAACTTTACACATATCTTTTTTTTGGCTCAAGGACGATCCCTATTGAATTTGGTTAAAATCGGTTCAGATTTAGATATAGCCCCCATATATATGTTAGCCCCGATTTGACATGTAAGCGCTGTAAAAACTGTATTTTATATCCGATCAGTGCGAAATTCGGCAGAAAGAGGTTTCTTATTACATGAAGGAATACTGCCAAATTCGGAGAAAATCGGTTCGGATTTAGATATAGCCCCCATATATGTATATGTTACCCCCGATTTCACATGTAAGCGCTGTATTTTATATCCGATCAGTATGAAATTCGTCAGAAAGAGGTTTCCTATTATATGAATGAACACTTTTAAATTAGGAAGAAATCGGTTCAGATTTAGATATAGCTCCCATATATATGTTACCCCCGATTTGACATTTAAGCTCTGTAGAGACTGTATTTTATATCCGATCAGTACGAAATTCGACAGAAGAAGGTCTTTTTACATGAATAAGTATTCAGGGAAGATCGGTTCAGATTTATATTAAAGCTCCATATATATGTTCCTCCTGATTTGGTATCAAACCGCTATAGAAGTTGTATTTTACTTCCGATCATTAACATTTTCCAGAAAGATGTTTCTGAATTTAGGAACGAATATTGCTTAATTTAGCGATTATCGTTTCAGAATTAGGTAATATGTTTCTACCCATTTACCAATTATTCCAAAATTATTATGGCAATGACCCTTATCGCATTGTTAGGGAGGTGTAGGGTATTATATAGTCCGCCCCGCCCGACTTTCTGCCTTTCCTTACTGGTTTTTAAAATATATTGGACAGGAAACTAATATCACATTGGTGATGAACATTTCGCACTTTGTGAATCGATTCATTCGCCAAAAACGGCAATTACTTTGGTTGCGATTCCTTAAGTTTTAATTCCCTATACATGTTTTCATGTTAAGTAATTTAAATTTTCTATACCTTAAATTTTTGCTAAATTTAATACATACTGTGTTAAACAAAGCATGATAATATTTCATGCCAAAACTTCTGTCAACTTCTAATTTTTTTTCTCGAATTCAAAATTGTTTTCTACTTATCCGCCCATATCAACAAGGGATTGTTACAGAATACTTCATGTCAAAGACTGTAAAATTTATAACAAACAATTTATTATATCATTTTTTATTTTACTGAATGCTGCGTTTAAAGAAAAAAAGGAGTCACAACGACATAACCACATGGAAATTCGTTAAATGAAATCAACAAAAACAAAAAGAGCGGAAACTCTGTAATATGACAAAAACACTGTCTCATAGAGTGTGTTTGAGTGTGTGCGTTTGTTTGCTTCCATTCACAATTGCCAACCGACATTTGCATGTGCATCCACTCATACACGTAATTGTAACTGCACGTCAACATACTCAACTAACTGTCACATACAGAATCATCATATTTGTAATCATACGACAAGATAAAAGCATATACACAAAAACATACACGGACACAAACTCAACGGGCATATCTTCATATAACATGGATCTCTCTGTTCCCTGCTCTCTCACTCTCTCTCTCTCTCTCTCCCACTCCGTTACATTGAAAGCTAATGCTAGTTTTTGTTGCCAATGTGACTTCTGTATGTTTGAGGAGTAGAAGATGACAACGTACGTAAATATGTATGTATGTATATATGGATATGTGTGAGAGTGGTAATTCTGGGAAGAAATATACGATGTAAAATCGTATTTACACAAAATCTGCATATCTAAGTGTTGGGGATATAGTATTTTTTCTCTGCTCATATTTACAAAATCTAAATATTCGTGTGTCTGAGCAAATATCCTTTCTCTTGAAGCGTTCTTGAGAATGCAAACAGTATAAGGTCGATGAATTACAATATCACTTTTTGAATGCAGTGTCATGAACAATAACTATTTGACAGAATGGGATGACCTAACTTCTGAACTGAGCCGAATATTGTTGTCTTCCTCAGCTATCACCCAAAAAATGGATTAGCTTAAATGTATTGAAACCATTTGGTATGACTACCTCAAAAACTTTATATTTTGAGATGTAACGATCGATCACTAAATAAGACTCTAACAGAAGATCTGTAACGTCCATCTCTGAAGACGAAAGCTCTACTTCTGTCACAGAGGGGCTGAGGGGAGTCTCCGGACTCTTTGACGCATCTGGCGGGGACACGATTCTCGATGATACGGACGAAGAGTTCGATAACACCCTTGTCGGGGTGGATGTTAATCTGTCAATTACCAATGATGGTAAGAATTTTACAGAGTAACCTCCATCACGCAAAAGCAGCCTCAGCGGCTCTATTGCTGAGCATGTCCACAGGTGCAGTAGACATCGTCCTGATACAGGAGCCCTACGCAGTGGGAGGCAGGGTGTGCGGTATCAGGACACCCAACTTTAAACTGCTTGTGGCTAACTCTGAAGCCAATCCAAGAACCTGCATTTTGGCCAGGAAAGATCTAAGTATCTTTCTCCTGGCTAATTTAAGTGGTAAAGACCAAACATCTGCTAGTCTGGAGATCGGTAATCGCATATATTGGGTGGTCTCCAGTTACTTGCCTTATGAAGCTGTAGTACCGACTGCTCTATTCACGGAAGTAGTAGAAGAAGCAACGTCTGACGAGGTCGAGCTGATTATTGGCGCAGACACGGGGTAGTACGGATATAAACAATAGGGGTGATTCGCTTCTTGCCTTTATTCTAACTACCAACCTAAGTATTTGTAACACAGGTAATAAACCGACCTTTACAATTAAAGACATACAAGTACCAGACGTAACGTTTGCTACTGACCGGCTGTCAGACAAAATTATTGGGTGGAATGTACTGGACGACCACTCATTCTCAGATCACCATTATATCGAGTTGAAACTCGCTGGAAAAGCGCCTGAACCTGCCGTCCACAGAAATGTGAGAAAGACAAAGTGGCACCTGTATGAGAAGAATTTCAAGAAAGTCCTCAACACCAAACTTCTGTACGAACCGAATAAGAAAGCCGGTCTGGATAATCTGGTCGAGCATATCACCACATCATTCAATAGTTCCCTCGAAGAAGCCTGTCCAAGAAAAAGGTACAAGGGTAAAACTAAACCCCAATGGTGGACTTCTGAGCTAACGGCTATGAAAAAGACCTGCAACAAGCTATTCAACAAGGCTAAATCTACTGGGGTCGCTAATGTTTGGGATGCATATAAAGAACAACCCAAGATCTATAAGAAGGAGCTTAGAAAGGCGCAAAGACGCTCTTGGTATACCTTCTGTGGCGAAGTGGAAAAGGTCTCCGACGCTGCAAGGCTGAGGAAAATACTATCAACTTCACCCTGTGCAGTCGGTTACTTGCAGGATGAGGCAAATAATTGGACCAAAAACAGCGAGCAGTCGCTCAATGTACTGCTCGACACACATTTCCCGGGGAACTCTCTAACAGAACCAGAGGATCAGCAGGACCAACAAGAGTGCGAGTGGAGAGCGAGCGTCGCTAGCTTTTTGCCTGAGAGATCCAGAATAAGCTGGGCTATTAATAGTTTTGAGCCCTTCAAGTCACCTGGACCAGACGGCATCACTGCAGCAGAAATGCAGAAAATGTTAAAGTACATTATCCCCTGTCTGGAGAAAATTTATGTAGGCTGTATCAGGCTTTCATACATCCCGAATCGATGGAGGGATACCAAAGTGGTATTCATACCTAAATCGGGGAAGATATCACACACACCAGACCAATTAGCCTATCCTCCTTCCTATTGAAAGGTCTGGAAAGACTTTTAGATTATTTCATTAGGGAAAACCTGGATACAAAACTCCTGTCGGTGAACCAACATGCTTACAATAAGGGGAAGTCTACAGAATCAGCCCTGCAAGAACTTGTGAGCGAGTGGACTATACTATACCAACTGTGTACACCTTCGAGAGAGATTACATCACTATGATTCCCGCCAGAGATGAATGGGTTGGAAGAATACCAGGTAATAGAAATCATCTCCACTTTTACACGGATGGTTCGAAGCTTGATGAAAAGGTTAGCTTCGGAGTACACTGTGCAGAACTTAGTTTGGATATAGCTCACAGACTACCAGATACCTGCAGTGTCTATCAAGCCGAAATACTGGCAATATTAGAAGTAGCCAAGTGGCTGAGTGGCAACATAGTAACCAACACTGGCGTTGCCATTTACTCGGACAGACATGATGCCATCAATTCTCTGGAGTCAACATCCCTAAATTCACAAACAGCCCTATACTGCCGCAGATCTCTTAACGAGATGGCTGAGCAGTTTCATATATACCTCATATGGGTGCCTGGTCATAGGGATATTCCGGGGAACTGCAAAGCAGATGAACTTGCTAGGAAAGGGACTACATTACAAATTCTCGAAGAATGTGCATATATTGGTGCGCCACTATCCACGTGCAAGCTTTGGCTTAGGCAAGAGACAATCAGGCAGTCCAACGAAAGATGGACAGAAATCGGCACCTGCAGGGTAGCTAGACAAATCTGGCCAAGGTATGAACTGAGAAGATCAAAATATCTCCTCGCACTAGAGAGGTAAAGATTGTCTACGTTAGCATCAGTTCTGACGGGACACTGCTTGATCGGCGAACACGCCAAAAGATTGGGTATTGACTCTAATGACTTCTGCAGAAGCTGTGGAGATGAGGAAGAAGTGGAGAGCATTGAGCACTTGCTATGTGACTGCCCCGCTCTGAGTAAACGACGACTGGAGATACTGGGGTCGGCCTTTCTAGGCCGCCTAACAGATATTTCCAGTACCGATATTCTTACTATCGATAAATTTGTATATCAAACAGGTTGGTTTCGATGAGGGGCATTTCAGCCCGTGGTAACACTAGGGACCTAAACTGGTCTATGTGAGCTTGTATAAAAAAAACCAGTAAGGAAAGGCTAAAGTCGGGCGGGGCCGACTATATAATACCCTACACCACTCTCGTAATATTGAATAACTCTGATATATAAATTTTGTAATTCATGTATAAATTGTTTACATAAATTTACTTTTGGGACATTTTATACTTAAATAATACCCTGTACCACAGTGTGGTGTATGGTATAAAAACGATTGGATCTAAAGAGCCAAAACGGATGATACATATATATGGGAGCTATAGCTAAATCTTAACCGATTTTCTTCAAATTCGGTAGTGTTGGTTCATGGATCAATAAACTCTACCATTCTATATTTCAAAATGATTGGATGTAAAATACAACTTCTTCAAGACTAAAGAGCAAAATCAGACGAAACATATATATGGGAGCTATAGCTAAATCTTAACCGATTTTCTTCAAATTCGACAATGTTGGTTCGTGGATCAAGAAACTCTACCATTCTTAATTTCAAAACGATTGGATGTAAAATACAGCTTCTATAGAACTAAAGGGCCAAATCGGACGAAACATATATATGGGAGCTATAGCTAAATCTTAACCGATTTTCTTCAAATTCGGCAATGTTGGTTCATGGATCAAGAAACTCTACCATTCTAAATTTCAAAACGATTGGATGTAAAATACAGCTTTTATAGGACTAAATGGCCAAATCGGACGAAACATATATATGGGAGCTATAGCTAAATCTTAACCGATTTTCTTCAAATTCGGTAGTGTTGGTTCATGGATCAAGAAACTCTACCATTCTAAATTTCAAAATGATTGGATGTAAAATACAGCTTCTACAGGACTAAAGAGCAAAATCGGACGAAACATATATATGGGAGCTATAGCTAAATCTTAACCGATTTTCTTCAAATTCGGCAATATTGGTTCATGAATCAAGAAACTCTACCATTCGAAATTTCAAATCAATTGGATGTAAAATACAGCTTCTATAGGACTAAAGGGCCAAATCGGACGAAAGATATATATGGGAGCTATATCTAAATCTGAACCGATTTCAACCAAATTCAATAGCGATCTTAACAGCTACGAAATACTCTAAACTGCAAGATTTCAGAACGATCGGAGTGAAATTGCGACCAGTAGTCAACAACAACAACTTTACATGGACAGACGGACGGACGGACGGACGGACATCGTTAAATCGACTCAGCTAGTGATTCTGAGTCCATCGGTATACTTTAAGGTGGGTCTAGCTGTGTTATTTTCAGGTGTTACAAACATCTGCCGTGAAACAAACTTATAATACCCTGTACCACAGTGTGGTGTAGGGTATAAAAATACGGCTGCCACCCTAACCCAACCTAAATAAGCTATATCCATTTAAGATATAAATATGGAATTTAATTGTTTTTATAAAAAATGGTCCATATGTGCTCTACCAAAGGTGTAAATTTTTGAGTGGGAATGACTTTGGTTCAGCAGTTGCATTATAATAACGGAAAATCGTCAACAAGTTACAAAGAAAAATATTTAAAAAAAAATCAACAACAAAAATATAGTTAAAAACACATAAAAATATATTTTCTTTAGAGATTTTTAGTTACTATAATGTAACTGCTGAACCAAAGTCGTCCACTCCAAAATTTACTCCTTCAGTAGAGTAGATATGGACCATTTTTTATAAAACATTTAAGGAAAAAAATTAGATCGATTCTGAGATATCGCAATTTATATTTTTATTTTCGCAAAAAGTGACCGAAATACCTGGTTTAAGATTAAATTAATATTTTTAGGAAAGGGACCATGGTGCTTTGGACCAGGAACCGTGGACTACTAGCAACAAGGTTACTGGATTAAATCATGTGAACTACACCCTCCAACTCGGACAGTCCTTAACCGATCTCATTGAAATCTTGTATCATAACTACTAGCCAATAGGACTAGACTTGGTGCAAGTTTCATCCCGATCAGAAGACATCGGTTTTAAAAATTCACTCACTTAACTTGAAATCCCCCATATTTGTCTAAGGTGACATATACACCACAATTTAAATAGTTTGTCTAAAACTTTTCAGTTTGAAATTTGTTGACAAGAATTGTCTAAGATAAAAAAGAAGCAATGTCTATCCATACTGTAGTACAGAGACCGCTTTAAAATAGTTTAAATTTTACATCGTTATATTCTTTTTTGGCTTCTTAAGTTTTTCGAATGTTTTCCGCTGTCATAACTCCATTTTCGTCTCTTGCCGACACAATCCCCAAAATCGTTTTGTGAATTATATTCCTGGTTCATATGTCCGTGGGAGTTATGTCCCAAATAGCTATAGGCACAGCCGACAAATGTGTAATACTGCTACTGGTTAAAATTCACTATCCATTTGCTACAGATCGGTTTCGGTTTATCTACATTTTTGTATAATTCTATCTTCACTTACTTCAGTGCCACAGTTCCCACAAAAACAGCAAAATTGTCATTCAAGTTATTTAATTTTCTGCTATGTCACTTTACTCCCTGGATTTCATTTCATGTTGTTTTGGTTCTTTTCCCCCCTTTTTTTTGTTTTGCAACTCATTTTTCCTTTTGTGTAAAACGGAAACGGAAGTTCATCTTTTATTTTGTTTGTGTATTTATTATTACGTATGTGTGTGTGTGTGCATGTGGGTGTGGTTGCTTGGTTCGTTGGTCATATTTACATATAAAAATTAAATAATTTTCATATAAATGAAAACGAAATGAAATGTTTGTGTCACTGCCGGTCATTGTCATACATATTCACATTACTTGAATTCATATTCTAAATTCTAAAACCAAAACCAAAACATGCAGGAAAACTGAATAAACTATGCAGGAAGGACAGCAACAACAAGGAAATATGTTGGATTAACAAAATAAAATCACAAAAAATAAAACTTTATGGGATTTCCTTAGTGTCAAAAGAGGATTTCAAAGATTTTTGATTTAAAATTTAATTGAATTGAATTGAAAATACTTTGTCAACAAAATTTAATTTATAAATTTTAAATTTAAATAGAAGGTTAATGTCTATAAATATATTACTTGTAGTGATTATTTTTGAGTTGAAATAACAGAAATGAGTAATACTTCTAGGAGAAGCTATTCCTCGGAGAGCCTTAAAATGTCCTTTAACGGATTTCCACATTACTCTCATGGCAATTCTCTGATCTGTTTCATTTTTGGCCTATTGCAAACTATATACATATGTACGCTCCTCAACTAAAGTTAGGGTATACAAATTGTGATACTGACCAACACACTCATGCACTAAATCTAATTTTATATGCGCTTCCCTGTGGAACGACACGATTATCTTGTGTATCAATTGATAAAAGTATTTCATACAAGTTTAATCACTTGTAATAACCATATAACTTTATGGCATTTAGTATTTGCCATTCAATATTCAGACTAAAGGGACATTTGAAATTGCCATAAATTACATTTGCAACTAAATATTTTTGCATTTGCAATTTGCGGAAATGAATCATAAAGAAATGCCATGGCCACATTGGTTTCATCCATTGTCCACAATGACAAACACACAAACGCATCGCATTGAACTGACTACATACAAACTTATATATGGCCTGTTGACATACCCAAAATGACCATAAACCAATTTAAAGAGATTAGAATCGTTACACTAGTTGACAAACATTTGTTTCTTTATGAAAAATATGAGCACTTTTTTCCGATTCACAAGAAGTTGCGCCAATTCGGAAGTTCATAGAGAGGAATTCCCCTTTCTATTCCCACTGCATCTCTCTCTCGTTAATGGCCTTTAATCCGACCAACGACAAGTAATCAGATCAGTAATCGGGATCAATGTATCTTAATCCGACCAATGAGCTTTAATGCGGTCAATGGCCTTTATTTCTTCGGATTAAGGACCGGTGAAATGATTATAGTTGAATGACTCCGATTAATGGCCACTGGCCGGATTTCTCCTATTCAATATCTATAACTTTGCTTCAGACGCAAAAGAGATATTCCTTACGGTATCGAGAAAAAAAATATAGAAAAAGTGCTAAAAATCAACCTTGAGCAAAAAAATCTTATGGCCATTAAATTATTAATTGAGCCAATTTGACTAAACGAATGATGCAGAAGTTCTTTTTTTGGGGCTACTTCAATGTCCAATCCTCAGAATTCAGTTTCAACTCAAAGAGCGGAAAAGTGCTGTACTGTGTAATCCAAAAAACTCAAATCACAAGTTAAATTAATCGATAGTTCAAATTTAAAATTTTAAATGGCCCACCCTTTACAAAAATTCAAATTCGACTGCATTTTCAATAAATTTAAATTTCTAAGGAATTTTCTATACCAAACTCAAGATCGACAATATTTTCTAAAAAAATTAATTTCGATGAAAGTTTTTATATAAAATGCAACTTTGATGCATGCCGATGAATTTTTATAAAAAAATGCCATTTCCACGAAATTTTTGAACAACACAATAAATTTTGAGAAAATTTTACAAGAATGCAATTTCGATGACAATTTTAACCAAAGTATTTATAAAAATCCAATTTTAACAAAAAAAAAATTGAAGAAAGTTTCCAAATTCCAGAGAGATTAAATTTTGTTAAAATTCTCATAATGTCCAAACGGCTTTAGCTGGAAAAATTAATTTTCGACAAAAATTTAGTAAAATGTTCTAGATTTTTTTTTTTAAAAAAGAATGTTGGCAAAATGTTTTAAAATGTACAATTCTTAAAAATGCATTTTAGGCGAAATTTATTATAAAAATGTATTTTTGATAATTTTTTTATACACACATTTTCTATAAAAACGCAATTTCGATGAAATTTATTTTTTTAAAAAGAATGTTGGCAAAATATTTTTGAAATTTACAATTCTTAAAAATGCATTTTCGACGAAATTTCTTATAAAAATGTATTTTTGATATTTTTTTTATAAATATTTATTTTTGATGACATTTTCTATAAAAATACAATTTCGATGAAATTTATTTCAAAATTTGATTTTGGCGAAAATTTCTATAAAAATGCAATTTCGACGAAAATTAAATTTCGCCACAAATTTCTACATAAATACAAATTCGATAAAAATATTTGGCAAAATGCAATTTTAACGAAATATTCTAAAGATTTTTCTAAAGAAAAATACATTTTTGAAAATTTTTTTCATAAATACAGGGTTTTCCAACAAGAGGTGTTATTTTGAATCACCTGGTATTTCGGTAGCTCTCACTTTTGAAGCTTTTATTTTTTGACATTTGACAAGTAGAAACTACGCCATTACTAAAAATTGAACGATATACGATTCAACAACGCATTGAAATTATTAAAATTCGAAAAATCGAAAATCATCGAAAAATCGTCTTGACTGATGAGGCCCATTTCCACCTCAGTGGCTACGTCAACAAGCAAAATTGTCGCATCTAGGGCTCGGGAAACCCAAGAGTTATTGTTGAGAAGCCTCTCCATCCTCAACGTGTGACTATTTAGTGCGATTTATGGCCCGGCGGGGTCATTGGACCTTCCTTTTCCGAAAATAAGGTTGGATCAACAGTTCCGGTGAATGGATTGCGCTGGTCGGACTTGGATGGTATTGATCGGACTTGGATGGTATTGATCTGGACAACGTTTACTTTCAACAAGACGGTGCTGCGTGCCACACAAGCACCAAAACCATTGCTCTGTTACGGGAAAAGTTTCCGGACCGTGTTATCTCTCGAAGAGGTGATCACAATTGGCCACCGAGATCTTGTGATTTAACACCTTGCGACTTCTTCCATTGGGGCCACGTGAAAGATAAAGTCTACGCCAACAGCCCAGCGTCGATTCAATACCTCAAAGATAGAATTCGTGGGGCTATCGAGGACATAGGGCAGACACTTTGCGATTTGGTTATGGAAAATTTCATGAAAATGATATGGTCCTGTAAGCGTGGTCGTGGTGGCCACTTGGCTGATATTGTTTTTCATTATTAACGGCATACCTTTCTCTTTATTATGCAATACACATACGATCATTTATCTCAAAAAATGGCATTTTGCTTTGAATACCAAAATAACACCTCTTGTTGGAAAATCCTTTATTTATATAGAAAATTAAAAAAATGCAAATTATTCAGTCAGAATTTATTTTGGTTTGAGACCATATGTTTCAGTTACTTTCTGTCTATTGCAAACAAGTAATAGAAACAAATACACAAATTGGTAGAGAGTTTTAATTGCTTGGTAGAATTGACTGCAGTTTCGATAGACACCACTCTATCATCTTCAGAATTTAGTAGCAATAGTGTATGTCTTTAACTTAAATCAGCTGAAATACTTATGGAAGCAGTAAATTGAATTTAACAAGAACTGCTAACCAAACCCGAATTTTATGAAAATTTTGGCAAAAAATTTTTTTTCGAAAATCCTTTAGATCATTTCTTTAAAATTTAATTTTTCCCAATATTTTTTCGGAATTGTATTAATGTAGAAAGTTGTGCCGAAATTTAATTTTTCCAAAAAAAAATCTTTTACAAAATGCATGAAATCGCAAAACTAAGGTAAATGTATTTGCCATACCATTTTGACCATCACAACTTTGCATTCTGTAGCCGTCTAAACCCAGAAGAATATTCTAGTTTCAAATCAATATAGAAAATTTCGTCTAAATTATGTGTTTTTTTCAAAATTTTTGTCGAAAATTCAAAAATAAATTTTGTCAAATGACATTTTTTAGAAAAAATTCATCGATATTCCATTTTTTGTAAATTTCATCGAAGTTACTTTATATAGAAAATTTCATCGAAATCAAAATTATTTTTTAAATTTTGTCAAATTTAAATTTTTTAGAAATTTTCTTTGAAATTGCATTTTATTGAAAGTTCCATCGAAATTAAATTTGTTTAATCAACGACCTTTAATCGTTGGCCTTCTTTAATCTGGTCATTGGCCTTTATGCTGGACCATTCACCCATAATCCGTTCAATGGTCCTTACTCCGAACAAACAAGGGCCATTAATCGGGTTAAAGCTCATTGGTCGGATTAAGGTCCATTAATCTCGATTACTGACCTGATTACTTGTCGTTGGGTAAAATTGTATTAAAGGCCATTGACCAAATTATTTAATTAACAAGTAAGAAAGTTTCAGTCGGGTAAACCGACTAAGGCATACCCTCACTTTGTGAGTAATGTAATATTGAATATTACACGAATTATTCTGTCAATTTGTGTGGGAGCTACCAGAAGGGGTTTAATAAATACACCTATTTTTCGCTGAACAGTAGATACTTTAAATTCATTGCACTGCGCCGAATTATAAGCGTTTATGTGCACTGGTATAAACGTTACGAGATATTAAATTGTGGTATGATTTGGCAATTTAGTGTGGGAGGTACAAAAAGGGGCGTGACGATAACGCCCATTTTTCACAGGACTATAGACACTATAAAAACATTACACTGTACAAACTTTCAAGTATTATTATACACTTGTATTAATGTTATAAGCTGTTAACTTTTGGTGCAAAATGGTACCTTTGTGTGGGAGGTACCAAAAGGGGCGTGGCAACAACGCCCATTTTTCTCTGGACTGTAGGCAATATAAAAGCATAACACTGTGCAAAATTTCAAGTATTTTTATACACCGTTATTATTGTTATAAGCTGTTAATTTTTGGTGCAAAACGGTGCATTTGTGTGGGAGGTACCTAAAGGGATGTGGCAACTTCGCCCATTTTTCTCGAATTAATAGCGACTAATAAACTAATACTATGTGTGGAATTTCAGAAGATTCGAATAAGTAGTATAGTAGTTATTAAAGAATCAATATTTCACAAGATTTTAACCATTTGTGGGGGAGGTACTAGAAGGAGTGGACCAATATGGCCCATCTTCGAACTTAGCCGGAGATAGAAAAAAATATTACCACATACCAAATTTGAGGTCAATCGGTTACTCCTTTCGAGAGTTATCGTGCGCACCAGCCAGCAGACACACAGACAGACAGACAGACAGACAGACGGACAGACAGACAGACGGACGGACATTGCTCATTCGACTTAAAATGACCCAAAACGGATTTCCTCCGAACATACTTAGGGTCTTAGATCACTCCTTCGATATGTTACACTTTTTTCCGTAGCAAATGATATATACCCTCGTCACACTAAAGTGAGGGTATAAATTTTTATACCCTCACAACTTTTATGAAATTTTCTATAAAAAAAATACTATTGACAAAATTTTTAAGAAATTGCACTAATGACGAAATTCTAGAAAAATGCAATTTCGACGAAATATTCTGTAAAAATTTAATATCGACATTTTTTTAAAAAAATCAATTTCGATTAATAAAAATCAGGTTTCGTCGAAATTTTTCTTTCGAGAAAAGTTTGTTTCGAATAAATTTTTTAGAAAAATGCAATTTCGACGAAATTTTTTAGGAAACTTCAATTTCGAGAAAATTTGGTAGAAAAATGCGTTTTCGCCGAAATTTTCTACATAATCCGCTTTCGGAGGAATATTCGGTATAATATCAATGAAATGAAATTTTAAGGAAATTTTCGGAAAAAAAACATTTCAACAACATTTTCTGGAAAAATTCAATTTCGACGAAAATTAATCAATTTTGAAAAATTTTTCCAAAAAATTCAAGTTGGACAAAATTTTCTTTTGGTTGATTTCGAAATCAATTTCGCAATATTTTCAGTTCTTTACATGCAATATTTTCTGGAAAAATGTTTCATGGAGAAAATCGCTAGAAATATGCAATTTTGACGTAATTTTCCTGTCAACAAATTTTTTTAGTAAAGTGCATTTCGGTGAAATTTGCCACAAAGAAAATTGTTACCAACATATGTAGAAAAATTCATATTTGACAAACATTTCTTTTCGAAAAGTACTATCAAACAAACATATTTTCTAGAAAAATTTAAATTCTACAAAATTTTAAATTTTAACTATGTAATTTTAAAACTGAAATTTGTTGTGAAAATAAACATAATACAATTTTAATAAGTTTACATTCACTTTAAGGTAGAAAATGCGATTTCGACGAAATTTTCCATATGATTCCAATTTTCTGTAAAAATTCAACCTCCACGAAAAATATTATTTCAAAAAAATTTTCTAAAAAAAAATCTATTTTGACGAAAATTTTAAAAAGAAGCAATTTTGAAGAAAATTTATAGAAAAATTTAATTTTGATGTTTTTTATTTTTGACTAAATTTTCTTTTCGAGAAAATTACATCTCGATGAAATATTCTAGATAAACGCTTAATAGGCGAAATATTCTGAAAAGATTCAATTTCGATGAAAATTTCTGGCAAAAATAAAATTTTGACATGAAGATCAATTAAATTTTAACAAAGTTTTTCTAGAAAAATTATATTTCGGCGAAATATTCTGTAAAAATTCAATTTCGACACAAATTATAAGAAAAATGGAATTCCGAAGGAAAATTAAAAAAAAAAAAATATTTTGACGTAATTATTCTTCTTAAAATTTTCTATAAAAGGGCAATTACGATGTTATTTTTTAAACAACGCACGGCGAAGTTTATTTCTATTTCGACGAAATTTTCTAGAAAAATGTAAAAATGTTCTACAAAGGTAGAAATTCGATTTTCGACGACATTTTCTATATGTATATTTTAACTAAACTTTCTTGAAAAATTCAATTTTGAAGAAAATTGCTAGAAAATTCAGCTTTGACAATTTTTTTTTAATTTTTGACGAAATTTTCTTTTCGAGGAAAGAGCATCTCGAAGAAATTTTCTGGATAAAATCAACGTAGACAAAATATTCTGAAAAGAATCAATTTCGACGATATTTTCTGGGAAAAATGCAATTTTGAGAAGAACAATTAAATTTCAACAAAGCTTTTCTAGAAAAATTGTGTTTCGGCAGAATTTTCTGTAAAAATTCAATTTCGACGAAAATTTAAAAAAAATGCAATTTCGAAGGAATTTTCTAGAAATATTGATTATGACGAAATAAACTTTTCTCAAAATTTTCAAGAAAAATGCATTTATGACGTCTTTTTCTAGAAAAAACGCACGACGAAGTTTCTTAAAAAAATAATTTCGACAAAAGTTTCTAGAAAAATGTTACTTCGGCAAAATATACAGTAAAAATTTAAAAATTCTTAAAACATAATTTCAACAAAACTTTCTAGAAAAATGTTACTTCAGCGAAATATACTGTAAAAATTTAATTTCGACAAAAATTTCAAGAAAAATGTAATTTCGAAGGAAAATTATAGAAACCTTTAATTTAACCAAATTATTATTCTTCAAATTTTCTATAAAATTTTCTTTAATTTAAAAATCTATTTCCACGAAATTTTCTAAAAAATTAATTTTTGACGAAAGTTTCTAAGAAAATATTACTTCGACGACATAAGTGTACAAATTCAAAAATTCTTAAAAAAATAATTTCAATAAAACTTTATAGAAAAAAGTTACTTCGGCGAAATATACTGTAAAAATTCAATTTCGACAAAAATTTCAAGAAAAATTTAATTTCGAAGGAAAATTATAGAAATATTATTTTGACGAAATTATTATTCTTCAAATTTTCTACAAAATTTTCTTTAATTTAAAAATCTATTTGCACGAATTTTTCTAAAAAATTAATTTTTGGCAAAATTTTCTTTACGAAAAGTGCATTTCAACAAAATGTTCTACCAAAATTTTGTTGAAATATATATTTATATATATATATATTTATAAAATATATATTTATATATATATATATTTATAAAATATATATATATATATAAATATATATATTTTACGCAATTTTTATATTTCAATATATTTTAACGCAATTTTGTAACGAATTTTAAAAAAAATATATCCACTAAAATTGCTAGAAAAATACAATTACGAGGGAAATTTCTAGCAAAGGCAAAGTTTTCGTTTTAAAAAGAGCACTTAAACCAAATTTTCTAGAAAAATAAAATTTCGACGTAATCTTAAATTTTTAACTGAATTTTTTTATGGCGAATTTGCATATTACATACATTTTTAACAAATTTAAATAAAATTTTAATAAGTTTACATTAATTTTAAGATAGAAAATTAGATTTTCGACGAAATTTTCTATAAAATCCAACTTCGGCGGAATATTCTGTTGAAATGCAATTTCCTTAAAACTTTCTAGTAAAATGCAATTTTAAAGAAATTTTCTATAAAAAAATGATATCAAAAAATTTGTAAATCTTATTTTTTTTATTTTTCTTCGAATTTGTTGGAAAATTGCAATTAAGACGTCATTTTCTAATAAAATGCACAACGAAGTTTTCGACGAAATTGTGTAGAAAAGTGAATTTTTGAAAAAATTTTCTTTACGAAAAGTGAATTTTAGTAAAATGGTCTAGAAAAATGCAATCTTGAGAAAATTTGACAAATAAAAACCAGTAAGGAAAGGCAGAAAGTCGGGCGGGGCCGACTATATAATACCTTACACCTCCATAACAATGCGATAAACGTCATTGCCATAATAATTTGGAATAATTGGTAAATGGGTAGAAACATATTATCTAATTCTGAAACGATAATCGCTAAATTAAGCAATATTCGTTCCTAAATTGAGAAACATCTTTCTGGAAAATTTTAATGATCGGAAGTAAAATACAACAGTATTCCTTCATGTAATAAGAAACCTCTTTCTGCCGAATTTCACACTGATCGGATATAAAATACAGTTTTTACAGCGCTTACTTGTCAAATCGGGGTTAACATATATATGGGGGCTATATCTAAATCTGAACCGATTTTCTCCGAATTTAGCAGTATTCCTCCATGTAATAAGAAACCTGTCTTTGCCGAATTTCGCACTGATCGGATATAAAATAACATTTTTACAGCGCTTACATGTCAAATCGGGGGGCTATATCTAAATCTGAACCGATTTCTTCAAAATTTAACAGTGTTCATTCATATGCTAAGAAACCTCTTTCTGCCGAATTTCATACTGATCGGATATATAAACCAGTAAGGAAAGGCAGAAAGTCGGGCGGGGCCGACTATATAATACCCTACACCTCCCTAACAATGCGATAAAGGTCATTGCGATAATAATTTGGAATAATTGAAAATCGGCAGAAACATATTATCTAATTCTGAGCCGATAATCGCTACATTAAGCAATATTTGTTACTAAATTGAGAAACATCTTTCCGGAAAATATTAATGATCGGAAGTAAAGTACAACTTCTATAGCGCTTGGATACCAAATCAGAAGGAACATATATATGAAGGTTATATATAAATCTGAACCGATTTTCCCTGAATACTCATTCATGTAAAAAGACCTCTTTCTGTAGAATTTCGTACTGATCGGATATAAAATACAGTCTCTACAGCGCTTACATGTCAAATCGGTGGTAACATATATATTGGGGCTATATCTAAATCTGAACCGATTTTCTCCGAATTTGACAGTATTCCTTCGAGTAATAAGAAACCTCTTTCTGCCGAATTTCGCACTGATCGGATATAAAATACAGTTTCTACAGCATTTACATGTCAAATCGGGAGTAACATATATATGGGGGCTATATCTAAATCTGAACCGATTTCCCACAAATTTTGCAGTGTTAATTAATGTAATGAGAAACCTCTTCTGACAATTTTTTTTACTGATCGGATTTAAAATACTGTTCTACAGCGCTTACATGTGAAATCGGGGTTAACATATATATGTGGGCTATATCTAAATCTCAACCGATTTCCCTCAAATTGCCGAATTTCGTACTGATCGGATTAAAAATACACTTTTTACAGCGCATACATGTAAAATCGGGGGTAACATATATATGGGGGCTATATCTAAATCTGAACCGATTTCCCTCAAATTTGGGAGAATTATTTCATGTAATAAAAAATCTCTTTCAGCCGAATTTCGTACTGATCGGATTAAAAATACACTTTTTACAGCGCTTACATGTAAAATTGGGTGTAACATATATATGGGAGCTATATCTAAATCTGAACCGATTTTCTCCGTATTTGGCAGTATTCCTTCATGTAATAAGAAACCTCTTTCTGCCGAATTTCACACTGATCGGTTATAAAATAAATTGTTTACGGCGCTTACATGTGAAATCGGGGATAAAGTATATATGGGGGCTATATCTAAATCTGAACCGATTTCTTCCAAATTTAACAGTGTTCATTAATATAATAAGAGACCTCTTTCTGCTGAATTTCATACTGATCGGATATAAAATAAAGTTTTTACAGCGCTTACATGTCAAATGGGGGTAACATATATATATCGGGGCTATATCCAAATCTGAACCGATTTTAACCAAATTTAATAGTGTTCATCCATATAATAAGAAACCTTTTTCTGCCGAATTTCATACTGATCGGATATAATATAAAGTTTTTACAGCGCTTACATGTCAAATCGGGGGTAACGTATATATGGGGGCTATATCTAAATCTGAACCGATTTTAACCAAATTCAATAGGGATCGTCCTTGGGCCAAAAAAAAGATATGTGTAAAGTTTCGTCGAGATCGGACCATAATTGCGACCTGTACTTTGATTACAAGAATACATGCACAGACAGACGGACAGACGGACAGACGGACAGACAGACAGACGGACATAGCTAAATCAACTCAGAAAGTGATTCTAAGTCGATCGGTATAATAAACGATGGGTCTATTTCTTCTCCTTTTGGGTGTTACAAACAAATGCACAAAGTTATAATACCCTGTACCACAGTGTGGTGTAGGGTATAAAAAGTTTTTACAGAGCTTACATGTCAAATAGGGGCTAACATATATATGGGGGCTATATCTTAATCTGAACCGATTTTAACCAAATTCAATAGGGATCGTCCTTGCGGCAAAAAAAATTTATGTGCAAAGTTTCGTCGAGATCGGACCATAATTGCGAACTGTACTTTGATTACAAGAATACATGCACAGACAGACAGACGGACATAGCTAAATCAACTCAGAAAGTGATTCTAAGTCGATCGGTATAATAAACGATGGGCCTATTTCTTCTCCTTTGGGGTGTTACAAACAAATGCACAAAGTTATAATACCCTGTACCACAGTGTGGTGTAGGGTATAAAAAATTATTTTATCAACAAAATTTTCAGGAAAAAATGTCAAAAGTGCTTTTCACTATAATTTTCTAGAAAGATTCAATTTAGTCGAATTTTTTTCTTAAAAGTACATTTCGACGAAATTTTCTAGAAAAATGCAATTTCGACGAAATTTTCGATTTTAACGGTTTTTTTCTTTAACAAATTTGCATTTTTTTTAAAAATGTTTGCCATTTATTTCCGATCTACGTGATTTTTTAAGTGAAAAAATAATTTACTTAAATTTTTTACATAAATTTTATTTAAAATTTTGCATTTTTATAATTAAATTAATATTGTTTTATTTTTATATTAATATAAAATTAATATATATATTAAGTACAACATTTAATTATTTTAAAGATATTTTTTTTAAATATTTGTGGGAACTGTGGCATTTTGACCATTGGCATTTAATTCTATTTTGATTTTTCAAGCACTTCTTTACCAATCTAAAGGAGCTACGTTTAAAGAGATGACGCACAAATGTACAATGCGAAAATGTATATAAATAGTTCCATAACAGCCCCACTCATGTGTCATCCTAAAGGTCAAATAAAAATATTTCTAGTTAGGCTAGGCTTTGCTTTTCGTTTCGGGTGTTTATGTTTTCACAAATTATTTTTCTGTCTCTGGAACAAAACTCTGAACAGAAAAGATCATTTTGCGTCTGCCTTATATATTTTAACAATGACAAAATTACTATAACCTAGTGTAATCTGCATTAGATACCATAACAATGTATATATTGGCAAAGGATACCATAATAATGGATAATATCGTAAATGTGTTGATATGTGAGTTTAGGTCCTGTTGAATTTCAGTACATTCTTACACGTATGTACGAGTATATTGTTATGTGTGTACAGTGTATACCGGAGAATTGTCTCTTGTGAAGGCTGAATTTTAGTCCCAAATCACAAATAAATCAAATTTACCATAATTGATGCATAAAATATTTATGCATAAACATAATAATAATAATAATAATTTAATTGTTGATAGTGTTTGAAAGTATTTCTGTATCTGTAGATATTTTTAAATTCATGTGTCTATTAGTGCGGATATGAATTTGTAACAAGGATATGTTATGTTTTACAGGAAGTTACAAAATAGTATCCACATAAATTCGAGTATTATTTAGGAATGTGTGTGTAATGAAATTGTCATTTTATGTTATGATATTGCATAACGTCGTGTAAACAAATTTGTTATGTCCCATGGTGTTGTGAAATGTTGTAGAATGTGGCTAAATGCAGGGTTATTATTTAAAATAAGTAGAATAGTTCAAAGCAAATTGTTTATAATCATAAATATGTGGTAATGAATTAATTTTGGTAGACTTTTGGAAATTTAAATGAGCATTTCGCAGAAACTGCTCGATTCCTTCAATAAAGTTAATGAAGAAATTTCGAAAAAATAATATTGATAAAAGTGATATTGAAAAGTATTGATAAAAGAGATATTCAAAAGTTTTTTTTTCGTTATGGAATTATAAAATAAAGTTTCATTCAAATTTTCCATAAAATTTCGTTGAAATTGCATTTTTGTTGAAATTCCATTTTTTAAAAAATTACATTGAAACTGCATTTTTTTATAAAATTTCGTTGAAATTACATTAGAAAATTTCGTGAAAATTGCAATTACCTTTTTTTACATAAAATCTGTAAATTGAATTTGTTAGAGAAAATTTCTTCAAATTTTCATTTCTGTAAAAAAAATTGAGGAAAACGGATTTTCGAAATAATTTCTTTGAAATTGTATTTTTTTGAAAATTTCTTTTGCATTTTTGGATATTTCTGCAAAATTTTGCTGAAATTGCATTTTCTAGAAAAATCGTTTGTCTAAATTTTTTTGTTAAAATTGTGTCAGAATTTGTAATATTAACCTTTAAATTTTATTTATGCCTAAAAAGTTTATAAAAAGCTGAATAAGATATAGTTATTTAATTTTGAAAACAAAAACCCAAAATATAAGGGGGAATTGAAATTTTAAAAAATTCAGAAATGCATTTTTGGATTTAACGAAATTTTTAATTGCTCTTGAACAGCTGAACCTAGTTTTACAAAGTTGACGTTGTTGGAAGGTCCACTTTTTTAAATTTGTAAATTTTTTTAGATAATTTAATTTTTTTTTGCATTTTTATAAAAAATATTGCGGAAATCTGATTTTTCTAAATAATTTCTTTGAAATTCAATTTTTTTTCGAAAATTTCTTTTGCATTTTTGGATATTTCTGCAAAATTTTATTGAAATTGCATTTTCTAGAAAAATCGTTGAATTGCATTTCTCTAAATTTTTTTGTTAAAATTGCATTTGTGTCAGAATTTTTAATATTAACCTACTAGCTGGACCCGGTCCACTTCGTTGCCCCAGATTTAGATTTCCGATCCCGTCCATTTTTGAACAAATTTCAATTTCAGACAGACAAACAAACGATTTGCCACGCCCACATTTTCCCCGCCCACTTTTTGCAAAATTTTTTTTTCCAAAACCATCTCAGACAAAATAGCTTTCAAACAAAACAAAAAATTTTAAAATCGGTCCAGTAGTTTAAGCGTCTATAAAACACATACATATATACATACATACATACATACAAACATTTTTCCATTTTTATATATATAGATATATTTTATTTATGCCTAAAAATGTATAAAAAGGTAAATCGTAAAATAAGATACAGAAGCTATTATTTATTTTTTGAAAAAAAAAATATAAAGTTTTATGGGGATTTGAAATTTTAAAAATTGAGTAACAGTAATCTTTTTTTTGAAAAAAAAAATTCAAATGAACCTAGTGTATATAAGAATTTTTTTGAAAAAATATAAAAAAATTTTATTGGGATTTGAAATTTTAAAAAATTGATAAAAATGAATTTTTGCGAATTTAGTTCCGCAGAATTTAGTTCAACCATAAGGCTCCCTCCACAACCTTCCACAAAATACTATCGTTAATTATATTTCATATCTAATATGACTAATAAATAAAGATTCATTCATGAAAATTTTGTTTTGGAAATTTTCTTTTTTTTTTTCCACAATTTCGTTGAAATTGCATTTTTGTTGGAAAATTTTATTAAAATTCGATTTCTTAAATACTTACATTGAAATTGAATTTTTCTATAAAATTTCTTTAAAAGTATATTAGAAAATTTTAATTCTATAGAAAATTACCATTAGTTGTTATTATTTTTGGTATTCGACCTTTGTACTTTATTAAGTTTTTTGTAAAAAAGTTTAAGTAATTGAGTTCGAGGTCTAGTTTACCATTTTCTACAAAAATTCTTGAAATTTAATTTTTTTTAGAGAAATTTCCTTTATTTGCATTTTTGTATAAAATATTGTGGAAATCTAATTTTTCTAAAAATTTCGTTGAAATTTTATTTTTTTTTTCAAAATTTTATTTGCATTTTTGTATATTTGTGAAAAATTTTCATAAAATTGCATGTCTCTAATTTTTTTGTTAAAATTGCATTTGGGTCAGAATTTTTAATATTAACCTATGAATGTTATTTATGCCTAAAAAGCTTATGAAAAGCTAAATAAGAAAGTTATAATTTTTTTTTGAAAAAAAAAAAAATCCCAAAATTTTATGGGGATTTAAAATTAAAAAAATATTGAGAAAAATGAATTTTTAGATTTTATGAAATTTTTAATTTTCCTTGTAAAACAGAGTTTTACAAAGTTTACGTTGTTGGAAGGAGAATATAGCGGTCCAGTTTTTTAAAAATTGTATTTTTTTGGAAATTTTTTTTTATACGATGTTTTTTCATTTTCTTTTAAATTTACACAGAATATGCACCAGACACTCACAAATCTAAAACAGTAATTGAACTCAATATTTGGATCCACCTTTTAAGCTCATTCAATAATCTAAAACAGGGCTTCCCAAACAGTTCGAACATACGGCTCCCCCACAGCCATGTAAAAAATCTTCATGCTCCCTTCCCACAAAAAAACTATCGTAAATTACACAGTGCGACAAAATAATCTCAAGTTGAGAAGCAAATGACGCGATACTATTTTTCCTGTAGGTCTTTTCGAGTAAAACACGAATCTTTTTTTGGAATTCCCCGGACACCTTCAAAATCCGGATTTAAGGGTAAAAAACCGAATTTCTTGCCTTTTTTCACTTGAACGCCTATAGCTTTGTTAATTATTAACCGATTTTCAATCTTTAAACGAATTTGGAAAGAAGATAATTAGACCTTTCGAACGATGTATATTTTGAAGCTGTAGGAATATAGGTTTATTTGACCCACAAACACATTTTTTTCATTTTTGTGCGTCATTTATAGTTTAGGCAATTTTTTTAAATTTTTTTATTGAAATAACCGCAAGGTTAATTAATATACACATATAGTATATTTTATAAGGAACAAAATGCAACCAGTGCCTTAACAATCCGTTTGCAATTGACGGAGTTATTAAAGTTTCATTAGAAAGTGAATGTCAAAAATTGCCAGACTTGCCGCAGTATTTTGTCCATAACTTTTATAAATATTGAGTCCCTAAAAATCCTATTACAGTAATGGATCGAAGTGTTTTTAAATTTAAATTTTTAAAAAAAATTTCGAAAAAAAATTGCGAATCAAAGAGGTACCAATTTTTTTGAATTAAAGTTTATACAAAAAAATATTCGTATAATAAACTCTACAAGTTTAAAAAATCCATATATGAACTGTTTATTTTGAAAGTGGCGTAAACGCCATTCTGCTTTACTCGATTCATCATAAGAAAAAGGGGGTTAGTAAAACTAGAATGCGAAAATTTGCACTTAATTTAGAGGCATTGAAGTATTGAGATTATGTGATTGTTGTTAATATATTATTATTATTATTCACATAGCCTTTTAACGATGCTACTCTTGGTTCAAAACGGAATGACGTTTACGCCACTTTCACAGTACACAGTTCATATATACAATTTCTCTTTTGTTCCCTTTCAAACGAAGTATACTTTGTAAAAATCGGTTCAGCCGTTCAAGAGCAATTAAAAATTTAATAAAACCCAAAAATGAAAGTTTTTCAATTTTTCAAATACTCAAATCCGCATAAAAATTTTGAATACAATTGTTTTTCAAAAAATAAAAGAGTGATTAATTTTTAATTTCTAACATGAAAAATAAAAGACAATTTCGTTCAAATTGTATTTTTTCTTGAAAATTTCCTCGAAACTGTTATTTTCTGCAAAATTTGCTGAAATTGCATTTACTCGTATGTTACAAAATTACGTCAAAATTTTCGATAAAAAATTCATTAGAAACTGTAGTTAAACTTGCAATTTTATAAAAAAACTTCTCATTTCTACAAAAAGATTGAAATTGAATTATTGAAAAGAAAATTCATTCAAATTTATTTTTTTTTAGAAAACTCCTCAAATTTCTGAAAAAATATTGTGGAAATATAATTTTTCTAAAACATTTTGTTGAAATTGCATTTTTCTGCAAAATTTTGTTGAATTTACATTTTTCTAGAAAATCGTTTAATTATATTTCTCTATTTTTTTTTGTATTTACATTTCTCTGCAAAATTTTTTGGAAATTAAATTTTCTCTATAAAATTTTGTTGAAATTTTGTCAGAATTAAATTTTTCTATAAAACTTCATCGATAATTGGTTTTTCTAGAAAATTTTGTCGCATTTGCCTTACTTTAGAAAATTTTCGTTTAATAGCCTTTTATCCCATCAGTGGCCCTTTTTTTGGTGGAGTCACCATTAATCCGGTGAGAGAAGAGAAGTTTTATAGAAATATAATTTTTCTAAAAAATTTTGTTGAAATTCCATTTTCTTTGAAAATTTATTTTTCATTTTTTCTGCAAAATGTTGTTGAAATTACATTTTTCTAGAAAATAGTTAAATTGCATTTCACCTTAGAGAGGAGGGTATATATCATTTGCTACGAGCCAAAAGTGTAACACATCGAAGGAGCGACCTAAGACCCTAAGTATGTTCGGCGGATATCCGTTTTGGGTCATTTTAAGTCGAATGAGCAACGTCCGTCCGTCCGTCTGTCTGCTGGCTGGTGCGCACGATAACTCTCGAAAGGAGTAACCGATTGACTTCAAATTTGGTATGTGGTAATATTTTCTTCTATCTCTGGCTAGGTTCGAAGATGGGCCATATTGGTCCACTCCTTCTAGTAACTCCCACACAAGGGGTTAATATTTAGTGAAATATTGATTATTTAATAACTTCACATAGTATTAGTTTATTAGTAACTATGACCTCGAGGAAAGTGGGCGAAGTTGCCACGCCCTTTTTGGTACCTCACATATAAATAGACCATTTTGTACCAAAAGTTACCAGTTTATAACTTTAATAGCAGTGCATACAAATACTTGAAATTTCGTACAGTGTAATGGTTTAATAGTACCTTAAATACTGTAAAAAATGGGCATTATTATCACGCTCCTTTTGGTACCTTCCACACAAATGGACCATTTTGTACCAAAAGTTACCATCTCATAACATTAATACCAGTGCATACAAATACTTGAAATTGCGTACAGTGTAATGCTTTTATAGTACCTAGAGTCCAGAGAAAAATGGGAGTTATTGGCCCGCCCCTTTTGCTACCTCCCACACAAATGGACCTTTTTGTACCAAAAGTTAACAGTTTTAACTTTAATACCAGTGCATACAAATACTTGAAATTTCGTACAGAGCAAAGCATTTACAGTACCTAGAGTATAGAGAAAAGGGGCCGTAACAACACAAATGGACCATTTTACACCAAAAGTTAACAGCTTATAACTTTAATACCACTGCATATAAATACTTGAAATTTTGTACAGTGTAATACTTTTATAGTACAGTGTAATACTTTTATAGTACAGTGTAATACTTTTATAATACAGAGAAAAGTGACCGTTATTGGTTCGCCCATTTTGGTACCTCTCACACAAATGGACCATTTTGTACCAAAAGTAAACAGCTTTTAACTTTAATACCAGTACATACTTTAAAGTTATTAAATAAAATTAAAAGTGATAATAATATAAATAAAACAAAAACATAAATAAATTTTGTAATATTTTTTGAGACTCAAGGTGAGGGGATTCATTAGTCGGTTTACCCGACTGAACTTTCTTACCTGTTTTCTTGAAATTTTCCTCGAAACTGTATTTTTCTGCAAAATTTCGTTAACATTTTCGCTAAAAAATACATTAGAAACTGTAGTTAAACATGCAATTTTATAAAAAAATGATATTTTCACAAAAACTATTGAAAAGAAATTCATTCAAATTTTTTTTTTTTTTTGAAAACTCCTTCAAATTTAATATTTCTGAAAAAATATTGCGGAAGTATAATTTTTCTACAAAATTTTCTTGAAATTGCATTTCTCTTGAAAATTTCTTTCGCATTTTTCTGCAAAATTTTGTTGAAATTTTTCTAGAAAATCGTTAAACAACATTTCTCTATTTCTTTTAATTACATTTCTCTGAAATTTTTCTTGGAATTTTCTCTGTATAATTTTGTTAAAATTTCGTTTTTCTTGAAAATTTGGTCAGAATTAA
This sequence comes from Eudasyphora cyanicolor, assembly GCA_963930755.1. NCBI lineage: Eukaryota > Metazoa > Arthropoda > Insecta > Diptera > Muscidae > Eudasyphora > Eudasyphora cyanicolor. Next base: position 266,393,219 of record OZ005737.1, read on the forward strand.
ATTTTTCTATATAATTTCATCGATATTTAGTTTTTCTAGAAAATTTCTTTGTAATTGCATTATTTTAGAAAATTTCCGGTTAACAACATTTCATCCCATCAGTGGCCCTTTATCCGAAGTAAGCCACCTTTAATTGGCATTTAATTTAATGTCAGTGGTCATAAATCCTGCCATGGGTCGATGACCTAATATGATCGATGAGTTCTTTATAGGACGGTGACTCCTGATTAGTACCCATTGCCCGGATTTAAGGTCGTTGATTTTATAAAAGGCCAATAATGGAGGAAATTTTCTGGGATAAATTCAATATTGATGATATTTTTTTAAAAAAAATTAATTTTATCAAAATTTTCTATAAAATTAAAATTTAAAGAAATTTTCAAGAAATATGCAATTTTAAGGGAATTTTTTAGAAACATTGAATTTTGACATAATTTTCTAGGAAGAACCAAAATTTTCATAGAAAGTTATTTTTAAGAAAATTTTCAAAAATTGCAATTTTGTGATTTTTGTTGGAAAAATAAATTTTTGAAGAAATATATTTTCAAGTTTGTTTTTAGAAAAATGAATTTTCGAAGAATTTTTTTTTAAACAAAAATTTTGACGAAAAAGAAATTTACAATATATACGCAATTTTTATGGTATTTGCAAGAAAATATCATTTAGGCAAGATTTTGTAGAAAACTAAAAATTTTGTCAATTTTGAAGGGCATGATTACAGTGTATACAGGGCATGATTATAGTGTAATTCGCTGCAATTTTCTAAAAAAAAATTAGATCGATTCTGAGATGTCGCAATTTATATTTTTATTTCCGCGAAAAGTGACTGAAATAAACTGGTTTAGATAAAATTTGTTTTTTTTTATTAAAAGTACGCTGAAAAAGCTGTAAGAAATTTTTATTTCTTTTTTCAATGTTTTGTTAAATATAGCATTAAAATTTACTTGAAATAACCATTACTGAGGAAAAAACTATTTTTTTAGAACTTTAATCTTGCTCCTGCCTCCAATTTTCATTTAAATAAGCCTACACGGGGCAAAATCGCCTTTATTGATATGTTTGAATCGAAAGAAAATATATTTGGAACACAAATTTTTAAATATTATATATTTCTTAGCAAATAAATTTTATTTGAAAATCAATCAAATATATTTGGAACGCATATATTAATATATTACAACAAATTATATTTGCAAACTAAATTTCTCAAATAAAATATGTGTTTTATTACAAATAAAATTATTATTTAGGAATTTTTCCAAATATATTTTATTTAAAAAAGATTTCCAAAACTTTTGCTGAGTTTTTAAAATGTCAGTTTCTATTTTTCTTGGGTTTCGAATTGTACCTCCCAGTTATGATACCATATGCAGCATTGCCTTCTGTTTTAAATCAATCATTTCAAATTTCTGAGTATTCCAAGCCATCATTAGTTGTCAATCCTCTAAGTACTTTATATTGATCCAAGATTATATGATTTTAATTATTATTTTTTTACGAACATTAAAAATTTCTAAAAATTTAACTTTGAATTACTGAAAAATTTTACACAATTTATGTATTTTATGAATACTTAAATGCAAATAAATATTTGTTTCACAATTAGCAGTCAAATTGGGATGTAAACAAATATTTGTTTAGAACAACATCTTCCCAAATACACAATTTTTGTGTGTACCAAATATTACATGCTTAGAGTCTACCCTAAACATATATATGTTTCAAGCCGAATATGTTTGGGACAATATACTACAGAAGCGATTTTTTTCAGCGTGTAGTCGCTGAAGATGATTTGACGATAAAAGTCTTGTTTAATTTCCAGTTGATACTCAGCCCAATTTCTACGATTTGTAAACTTTGTTCTGGTGTAAGTCTTTGCATGGTGATTTGCCAACGTATACTGAAAAAAATAAATACGTTTCATTAGTATGACAGCTACACGGGGCAAAATCGCCTTTTCTGATATGTTTGAATCGAAAGAAAATATATTTGGAACACAAATTTTTAAATATTGTATATTTCTGAGCAAATAAATTTTATTTGAAAATCAATAAAATATATTTGGAACTCGTATATTAATATGTTACAACATATAATATTTGCAAACTAAATTTCTCAAATAAAATATGTGTTTGGAAACAAATAAAATTATTGTTTAGGAATTTCTCCAAATATATTTTATTTAAAAAATATTTTCGAAAGTTTTGTTGAATTTTTCGAATTTAGGTTTAGCATTCAACCTCCCAGTTATGATACGAAATGCAGCATTAACTTCTGTTTTAAATTAATAATTTAAAATTTCTGAGTATTCCAAGCCATCATTAGTTTTCAATCCTCCAAGTAATAGATTTCGATCCAAGATTATACGATTTCAATTATTATTATTTATTATTCTTACGACATGAAAAATTTCTAAAAAATTTACTTTGAATTACTGAAAAATTTAACTCAACTTATTTTCTGAATACTTAAATGCAACCAAATATTTGTTTCGGAAAAAATAATCCAAAATAAACACATATTGAGCGCCCCAGTAGGTGAGTTGGTAGCGTACTCGCCTATGAGTTTGGGGGTTGTGGGTTCGATTCCCACCAGAGGCTCTGGTCTGTCGCTGCAAACATTTAGCCATATGGTCTTTGTAACCCGGCCTTTCCCTGGACCTTATAATTAGAATATAAATTTACTTTGTATTGTAATTCATATAAATAAATAAATAAATAAACACATATTGGGATGTGGACAAAGATTTATTTAGAACAACATCCTCCCAAATATATAATTTTTGTGTGTATCAAAAATTTTATGTTTGGAGTGTACCCTAAACATATATATGTTTCAAGCCGAATATGTTTGGGACAATATACTACAGAAGCGATTTTTTTTCAGCGTGTAGATTCACAGTTATCCCTATCTGAAGTTCTATACGTCTAAAAAAGAAGGAGAGGGTGAAGGCACACCACCATTCGTTTTTCTCAACCGAAACATTTCTATTCATCATCAGCTTCTTAGACCAACAGTAATTTAACGTATACGTAATATTCGGCATTTAATATATTTCGTATTGCTCATTCGACACCTTGTCAAGATGAACGGCATTAGTTCTCACTCACTCAACGACACTCCCATAAAAATGTAATGACAACAAAATGCATTAGTAAAGAACTTTTAAAAGCTTTCGGCAGAGGTGAGTGTGGTATATGTGACCGTGTGTGTGTGTGTAAAAAGCCAACAAATTCATTAATTCTATTAAATTTATTGTCAGTAAACATTCCATTCCGGCAAATGCCAAATGCGTGCCATTCAACACAACACAAAGTCTTACAACAACATTCCTTGTCTTTCTTTCATTTTTTTTTTTGCTTTTTTGTGTACATTAATTTTTGTGAGCGAGTGTGGCGAAAAGTTTTTGCTTTTTGCTCTCGGAGAAATGTAGATAAACTTCTTTACTTTATTTCACTTTACTTTTTTGTGACACACAGAACAACTTTTACTATTCTGAGGCTTTGGCAAAGGGAGGGGGTTGTGCAAATGCATCACACTCTTATAGCATCCAATAAGAGGCACCAAACGACGGACGGACGGACTCCCGGACCAGAGATACTTTCATATGAAAAACCGATTTGGTCTGAGTAAAAGTTTAAAGGCAATTAATTTCCGTTACTCTGTGAAACACTTGTTGTTGTGGTGTTAGACTGTTGTCATTGCTGTTTCTGTGTTGCTTCTGCCTGGCTTCCGGTCGTGCCCTCTCTGGGTGCTCTTGTTGAGTTGATATTACTTTTAATACTGCCATATTGTCATTGCTGTTGGGTCATAGTTCAGCAGGGCAAAGTTCGGCAACAATGCGAACAACAATGAATAATTCTGCACTGGGAGAAATTGCATGGGACTTAACTCATTTGATTTTCAGTTTTCAAAAACGAAAAACTGGATGCAATGGGCGTGAACGGTTTCTTTTTCAAAACGGTATTTTTGGGCGAATCAAATAAAACCTTTAGTGGACAGCTGTCACCGTTGGTCGAACTCGGACACAATGAGATTTGGGATTTTTTTTACCAAATGTGTTTCAATAAAAAGGTAAAAATTGTAATATGAGTTAATCTAAATAAATTCTATGTGCCGATAGCGTTCAATTTCATAATTTCCGTTCATTATAAACGTACTCGATTGTATATAAAAGTAGCAAAGGGAAGTAATAAAGCCATTTTCTCCTATTTGATATGTCGGATAAGGTATCGCGTGTCATGTGGTGGGGTTTCCGTTAGTTTAGTTTTATAATTATATTTCAATTTTCAACCTCTTGGACGTAAGTCTCAATTTTATTGTTTATTGGAAAACATTCAAAAAATTTCTTTCAGTGCATTTGACAAATTCCATTTGAACTTGCAACCACTATTACGACCATTGTCATGTAACTACATATATTAGAGTATGGAAACCACTACGACAAAAGCAACAGCTTCAGCTCCAGCATCCTTGGGTGGTTGACAATGCCACTACTGCCGCTACTGAAGAAGACCCCCCCCCCATCTCATCTGCCGTTTTGTTGAGTTGCCATTTACTGTTTATGACTTTTTAAACATTAACAAAATATAAACTTTTATTACTATTTGTGGCTGTTGTTTGTTGGCAAATAAACGCTGATGGAACAAACAGAAGTACTTTTTCTTCGTCAGTACCAACATTTTTGCCAACTTCATCCTATAATGGACAATAGGTATATTTGCGTTGTCAATCGATTTGTAACGCAAATACAAATATCAAATGCTATTTTGATTATTATACATTCATTAATAACATTAATAATATCATTTTATTACAGGGTAATTCCAAAGCCGTTCGAACAATGCAAATTTATAAAATTAAATTAAAATACACCGCAGATATGAGTTTGTGTTGTTAATGACTATCTCAAGCCACTGTAGTCCTGGGAGCAAGGACATTTATGCACACTATTATTAATAATTTAATACTAAATTCACTAAATCTGTACTATTTAAAAAGCATGGTGCTTTTTTGCATATTTATTATAGTAATTTAAGATATTACATTATAGTCTTAAGTTCTCTTTAAAATATGTAGCTAATAATAATAGAGTAATTATAACGATTTAAAAGAAGGCTCAATAAAACCTAAAACCTAAAACCTTGTTAATGACTTGAAAACAGTGCCGCCAATCGGATTCAAAAATGATTACTTACATTGACAATAGAAATATTATGTGCAAAAATAACATCAATCGGTCAAGCCGTTTAAAAGTTACACTATTCCAACCATCAAATCTAAAATTAAATTTAAAAATATGCTAAGAGGATTATAATATTGCCTCAGAAAAACTGCTATATACTTTGGGTCCATTAAGGTTCCATTTGGAGTTTTTCATTGTCAGTTCCTAATAGTTTGAGCCTTTAATAAAAAAGGAAGGACCTCACATTTTATTTCATGTTACTCATTTTTTTTATATGGACATAAAGTTACACATCTTGACAATTTTCAATTTTGAGTTATGCCACTCCGATGTGAAGCGATAAAAATATAATAATTTTAACAAACAAAATCGAGTATTTTAATATTGTCGTTTTATGCAACTTTTTCTATCAAAATGTCTTGATAAGTGAAATTTTCTCATTGAAGTAATAATATATGAACTTTTATAACATTATACTTATAGAACACCTTCTTAAAATTTGTAATAATAAAAATTTCGTAAAAATTCTTATTGAAGTTTCAATATATTTTTGAAGGGACCTTATTCATGGGCAAATTGTCCCCTAAACAAGGAAATCAAGTAGATGTTATCATGGTATAATTTATATATAATAATATAAACGTATTAAAAATCTAAGAAACAGTTTTCAGTGATTTTGGCACTTATTTAGCGTCAAAGATGAGCCCCTTAAAAAAAGTACTTTAAACCAGTAAGGAAAGGCAGAAAGTCGGGCGGGGCCGACTATATAATACCCTACACCTTCCTAACAATGCGATAAGGGTCATTGCCATAATAATTTGGAATAATTGGTAAATGGGTAGAAACGTATTCTAATTCTGAAACGATAATCGCTAAATTAAGCAATATTCGTTCCTAAAGTGAGAAACATCTTTCTGGAAAATTTTAATGATCGGAAGTAAAATACAACTTCTATAGCGGTTTGATACCAAATCAGGAGGAACATATATATGGAGCTTTAATGTAAATCTGAACCGATCTTCCCTGAATACTTATTCATGTAAAAAGACCTCCTTCTGTCGAATTTCGTACTGATCGGATATAAAATACAGTCTCTACAGCGCTTACATGTCAAATCGGGGGTAACATATATATGGGAGCTATATCTAAATCTGAACCGATTTTCTCCAAATTTGGCAGTATTCCTTCATGCAATAAGAAACCTCTTTCTGCCGAATTTCGCACTGATCGGATATAAAATACAGTTTTTACAGCGCTTACAGGTCAAATCGGGGGTAACATATATATGGGGGCTATATCTAAATCTGAACCGATTTCTTCCAAATTTAATAGTGTTCATCCATATAATAAGAAACCTCTTTCTGCCGAATTTCATACTGATCGGATATAAAATAAAGTTTTTACAGCGCTTACATGTCAAATCGGGGGTAACGTATATATGGGGGATATATCTAAATCTGAACCGATTTCTTCCAAATTTAATAGTGTTCATCCATATAATAAGAAACCTCTTTCTGCCGAATTTCATACTGATCGGATATAAAATAAAGTTTTTACAGCGCTTACATGTCAAATCGGGTGTAACGTATATATGGGGGCTATATCTAAATCTGAACCGATTTCTTCCAAATTTAATAGTGTTCATCCATATTATAAGAAACCTCTTTCTGCCGAATTTCATACTGATCGGATAGAAAATAAAGTTTTTACAGCGCTTACATGTCAAATCGGGGTAACATATATATGGGGGCTATATCTAAATCTGAACCGATTTTAACCAAATTCAATAGGGATCGTCCTTGGGCCAAAAAAAGGATGTGTGTAAAGTTTCGTCGTGATCGGACCATAATTGCGACCTGTACTTTGATTACAAGAATACGTCTACAGACAGACGGACAGACAGACGGACAGACAGACGGACATAGCTAAATCAACTCAGAAAGTGATTCTAAGTCGATCGGTATAATAAACGATGGGTCTATTTCTTCTCCTTTTGGGTGTTACAAACAAATGCACAAAGTTATAATACCCTGTACCACAGTGTGGTGTAGGGTATAAAAAGATAAATTTTTCTTCAATCAAGTACATGTTATCCTAGTTTATGAATGGTTCAAATTGAATAAAGCTTGGCTTATCACCTCTTAAAGACATGCAAAAATCCTTGAAAGAAGTACAGGATGTCCTCTAAAAAAAGGAAAATATTAACTAAAATCAAAGACACGTAGTTATTAAAACAATGACACGATGTATTTAAAACTAGGGAATGTTGTACTTAAATCAAGACAACTTTAAACTTTAAATAATAACAAGTTCATATATTCCGTAAGGTGTTTTTAATGATTCAAATTAAAAAAAAAAAAAAACAACGGTCAGTGCTATTTCTTATTATATGTACAAGACAAGTTGTCCTTCAATCAAGTGCATATTATCCTTAAGGTGGTTTTTTACTGATTAAAATTCATTATTTATTAATGATTAAATGTCATACATGTGACATCGTTTAATCAAGTCTAAATGAAAAATGAAATTTCGATAATAACTGTGACATGTTGTCATTGAAACAATGACAGATTATCCTTAAATTATCACGCATTCGGTCACCTGCATTGATGACAAACATGCTGAAATGCAAAAGAAATTGTTGTTAAGATTTTGCCTCGTATGTCCGCCAAGGTGACTGTCATAATATAATTAATATAATTATGTCAATTCTACTTAAATTAAAGACATGAAACGATTTTAAATTCGGGGATATACGAGTATTGAATCTTAAACATGGAAGCGTTGAACTTAAAATAAATATAGTTTTTTTTGTTTAAAATGAAGTACGAGTACATGTTATCCTTAAGCTGGTCTATGGATGATTCAATTTGAATAAAGCTTTTTGTTATCGCCTCAAATCAAAGACATTTTCATTATTTTAAAGTCCATAAAACAAATGTCATCGCTATTTGTATATATTAAAAAAGACAATGTTAAACTTAAATTAACGACATGCTGTCTTTAAAGCAACATTGTAGTTAAAACAAATAAATGTTGTTCTTATGTCAGGGACACATTGACATTAACTGAAAGATACTGGCACGTTGTTTTCAAAACAGGTGTATTCTGCCACTAAAACAAGCACATATTATTCTTAAAAAAGGTACACACTGTCCTTAAAACAAGTGAATGTTGTAATGTTTATGGCTCTGTTGTTTCATATCGCTGTTAATTAAGGGAAACTTCCGTTAATTTAATGATTTTTGGTTCTGCTTTGGTCCGAATTAAGCCATGAAACATCTTTAAATCAAGGATATGTCCTTAAAACATTTACTTACCATCCTTTAATCATGTACATGATATCCTTAAACAAATTACATTTTATATTAAAATAAGGTACATTTTTATCAAGTGAGATAAAGGGTGGGCCATTTCAGTTTTTAAATTTGAACTACCGATTACTTTGGCTTGTGATTTGAGCCCTTTGGATTATTTCTCGTAGGGAGCCATTAAGGATAAATGTTACGCGAAGCATGCAGAGACAATTGAAGCGTTGAAACTTGAAATCGAACTTACCATTAAAGAGATTCGATCCGAAATAATCGAAAATGTAATAAAATATTGGGTTGATAGGATGAGGCACTGCCGAGCCAGTCGTGGTAGTCATATGAATGATATTGTATTCCATTATTAAATGACAAAGTTCAATCTTTCCAATAAAACCAGAAATTTGAAAAAGAATTATCAGTAAATTTTTTTATAGCCGATTCAAATTTAGAATTTTTATTGGCCCACCCGTTTTAAGATATTTATTGACCATTTCCGTTCCATGTCTTTTAATTGAAAGAAATATATCTTCATTCCAAAGAGTGCTTAGTCGACTGAGGGATTTTTTTAAATTTTAGAAATTCCAACTATATTCAGTCAAAATGTGGTGTTTATATTTCAACTAGGGTGATCAAAAAACCGGTAATTTTGAAAATTCGGTTTTCGGTTTCTTCGAAAATTAAGTTAACTCTAAAACCGGTTTTCGGTTTAACCGAAAATAAAAAACCGGTGAACCGGTTGTTTTCGGTTTTTCTTTTTTAATAAAAATGCATAAATAATGCTCAACATTTTGTTAGATGACGTAAAATAAGCGTAGTGCAAATTCAATATGTAACCATATTCCAATTAAATTAAATTTATTTGAACATTTTATTTTAAACACTTCATATTTTTATTTATAATAGGTAATTGTTCCAATTTCATTTATGATATAATATTATAATCTCTGCAATATTTGTAATATTTATGTTCAATTTTTAAAGAGATTTCTTTCAAAAAAATTGATTATGATTTTTATAAAACTTGACTAACAGTGAAGATTGGCAAAATCTTAGCTTTTAGCATCATATAAATGGCAAACCGATTATATACATATATTATCAGAAGTTGCGGATTCTGCCTTGAGCATACTATAGAGATGGAAACTTGTCGAAATGTGAAACTCAACATATGTATTTTATTTATACCTACATTTCAATTAGAAAGGATTGTTAATTAATTTCTATACCGCAATAAGACCCTTGATAAAATATGCAGACGAAGTCAATAGAGAAGTTAGCAATGTAAACAGTATAAATACATATAAAACTGAATTTTGAAATCGATGGATATGCACAAATGATGTCAACGGTTTTTATATTGATGTTTTCAAAATTTTAGGTAGGTTCCTGTTTCAAAAATAATATTTTCCTTATAATTTTATAATGGTTTCAAAAAACCGAAAAGTCGAATAAACCGAGTTGAAAAAACCGACGGTTCGAGTTATTCGAAAAAGCAGAAAAACCGGAAACCGATAGGCTGTTTTTAAAGAGAAACCGATTAACCGGTGCGGTTTTTGATTATCCTAATTTCAACCTAATCAAAAGTTATGCGCAATGCAATAAACCTTGTTCTATTTGAATTATAACGGAATTCCACATATTCTTTTAGTGGTAAGGGGATGAGAGGGAGTGTCGGGTGTTTTTGGAGATATACTTCTTGAAGTGTCTCCTTTATTTCGCTCTTGAACATGGAACATCTATTCCGAAGCAAATGTGGTGGCTAAATATCTCGAAAACGCAATGTCACAAGAAAATGCGGTTAATTCCATTCGGGTCGAAATTATGGGGATAAGTTAAATTTATCGAGTATAAATTATGATGCACACACAATGTTATTAGTTCGTCTCTGGTAGAGGGTATGTTCCAATCATTTTGACCCATTTTTATTAAAAATAATAAAACAAGTAAGAAAGTATAACCTCACTTTGTGAGTAATGTAATATGAAATCCAATAGGAATTATTCTGTAAATTTTGTGAGGGAGGTTCAAAAAGGGGCGTTGTGATAACGCCCATCTACTCAACTTTTAACTTTTGTATAAAATGGTACCTTCGTGTGGGCGGTACCAAAAGGGGTGTGGCAATAATGTAAAATTTTCACTGGACTGTAGGCACTATAAAAACAATACACTTTACAAAATGTCAAGTATTTTTATACACGGGTATTAATGTTATATGCTGTTAACTTTGTGTATAAAATGGTAAATTTGTGTGGGAGGTACAAAAAGGGCACCGTGGCCAGAATGCCCGTTTTTCACTGGACTGTAAGCACTATAAAAGCATTATAAGCTATTAAATTTTGGTGCAAAATGGTGCATTTATGGGACTAGCGACTAATAAACTAATACTATGTGCGGAATTTCAAAAGATTTGAATGAGTAGGATATAAATTATAAAAGAATCAATATTTTACTAAATGTTAACCCTTTGTGGGGGAGGTACTAGAAGGAGTGGACCAATATGACCCATCTTCGAACTAAGCCGGAGATAGAAAACAAAATTATCGCATATCAAATTTGAAGTCAATCGGTTACTCGTTTAGAGAGTTCTCGTGCGCACCAGCCAGCAAACAGGCAGACAGACGGACGCAGTGTTACCGTTGTGCGACTAAAGGGACAGTTTTGCCCCTTTTTTTCTGCCGTGATACTTTTGCGCCCCTTTTCTTTTGGGATACTAAATGTGTCACTTTTCACATTTTTGGTGCCACTTTTATACACTTCTGCCACTTTTGTAAAAAATTATATTTTTGCACTATTTAAACAGCATTTTACGTACTAATGTACGTAAATAACGTATAAAGACAATAAATTGCCAAAAAGTAATGATAAATAAAAAAATAAATGTAAAATATATGATATTTCATATATTTACTTAGATAGTATACATCACAAAAAAGTTTTGTGTAGCTTTTTTAAATTTGTTTTAGAGTACAGGTACTATTATCGAAATATATTGCATAACCCGATCACGTCCATTCCGATATATGGACATATCACAGATGCCGTTCGGAAATTCGTAGTTAAAAGCAGAAAATTATATATATCAGGCAATTCAGCAATAAAACCAGTAAGGAGAGGCTAAAGTCGGGCGGTGCCGACTATTTAATACCCTACACCACTCTCGTAATATTGAATAACTCTGATATATAAATTTTGTAATTCATGTATAAATTGTTTACATAAATTTACTTTTGGGACATTTTATACTTAAATAATACCCTGTACCACAGTGTGGTGTAGGGTATAAAAACGATTGGATCTAAAGAGCCAAATCGGATGAAACATATATATGGGACCTATAGCTAAATCATTACCGATTTTCTTCAAATTCCGCAATGTTGGTTCATGAATCAAGAAACTCTACCATTCTACATTTCAAAACGATTGGATGTAAAATATAGCTTCTATAGAACTAAAGGGCCAAATCGGACGAAACATATATATGGGAGCTATAGCTAAATCTTAACCGATTTTCTTCAAATTCGGCAGTGTTGGTTCATGGATCAAGAAACTCTTCCATTCTAAATTTCAAAATGATTGGATTTCAAATACAGCTTCTACAGGACTAAAGGGCCAAATCGGACGAAACATGTATATGGGAGCTATAGCTAAATCTTTACCGATTTTCTTCAAATTCGGTAGTGTTGGTTCATGGATCAATAAACTCTACCATTCTAAATTTCAAAACGATTGGATGTAAAATACAGCTTCTATAGAACTAAAGGGCCAAATCGGACGAAACATATATATGGGAGCTATATCTTCAAATTCGGTAGTGTTGGTTCATGGATCAAGAAACTCTACCATTCTAAATTTCAAAATGATTGGATGTAAAATACAGCTTCTTCAGGACTAAAGAGCAAAATCGGACGAAACATATATATGGGAGCTATAGCTAAATCTTAACCGATTTTCTTCAAATTCGGCAATGTTGGTTCATGGATCAAGAAACTCTACCATTCTAAATTTCAAAACGATTGGATGTAAAATACAGCTTTTATAGGACTGAATAGCCAAATCGGACGAAACATATATATGGGAGCTATATCGAAATCTTAGCCGATTTTCTTCAAATTCGGCAATTTTGGTTCATGGATCAAGAAACTCTACCATTCTAAATTTCAAAACGATCGGATGTAAAATACAGCATCTATAGGACTAAAGCGCCAAATCGGACGAAACATATATATGGGAGCTATAGCTAAATCTCAACCGATTTTCTTCAAATTCGGCAATGTTGGTTCATGGATCAAGAAACTCTACCATTCTAAAATTCAAAACGATTGGATGTAAAATACAGCTTCTATAGGACTAAAGGGCCAAATCGGACGAAAGATATATATGGGAGTTATATCTAAATCTGAACCGATTTTCTTCAAATTCGGCTATGTTTGTTCATGGATCAAGAAACTCTACCATTCTAAATTTCAAAACGATCGGATGTAAAATACAGCTTCTATAGGACTAAAGGGCCAAATCGGACGAAACATATATATGGGAGCTATAGCTAAATCTTAACCGATTTTCTTCAAATTCGGCAATGTTGGTTCGTGGATCAAGAAACTCTACCATTCTAAATTTCAAAACGATTGGATGTAAAATACAGCTTCTATAGGACTAAGGGGCCAAATCGGACGAAAGATATATATGGGAGCTATATCTAAATCTGAACCGATTTTCTTCAAATTCGGCAATGTTGGTTCGTGGATCAAGAAACTCTACCATTTTAAATTTCAAAACGATTGGATGTAAAATACAGCTTCTATAGGACTAAAGGGCCAAATCGGACGAAAGATATATATGGGAGCTATATCTAAATCTGAACCGATTTCAACCAAATTCAATAGCGATCTTAACAGCCACGAAATACTCTAAACTGCAAAATTTCAGAACGATCGGAGTGAAATTGCGACCTGTAGTCGACGAACAACTTTACATGGACAGACGGACGGACGGACAGACATCGTTAAATCGACTCAGCTAGTGATTCTAAATCGATCGGTATACTTTAAGGTGGGTCTAGCTGTGTTATTTTCAGGTGTTACAAACATCTGCCGTGAAACAAACTTATAATACCCTGTACCACAGTGTGGTGTAGGGTATAATAATTTAGCGCTTTGGATTTCATTATAATAAGCTCTGTGACAAGGCCCATAAAATGTAATGTCATGTACACATATAGTTTTTTTTATAAATTTCTTTAAAAATTTGTAGAAAATGTGTACAAGTTTTGATTTTATTGTATTTTGCCTTATATAAAAACCTTAAAAAGCAAGCCACTTTATTTTATGAACGTGTGCCCCGTTTTTCGGAAAAATCCCCTTTTTGTGCCCCTTTCTGAAATTTTCCAACGGTAACACTGGACGGACGGACGGATATTTCTCATTCGACTTAAAATGACCCAAAACGAATATCCGCCGAACATACTAAGGGCCTTAGATCACTCCTTCGATGTGTTACACTTTTGGTCCGTAGCAAATGATATAGGGTGATCAAAGTAGAGATACTTTTTTCAATAGCCTTTTTTTGACAGAACACGTGTGAGTCGTGTCATGCTGTCATGTTATTTTTTTTAAGTATTGTTTGGCATTTCATCATGGAAAGACTTTCGCCTGAACAACGTTTACAAATTATTCAGTTTTATTATCAAAATAATCGTTCGCCAATTGCGCTGAGTCCATTTTTTTTTTAAATCCAAACAAAAAACACTTTCCAGTCGACCCACGTTAAGAGCTATCTTTTTGCCATTCACCGATATCCAATCCGACGTACCGGAATCATCGGTCCATATTTCTTCAAAAATGATGCCGGTGAGAACGTAACCGTCAATGGCGACCGTTATCGTGCCATTATAACCGACTATTTGATGCCTGAAAATGAAGCTCCTGATCTCGGCGACATTTGGTTTCAACAAGACGGCGCCACTTCCCACACATCGCATCAATCAATGGATTTATTGAGAGAACACTTCGGTGGTCAGATAATTTCACGTTTTGGGCCGGTCGATTGGCCAACAAGATCATGTGATATCACACCGTTAGACTTTTTCCTGTTGGGATATTTAAAGTCGAAAGTTTATGCGTGAAAACCCGCTTCGATTCAGGCCTTGGAGCAAAACATCACGCGTGTCATTCGCCAGTTACCAGTCGAAATGCTCGAACGAGTCATCGAAAATTGGACTCAACGAATGGACCATCTGAGACGTAGCCGCGGCCAACATTTGATAGACAAAATCTTCAAAAAAAAAAGCCAAAGAATGTTCTTTCAAATGATAACAAACATTACGCCGTTCAATTTGAAATTTCTGTGTTTTTTTTTCTTTAAAAAAGTAGGGAACTTCGAAATGGATCACCCTATATAATCTCAAGCAGAGGGTTTTCCGAGATGGAACCGAAAATTTGTTTTGAATTATTTTCAAGGCAATGTACCATATTTGGTTGTCCCATATTCATGCCTAAAGAAAGGAATATCGAATATCCGATATTAGTTCGTGTATTATATTTAAAAAATATTGTCCCCTTTTTCCAAAATGGTATCATAAGTTCAAGTCGACCACTTTCGTCGTCAGTTTTTCCATACTTGCTCTAGTTTTACTGTGACTTTTCTTGTTCAAAAAACTAAGGACAGACAATTTCGCAAGGCAAGGCATGGAATGTTTCTAGTTTTCCTTGTTTACATTTTTACTGGAAGTCTAAGTGAAGTGCCCGTGAATCATTCCTCCGAGTTACTTTTTAGGCTATAAAATTCACAGCACTCACACACAGTCATAGAATGTTCAAGTTTTTTTCTCTCAGTTGTTCATTCCTCCGTGATTTAACTGTATGAGTGTCGGTGTGTGAATGCTGCGTATGCTTTTATATATTTGGTTTTTCCGCTTTTTTATTTCCGCTCGTTTTGGTTGTCACTACATTGCTGTCGTTGTGTTTTGTATTTTATTGTGCACGCAATATTCGTTTAAACTATAAAAAGAGATTTTCTGTGTATTTTGGTGAACGATGTGTAAATGTAAATAATTGATGTTGAACATTTCCTCGTCTTTTTTTCTGCTTTTTTGCGAATATAAATTCATATTTCCAAATGCTTTGACACGAACTGTTTTGTTGATAAATATGATCTGGGGCTATTTATGATCTGCAATAAACTTTTGACTGGTGTTTTGAAGGATATTACATTTTCTATTTACTTAGGATTTATATAAAGAAGATATTTTATCACATTTACGTTTTAAAATAATCATATTTTTTTATTTTCAGAACACGTATGTAGGAAACATTCAAATAAGGTAAGTAGAATAGTTATTTTGGTAATTTCTATTACCAGATGGGAAGCAAGGACATTTTATCCATAAAACAAGAGTTTTAATCAAAGAAAAGTTGTCCTTGAAACAATATCACGTTGATCTTAGAATAAGGACATCAAGTACACTATGTGCTTAAATGAACCGCCATTTAGAAATCAAACGCCGTTAAATCAAGTACAGTTCGTCCAACTTCCATTAGAGAAATGTTGTCCTTAACGCAAGAACACGTCGAACACAAATTAATCTCGGGTTGTCCTTAAAACAACAACACTGAACTTAAAACATGAACATTAATCACGTACAGAATATCACTAAATATCCTGCCATTAGGGCATGAAACAATGTTGTTCTTAAAACAGGGACACGTTGAACTTAGATCGGATACAAGTTGTCAATAGAGGAATTATACATAATCTATATAAAGGGTTTTCCAACAAGAGGACCATATCTTTTTCATGAAATTGTCCATAACCAAATCGCTAAGTGGCTGCCCTATGTCCTCGATAGCCTCACGAATTCTATCTTTAAGGTCTTGAATCGACGCTAGGCTGTTGGCGTAGACCTTATCTTTCACGTGTCCCCAAAGGAAGAAGTCGCAAGGTGTTAAATCACAAGATCTCGGTGGCCAATTGTGATCACCTCTTCGAGAGATAACACGGTCCGGATAGTTTTCCCGTAACAGAGCAATGATTTCGTTGCTTGTTTGGCACGTAGCGCCGTCTTGTTGAAAGTAAACGTTGTCCAGATCAATACCATCCAACTCCGACCGTAAAAAATCATTAATCATATCTCGATAGCGCAATCCATTCACCGTAACTGTTGATCCAACCTCATTTTCGAAAAAGTAAGGTCCAATGACCCCACCGGACCATAAACAACACCAAACAGTCACACGTTGAGGTTTGAGAGGCTTCTCAACAATAACTCTTGGGTTTTCCGATCCCAAGATGCGACAATTTTGCTTGTTGACGTAGCCACCGAGGTGGAAATGGGCCTCATCAGTCAAGATGATTTTGTATCTTTCGTATCGTTTTTTTGTTCGATCGTTTTGTATCGTTCGATGATCGTGTATCTTTCCATTTTTAGTAATGGCGTAGTTTCTACTTGTCAAATGTCAAAGAATAAAAGCTTCGAAAGTGACAGCTACCGAAATACCGGGTGATTCGAAATAACACCTCTTGTTGGAAAACCCTGTATATAAAAGAGAATGTGTGTTTGTTTCTTTGTTTGTACCGTATAGAAGTCTAAACGGCTGGACCGATCTTCTTAAAATTTTCACAGAATGTACATGTGTAGGGGGTGGTGAAAATAGGGTACTTGAATTTTCGATATATCAAGTGGGCGTGGCCCCGCCCATATAAGCCAAACTTTGAATTGTATCTGGTGGTAGTCTTCGTTATTCGGTTCAAAAATGGGTGGGATCGGACCAATGGTGGTGGTCCTGCTCATATAAACCAAATATTGCAATTGAGGTATCTTGCTCAATTTGTTAGCGAGAGTGCTGCAATTAAGTGTATATATATCTGGTGGCAGTCTATGTGATTGGTCCAAGAACGGGCGGGATCGGACCAATGGGCGAGGCCCCGCCCTTATAAGCAATATTTTGAAATTAGGATATATTGCACTATTTGTTAGCAAGAGTGCTGTAATGAAGGGTTTATTTATCTGGTGGAAGTCTACGTGATTGCTCCAAAAATGGGAGGGATCGGACCAATGGGCCCGCCTATCTGAGCCAAGTTTTGAAATTGAGATATCTTGATCAATTTGTTAGGGAGAGTGCTATAATTTTGTCTATATGCATTTGATGATAGTCTACGTAATTTTTCCACAAATGGACGGAATCGGTGCAATAGGCATGATCCCGCTCATATGAGCCATGTTTTGTAATTAATATATTTTAAAAATTTGTTAGCGAGAGAGTGCTGTAGTTTTCTGTATATGTGTTTGGCGACGTCTACGTGATTGGTCCAAAAATGGACGGGATCGAAAATCTAAAAATAAGTTTACCGGGTCCAGCTAGTAATAATATAAAACAAAGACGAAAATCAAGTACATAATATCCTTAAATCAACTGTCAATAAGACATGAAACGTCATTAAATCAAGTATATTATGTTAAAAAAACAAAACGTTGAACTTAAATCAATGACAGGTTGTGCTTAGATCAAGTACGCTTTGAATTTAAGGGCATGCTATCCTTAAAACTAGAACATGTTGTACTTTAATTCAGGTACATGTTATCCTTAAATAAATCAAGTACATGTTATTCTTAAATCAAGTACATATTCTCATGTTCTTATAAAGCGGGGTATAAGAGGAAGGTTGTTTCCTCTTTATGATCAATTTATTCTATTATAACGGAAAAATAAATAGTAATAAAAAATCACAAAAAATATTTTATTAAATTTTTTAAATGCCTGCTTCCTAACGAAGAAAACAATGCCATTTTTTATGGGAGGTACCATACGGGGTGTGGAGATAACGCCAATTTTTCAATGGACTGTACTACAAAAGCCTAGAGAGTATCCTAGGTTTAGGTTAGGGTGGCAGCCAGCTTTGACAGCTCACATAGCTCAATGTAGGTCCTTAGTGATACTACGGGAAATGTGGGAAAATAGCAAAACAGGTACCCAATGCTCTCCACTTCTTCCTCATCACCACAGCTCCTAAGGAAGTCAATACCTAATATTCTGGCGTGTGCGCCGATCAGACAGTGTCCCATCAGAACTGACAGAAACGTAGTGCGAGGAGACATTTTGACCTTCTCAGTTCGTATCAATGGCCAGATTTGTCTAGATACTCTAAATGGTTTTTGTCCATCTTTCATTGGACTGCATCTTGCCTACGCCAAGGCTTGCATGTGGACAGTGACAAATTCTGCGAGAATTTGTTAGGTTAGGTTAGGTTAGGTTGAAGAGAGGAGACGTTTAAACGTCTCATGTCCATGGACATACACTTAAGCCAGTGGTTCGGCCTGTTGTGCGCTCCTTATTTATGATCTTTTTATACCTCAAGAGTTACAGAAAATCTGTACTAGACACGAATTTTCTCAGTATCTTCCAGTCATATCCTCTGAGATGAGTCAAGTCTGGTAATATGTCCAGGGTTACCATACGTCCTCCTTTTTAACCAGTGTTCTCCCGTCCTCCCTCCTTTTTCAAAAATCTTGGATTTGTCCTCCTTTTGCTACAAATGCAACTTAAATCATACACATGCATTATATTCGCAACTAGTCTTAGTACAAAGTAAGTGAATTTGTCCTTTTGTATGCCCTCCAAAATAGGATGGAGGGTATACAAATTTGGTACAAGTATTTGTAGTACATCTGTAGTTATCATGGGATTGAAAATGGGCAATATCGGTCCATTTTTTATATAGCCCCAATATGCAGAATCTCCCTGATTTGACTTCTTAACGCAAATTTCTAGTGATCGGGCTGAAAATTGCACCCAAAACAATTGACATGCGATCCATGGTGGAGGGTATGTAAGATTCGGCATAGCCGAACTTAACGCCGCTTTCACTTGGTTATTACAAGTTTGTTTTGAGACAGATGTTTGTAACACATAAAAAAACTGGAGCTAGACCCACTTTAAAGTATACCGATCGACTCAGTATCGCATTCGATTTAACCATGTTCGTCCGCCTGTCTGTCCATTCAAACTCTTTCACACCTGAAATAAATTGTTCAATATCTGTTCAGATTTATATATAGACCCCATATATGTTTTCTTTCCGAATTGGTCTTTTAGCGCTACAGAAGCTGTTATAAATGCAATCACTTTGAAATTAAGCAGAACAAATTTGAAAAATAAATCTGTTCAGATTTAGATATAGACCTCATATGTATGTATGTACCTCCGATTTGGTATCTAAGCGCTTTAAAATATCAATTGTTGGACAAATCATTAGATAAATAACTTTTATAAAAATTTAGAATATTTCTTCTTATTCTACTCAGATAGGGTAGCGCACGGTATTATGTAGTCCGCTCTGCCGGACTTTAGACCTTCCTTACGGGTTTAAAAAAGTTTCATTATTTATCATAGTGAAATGCCCATCCTTTCCAATTACTGCATTTTTTAAATGTCCTCCGAAAGTCCAAAACCCTCTTTGTAAATGTCACAAATGTCCTCCTTTTCTGGCACAAAAGTCCTCCTTTCCGAAAAAAGTTTATGGTAACCCTGAATATGTCGGACCCGAAATGTTGGGATCTTGCATGTCTGAAAGCCGGACAGTGACACAGAAAATATTCCATCGTTTCGATGTTTTACCTGCATGCCCTGCATTCGTCGTTTCCTGCTAGTCCAATGCGATGAAGATGTGCTTGTAAGCTTGAGTGTCCCGTTAGAAAAACTCATCATCTTACTAATATCGATTTTGTTTAGTTTCAGAAATCTTCTTGTTTTTTTTCATTTGGGTCACCCACAGTATCTTTGCAGTTGCTCCTACTGTTGAGCTATTCCACACAGTTTTGTGAGCCATCACTGCCCAGTGCTGCGACTCATTTTTCGTGGCTTCGAAAGGTTTCCAATTTTCCAAGTTTATTACTCGAAGTTCTCTGCCCTTTGAAGCCAATCTATTTGCCCGTTCATTTCCAATCACTCCGTTGTATCCTGATACCCAGCAAATACGCAATTGACCATTTATCGTTCATTTACAGTCCAACACAGTTCTGGATTTGACCGTTTCCGATGTTATTGCTTTAATCGCCATTTGGCTATCTGTGAAGATGTCGCTTGGACCCATCCGTGTAGCCGCTGGTTCCCACTGGCACATGGGCCAAAGTTCCATTTTTCCAGGAGCGTCTGTCTGGCACAAACGTATCACAGGTAGTTGTAAGCCGCACTTTAGGAATGCCGTCGAAGAGTTTTGGCGTTTGAATGTGACCAACTTCAGATTCTAAAATCTTCTGATGGTACGACATGTGGTCTCGATTTATCCATTCACCCATCACTTGTATACGTCTTGCTGTGAGGGCTGCCTCATACTTTATACGGATGTCTATTGGTTGAATGTGCAGTATAGTCTCCAACGCTTTTGTTGGTGCAGATATTACAAATTCTAAAGAATTTGTAATATCGTCCCAATCCTAGAAAGTTCATCAGCTTTGCAGTTCCCGGGGATATCACTATGCTTAGCTATCCATATGAGGGGAGGCGGCATTATAATTTAGGGACGTGGCCCCCAGATAATTGATGGCAGCCTGATTATCCGAGTAAATGACAACTCCGGTGTTGGTCACTATGTTGCGGCTCAGACACTTGGCGACTTCCCTTATTGCCATTATTTCGGCTAGATAGACACTAAAGGTATCTTGTAGTCTATGAGCACTCCGAAGCCAAGGAGTGACCTAAGAGACCCCAAGAATATTTGGCGGAAATCTGATTTGGGCCATATTAAATAGGGATGTAACGAATATTCGACGAATTATTCGCATCATTTTAACATTCGATTTCGCATTGGCAAAAACCATCTTTGGATTATTGTTAAAAGTGTTAAAACTCCTTATTCCCTTCACACAATTTGAAGATAATAATACCAATGAAAACCTCAGCCACTTCTCTTCAAAACAGCTGAAAAAATATGTTTGTCCTTGTAGTAACAGGAAGTAAAAATATAGAAAACATTTATAATACTTGAATATCCTGGACAAGTATCAATTCGGTTCCTTAAATTTGTAGGTACTAAAGGGTCAAATGATTATTCGCATTCGCTTTCGCAAAAATTCATATTTTACTATTCGCTTTCGCAGAAAAGCATATTTTACTATTCGCTTTCGCATTCGCAAGAAATATTCGCTTTCGCATTCGCTAAAGTCACTTTCGTTACATCCCTAATATTAAGTCTTTTGAGCAATGTCCGTCCGTCTGTCTGGCTGATGCGCACGATAACTTTCGATAGGATTAACCGATTAAACTCACATTTGGTATGTGTTAATATTTTTTCTATTTCAGACTAAAATCAAAGATGGACCATGTTGGTCCAATCCATCGAGTACCTCTCCCACAAAGGGAGAACAACATTTAGTGAAATAGTGATTCTTTAATAATTTCTATTGTAGTTATCGGAATATTTTGCAATTTCTCAATAATTTAGTTTCATAGTCGCTATCGCCTTGAGAAAAATGGGCGAAGTTGCAACGTCCATGGGAGGTACCACCCTTACAAATGGTCCATTTTGCACAAACAAGTTAACGGCTTATAACTTCGATTCATGCGCATACAACGAATTCTTTAACGACAGTGACTAAACCACTGTCCCCACTTACTTCAAATGATATTCCTAACATTTGCAGCCTCTACAATTTTCTTTAATCTTCATAAAAAAGTATTCTTC
This sequence comes from Eudasyphora cyanicolor, assembly GCA_963930755.1. NCBI lineage: Eukaryota > Metazoa > Arthropoda > Insecta > Diptera > Muscidae > Eudasyphora > Eudasyphora cyanicolor. Next base: position 266,415,389 of record OZ005737.1, read on the forward strand.
TACAGAAAATCTGTCAGATCTCAGGCAAACAAAAAAATTGTTGCACAGTGTTATTAAATAATTACGAGGGTTGATCTTTATATTTCGTGTCCAGCAATACCAAACAAACATTTATCATTAGAAATGGTTTTATTGTTTTTCAAAATATTCTCCGTGAAGATAACTACGCTTTTGCATGCCTTTAGACCAATTTTTGAAGCACTTTTCCACTCCAATTGGGACACCTCTAAAACATTGTTATTGAAGGTTTCAGCAGCTGCTTCGGCCGTCGAAAGACATTGACCAGGCAGTTTTTTCTTGATGTGAGGGAATAAGATGAAGTCATTGGGTATCAAATCAGGGCTGTACGATGGATGATCCATCAATTCGACATCTTGAGTGCTCAAATAGCCCATTGTTTCAGCTGATGTGTGAGAATTATAGCTGATGTGAATGATCCATCTTCTCTTTGTGTTTTTCCTTATTTCTTTGAACACTGTTGGCAAACAGATGGTTGTGTACCACTCATAATTGACCGTCCAACGTTCCACTAAAGGCACTGCGGCCACATGTCCGGTTATAAAAAAAAAACGCGATCATTTCCTTCGATTTGCTTCTTCCACGAATAACTTTTGTTGGATTTGGCTCGTCTTGAAAGACTCATACGGTGGATAGTGCACTCAGAAAAATGGCAATCGTTTATGTGAGTAAAATCTATATCTCAGTTTAGTTCAAGATTTTTACTCATGTTTAGTTAAATTTTCCTCAAAACTGGGAAATTTTACTTTCTATGAGTAAATTGAACTAAATTCAAAGATATAGCAAATTGGTTACATACTCGGAAATGGGATATGATTTTACTTACTTAAAATTCCATCGACCAAGTAAAAATTTTCTACTATTTGGTAAATTTTGACTTTTACCGAGGAAGGATTTCCTAGCGTCGAAGAAACAATTACTACTCCTCGAAAATAAATCATTTTAGGAAATTTTAACTAGAAATATCCGAATTTACTTAGTTCTAGTTCATGTTTTTCTGAAATTTATAATACTGTTTTCAAATAATCCTTGAATATTCGTTAAGCAAAAAATTCTCGTTCGTTTAAAGAGACTCTTTCCTTAACTGCTCAAATATAATTTCAAACAGCAGCTGCGAAGTTAAGTAATTTAACTTCGCAGCAAATATATAGGATTATATGTGAAATACTTAAGACATAAGATTGAGACATTGAATGAGAATTCTGTTTGTTTCAGGTTTTTTGAATTTGTTTCAAATACATTGGAGCAAAATATTTATTGGAAAATTCCCGAGAATATTTTGCTGAATTATATTAGTAGTAATGAACTAAAATTTAGTTTACTTCTACAAGTTGCAAGTTCAAAAATTACTCATTTATAGTTAAACGTTTCTTACAATTTAGTTTAATTTTCGTATATTCAAGTAAAATTGAACTGGATTTGAGGAATTATTTTACTTCCATTTAGTAAAAATTTAACTTAATCTTAGTAAAAAAATTACTTGATTTTAGTGAAAATTTAACTAGATTTTTTCCAAATTTCATGTAAATTTTTACTTAAACTGAGTTAATTTTTCCTTAATATGAGTTCAATTGAACTAGATATAAAGGAATATTTACTAAATTCAAGTTAGTATTAACTAAAACTAAGTTCAAAACATTTGCTAATATTAAGGACAAATGTGAACTTGATTTGGGAAAAAATTGCTTTAGCGCCATATGAAGTTTAATTTTCCTGAAGTTTAGTTCATTTTAACTTATCTTTGGATTCATTTTTTTCTGAGTGTGTTTCGTTTCGGGCTCATATGCATAGATCAATAATCTATGACGAAGGTACACACTGCACTTCAGCCACCGCGGTTGTATTTTTCAATATTGTAACATAACTTCTATACTATAGTTAAATTTGGTTAATAAATATATTTTTAAAATTTAAATGAGCCATGCCCCTCTCCTCTTTTTCCTGCTACTGCACTTCACAACAAAAAATAACGATATCAACAGTTTCTACATAATTTACCAGAAATATCTTCGGGATATACAAAGACACACCGAACAAATCATAACCAACATCCTATTGTATCCTATCCAAATCTTTTGACATTTTCACTACACAAAAAATGTCCAAAGAAAGACATCGGAGCATGAACTTTTTCTTTGGTCACGATTCCTAGCGAGGAGGAACGCATTCAAGTGCAGTTCTTGATAAACTCTCATCTCTCGAACTTACTATGGTCCCAGTGAAACGGGAATAAAATACAAAACGCAGTCTTTGTTCCGTTCGTCCCCACTCATTCCCATGGCACATGGCCACATAATGATGACAGTTAACCGAAAAATGTTTCTCGTTCTCAAAAAGCAACGCTCCATCAGAATCTATAGAATTCTGAAGTAGCAACAAAAGCAGCATCAGAGGCACAGAGAAGTGTTTGGGAAACTTCAACAACAGCATTTTGAGTTTTCTTTAGCACGAGGACAATCGAGAGGGATAAGAGAGAGAGGCGGGCGGCATGTGTCCAGGGAAGTAGAAGTGTTTTGTTGAAAGTCATTCAAAATCAAAGATAATACACAAGTGTTTTCCACAGGACAATTTTATTTCCGCCAGGACTATAATAATTTATTTTGCTTAATTTGCACAAAATATGTTTTGTTAATGCATTTTTGGGTTACTTTTGTGATAAGGTTAGATGTGAGATTTTTTGTGGAGCCACTAACACATTTTTTTGAAATCATAAAAATTCTTAATTTATTCCATAACATTTTTAGGTTTTTTAATACGACGAAACTAAGTAAATCAGAAATAAATACAAGTAATTTTAGATAATATTTTTTTGATTGTTCAATTTTATTAGGAAACCGGCAGACATATTTAGCGAAATCGTTGAATTCTCTCTCGCTCTCTGTCTCCCCACCCTGAAACAGTCCATAAAATGTATACCAAATTTCCCCTTTGATTTCCTCTGTATTATTAGGAGAATAAAGAAATTCATATTACAACAAATCCATCGAACTTCCATCAAATTTCAACAGACAATGAACTCCAATAAATATTATTCTTGTGGAAAGTTTTACAAATACTTTAAGTCATAAGTTGATGGTTTTCACTTCCTATTCATATTCCGCCGCCACCCCCCCACCAAAAAAAACGGAAGGATCAAGTTTAAAACTATTTTCTTTATTGCGATAACATTTCAAACATAATATCCAACTATTCCAACTCTCCTGATAATGGCATTCTATCTCTTGTCTGGTGCAAAAAAACAAAAAACAAGTAAAGTGTAGAAATCCGGTTAGAACTAAGTATGACGAATACTTTTGACATTGTCTCCCAATGAATATTGCGATGCACTGCACTGCTCTGAACTGCACTGATAGTGACAGAAAGACGGACGGACGGCTAAAGAATAAAGAATACTACTTGTACTTGTGCTAAAGTTTTTAAAAAAGTTTAGAATTGTTTAACAATGTACCATCCTTTCCCCTCGTCTTTGCTCAATAGCAAAAGTGTGGAATTTTTTTAGGAAAAGGGAAAGAAAAATATTTTACATAATGTTATCTGGTGTATACACCATGATATAATGTTTTTATCAAGTTTATTTTCTGTTATGATGGATCCCAATGCAGAGACGTTAGAAAAAAGTTGATCAACTTTTAAACCACTCATATCCCTTTTGTCAAATGTTTTTGCTTTGGAAAAATTTCCGGACAAGCCATTGTCCCAGTTAATAACACTAAACTTATGTGGAAAGAGAAATTGTATTGAAAGTGCTTTAAAATCGTTGAGTATTAAGCGAATGTTTTGGGTATAAGGACAAGATTGGGGTGTCAATATTGGGCAACCTGAATATGGCAATAATCATTTGAAAAACAAGAGCTCTTTGTTAAGTCATTCACTTTCAAATCCATACCGCGATTTTGTATACCCACCACCATAGGATGCGGGACACTCTGTTTGTAAAAGCTCGAAATATTGATCGGAGAGCCCATAAAGCATATGGGGGATTTCACGTCAAGTGGGTGAATTTTTAAAACAGATGTCTTCTGATCGGGATGATGCTCCGATGGGAGCATTATACTACATAAATGAGAAAAATGCTGTAAGTTATTATCTGAGAGATTTCTTATTGTCAGAGTTACATAGTGGAATTTTATGAGGATCATTTTTGTGGAAGATCTTAACCCTCTAGCTCCCCTCTTTATGGATCAAATTGGCCCTTTTTTCGAAAAAATAAAAAACAAAATCCGTTCAAAAAGGACATTCAAGGATTAAAATATTCCGCTAAAATTTTTGCCGCAAAATTTCAGTGGGGGTCGCCAAAGACACCAAAGTTGTAAATATAGCTCATTTAGTATAATGCTCCCTTCGACCAAAAATTGAAAACTTTGACCCACTGTAAAAAAAAACTTGGATCAGCTGGACCATAAGTTTATTCTACAAAAATGATCTACTCAACGTGTCCTTTCAAAATTATGGGGTCGCTATTCTGTTCCAAAAATGATGTTGGACAGTGTAATTAGTTATATGCATGGGAAACAAGTAAGAAATTTTAGAAAATTTTAGTTGGGTAAACCGACTAAGGTATACCCTCACTTTGTCAACAATGAAAATATGCACTGGTATATGTACTAATATTATGAGCTATATAATTTTGATATGTCTTGCCTCTTTTTGTATGGGAGGTACTAAAACTACCCAAGTTTTGTATTGATATTAGCTGTTAACTTTATGTACAAAATTGTACGTCTGTGTGGAAGGTACCAAAAGGGGCGTGAAAATAACGCCCATATTTCGACAGACTGTTGGTACTATAAAAAGATTACACTGTACAAAATTTTAAGTATTTGTAGGCACTAGTATTAAAGTTAAAAGCTGCAAACTTTTCGTACAAAATGGTACCTTTGTGTGGAAGGTACCGAAAAGAGCATGGCTATAACACCCATTTATCAGTGTATTTTAGGTACTATACAACCATTACACTGTGAAAAATTTCATGTCGGTGTATGCACTGGTATTCAAGTTATAAGCTGTTAACTTTTGGTGCAAAATAGTACATTTGTGTGGGAGGTACCGAAAAGGGGCGTGCCAACTACGCCCACTACTCACTGGACTCTAGGTACTCTAACAGAATTGCGCTGTACAAAATTTCAAGTATTTGCATGAAGCGATATTCAAGGTATAACCGGTTAACTTTTGGTGCAAACGGTCCATTTGTGTGGGAGGTACCAAAAGGGGCATTTTTCTCGAGGTGATAGTGACTAATAAACTTATACTATGTTTAGCATTTCAGAAGATTCAAATATGTAGTATAGAAGTTATTAAATAATCAATATTTCACTAAATATTAACCCCTTGTGTGGGAGGTACTAGAAGGAGTGGACCAATATGGCCCATCTTCGAACTTAGCCAGAGATAGAAGAAAATATTACCGCATACCAAATTTTAAGTACGCACCAGCCAGCAGACAGACATACGGACGGACGGACATTGCTCATTCGACTTAAAAAGGGCCCAAAATGGATATCCGCTGAACATACTTAGGGTCTTGGGTCACTCCTTCGATGTGTTACACTTTTGGCCCGTAGCAAATGATATATACCCTCGTATCCCTAAGTGAGGGTATAAAGAGAGCCGTTTGACTAAAATGCCAAAATTCAAGGTGCAAGTTTCATCCCGATCAGAAGACATTGGTTTTAAAAAATAACCACTGGTCATGGAATCCCCCATATATATTATAAATCGGCGTAAAATTCTAGGACGATTTACCCAAGTCCGTTCTGGGAGGAATTAAAAAAGGGAAATAATTTGGCCGTTTCTTAACCAGACAATCAATTGGACAAAACTTGGCACGATTGTATTAGAGAGGTATTAGAGAGCTTAAGTTTAACGTTTTGGCCCCCTATGGTACACAGGGGCGGAGCTACAAAGCCTCAAAGTTGGCCACCTCGGGTAAACAAAATGTTCAAGCGCAAGTAAATTTCGTCCTTTTCGTCTGATTCAAACACATTTTTTTGTCTGCATTCTAACCGAGGCCTACAAATAACTTGTTATGCATAAGAGTTAGCTCATATAGTTACCAAGATATTTGCTATTAAAAATAGATTTGGTACAGTGGAACACAAATTGTTAAATATGGTAGAGTGAGACAGAAAGGGTTAAATATGATACAGAGGAATAAAAAGTGCTAAATAGGACACAAATAGTTAAATATGGTAACGTGGGACAAAATGGGTTAATTATGGTACAGTGGGACAAAAAGCGTTAAATATGGTACAGTCGAGCAAAAAGAGTAAGTAGGGCACAGTGGGCAAACAGGTTTAACTATGGTACAGTGGGGCAAAAACTCTTAATTGTGGTACAGTGACACAAAAGGGAGAATATGGCACAATGGGGGAAAATGGGTTACTATGGTAAAGTGGGCACAAATAGTTAAATATAACGTGTAACGTAACGTGGCACAAAATGGGTTAAATGGGTACGGTGGGGCAAAAAGCGTTACCTATGAAACAGTGGGTCAAAAACGTTTTAAATATGGTAAAGTGGGGCAAAAATGGTTAAATATGGTAGAGTAGGACAAACAGCTGTTAAATATGATTCAGTGGACCTAAAAGGGCTAAATATGGTAATTATGACACATTCGATTAAATGTGGTACAATGGGGCGAAAATTATTATATATGAAGCCTTAAACTAGGGATTCATTTTAGCTCTTTGTAAATGAATACCTTTAGAGACACGAGAGCAAACAAAGGCTTTAAAATTTTTTGAAAAATGTTGCTCTTTTAACTTCTACACTATTTTCCTTATATCACCTCAAGAAAAAATTCGCAAAAATACATATTCCTATGAAGGATTACATGACCATAATGTTTTTACCTGTTTATGTAGTAAATTACAAAAATACTCTCCTAATAATAAAGTTAAGTTATAAAGACAGACTTTGTCTATATCCCAGCTTAAAATATTTATTTGTTCTTATTCACTACATCTCCAGAGAGTATCTATGCTCTCAATAGATGTGTCATTAAACTTCAATTAACGTCTTAAAAATTTCTTTAACCTTAAAGAGGTTATTACTTTGTTATGTCCTAAGGGTGATTATGACTTAACAACTTTATTATGTCGGTTATAACTTGTGTACATCAACAGATAATGTATTTATAATAACATATCCAAGTAAATACTGTCACATAGTCTAAACCCAGGAATATCAAATAGCCACATATGAATATACACTGAGTGTTAGAAAAATGTATACATTTTGTTTTGAATTCATAAAGGTGAGCAAATTAGCATACAATAAAGTAATTACCCTAAAAACATTCGAATTAAGAAGAAACATTTAAAAATTTTCCATAGCCTAAAAAGTATTTAATTTTGGGTTCGTGTTTACTATACACATTAGTTTTTGTAACTCACTGTTCATGTCCGGGTTGTCTGTGAAAATATCTAGCAATTTATAGATTTAAAGTATGTAAAGTAGAAAATTAGTTTAGAAAGAATGACAAACATTTTGTTAGTTCAAAATCAAATTTGGTCTGCTTCACTTGGTCATAAGTGTATTTTGGCCAAACTTTTACGATAAACTTATAAAAATTCCCCAACAAATTCATTAACAAACCCCCTGTCAGCACACTCTCCTTCCTACTCGTTCACGTGTACCATTTCGTTCTCATCAAAACCCAAATTGGTAGCAATTTCGTGGCAAGCAACAGCGATGAAATTCCTGGCTTCCTTGGCTCTCATTCCTTTGTTCGTTCGCCCTACCTTAGCGCTCCGTTACGTTATAAGTAACAATCTTGCTAGTCTAGAATCTTTGCCATACCATAGAGGAGGAATTGCAACAATTTTCATGGAAATTCTTAAGAAAAGATTGAAGGCAAACTTTTACGTATCGTACGAGCATTTTAAGTGTAAAATATAAAATAGAAAAAGACAAAGAGTAAGGTGGATGAATGTGGGTAAAGGCGTACTGGGAATGTATGGTGAAAATTTAACGTTTCAGGCAAATTAGCTTTAATAGTTTAAAAAAGATTGCGCTGGTCTACTTATTAATAACATACAGTGATCTCAGAAAGTCAACAAGGATAAAATTTTATATAACAAAAGTTATTAATGATAAACTTTTCTATAATAAAATCCATCAACGCTGAACATTTCTATAAGAAAAATCATCAACAATCATCAACGATGAACTTTTCTATAAGAAAAGTCATCAACGATGAACTACTCTATAGAAAAAGTCATCAACGATGAACTTTTCTATAAGAAAAGTCATCAACGATGAACTTTTCTATAAGAAAAGTCATCAACGATGAACTTTTCTATAAGAAAAGTCATCAACGATGAACTTTTCTATAAGAAAAGTCATCAACGATGAACTTTTCTATAAGAAAAGTCATCAACGATGAACTTTTCTATAAGAAAAGTCATCAACGATGAACTTTTCTATAAGAAAAGTCATCAACGATGAACTTTTCTATAAGAAAAGTCATCAACGATGAACTTTTCTATAAGAAAAGTCATCAACGATGAACTTTTCTATAAGAAAAGTCATCAACGATGAACTTTTCTATAAGAAAAGTCATCAACGATGAACTTTTCTATAAGAAAGGTCATCAACGATGAACTTTTCTATAAGAAAAGTCATCAACGATGAACTTTTCTATAAGAAAAGTCATCAAAGATGAACTGTTCTATAAGAAAAGTCATCAACGATGAACTTTTCTATAAGAAAAGTCATCAACGATGAACTGTTCTATAAGAAAAGTCATCAACGATGAACTCTTCTATAAGAAAAGTCATCAACGATGAACTTTTCTATAAGAAAAGTCATCAACGATGAACTTTTCTATAAGAAAAGTCATCAACGATGAACTTTTCTATAAGAAAAGTCATCAACGATGAACTTTTCTATAAGAAAAGTCATCAACGATGAACTCTTCTATAAGAAAAGTCATCAACGATGAACTCTTCTATAAGAAAAGTCATCAACGATGAACTCTTCTATAAGAAAAGTCATCAACGATGAACTTTTCTATAAGAAAAGTCATCAACGATGAACTTTTCTATAAGAAAAGTCATCAACGATGAACTTTTCATCAACGACGAACTTTTCTATAAGAAAAGTCATCAACGATGAACTTTTCTATAAGAAAAGTCATCAACGATGAACTTTTCTATAAGAAAAGTCATCAACGATGAACTTTTCTATAAGAAAAGTCATCAACGATGAACATTTCTATAAGAAAAGTCATCAACGATGAACTTTTCTATAAGAAAAGTCATCAACGATGAACTTTTCTATAAGAAAAGTCATCAACGATGAACTTTTCTATAAGAAAAGTCATCAACGATGAACTTTTTTATAAGAAAAGTCATCAACGATGAACTTTTCTATAAGAAAAGTCATCAACGATGAACTTTTCTATAAGAAAAGTCATCAACGATGAACTTTTCTATAAGAAAAGTCATCAACGATGAACTTTTCTATAAGAAAAGTCATCAACGATTAACTTTTCTATAAGTAAAGTCATCAACGATGAACTTTTCTATAAGAAAAGTCTTCAGCGATGAATTTGTCTATAGGAAAAGTTATCAGCGATGAATTTTTCTATAGGAAAAGTCATCAACGATGAACTTTTCTAAAGTAAAAGTCATCAACGATGAACTTTTCTATAGGAAAAGTCATCAACGATGAACTTTTCTGTAGGAAAAGTCATTAACGATGAACTTTTTTATAAGAAAAGTCATCAACGATGAACTTTTCTATAAGAAAAGTCATCAACGATGAACTTTTCTATAAGAAAAGTCATCAACGATGAACTTTTCTATAAGAAAAGTCATCAACGATGAACTTTTCTATAAGAAAAGTCATCAACGATTAACTTTTCTATAAGTAAAGTCATCAACGATGAACTTTTCTATAAGAAAAGTCTTCAGCGATGAATTTGTCTATAGGAAAAGTTATCAGCGATGAATTTTTCTATAGGAAAAGTCATCAACGATGAACTTTTCTAAAGTAAAAGTCATCAACGATGAACTTTTCTATAGGAAAAGTCATCAACGATGAACTTTTCTGTAGGAAAAGTCATTAACGATGAACTTTTCTATAGGAAAAGTCATCAACGATGAACTTTTCTATAGGAAAAGTCATCAACGATGAACTTTTCTATAGGAAAAGCCATCAACGATGAACTTTTCTATAGGAAAAGTCATCAACGATGAACTTTTCTATAGGAAAAGTCATTGACGATGAAATTTTCTATAGGAAAAGTTATCAACGATGAACTTTTCTATAGGAAAAGTTATCAACAATGAACTTTTCTATAGGAGAAGTCATCAAAGATGAGCTTTTCTATGGGAAAAGTCATCAAAGATAAACTCTATAGGAAAAGTCATCAAAGACCAACGTTGAACTTTTTCAAAAGAAAGGCAGTCAACAATGAACTTTTTCAAAAGAAGTGCATAAACCAAAAACATTTTCTCTAAGTAAAGTTATCAGCGATTAACTTTCCTATAAGAAAAGTAATCAAAGATGAAATTTTCTGGCAGAACATATTTTTGAAACAGAGGTCATGTTTTTTTAATACACTGTGCAACAGCGCTTGTGTTTGCATCCTTTGTATTTTTACACATACACATCTATATGCAAATATGTAAGTTTTTAGTGAATATATGAGTATGTGTGCAGTATGAGTTTGTCCATTGAAAGTTTTCAAGTCCCTTAAGTACGACATCAAGGAAGAAACTGTTCACCTGGAAATATTTGTGTGTGTGTTGTGGGCGTCTCTAAGGTTTCATAATTATTCTAACTCTATTAGCACAATTTCCTCTTTTCGTGGGAATTTTTTTGTGCCGAATTCTTTCGTCGTTTTATTTTATTTTATGCCTTTGTTTAGTTTTTCTTATGCAAAAATATGTTATGTTTATAATGTGAAAAGGAACTTCGTTTACAAAATTGAACCACAGGACGGAGGACCACAATGTATATTTTTATAACTAACTTCGAGGACTTCAGTAGAATACTTGTATGCATATTTATGAGTTTGGCAATTTTAGTGAAAATTGAAAGTAATAACGCTCATAAAACTATCAGCAACTATCCGTTAAATTGAAAAGTTTCTGGAAGTCTATTTAACTACTGTTAAATAGAAAACAAGTTTGTTACTTGAGTAGATAGTTGTATTGCCTTAGAAGTAAATTTTTTATCTGATTGATGATTCCTTTATTTAGGTGTACTCGCTATGTTGTCAGACTCAAAATGTGATCCAAAAGTAGTTGAAATAAAGGTAAAAGAAAAAATTGTCAAATCATCGTAGTCATTGGACTCATCTGGCATATTCGGCGATCAGGAAATGTCCTGTCAGGACTGCGTTAACATAGATAGTATTTTTGTCTCTGGTGGGAGGAGATGAGTACTGGGTGGCTGATATGTAATGCAACAAAGTAAAGCGCTATATTTTTTTAAATTTTGTTTTAAATTTTATTGTTCAAAAGCAAAAAATGTCGGAAATAACATAAAATTTTAGAAACAGTTTAGATTTGTTCGAATTGGCCACCTTTGGCACGAATTATGCCCTTCAAACGGCCGACAAAGCCATCACACGCTGCACGAAAGTGGCTCTGCGGTATTTTGGCCCATTCCCGGCGAAGCGCCGTCTTGAGATGATCGATTCTTTGGTATTTTTTAGTGCGAACCTTACTCTTTTGCGCCCCAGGCGCAAAAGTCCATCGGATTGAGATCCGGAGATCTTGGTGGCCATTGTGCGGTAGAAATGAAGCGAGGAACCTCCTTTTTAAGCCATTCTTGGTTGAGGCGTGCTGAGTGCGATGGTGCTGAGTCCTGTTGGAATGTCCATGGTCTGCGGCCGAAATGTTTGTCTGCCCAGGGCTTCAATACTGTCTTTAGGACATTTTCCCGATAATATTCGGCATTTATTTTGACCCCATGGTCGATGAATACGAGCGGGGAGCGACCATCGTCCGTTACGGCGGCCCACACCATTACCATCGGCGGCGCTTGAGTTCTGGTGGCCAATCGAAGGTGTAAATTTTCAGCTAACATCTTTGGCAAGTAAACCCGATCATTTTGTTCGTTCACAAACTGCTCAATTTGGATTGGCTTCTCATGGGAGAAAACCAAATTCGGTAACTGGCCACTTTCGTGCAAGCGAAGCAACTCCTTGGCTCTTTCCAGTCTAACTTGTTTTTGTGCATCGGTGAGCTCTTGCACTTTTTGGAACTTCAATGGCTTTAGTCCAAGCTCATTTTTTAATATGTGTTGTATCCGTTCTCGCGATATGTTCAGCTCACGAGCAATTTTTCTACCACTGCGGCGTGGATTTCGATCAAATCTGGCCTTCACTTTTCGGATCATTCCTGGTGTTGTTACCGTTTTTTTCGTCCACTTTTTGGACGCGATGCAACACTGCCAGTTTCACAAGCAATGGTACGAGAAACAAAAGATTTATTCACATTTAAATGCTGGAGGGCTCTAACGATAGCCACTTGTGTTTTTCCACCCAAATATAAAGCAATCACACTATCACGCTTGAAATCCATCACGAATAACTTTTTTCTGAATGCAATAGATCAAAATGCTTTTTTTGTAAGCTTGTAAACAATAAAATGAACTGTCACTGAAATCTGTCAGCTATCAGACTAGCGGTTTAGAAATGATAGCAACCTGAAGTTGGTTTCAATACATATCAGCCACCCTGTATATAGACCTTCTCAGGTCATATCTTGCCCAGATTTGTCTAGCTGCACTACAGGTGTCGATTTCCGTCCATCTCTCATAGGACTTCATTTTGCTTAAGCCAAACTTTGCATGTGAACAGTGGCGAACCACAATATGAAAATTCTTCGAGAATTTGTAATCTACTCCCTTTCCTTACAAGTTAACCGGGAAATCCCTATGCACAGGTATCTAGATATAAAAGATATATGTTAAAGCCATCTTGTTAAGAGATCTGCGGCATTCTGCGATGGATGTGACTTCCAGATAATTACCGGCTGTCAGAGTAAATGACGACACCAGTGTTGGTCCCCTATTGTCATTATTTAGGCTTGATATACATTACAAGTATCTGGTAGTCTTTGAGCTATATTAAGACTATATTATTTACAGTGTAATCCAAAGCCAAGGTTCTCGTCAAGCTTGGAACCATCTGTATAGAAGTGAAGATAGTTTATATTTCCTTGTATTCTGGCCACCCAGTGTGAATGGCATTTTCCTATGTGGAATTATTCCTTAGAAATTTCGCACTTTCAGAAAAGACTAGCTCTGTTCCAATTATCCACGTGTGAAATCTTATTCATTGTAGTATAGAGAAACACATCCGTCTTGTTTAGGATAACGACCAAACCGCTGCTTCTGTCCCATTGGGCCAATTTATTCAGAGCACCTGTAGGATATCTCTGATGACGTCGAGGAATTTTCCAGTTACTGCGATTGCCACGTCATTCGCATAAAGCCACGGCTTTACAGCGACGACGTTCTACATCCATTCACTGCTAGGTTCCAAATTAGTGGAGACAGTACTCCTCCTTGTTTACAAATCTCCTCTTTTCACAAATCTCGTTAAAGTTAGAAACGTTGTTATGCGTCTTATAGCGACCAAATGTTGGATTAGTTTAATCAAGCTATAGTTCACCCTTAGATGTGACAGCGCCACAATAACCGCATCTAGGTGAAAGTGTTTAATTCCTTGAAATGCAGAAACGATTCGATAGTGCCCACCAGTTTATGCAGGACCAATTCTGTAGCCCTTGTTGTAAGCATGTTGGTTCCCCGTCAAGAGTTTTGTATGCAGGATTTCATTAATGAAGAGACTAAGAGTATGTCTAGACTTTTTAATAGGTACTAGGATCGTCAAATGTCAACTACCGTACGGAATAATGCTCTTGATGAATTTGCTCGTATCCATGACGAATCTCTGTTTCCAAAAACTTTCATCCGCAGAATGATCACACTTCATTCCTACGATGAATCGAGTTCATTACCACCAAGAATCCCATTCATCGCCACAATGAACATTCATCCCTTCGATGAATTGAGTTCATCACCACGACGAACTCCATTCATCACCACGATGAATATCATTCATCACCACGATGAATATCATTCATCACCACGACGTACTTCATTCATCACCATTGTTTGATTTTTAAAATTAAACTTTTACAACAAATTATTTAAGTAGGGTAATCAGAACGCATATAGAACAGTACAATTAAGCACAAAATATAAATTAATTGCTTCGTTTTATCATATTTGCGCAAAATTATCAAATAAATTTTTTCGTCGTGGGAATGAAACCTTATCGTTCCCGCGACGAATTTTGAAATCACCAAAAACATGGGTTGATGATCGTGTTCGTTCTATTGACATCGCATGTACGAAACTTTTCGTCACCAGTACGAAGATATATAGACGAAACTGATTCGTCATGGTGACGAATGGTTTTTCTATCAGTGTAGTGTGTGATATCTTTCCCGCTTTGGGTATGAATATCACGTTGGTATCCCTCTATCGATTGGAGATATATGAGATCTTATGTATTATGTACTTCATCATGTTATGCAATTCTATTGTAGAAATACCAACAGGGCCAGAAGATTTAAACGGCTCAAAGCTGTTAATCGTCCTGCTTAATGTTGATTTATAGGTGAACAATTTGGCGACGTTTGTAGGCCACTCCCTTTCTTGTTGGTCCTGCTATTCCTCGAGTTCTGTCAGGGAGTTCTCCGAGAAATGTGTTGAGCAGAGGACGAAGCCAGTCAGGTTTTAACCGATAAGCCGCCGAAGGCGACATTTTTTAGTCGAGTCTCGCTGTCGCAGATAGATCTGTTAAAATTGGCTTAAAATCGCCGCCGTTGTAGTAGGCTCACATCGGCTTAAAATCGACGCCGTTGGTATTTGTTCGCTGTACTGTACAAATATATTTCTACCCATGTTCTCAAAATTGCCCAAGTCCCAACGATGTTGTACAATAAATTTGTTTATTTTACGTTGCACAATAAATTATAAGCCAACGCTTAGTGCTGTGACTGCTTGCTATTTTGTGTCCAGTTGTTATTCTTGTTCTGCAGATAACCCACTTTAGGGTGTTTGGGATTCTTCTGAAATCTCCTCAGCGCATTTGAGACCTTTTTCACTACTCCACAGAAGGTGTGCACAGAACGCCTTTGCGCTTTTCTAAGCTCCTTCTTATAGATTTTGAGTTGCTCTTTATAGGTATCCCAGTCATTAATGACCCCAGTATATGGTCTTATTTAATAGCTTGTTGCAGGTCTTTTTCTTAGCCTTTAACTCAGATGTCCACCATTGTGGTTTAGTTTTACCCTTGGTTTTGGAAAGGCTTCTTCAGGGGAACTATTGAACGATGTGGTGATATGCTCAACCAGATTATTCAGACCGGATTTGTCATTTGGTTTCGTAAATAAGTTTAGAGTTGAGGACTTTTTGAAATTCCTGTCATACGGGTGACTGCTTAGTTCTTACCTCGGTTTTTTTTTGTTTCCGTCAGAATGATAACGCAAGTGGTAGATTTCGGATTTTGGTTTTATTTGCAAAAAGTAATTTCAATTTTTTGTTTTGTGGAATTCATGTGTGTACAGGTATGTGTGAAAATGTGATTAGTTGGTATTTTGAATGTTAACAATTTTCAAAGGTTTTTAATTTCAGTCTTTAATTTCAGTTATTTGTTTTCAATGTTAATCTTAATATTAATTGTTTTGTTTCAGGTAATTCACTTCTTTTAATCTCTTCTTTCAATAAATTCTTCAATGTTGGGTCTGTTGGTTTCACAGGGTCTTTTATGTACATATATCTGTTTATAAATAAAATTACACTTATTATTTAAACTTTACTTTTCACTGATAATCACTTAATCGCGGGAGGGAGACGAACGAGTTTATGGTTGGCACAATTGGATACAAACTAACTCCTGCTGCTTTCCTTTTGTCTAATGTAAGCTCGGTTACAATGACAAAACGCAAGCAGCGAGCAACCAAATGATGCCAAAAAAGACATGACAATACCTAGGTAAGCATAGGCAGCACTGGAATGTACGTATGCAACTACATAGATTGCAGAATGCAGTCGCATTTACACACACACGCACATACATATGCTGCCGCGCCACCTTGGTCGTTCTACACTGATGTTCAAAAGTGTGGTGTCACCTTTGAACTTTGTCTTCCTCGCATTTCTGTGGACGGCAGATTTAGGTGCTTTTCAGCGAGTTTGAACTCTATATAATTATGATTTGGAATGAGTGTCCGTCCAGTACATTCCACCCAATAATTTTGTCTGACAGCCGGTCAGAAGCAAACGTTACGTCGAGTACATATTGTTGTTGTTGTTGTAGCAGCTTGGAGACGCTGAGTTGATAATCCCTATTATTGCGGGAACCTTATGTTGTATTCACCTACTAAATGTTGTCCGGTTGTAAATTAACATTCGTCTGTTAATTTCAGGGAATGGATGTTATTCGAATGTTACCGTTTCTATTCTCCACTAGAAGCGCTGCATTTCTGTTAATAGTCGTCGTGGTGTTATATCTATTTTTAGCTTCCCTGTTGACTTGGATGAACAGATGTGGTTGTAGTGGTAGTGCGACCGTTGAGTTATTTTTAGCTGCAGAAACTCGAATTATGTTGGAAACATGAAATGTTGATGTTAAATTTTCCAGTGCCCTGGCTGGGAATTGAACCAAGCACCTTCGGGATCCAAGTCTAATGCACTAACCACTGAGCTACCGATGGCCAGTACTTCGAGTACTTCTTGTTTGTGTTAAATAGTTAGGTTTGTATGGGGTCCGTCAATAAGAGCGCTACAAAAGTTTTTTCTAAATAAACGGTTTGGATATCAATGAAATTCTTTATTCCTGTGAAAGTACGTTCGTTGCCATTATGTATGGAACTCGATTTCTTTTGAATGGCCACCAAGGGCACGCTTGCAGTAGTCCAGACGCTGAACCCAATTTTCGACGGGTTTCAAGCATAAATCGGCCGATACTGCTGCAATTTCACGTTCGATATTCAATCGTCGCTGGCTTGTTGGCATAGACCATAGACTTGATGTAGCCCCACAGGAAATAGTCTAACGGCGTCAAATCGCACGACCGAGGCGGCCAATCGACTGGACCATTTCGTGAGATAACACATTCTCCAAACTTGGTTTCCAATAAATGGATTGTGGCATTCGCTGTGTGGCTTGTGGCGCCGTCCTGTTGGAACCACATATCCTCCAAGTCCATATCATCCAATTGGGGCCAAAAATATTCGGTTATCATTGAACGGTAGCGATTCCCATTCACAGTAACGTGCCGGTCTTGATCATCACGGAAGAAGTACGGCCCAATGACGCCGCCGGCCCATAAACCGCACCAAACCGTAATTTTTTCGAGATGCAATGATGACTCATGGAGTACGTGTGGATTGCTGTCTGACCAATAACGCATATTTTGTTTATTGACGAAGCCATTCCGCCAGAAATGAGCCTCATCGCTGCAGATGATTTTTCGATTTTTCGCGCTCTTAACGTTGAGGCCGCTGACTCCGAATTTGGGTAGTAAATGTTAATGATTTCGACTCGTTGTTGGCTCGCATATCTTTCCAACATGAAATGGCAAACCTTACTGAAGAGAAATGTCAAAAGAGCGGCAAAAAATATGGCGTCGTTTGCTGTCCCTGTCGGTCTACTTTTGTAGCGTCCCTATTGAAAAACCCTTTAGTAAGAAGAAAATCAAGAAGTGACTCACTCCTACTGTTATGTCCATAATACCCCAGATAGTATGATGAGCGTTCGTGTCCGCGCCAATAATCAGCTCGCGCTCGTCAGATGTTGCTCCTTCTACTACTTCCCTTAAGAGAGCTGTCGGTACCAAAGCTTCATAACCTGTTTACAGGCGCAGCAATAGATCCACAGAGGCTGCTGATGGAGTTTTATCAGTAGAATCCTTCCATAATTGGTAACCGACAGATTAACATCCATCCCAAAAAGGGTGTTATCGAACTCCTCGTGCGAATCATTGAGGAGCATGTCTCCATCAGACTTATGCGAGAGTCCGGAAAGTCAACTCAGCGCTTCAGTGTACGAAAGCGTGCTCTTGTCCTCAAATAGAGGTGTTACACCCTTTGTGTTACAATCTGAGGCTCCAGAAATTATGGACGTGGGTAAATCCGCATTTCGGTGGGCTGGGTGTCAACCACGTTGCATACCTCACCATATCGCAGGGTTCCATTTACCCGTCGTAACTGGGGGGTGGAATCAGCATTAAGAATCAAATTCAATGCACGTTACCAATCTTGCTGATTCTTCAATTATGGGTCGGCAGACCAGGATTGGAATTTTTATTATCTCGAGTATGTCAGTCAAGTTGGATGGTTCTTCTGTAACCCAGGTGAGGGCTCTGGGTTGGCTAGGAATGTTGTTTTTTTGACAACATCCAACTGGGCGCCCGGCCAGGACTCACCCACTCGACTCAGAGTAGCCTTATACAGGTCTAGTGTGGTATCACCGAAAGCTAAGAGCTTTACCCTACCCTGATGCCATCATGTATCGTTGCAAATTGGTGATGTATCCCCGTCATCTTACTGATGACAGCGAGGTATAGCGCCATAATGGCCGATTGCACATGGCTCCATTTTGCCTTGGGGGTGGTGTCACCCTTACTAATTGTGTCTGTAATAGCCATCACTAGACTCTTCATTGAAGGGCTTGTTGAGTGTCCTGTTGACGGAGACATTATGGGTCTGACATATTTCGAAGGCAGATGTTAATCAGAACAAAGCTAAGGTTGTTGGTTTGGAAGCGTCTATAACGCCCTTAGTCCAGGAAAGTGAATATTATAGATTTTTGGTAAGAGTCGAAACCTCAACAGCCTCCAACTTCGTCAAAACTCTGAGCGCTATCTGGTGCATCATCACCCAGCTAAATTTCTCATTACCAAATAATCCGACGAGTAACCAAATTTCGATGATGGTAAGTACTTATTATTTAGCCACTTTTCTCATTATTTTAACATGGGGATGTCATTGGAGGAAAGTACTTCCCAAAAGCATACAATAAAGTAGCATAATAAGTACTTATTTGTAGCATAGGCATGCCACTTAAATATGCGCTTATATTTTCACGATTTTAAGTACTTGAATAATGCATTACCAATATGTTCAAAATAAGTAGTAGATATGTTAGATATGTAGAACTGGTCGTTTAAAGTGATTTTTTGCATATTGTAGCGCATATTTCTCGATACAAACAATTTCCTCAAGCCAGATTCGAACCCAAACCTCCAGTTGAAAAATTCTTCAATGATTTAACATCTTAAGACATACAGAAATATTTATGGTATTTTTGATTAACATCTACACGCACTATTTGAAAACATTCCGTTTATATTAAAGTTTGGCAAAACGATTTTGATAATAAAAAATCACTTATTTCTGTTATTATTGGTAAGTCATTATTAATTAGCCGAAAGTAATGCAGTGAATAATGAGATGTCATTATTTGGTAATGCAGGGAATAATGACAGGTACTTACCAAGATTTAGCTGGGCATTCATTGCGTTTCCGTTTTGATCGTCGAACATGACGCTTCTCCCCCAGTCTTTATGACATGAATTTTCATAACAGATCTCGGATTTTTGCATATTTTTAAATTTTTTCTCCGATCGGAACCAAACTTTGCATTTAGACGTTTTATTGTTCAAATATATTTTGAGAATTATTTCGATACGCATTAAAATTGTTTATACTTTACCGATAAAACGTCTTAATTTAATGAATTTTCATAACAGATCTCGGATTTTTGCATATATTTAAATTTTTTCTCCGATCGGAACCAAACTTTGCATTTAGACGTTTTATTGTTCAAATATATTTTGAGAATTATTTCGATACGCATTAAAATGTTCTATACTTTACCGATAAAACGTCTTACTGCAAAGTTTGGTTACAATGGGACGAAAAATTAAAAATTTGCAATAATCCGATGTCTATCATCACTATTCATTTCATAAAGAACAATTTTTCAGGTCATAAAGAACAATATGGGTGCAATTTTGTGTTTAAAATGAACTTTAATTCTGCACAGCGAAGGCTGATCATGTCAGTACATGTTGTGTATATATCTCCTACAGAGGTCGCTCACATCGATCCATGTTTTAATATAGCCACGATATGGAGGTCGCTTTCAAATTAGCTTGTATATGTCGTAAGGACCACATTTTTCAGTACATTTCTCTGAAATTTTGCAGATTTTGTTTTATTTATACTAAAATCCGTTTATTATACATTTTCGTGCATTTTTTGTTTAATATTGGTGCGAAATCAAAGTCAGTTTTTATTGCTGCCATGTACAATATCATTGATGGTATTAATGTTTTTCTTTCAATGTAAACTCATGTCGTCGGGTTCATACGAGCAATATTCCTAAATGTTTGAATAGATTTTACCTGAAACAAAGACAATGTTCCTATTTAAAGAGAATTGCGACTTTCCTTAAGGAAAATTTTACCATAAATCTAGATCCAATGTTGAGTAAATACTTCGTCGTATGTAAAACTGTTGACTTGCCTTTGTCAGAAGAGTGACAAAAAGGCATTTTAAAGTTCATCGCACAGTCAAATATCCCACACACTCACACATACGAGGAGTACATATGTCGAACAATATACCACCGTGACAGGCCAGTGTTGGCAGCATACAACACATACATACAACATAATATGCCCTCTCTCAGAAGTCCTGTCAATAGTTGACATTTGACGAATGATTATTTTCCCAACCATATTTTAGAATGACTTTTCATGTTTCATTCCTTTGATAGTCAATAATTGTTTGTACTTTGTTAGAAACAAGAAATGATTAATGTACGAGTATTCATTTGACAGGTTTAAACTATAAACCGGTTAATGACATGTCCTGGCTAATGCTTGAAAGGGCAAGATGTCACACACAATCCTTTAAATGTAATCAATAAATGTTTTGCGAATAACTCTAATGGGCGAATGGTGTAAAAAGTAATACACCACACCAAATTCCAAAGGTTATTACATTGTAATGTGTATTCCAATCAAAGTTTTTTTGTACGGAAAGCGGTGAGAATATCGCGGTAACTGAAAACTGATTCCAAATATTCAATTTAGTGCATTGTAATTTATTTTTCAATTTAATTAAAAAATAACTGAAAAACGTTTACATCGAATTTGTTACATATTGTTGTGTTTTGTATCCATTTCTGTGTTTAGCTGGGATGGAGTGTATGTGTATATCTATACGTTGTTGTTCGGACCTTTGTGGTCTTCACACGATATCTAGTTACAGTAGTCCATACATACAACGGGTAACGCAAATCGAAAAGCATGTGAGATAACCACAAATATGTATGAACATTTTGGCAAAAAATGCAGCTTCACTAAAACCAATTAATTTAAAATAGAGGTAGCATCATAGCCTAAAGATTGCACCAAGTAATAATTTAAATATTTCACCTATCAACATTAGAAAAAATATTTGTTTCCTTTAGTGTTTGGACCATATTAACCTCGATAAAACCGATTAAGATTAAAGGAAATTATGAGCACTGCAAATGTTAGCAATATCACTTTCACGTAGTATCAGTAGTTTAGTAACTAACTTTGAAACAGTTAGGAAAAATTTGATTTGTTTTTTTTTTTTCAAAAAATTGTTTTTGCTGGCACGAAATCACCGTAAAAATAAATAGAAAAAATACGTCTTATCTAACGAAGAAACAATGCCAATTTGAAAAATATCTATGGATAAATGTAGAAATTATAGCCCTTTTCGTTTCTAAGAGAATTTCAACAAAATCAAGCCCGTATGGCGTATATCCGTTTTGGGCCATTTTAAATCGTTTGAGCAATGTCCGACCCTCTGTCCGTATGTCTGGCTAGTACGCACGATAACTTTCGAAAGAAATAACTGATTAATTTCAAATATGGAAACGTATGTATGTGTTAATATTTTGTTTTATCTCAGACTATGATCAAAGAAGAAACACTTTGGACCAATTTTTTCAAAGAAAATATTACATATTTATATTCATATTATTCATGTTAATATTCATATTCTGCAATCACAGCGCTAGAACATTAAAATCTTCTGTTATATCTCTGGTTTTCTAAAATAACCGTTTTTCAGAAATACACGGGGGAAAATGGTAATTTTTCAAAGGACATTTTAGCTTTTTTTGGTATTTGTGTTATGTTTTGGGCTTTGGTGTGTTATGACACATATAGTAAAATTTTATGGCCAACATTTTTGTAGAGCATTTCATGGGCCTCAAAAGTTTCTGAAAATCAGTGGGCCTCTCGAAAAAGGTTTTATCAGTTTTAGTCCAACAGATAATTCAGACTCGGTGTATCACCGACACTTAACTATATTTGGCAATAATGTATGAATATGCGGAACAAAGTTTTTTTAAATTTTAAGCCAACAAATATTTTTTCCAGCACTTTTTATTTATTTATTCTTAATTTGTCAATAACTTTATTTAGCAAAATTGTGGACACTGTAAATCTGCGCAACTTTTGTGAAAGTATCAATATAATCTAAACGTGTCTATGCACCCTAAATAACACACAAAGAACACATTGTACCTCAAAAAATTTAGTATTTCACTTTTTTTTAAATCTTAACCAAAAATATTTTTTTTTGGTGTAGGGTATGTTCAGCATTTGTGTAAAATATTTAGGCCAATATTTTTTGTGGAACATATTAACCATCTAGCTCCCCCTAATAACTGTAACTTCTGAACCTATTTTAACAAATCGTAAAAAACACCCTAATTTGCGGGGGGCGGGGATGAAATTGTTTACAAAAATGTTGGTCATAAAATTTTACGATATATGTTAAAACACACCAAATCCCAAAACAAACACCAAAAAATAGTCAAATTACACTGGGCCGTATGAATAACATTGCTGCACGAATATTCCAAAAGGGTGTTATTGACTGGAATTTGGCTTTTTTTTTGTGTTTGTGATCAGCTTTGGGCTATGGTATGTTCGGACATATATAGTAAAATTTTATGGCCAACATTATTGTAGAAAATTTCATCCCCGCCCTCCCCATGTTTAGGGGTGTTTTTTACCATTTGTAAAAATAGGGCAAAAAATTACCGTTATGTTGGGGAGCTGGAGGATTAATATGTTACACAAAACTATTGGCCCTAATATTTTCCCCAAAGATGCTGAAAATATCCTACACGAAACAAAAATATTTATACCCTACACCACACTGTGGTACAGGGTATTATGACGTTGTGCATTTGTTTGTAACACCTAAAATGAGAAGGGATAGACCCATTGTTTATTATACCGATCGACTCAGAATCACTTTCTGAGTCGATTTAGCCATGTCCGTCTGTCCGTCTGTCTGTCCGTCTGTCTGTCCATGTATTCTTGTAATCAAAGTGCAGGTCGTATTTATGGTCCGATTGTGATGAAATTTAGCATAGTGCTCATTTTTGGCCCAAGGACGATCCCTATTGAAATTGGTTAAAATCGGTTCAGATTTGGATATAGTCCCCATATATATATTTCACCCGATTTGACATTTAAGCGATGTAGAAACCACATTTTACATCCGATCTTTTTGAAATTCGGCAGAGAGAGTTTTATTATTACGTGAATGAACACTACCAAATTCGGAGAAAATCCGTTTAGATTTAGATATAGCCCCCATATATATGTTTCACCCGATTTGACATGTAAGCGCTGTAGGAACTGTATTTTAAATCAGATCAGTACGAAATTTGGCAGAGAGAGTTTTCTTATTACATGTATGAACACTGCCAAATTCGGGGAAAATCGGTTCAGATTTAAACATAGTCCCAATATATATGTTACACCCGATTTGACATGTAAGCACTGTAGAAACCGTGTTTTATATCCGATCAGTACGAAAATCGGCAGAGAGAGTTTGCTTATTACATGTATGAACACTGCAAATTCTTATCGCAATGCCCATTTTCGCATTGGTAGGTAGGTGTAGGGTATTATATAGTCGGCCCGGCCCGACTTTCTGTCTTTCCTTACTTGTTTTCTTTTATAAAGGGTCCGCCATCTAACTTTTTTTTTCAACTAGTGCTTATTTCGTGAATGGTAACACTAAGCTCATGTCTGATTTGACAGATAATTAGTTTTATCCTTCCGCTGAACGAATATGGTTGTGTATACGTTTGAACATCGCTGGGCCTATGGCCGATCGACTTACAGATGATGCCGATTTTGCCAAAAAAATCATCTTTTCAGATGAAGCTCATTTTGATCTTGGCGGGTATGTAAACAAGCAAAATTGTCGCATTTGGGGCACAGAAAACCCGCATGCATACATTGAAAAGCCGATACACCCAAAAGGAGTCACTGTTTGGTGCGGATTTCGGTCCAGAAGCATAATTGGGCCATGAGCAAGAAGTGGCCGTTACAGTCAATGGCGATCGTTATCGGGCCATGTTGAACGAATTTTTGTTCACAAAAATTGAAGAGGAGGATATTGGCAACATTTGGTTTCAACAGGACGGCGCTACGTGCCACACAGCCGAAGCCACACTCGACGTCTTGCGCGATGTTTAAAAAAAAAAGTTATTTGGCGGACCCTTTAGTTTAAGAAAAAAAAATGAAATACAACATTTTTGAGGTACAATGCGGTCTTTGTGGGCTATTACGGGTGCCTAGACACGTTCAGATTATATTGGTATGTTCACAAAAGTTGTTCAGATTCGCCATAGCTACAACTTTGCCAAATATTGTTATTTAAAACTTAGAAGTCCCTGTAAGTTGTACAGAAAAAAAGTATTTTTGTCCTTCCCTTTTTTAAAAAAGGTGCCGAAAAAAAATATTTTTTTGCCATAAAACGTTAACAAACTTTGTTCAGCATATTCTTAGCTACATTATTGCCAAACATAGTTAATAAATATCACCAAGTCTGTATTAGCTGCTTCAAAGGGCCCACTGATAATCAAAATCTTTTGAGGTCCATAAGAAAAAATTGGTCACTAATTTCGCCAAATCTGTATAGGGTTATACTATCATTTAGTAGTAGAATGGAACATATACTTTCAAAGCGATACACACGCCATAGTATGTGAATACCTTCGGGTACAAATTTCAGCTCGGACCAATGATGACCGTTGTCCGTGCGGACAACAGCTCCCCACAATGGCAACCCAGTGGTTTTTTAAATATATCGTATTTACCAGGGATGGTCCGTCGTAAACTGTGACGTATATGACATACATTTGAGACGTATTCGACATACGTATACAACGTCGTAAACCTAATGTCGGAAACTTGACTTTGTCACTAACAGTAAATAATTAGCAAATCAATAGAAAAGAAAAATATTTATTTTGAACTTTCAAGTTTATTTATTGGTTCAAATGAATTATTATTTGTTTATAAATTAGGTTTATTCTTCACTCGAATCTCTGCAATGCCTTCAAAGTTGTCTTTTTTCGCGTATTTTAAGTGAAAAGTAAACTTCCAGCTACTTTTTAGATCGTTCCGATTCTAATAGATTTCGAAAATCAGAATGCACATGAGACCAATTGGAGAAAATGCCTTCAAATTATGCAGTTGACGCTGGGATCATCAGTAATTTTAGAGCAAATGATGCCAATGCGTTATGTCGACTTTTTGCCATATTCCAGAATAAGTCAGGCCTTCTATTTTTTGAAGCACGCACAGGTATGGGTGGGGTGTCAAAGTTTGTTGGAGAGCGGCAGACAAACTTTGAAAAAATTGTCTCGTGTGAATCAGAACTTATATAATATTTTGCAAAAAAAAACTGAAACTGAACGATTTATTGTTGATGTGAAGAAAAGTGAATTTTTATGATCTGAAAAGATGTGCGTGCCATTGTTGAAAAAGAAGATTTATCGTGAAAGTAGTTGATTTTCCGATTTGAACTTATTAATTAAGGGTTGTACATTATATCATACCATTGCGTAAATATTGGTATTCGATCAAAAACATATATTTTCTCAAAAAAAAAATTAAATGAAGTTGTATCTCGGATTTCTCCCAAAACACCCGACAACCCCGTTCACGCCCTTACCGCTGAAAATCCCCCTCCAAAAATAAGAATTTATCTAAAGTCGTGGAAATTAATGGATTTTTTGGGTGATGTATTCGAAAAAAAGATTTTTTGTAAACAACACTATACGTCCCCAAAATACACTATTATGGCAATTTAATTATTTTTAAATATATTGTATTTATTGGTTATTTTTGATTAATTGAGAATCAAAGAACATTTCAAGACCACACATTTTTTTCAAAATAATTTGCACAGTTTTTTGACAACGCTTAATATAACAATTATAACAAGTTTCACTAAAATCCATGACATGTGCCGAAAGTACCGTGATCACTTGAAACACGAAAATTTTCTATTGGCAGAAGGTTGTTTGTAGAACTCGGTTAAGTAGAATGCACATAAAATATATCTTTCGGAACAGCCAAGAAACGCAAAGATTCCACACAGCTACATGCCCTTTTTGAGGCCAGTACCTTCGCCCTTGTATAGGGGGTCACATTAAATTTATGGCGATTTCGTTTCCTTGTCCCGTCGACGTGAAATGATGTAGTCCCTCGTCTTTAACTTATCGTAACTCCAATTTTCCAAAATGTGCTAGAAAAGTGTAGTTTTCGAGAAAAGGGTAAAGAAAATGCTGCACTGTTCCCAAAATCGAAATCACCATTAAGTTTTCCAATACCTCTTCTGCGAGTTTTGTCGTATTCGGTTGTCTGTTTAAACAATTGCAGCATTTTTTCCCCTTTTTCTTCGAATTCGTCCCACTGTGCCTTGCATTGTGTAAATACACAATTATCTCTTACCAAAAATGAGTCAATTTAAAAGCTCTTTCATTGCATCCTTAAAGTCAATCTAAACAACTTTTTACAACAAAATAAAAACATTGCCACAGCCAAATGAATTTACAACCGACCACTGCCACTCTTCTTGAACACATAAAACCGCAGAGTTGTGTGTGTAACAGTTGTTGAGGAAACATAGGAAATATCGTAGAATCTAAATTTCCCAGCTATTATGGTTTCTATTTTCCTATCCATTCAGCCAGAGTGCAACTGGAAAATCTGTCTGACTGACGGATGGATGGATGGACAACAATATGTAGAAAGACTAAGACATTGTTTTTGTTGAAGTTTTTCCTTTTCTCATTTAACTCGTAAAAAACGAGAGAAGAAGCAAACGTAAACATTCACATCGCTAAAGTTACAATGAGTTCTCGTGCCTGAATGTACACGCAAATTGTTTAGATATAAAAGGAGTGACAAAAGAGGCGTGGCAATTACGCTCACTCAATATGAATCACCATGGGTGTAGGTAGATTCATTGCAAACAGTGGGTTGGTTCAAATTTGTTGGTACAGATTTGTCCCCATACTTTTTTTCCTAAATCCCCCAATGTATTGTTATTCACTTTTTATAAATTACTCTTTCTCCTATACAAACATACAATAGCTGTGCAACGAAAGGAGTATTATGTAGAAAGAGTGACGGTTTGTTGTTACCACATAATAACCGTATAACTTTACACACAAACACCTGATTCACAGGAGTTATGGACACGATGCACATATACCAATGCAAATGGTGGCGGGGAGAGGGGAGAGAAAGTAAAAAAAGGAATGGATAGAACTAAACTACGAGAACACTTTGTTGCAGGTAAATGTACGAGTACATCAAATTGGCCACATAATTTGTTTAGCCGGTGAGTACACAGAATGTGAGGAGAAAAATGCACGCGATGCACTGAAAGATACATATGTAACATATTCAACAGTATTGTTTCTTTGTATTTGGCGGGGAAGTCACAACCAGCCTTAGTAATGAGCTGCTATATTTACGTGTGATC
Source organism: Eudasyphora cyanicolor (assembly GCA_963930755.1). Classification (NCBI taxonomy): domain Eukaryota; kingdom Metazoa; phylum Arthropoda; class Insecta; order Diptera; family Muscidae; genus Eudasyphora; species Eudasyphora cyanicolor. The sequence goes on from OZ005737.1 coordinate 266,443,297, forward strand.
ACAATGTTTGTGTTTGTAGCAATAGGTAGGTGGGTCAATTCTGAGGGCCATACTTTGGCAATGCCCTAAAAATGTTTACTTTTTGTGAGCGGAGGTACAAGAAGGAGTGGACCAATACGGCCCATCTTCGAACTTAGCCATTGAGAAGTAAACCTCAATGTTAAACTTCTGAGCTAACGTCTAGGAAAAAGACCTGCAACAAGCTATTCAACAGGGGGAAATCTACTGGGTCCCTAATGATTGGGATGCCTATGAAGAGCAACTCAAGATCTATAAGAAAAAGCTTAGGAAGCCGCAAAGACGCTCTTGGTATACCGTCTGTGGCGAAGTGGAAAGGTTTCCGACGCCGCATGGTTGAGGAAGATACTGTCCGCTTCACCCTATACGGTTGGTTATCTGCAGGATGAGGCAAATAACTGGACAAAAAACAGCGAGCAGTCGCCAAAAAAAATTCTGCTTGACACACATTTCCCGAGGAAGTCATCAACAGTACCCGAGGATCAGGACCAACAAGAGTGCGTGTGGACTGCGAGCGTCGCTAGCTTCTTGACTGAGAGATCCAGAATAAGTTGGGCTATTAATAGCTTTGAGCCCTTCAAGTCACCTGGACCAGATGGCATGGCTGGAGAAAATTTATGTAGGCTGTATTAGGCTTTCATACGTTCCGAATCGATGGAGGGATACCAAAGTGGTATTCATACCCAAAGAGGGAAAGATATCGAACACTAGGCCAAAATACTTCAGATCAATTAACCTATCCTCCTTACTATTGAAAGATCTGTAAATACTTTTAGATTATTTCATTAGGGAAAACCTGAATACAAAACTCCTGTCGGCGAACCAACATGCTCACAATAAGCGAATGTCTACAGAATCCGCCCTGCACGAACTTGTGAGCACTATCGAATCGTCCCTACATTTCAAGGAATTCACCATGGTGGCATTTCTTGACATAGAAGGGACTTTTAACAAAATTCACTCAGATGGAGTAATGACGGCACTGTCACATCTAAAAGTTAACTCTAGTTTGATTAGACTAATTCAAAGTCTGCTCAACAGAAGACGCATAACAGCAACTCTAACAAGGTTTGTAAACAGAGGGACCCCACAAGGAGGAGTACTGTCTCCACTAATTTGGAAGTTAGCGGTGAATGAAATCCTGCTAGATCTAGAACGTTGTGGCTGCAAGGTCGTGGTATATGCGGACGACGTGGCAATCGCAGTGAGTGGCAAATTCGAGACATCCTACTGGTGGCTCTGAACAAGTTGCCTAGATGGGCCAGAAACAGCGGTTTGGGCGTTAACCCAAACAAGACAGAATTGGGTTTCTTTACCAGGATGAATAATGTCTCACAGGTGGACACTCCTCCTCGGGTAGCTGGAACAGATATAGTCTTTTCTGAAAGTGAAAAATTTTTAGGAATAATTCTAGATAGGAAACTATTATTTAGACTTAACGTATTGGAATGTGTTAGAAAGGTCAACGTCACTTTATATTCCTGCAGGAAGGCTGTAGGGTCGCGGTGGGGAAACTCTACTGAAATCGTCCATTGGATATCTATAGCAGTAGTTCGCCCAATACTATTATACGGTATTGTGGTATGTGTGATGCAACTGACAAACTAACCTTCACCAACCTACTATCAAAGGTTCAGGCATCTGACTACAGCGACTGAATCTCTACAAGCCCAACTCCAAATACTGCCGATTTTGCCAGGCGACTGCTGCACTAAGCTTGGTACTCTAGTTCAAAGCGTATATACTTTTTGTAATACCAATGACGAATAGGTTCTAGAATTAATTTCTAATCTTAATTTAAATAAAAGCCATGGTCATGAAGGAATATCTGCAAAGATGTTGTTAAAATGCAGAAACGTAGTTTATACAAGTGTGGTAATGGTTTCTAATAGTGCTATTAACTCTGAAAAATATCCTGAAACTTTTAAGATTTCAAAAGTAATTCCAATACCGAAAGTTAAACAATCTTGTACAGTTGACCAATTTAGACCCATTGATTTATTATCATTAGTTGGGAAGATATTCGAGAAAATTATGCATAAACAGTTAGTGTCATACTTAAGCGAACACAACCAACTATATAATTTACAATTCGGTTTTAAAAAAGGTAGAGGTACGCAAGAAGCAGTATTGAATACTATATGCGAAGGTCTGGATAATGGGAATGGTGGAGTTGCTGGCATATTTTACGATCTCTCAAAGGCATTTGACCTAATAGATCATACAATTTTATTACAGAAACTTAAATTTTACGGAATAGTCGGGAATGCTCTGGAACTGATTAAAAGTTATCTTGAAAATAGGAAGCAATATGTTGAAATAGAGAACCAAAAAAGTGAAATGGGAAATGTTTAACATGGTGTACCTCAGGGCAGTATCCTAGGTCCTTTGTTGTTCACAATCTATTTAAATGACATACAAAATCTTAAGCTACGTGGTAAATTAATAATGTATGCAGATGACATAAGTCTCTTTGTGATTCTAACTAGGATAGTCTCCTATATCTTATATCCATATAGACATGAAGTTATTTTAAGAGCTCAGATGTAAGAGGATGCGCAAACAATTTCGGAATTTGTTAGGATAAATAAGTTGGTTATAAACACTGAGAAAACGAAGATTGTAAGATTTCGGCCTTATAATATTGGTGGCAATGACGTTTTCAATGTTTCTGTTTGTGGTAGAAATGTGGTTGAATCCAGTTCATTAAAATACCTGGGAATACATTTTCAAAGTAATTTGTCCTGGAATCTGCATATGGAATTTATACGTGGTAAAATAGCTCCAGAAATAGGTTTACTTTATAAATCTAAAAATAATTTCGATGAGAGGACTAAGCTATTGATTTATAATGCATTAATACATAGTCATTTCAACTATTTACCAGTTGTTTATTTGTGCAAGAAAAGTGTTGAATTTAAATCATTACAACGATCGCTGAATAAAGCCCTCTTCCAAGTATGTATTCAACAGTACTGTTATATAAAGACGTATAGGAACATATTTTGCCGTTATAAGGTATTTACAGATTTCAATTGCTGATGTACATGTTTAAAGCTGTGCGAAATATTGGTTACCACGCTATTGATTTTTCCAGAAATCAAACTACATTTAATACCAGAAATAGCTCGAACTTATTTGTCAAAAGATGTAGGCTAGAAATCACAAAACAACGTATTGAGCATACATATAGGTTGCTCAGAGTACAACCATCTACCGCAATATCTGAAAAATATCTCACGCGTATCGACATTTAAATCGAATTTGAAAATTTTTTTATGTCTTAATATTGAAATGCTTCTGACGTAGTTGTATTGATAGCTACTATGTATATATGTAGACACATTCATGCCAACTCGCCCCAATAAAGTCCATGTGGCGCTGGGGCAATAAATAAATAAAAAAAGTGTCTTTGAAGTATCTACTGTTCAATGCCAAATAATAGTAATTTTCAAGCTCCTTCTGGTACCCCATACAAACTGATAGATACATTCGAACATAATTTCCCCATAATTTCAGTAGCAATCATCTAAATGTTTGGATATTCTGCATTTTAGACAACTTTTGCTTGACTATGGACTGAGAAAAATTTTATTCTAGATCAAAATGATCTGAATTTGAATAACTAACTCCACGTGCAAATAAATGTTGTTAAGCAAACAGCATCAAATAAACAGTTATCTTGAAAGTTTGTTTCTTTCAGTGTATATACTCGCTAAACGTTTATAGTCCATACTTGTGTACACTGAAAAAAAATTTGTCATAAAATTAAAGAAATGCTCCAAAGACGTCCTTAGTCTTCAAAATAAGTACATTTTGTACTTAAAATAAGGAAAATGTTGTTAAAATTAAGTAAATTACTTAACATCATTTAAGTACAACATATTTTAAGTACAAAATTTACTTATTTTGAAGACTAAGGACGTCTTTTTTTTCATTGTGTGCAAGTAACCACAGCAAGTAAACATCAATTCAAAGTAGCAGTGACAGTGGTGCATTTTTTATAGTTGGTATTAAACACAAAGAAAACAAGTTCATTATTGGACATTGTGTACAGTTTTTGTTTTAGAAAAACGTAATTTTTCTCAGTAAACTGTACGTACGCATAAAATGGATTGTTTAATAGTATAATAAGGAAAATAAATTCTTTATTTTTTCCAACATAAGTTATGCTTTAAATATCCATTGGCATTTGTATTTATATTAGCAGTTTATAACTTTAATACCAACTCATTCTGTAATGTTATAAAATGCAATTTAAATTAATAATAATTTAATTAAAACAAAGAAATAAATAAATTTACGAATATTTTTTTGGGACTGAAGGTGAGGGTATTCGCACGTCGGGTTACCCGACTGAACTATCTTATTTGTTTTTTTATACATTTACCAAAGAAATGCGTCTTTGCCTCTGCGGCTACAATAACAAAAAAAAATCCATTTGCAGTTTGTGAGACAAGCTGTAATTTTTCTAGATCTAAGAGATTTTGCAACACTTAACTCAAATTTATTTATTTTCAAAGAAAACATTTTCCAAGTAATTTCCGGTGTGAATTTAAGTCGCGTTAAGAACCAAACGTAACCAAAAAGTAAAGACGCAAACCATTTTGCTTTGTATTTCCGCGTCTTTCATTTCATTTAATATTCCTGGTTCTTGTTTATTTTTGTTTGCTTATGCCAGAGTTACAAGTTGATGTAAAGCTGAACAGTACATCACCTTTCCAAAGGACATCGACATTTCTTACAAATTATAAGGGAGAAGTTTAGAGGGGAAACTTGTGCAAGGACATCTTTGAATTTATGAAAGGAAATGAAGAAAACCATTTTAGCAAAACCAACTTATCGTTGCTTAACTTTTCCAAATGAACAAATCAGCGTCTGTCTAATTATGTTAATGGTAAAACTATGTCAACGGAAGGAAATGTACGATGGAAGGGAAGATAGAGAGAGAGAAGAAAAGAACAAATTATTGACTTTTGCTTAGTTTTTTGTGTATTAAAAAACATTTTATTGTAAATATTGTTCTATTTGCAAATACTTGAAACAATACTGTAAAATATTTGTTTTTTAATTATCTATATATATAAAGAAGAATGTGTGTTTGTTTGTTGGTTGGATCGCACAGTCAAGGAGCTCGCTGCGAAGAACCTCGGCCTTGTTTCTGAAATTGAGAAGATGAAATCGATTACATCAAGTAATGTTTTTGCATCAATAAACGACGTCACAATGGAAGAGACATCGACAAAAAATAATAACGATTGGTCTACAGAGATAACCCAGCAGATGTTAAAAAAGCTGGATGAGGCTGATGTTGCAAGCCTGGCAACATCCAACGAGGGAAGAAGGCAATCTTCAACAGGGCCGGATGTGGCTGGTGTTGCACTGCCGACAACATCCAACGCGGGACGCAGACAGACTGGTGATGACGTAGCATCAACATCCAAAGCGGCACGAAGCAAAGGAGCAATACCTAAATTGATGCAGAACTCATCTGATGAAAGGCAAAAGCCGACGGAAGCTGCAACTAATATTAAAGGTTAGGCCAGCCCACCCGTTATAAAAATTTATAATATGAATGTGAAAGATTTTACACTAAAGATTAGGAGATTATTGGGTCATGGACTCTTTGTATTAGATATAGTTAATAAGAATATGATTAACTTGAAATTGTCAAAAATGGAGGATCACGGTAGGATTAAGAAGTTCCTTGATGATGAGAAACTGCCGTACTATACATACACGCCGAGGGACTCGAAGCCGTACACAGCGATGGTCACTGGTCTCTCAGACTCATTCGATATAGATGATCTCCAATCTTTTCTCACGGAAAGGAAGCTAAATATAGAAGTAAAGAAGATAATTAAATTACAACGCAACAGATGGATTGTTCAGCTTGGAGGAGAGTCAGACATTAAATCATTCACAAGACTGCAATTCATTTTGAACAGTAAGGTGACTATACAAAGACATCGAAGGAAAGGGCTCATCCAATGCAGGAATTGCCAACGCTACGGGCACGTGTCGACGAATTGCAACATGCCATTTAGATGCGTAAATGCGGACAGCCCCATGGTCCAGGAAATTGTTCTGTCCCAGGAAGGGATGCCATAGCAGAAGAAGAGACAAACCTTGATCCAGTTACCGGTACAGCCATAAAGACCGTTGCGAAGCCAGTACACTGCGCGAATTGCAATACAGATGGGCATGTGGCCAGCGCCAAAGACTGCCCAAGAATACTTCAAATTTTGCAAAGAATGGAGGAAAGGAAGGCAGCGGACAAAGCTGCTAGGACCATAGTCGCAGCTCGCGTAGCAGCAAATACACCTTTAGTGGCGAATAGTGGAAGAAGCTATTCCAGCGCAGCAAGAACAGCAGTAAGAGCACCACCATCGACCTCACCTCCTGCAACCTCCAGAGTTAATGAGCAGATTAGCATGGCAATGAGTATGTTTGATGCGGATTGTAAGGAACTACTTGGGAAGGATTTTCTGACATGTCTCAAGAAGATTGGAGATTACGCTGGCACATACGCCCAGCTTCGCACACCGGAGGAAAAAACGAAGTCTTTGTTTGGTCTCCTTCTAAGCCTCAAAATTTATGACCAGGATCAGATGCATTTTCATAAATGTAAACTCGATAGTGGCCAGGTTTAGAAGGCACTATCTTGAACTTTTCACCGGGGAACACAAACCGGATGTTTTATTAATCGCGGAGCATGGCCTGTCAGGCAGGCACCGATTTACACTGACAGGATATACGATATACAGACAGGACAGGATCAACAGACGCAAGGGTGGAACGGCAGTCTGTCTGATGGACACATTTAAAGGAGAACGACTCAATGCGGATATGGAGGACATCGAAGGAACGATTGTGAAGATAAGATGTCTTGGTGGAAGACATATTGTTGTTATGGCTCTGTACTTAAGACCACAGATTACGCTGAAAGCGGCTGACCTAGATAGAATTGATGCTATCATAGGATCAGACGAGGCGATCATCGGAGCTGACCTGAACGCTAAACATCGACATTGTCGTGGAGAAAGCGAAAACGCAAGTGGTAGGATGCTGTATGGGTGGCTATTGACGAATCCTACAATTGTGGTAAGGCCTACCGCTGAGGCCACCAGGTGTGCATTTACTTCACGATCGTACATTGATATTTTCCTGACTACCGTTGGACTCGGGCTATTTGAAGCATCACGGGCAGAGGACGGACTTATTACGATTGACTATGAATCGGACCTCAAGGCGGTGATGCTTGAGGTTACTGCTGGCGAGATGGAACGAGGAGAACCAAAGGAGATATTTGATTTTAAAAGGATGCGAGTGGCTGACTTTAACAACAGCTTGGCAAATGCGTTGAACGGACGTGAGCTTCCAAGGGATCGCAACGCCAGCCCGGAGGAGATAGACCTGGCCGTCGATACTCTTACTAATGCTGTGGTGAATGCAATGGAAGAGAATATCACTAAATTCCGTGCGAAGAACGGATCATATGTGAGCCTGCCGGATGACATATTGAGCCTTATTGCGCAGAAGAAAACCTTGCGGATGAGAATATATAGGATTCTGGACCATCAGGAATACCTCATTATGAAGGCGACGGTAAGAAATCTGAACAAAATTATTCAGGAGCGGATTGCAATCTTTGAGGGGGAACACCATCTGAAGATTCTGCAAAGTATCTCAGCAGATCGCGAAATGTTTCTAAAGATTAAGGCGATTGGTGGTGCGTATCGAAATCGAACCATTTGCGAGATAATAGACGCACAAGGCCGTAGGGTATTTTCGGAACAGGAAAAGGCGGATATTATTGCTGACGAATTCGCGAATTAATTAAATGCACAAATGGCAAACATCAGCGAAGTAATGGAAGAAGACCAACCCATGGTACAATTCGGGCAGGGATGTTTGGCCAACGGGTCAAGAGCATATGAATCCCCAAGGGCACCACTTGAGTTTGTCAAGCCAGCCGAGATTGGCCACATTCTTAAGGGACTAAACAACAAAAAGAGCAGCGGAGACGATAGAATCCCCAACTTCGTGCTAAGGAAGATAGACTGCAAGACCTGGGAATATGTCGCAATATTGTTCAACCATTGTACAAATTTGGGATATTTTCCTAGGAAATGGAAGACAGCTAAGGTCGTACCCAACCTGAAGCCAGGAAAGGACCCTACCAATCCGTGTGCTTACAGACCAATCTCTTTATTGTGTTGTCTAGGAAAAGTATATGAGATCATTATATATGACAGGTTGAAGGATCATATAGAGGCCGAAAATATCCTGAAGGAATTCCAATTTGGATTCAGAAGGAGCACGTCGACATCGCATGCATTGCTCACGTTATCACATGAAATAACAGCTGGATTGAATAATCGCTCTGCCACAATCGCCGTCAGCCTTGACTTCCGCAAGGCATTCGACACCGTATGGCAAGATGGAATCATCCATAAGATGCGCAAATGTTATGGCTTTAGCACGTATATAGTCAGACTGGTGAAAAACTACTTGGAGGAAAGGACATTCTCGGTAAACCTGCAAGAGTTCCGTTCTACGACTCGGATGGTGACGGCCGGTGTACCACAGGGTTCCGTATTGTGTTGTATAACCTATACTTAGCTGATATACCCCAGCCTCCAAATGGTGAGCTCATACTAATATACGCAGATGATATTCTAGTGGCTTCCACGCATCCCAGAGCCAAAATAGCTGAGAGAAATATCAGTCAATATCTGGAGGTATTGAGGATATACTTCATCAGATGGAGGCTGACTTTGAACATTGAGAAATGCACATCCATCATTTTTAAGGGCAGAAGAGGAAGATTGTTCTGCAATGCGAGGAAATACATACCAGCGATTAAGATAGGCGACGTAGTGATACGTAATGACCGTACATTGAAATACCTTGCAGTCATTTTTCAGGAGGACATGACATTCACAAGGCATGTGGACCACGTACTGAGGAAAGGCGGATGTGCTTTTCATACACTTTATGGCATCATGGCGAAGAGAGGAGGCCTTAGCCGTAAGATAAAGCTTACCATATATAAGCAAATTGTGAGACCAACGATGGCATATGCTTTCCCGGTCTGGTTTTCCGTCTCATCATACCAGATCGAGAGGATAAGGATATTTGAAAGAAAGATACTTCGCCGCTGTCTAGATTTGAGGAATAGACAAATGGATGATGGAACGTTCGTTAGACCTTCATGTAGACAGATATATGACGAAAGTGGTATATGCCGAATAGACAGATATATGACGAATGCTGCTCTGATTTTCCTCTCAGGATGCCATACTCATCCAAACGGGACGGTGAGGGGATGCTCACTAACCCGGAATGAGTATGATCGAATAATTGCGACTAGGCGGCTATTTACCGCCTATGTGTCTCCAACACTTGTCTGATAGTGGCTTGCTATACGATGCAGGGGAGAGACTTCTGTTCTACCACAGACGTTATCGGACGTATAGCCTCGATAACTTGGTATACAGGACGGCCAAGTAGCCGTGATCCTCAGATGGCATGCATTTATTGAATGCTATTTTGAATTTGACTTTTACTTTTATTATCATTACTATTTTTTATTTTATTTTATTTTTCATTTTCATGTACATAGTTTATTATTTTATTTTTTTATTTTACTTTCATTTATTTTTTCATTTCTTGGATTATTTTGTTTTGTTTCTTGTAGATAGTTGTTTATGTAGTTCTAAGTATAGGAAGTAGATGGCACCTACGTTTTTTACTCCCTTTTTCGTAGGATTTATATCCAATGGTTGACATAGTCAATGATAATAATTATAAGGCTAAAATGGGCTGGCCTACCGCCTATTTCGTAACTAATATATAAGATGGAATTATTCTTAGAGAAGCACTAATAGTGCGTTTAAGAACAGATATTATTTTAAGGAAAAAAAAATATTTTTAAGAATGTATGAATGATTTGGGAAAATAAAGAATTTATATTGTTTGTTGGTTTGTTTGTTTGTTGGTTTGTTTGTACCGAATAGACGTCTGAACGGCTGGACCGATCTTCTTGAAATTTTCACAGAATGTACATATGAGGGGAGTGGTGAAAATAGGGTACTTAAATTTTCGATATATCAAGTGGGCGTGGTCCCGTCCACATAAGACAAATTTTAAAATTGAGATATCATGCACAATTTGTTAGCGAGAGTGCTGTAATTTTGTACATATGTATCTGGTGGCAGTCTACGTGATTGGTCCAAAAATGCGGGCGGGATCGACCCAATGGGCGTGGCCCCGCCCACATAGGTCAAATTTTGATATCTTGCACAATTTGCTAGCGGGAGTGCTGCAATGTTGCGCATATGTATCTGGTGGCATTCTACGTAGTTGGTAAAAAAATGGGCGGGATCGGACCAATGGGCTTGGCCCCGCCCATATAAGCCAAAATTTGAAATTGATATATGTTGCACAATTTGTTAGCTAGAGTGCTGTAATGTTGTACCTATGCATCTGATGGCAGTCCACGTGATTGGTCCAAAACCGGGCGGGATCGAACCAATGGGCGTGGCACCGCCCATATAAGCCAAATTTTAAAAATGTGATATCTTGCACAATTTGTTAGCGAGAGACCTGGAATTTTGTGTATATATATCCGTTGGCGATCTACGTGATTGGTCCAAAAATGGGCGGGATCTGACCAATAGTCGTGGCCCCGCCCATATAAGCCATTGAAATTGAGATATCTTCCACAATTTTTTAGCGAGAGTGCTGTAATTGTGTGCATATATATCTGGTGGTAGTCTACGTAATTGGTTCAAAAATGAGCGGGAACGAACCAATGGGCGTGGCACCGCCCATATAAGCCAATTTTTTAAATTGAGATATCATGCACGATGACAAATTGTGATAGTGCTGTAATTTTGTGCAGCTCATGCAGTCTACGTGATTAAAGAAAAAAAACTGCGGAATTAGACCAATGGGCGTGGTCCCGCTCATATAAACCTAATTTTGAAACTGAGATTACTGAGTTTACGGGAGCTCTGTAATTTTGTGTATATGTATGTGATTGGTCAGAAAATGGAAGGGATCAGACTAATTGGCGTGGCCCAGCCCATATAAGCCAAATTTTGAAATTGAGATATCTTGCACAATTTATTATCGAGAGTGCTTCAGTTTTGGGTATATGTATCTGATGACAGTCTTCGTGAATGGTCCAAAAGGGTCGGACCAATGGGCGTGGCCCCATCCTTATAAGCCAAATTTTGAAATTGAAATACCTTATATCAGAACGATAATGTTAATGTTTACTCAATTTAGTAATATGGGAAGAAATACAGATAGAGAGAGATAGGTCCTAGCGAAAGGTCTTTGGTGTCCTGCAATCATAAACCCAATATATTTTAGAAAATAAATAGCCTGTAAATTTGCTATACATTTTTACAGGGCGCGATCTACCAAAATGTTTTTCCTTATTATGGTGGACGTCAAAATAGGACTTATTCCACATATAAATAATTTCAAATCACTGCTCCAGACATTGAAATTATTCGCATGTGCAAAAAATAATTTGCAATATTTTCCATATGGTCAGTTGGAAATTAAAGCGAATGATAAATTTGGATTTGAGCAAGTGTTTCGGACCTAATAGCGAAATTTCTGTCGAATCGGTCCAATATTTCAAGGGAAAATGGTAATTTTCTAAAAACAATCTGAAAAATTGAGTAGGTCATATCTTGGGAAAAAAAATAAAATTTTGCAAAACGTTTCAAATTGTTCTATTTTTTCCAAATTCTCTACCATATTATTAAAAAATTTCCAAAATTGTTTGACACACTTATTTTACTTTTACCCATAAATGTTTAATAAATAATCTGTTGTAAGGCCCTTTTGAATTCATTTAATAAATTATGCATTTTTGAATATCAGGATATGCATTTTGTAGCAATGAATTCAAGTTATGATTTTCTGGCTTTTGACACTTTTGCATTTTTGATGACGAAACAGTTACTCACACATTCTGGATGTTTAAACAAATTTTTATACCCTCACCTTAGAGAGGAGGGTATATATCATTTGCTACGAACCAAAAGTGAAACACATCGAAGGAGTGACCTAAGACCCCAAGTATGTACCAAAAGAGGCGGCCCAATAACGCCCATTTTTCTCTGGACTCTTGGTACTATAAAAGCATTATACAGTACACAATTTCAAGTATTTGTATGTACTGGTATTAAAGTTATAAGCTGGTAAATTTTGGTACAAAATGGTCCATTTGTGTGGGAGGTACCAAAAAGAGCGTGCCAATAATGCCCACTTTTCACTGTATTGTAAGTACTATTAAACGTTTATACTGTACAAAATTTCAAGTCTTTGCATGTACTGGTAATAAAGTTATAAGCTATTAACTTTTGGTTCAAAATTGCCCATTTGTGTGGGAGGTATCAAAGGGGGCGTGGACACTTCGCCCATTTTTCTCGACGTAATAATGACTAATAAACTAATACTTTGTGTAGAATTTCAGAGGATTCAAATAAGTAGTATAGAAGTTATTAAATAATCAATATTTCACTAAATGTTAACCCTTTGTGGGGGAGGTACAAGAAGGAGTGGACCAATATGGCCCATCTTCGAACTTGGCCGGAGATAGAAAAAAAAAATTACCAATTACCAAATTTGAAGTCAATCGGTTACTCCTTTCGAGAGTTATCGTGTGCACCAGCCAGCAGAGAGACAGACAGACAGACGGACGGACATTGCTCATTCGACTTAAAATGGCCCAAAACGTATATCCGCCAAACATACTTAGGGTCTTAGGTCACTCCTTCGATGTGTTAAACTTTTGGTTCGTAGCAAATGATATATACCATCCTCTCTAAGGTGAGGGGATAAAAATGGGTATTACTGCCACGCTCCTTTTGGTACCTCCCACACAAATGGACCATTTTGTACCAAAAGTTTCCAGCTTATGAATTTAATAATAGTGCATACAAATACATGAAATTTTGTACAGTGTAAAGCTTTTATAAATGGGCGTTATTGTCCCGCCACTTTTGTACCTCCTACACAAATGTATCTTTTTGTACCAACATTTAGCAGCTTTTAACTTTAAACCCAGTGCTTACTAATACTTGAAATTTCGTACAGTGCAATGCTTTTATAGTACTTAGAGTCCAGAGAAAAGTGACCGTTATTGGGACGCCCATTTTGGTACCTCTCACACAAATGGACCATTTTGTACCAAAAGTAAACAGCTTTGAACTTTAAAACCTGTACATACTTTAAAGTTATTAAATGCAATTTAAATTGATAATAATTTAAATAAAACAAAAAAATGAATAAATTTACTAATATTTTTTTAAGATTCAAGGTGAGGGGATTCATCAGTCGGTTTACCCGACTGAACTTTCTTACTTGTTTTTGTTTAATTTTTGCAAATTATTTTTTTTAACCCGGTTGTTAGTATAACAACATGGAGTTGCATCGGATAGGGTTTATATTTTCTCATGGAATTTTGAACGTGACTGTTCAAAATACTTTCCTTCAATTACAAGAAAACCAATGGTCTTTAACTCAGCTCTACAGTGAGAGCTGAGTTAAGAAAGATCCGATGAAGAAAAAATATCTGCCCGTTCATTTAAACTGATTTTTATACACAAACCTTAATTCAAGGCTTAAGATAATTTGACTAAATTCGTATATTTTACTCATATAAATAGCTAATTTAGAAATTTAAAAATTGAAACTGTTTTCTATTACTATGAAAGAAAACAATCATCATTTACATATATTAATATCTAAACATTTGATTGTATTGTTCATTTAAATTGAATCAATTATTCTATGTCGGTTATATTATAGCATACCTATACACATTATACATTACCCATTCTGCAAAATACACTCAATTATAATAAGAATATCAAATTGAATGATACACTGTTGATTGTTACTTCTGCAATCATGAACTTTAATACATCATTAATATATTGTTGAACATAATTATATTGTCTTTCTCATACCGTTCAAAATAAATGGCATAATTCATTTTACTTCACTTTCTTCGATAAAGTCAACTTTCAAAAGATTAATATGCATATTTATTCTTTATTTATTTATGCTTATGCTCATTTCGCTTTGGGCAATAGTTAATTCCGATTTTTAATTTGGAATAAATGGAATAATATGTCTCCGCTCCGCGGATGTCTTTGTTTGCTCGCCATGGGTTCTTTCAATGATATAATACTAACATTCTGTTTATTTAAATAATATTGAATTTACGATTATTTAACCATTTAACTGCTCCAGGTATACTCATTTGCTTACTTAAGTACTCGTATGTGAATTAAATTTGCAAGCAAGCATACTATTTACTCCTCCTATTAGGAATTCTAACAGTTATCTACAATAATGTACTTTAAGACATTGATATTCGCATGGGTTTGTGAGAGGGTACCAGAAATGTCATAACAAAAACCTCAATTTTTAATACCCTTACCGCTTGCGTACGAAGCAAAAGGTTGGTATAGCAAAAAGGTTAGGCTTTTCAATAATATATTAACGCATACATTTGTTTAGTATTGTTTGTCAACGAATATTACCTGTATGTATGTAGCGACTCGCAGGTTCCATAGAGATCAAGCGGCACGGAAGTAAGACGACAGGAGATGTGCACGAGAGCAATGCAGTGGAACGACTAAAATTGACTACTTTACTCGGAGAGAGGTGCAACAACGACTGATTTAAATACTAGAGCCAAAAATTAAGCAAGATGTCTTTCTCTATACCAGAACTATTGTAGTGAGATTTCCATTTTATTAAATTACTCTACGGTCCGTGCAGTGCGAATATTGTCCCAGCGCTGCAAGTTTAGGGGATTTATCAGGAATTTGGGGATTTTTCTTCGCGAATGGGGATATATTTTTTGGTTTGGGGATCCGGGAGTTTGGCGGGGATTGAAATTTTTTATAATTACATGTCTTTATTTATGTTAAAATTTGTATTTTCTATTAAATATATTTTTTTAGAAAATGCGTCCGTAAAAATTGTGTCGACAGTTCCTACAAAAAGTAGCTTGACTCGCAGTGTATTAGAGTACGACTTCAATAGACAACCTGTAGTAATTGTCAGTAAGTATTTCTATAGATATTTATAAATCTCAATTGAAGCCAAATTGAGTTTATAAAATTCTTCCGAGATGATAGTACGAACAATTTAATTTTTTGGAGTAAAGTTTACTAGTAACAGGATTCTGCTGATCCAACTCGATTTTAAAAAACTGGAATTGCCGGTATTAACCCTTTGATGTACATTAAAAAAAATTCTGTGTGTTATCAATTATTTAATTCATTGGCAGAAATGATCAAACTTTTTATACCAAAAACGTGTACAAAAAAATTAGATGATGTAGATGAGATGGAAGATTTTGAATCAGATATATTTGACAACGTACATTTTGTGCAAACAAAATTAATTTTAGTACAAAGTACATTGAATTGAAAAATACACCATTCACATAACTTAAAATATTTTCTGGGGATTTTTTTGGGGATAAGAAATCTTTTTTTTTGGGGATGTAGGGGATAAAAAATACAAATTTGGGGATTCAGCACTAAAAAAAACTGGCAAGCCTGTATTGTCCCGTGAGAGTCGGAGAGAGTCACAGCGCTGGAAGACTCACCTTACAATCCGTACCGTGCGAATATCTTCCTGGAAGTATTTGCAGAGAGATTTCCATTCTATTAAATTACTCTACGGTCCGGTCAAGAGAGTTGAAGGAGAGCACCAGACACTGGAAAGCCCGCTCACAATCCCCAAGCCATGGCTGCCAATCAACGAAGGAAATGTACAAGCTGGGGAAGTGGCGCGACAATGTTATGAACTGAAATACTTACCATACAGAAGGATTGCTCTTGCGAGGTTTGTTAAAAAATAAGGGACCTTTAAATTAATATCCTCACTTTTCTGAAAGAGGGTATACGATGGCGGTTCAAAAATTAGCTGACCTAACAAAGAAACACAAAAAATTTGGGAAAATTTGTCTTTATTTCTAAATATAATATCCTTTTAGATCGATACACTTTTACCAGCGCTTTTCAATAGCTGCGATACCCTGTTTATAACGTTTGATTCGATTCATTCGTTTGGAAAGACTCACACCACAACAGCGTCTCTGTATGGGCTCTGGAAAAACTCAATGAAAATCCGGTGTTCCATCGTGAAATTTTGTTCAGTGATGAAGCATATTTCTGGCTCAATGGATGCGTTAATAAACAAATTGCCGTATTTGGGTAGGATCCAATCCATTCCTTCCCACTCTCGTGAAATACACTCTCTAAATCATTTCATTCTTATGCTGAAATAATCAAAGAAAGTTCAAGATCCAGCTCTTCTTATACGAAATATACAAATGTCAACTCAAATACGAATGAAATCTCAGAACTTATGCAACTGCTAAAAGAGCTTATCCAACAAATTCAGTCCATGACCACTGCATTCATGAATCTTCTTCCTAGACTCATCTCCAATGTATAATCTTAAAATTGTATTTTGGAATGCTAATGGTTTAGCAAAACACACTCTGGAAGTAGTGCTATAAGTAATGCTGCTAATATCAGAAACTCACTTTACAAAGAAAAAACACTTTTAAATTCCACGATATAAATTCTATCAAGCTATGCATCCTGATGGAACATCCCACGGTGGTTCTGCCATTCTTATAAAAAATAACATAAAAAATCACAAGGGTGAGCATACAATTACTAATGAAATACAAGCTACCACACTAATTATCGATGATAAAAACGGTCCGCTTACAATATAATCTGTATATAGCCCTCCCAAACACTCGATTAAGAGGAAACAATATGAAGAATTCTTTAAATCTCTTGGTAACAGATTTATATCTTGTGGCGACTACAACGCAAAACACACATTCTGGGGATCAAGACTAGTAACACCAAAGGGTAGACAATTAAAATCTGCTATCAGCAACCATCCACCACCTGTCTATAATTTCTGCAAAATCTCCTACTTATTGGCCAACAGATCCCAAAAAAAATACCCGATTTAATCTATTTCTGTGTCTTAAAAGGCATTCCTTCAAGTTCTCAGAAATGCTATACATGTACCGTTTTCTCCGCAGATCATTCTCCAGTTGCCCTATTCTTGATTTCCGATGTAAATACAGCTGCAAATTGCATAATAAAACGACAAACTGGCAATATTATAAACAACTGTTGGAAGATTCTATAAATATAAAAATTCCACTTAAATCAGATGATGACATTACAAATGCTGTAGAATATCTAAACTCTATAATTCAAAATGCCGCATGGAATTCTACTGCAACAGAATGCAATACAAATTTACCCCGCTTCTCGATCAAAATACGCAATAAAATTAACGAAAAGCGAAAGGCTAGAAAAAGGTGGCAAAAAACAAGATTTTCAGAGGACAAAGCCACATTAAATAAACTCACAGCTGAACTCAACAAACTTCTTAAATCAATCAGAAAGAGATAGAGAACTCGAATCTGAATTGCGGAATCTCGATGCTACAAAAACCACAGAGTATTCTCTTTGGAAAATACATAAAAAATTAAATCTATATATATAAAAACTAGCTTACCCGGTGCGCTTCGCAGCCCCCATCTTTTATCTATTTTCTGTTTAGGGTACTGTAAAATAGCTATACCTCTTTCTTTCAAAATGACATGATTATTACATATGGTGCAAAATTAAGAAGATTTGATTACTTTTATATATGAAATACGAATCCTCGTTTCATTTCTATTTTATGTTCCAAGAGATACCCTGACATCATGGTACAATATTTATCCCTTTTCCCACAGTACCTCTGGACGTTGAAAAACTATTTTTTGTGGTTCATACGTTAGCAACTTTCCCCTTGTTTATGTTCTAATACCTACATTCACACCCTGGTACAATATAAAACCATGTTTGTCCCACTGTGTCTATAAAGGTACAAATTTAAAAATCTAAAGTAAATCGCTCCATTGTACCTTTAGTGTGTCATAATTAACCACTTTGCACGATTGTACATTATCTTAAAATGATAATTTATTTTTCAAGATCCAAATTCGCAAGCTTAGGCCGTATTTCAAAATGTTTGTGACCTATCTGTGCCATTTATTTAACTTTTTCCCCACGGTTTAAGTAGAAGAACCGAAGAAGAAAAAAAATTTCTTAGCTTTGGTTTATGCTGTAAAAACTCAGGGACCACATTCAACACCTTTTGCACCACTGTTCCATATTAAACACTTTTTATTACACTGTGCTTCTAAAGTACGAATTTTTATACATATCTGGGACTATTTTGTTCCCTTTTTTTCCCCACTTACCACATTTAACCATTTTACCGTATTTAACTTTCTTGCTTCACCGTACCATATTTAACCCCTTTTGCTCCACTAAACCATATTTAACACATTTTTTCCCCTCTGTAACATGTTGACAAATTTTTGCTTGCCCCAACTGCATCATAATTTTAACCTTTTTGCACCACAGTGCTACATTTTGGCAGTGCGTCGTAATTTTAACCTTTTTGCACCACAGTGCTACTAAAAGCATACATTTAGAAAAAAAAACATTCTTATTTCATATTTAACTTACCCTCTCACCCTGCATCAATATTTTTACCCACTGTACTAACTGTACGTTTTTTGACCCACTGTGCTATATTTAACCTTTGGGGTCCACTGAATCAAATTTAACACCTTTTTGTCCTACTATATTTTGTCCACTATATTTAACTATTTTTGCCCCACTGTACCATAGTTAACACATTTGTGCCCCGCTGTTCCATAGTAAACGCTTTTTGCCCCACTGTACCATCTTTAACCCATTTTGTTCCACGTTACCATATTTTACTATTTGTGACCACTGTAACCATTTTTGTCATACTGTACCATAATTAACCATTTGTGTCCCACTGTACAATTCTAACACATTTTTTCGCCACTGTTCCATAGTTAAAGCTTTTTGCCCCACTGTACCATATTTAACCCATTTTGTCCCACGTTACCATATTCAACTAATTGTGCCCCACTGTACTATAGTTAACCCTTTTTGCCCCACTGTGTCATATTAAACCCTTTGTTTCACTGTTCCATGTTTAACAGTTTTTGCCCCACAGTACCATATTTAACCCTCTCTGCTCCACTGTACAACATTTAACACAGTTATGCCCCACTGTACTGTATAGTTAACCATTTTCGTCACACTGTACCATATTTAATCCTTTTTGCCCCACTGTATCATAGTAAATACTTTTTTGCCCCACTGCTCCATTGTTAACGCTTTTTGCCCCACTGTACCATTTTTAACCCATTTTTTTACACGTTGCCATATTTTACTTTTTGTGCCCACTGTAACCATTTTTGTCATATTTAACCATTTGTGTCCCACTGTACCATAGCTAACACATTTTTTCGCACTGTTCCATTGTTAAAGCTTTTTGGCCCACTGTACCATATTGAACCCATTTTGTCCCACGTTACCATGTACCATAGTTAACCCTTTTTGCCCCAATGTGTCATATTAAACGCTTTGTCTCACTGTACCGTATTTAACAGTTTTTGCCCCACTGTACCATATTTAACCCTCTGTGCTCCACTGTACAATATTTAACACAGTTATGCCCCACTGTACTGTATAGTTACCCATTTTTTTCACACTGTACCATATTTAACCCTTTTTGCCCCACTGTATCATAGTAAATACATTTTTGCCCCACTGTCCAATAGTTAACGCTTTTTGCCCCACTGTACCATTTTTAACCCATTTGTCCCACTTTACCATATACATATAACTATTTTTACCCCACTGTACCATAGTTAACCCTTTTTGCACAACTGTGCCCCATTCAACTCTTTATCTCACTGTACAAAATGTTTACCCACTGAAATATTTAACAAATTTCGGTCTCAATGTACCGTACTCGTATTTAAAATGTGTCTCCACGCTAGCGTACTTAAACCTTTTTCCCCGACTGTAACATATTTAATCATATTTTCTCCACTCCACTATTTAACCGTTTTTGACCACAGTACTCCTAAAACCATATACACTCTTCATATATCATGTTTATGTACCAATTTTTGCAGATTGTTCTTTTTTTCCCCCATGCTCCATGCATAATTAACCCGTCGTGTCCCACTGTGCCTCTTAATGTTAGAATTACTAAAAATCACTTCCAATCTCTATTTTATGTTCCAAAAGTTACCCTGGAACCATTGATCCATTTTACACTTTTTGCCCCACTGTGCCCCGAAAACTACGAATACAAAAAAACAAGTAAGAAAGTTTCAGTCGGGTAAACCGACTAAGGTATACCCTCACTTTGTGAGTAATGTAATATATAACATTACACCAATAAATCTGTCAATTTGTGTGGGAGGTACCAGAAGGGGTTTTCCAAATACACATATTTTTCGGTAAACAGTAAATTCTTAAATACATTGCATTGTGCTGAACTATAAGCGTTTATGTGCACTGCTATATTAAAGTTACTAGCTTTGTAATTTTGGTATGATTTGGTCATTTTGTGTGGGAGGTACAAAAAGGGGCGGGGTGATAACGCCTACTTTTTACAGGACTATAGGCACTATAACAGCATTACACTGTACAAAATTTCAAGTATTTGTATGCATTGGTATTTAAGTTACAAGCCGTTTACTTTTGGTACGAAATGGTCCATTTGTGTGGGAGGTACCAAAAGGGGCTGTACGATAATGCCCATTTTTTACCGGACTATAGGCGCTACAAAAACATTATACTGTAGAAAATTTCAAGCATTTTTATGCACTTGTATTAAAGTTATAAGCAGTTAAATTTTGATGCAAAATGGTCCATTTGTGTGGGAGGTACCAAAAGGGGCATGCCAACTTCACCCATTTTTCTCGAGTTAATAGCGACTTATATACTAATATTATGTGCAGAATTTCAAAAGATTCGAATAAGTAGTATAGAAGTTATTAAAGAATCAATATTTCACTAAATTTTAACCCTTTGTGTGGGAGGTACCAGAAGGAGTAGACCAATATGGCCCATCTTCGAACTCATCCGGAGATAGATCAAAATATTACCACATACCAAATTTGAAGTCAATCGGTTACTCCTTTCGAGAGTTATCGTGCGCACCAGCCAGCACACAGACAGACAGACAGACAGACAGACAGACAGACAGACAGACAGACAGACAGACAGACAGACGGACATTGCTCATTCGACTTAAAATGACCCAAAACGGATTTCCTCCGAACATACTTAGGGTCTTAGATCACTCCTTCGATGTGTTACACTTTTTTCCGTAGCAAATGATATATACCCTCGTCACACTAAAGTGAGGGTATAAAAACGTAATACCCCGATCAGTTGTCGTAAAGACACCCCTCGCTTCAATTTTCACCATTCTAATATTAGGCTTTAAATTTGGCGGTGGTACCATATTTATACCTTTCTGTCCCACTTTAAAAAAAAATCACTCCTTGTTCTTGTTTACGTCCTAAGAACTACTCTCACACCAAATTTCACGATTCTAGGTCTTTCCATTTGGATTTGGCTGTTGTACCACATTTATCCCATTTTTCCCTTTTTACCCCACTGTGTGCGTAAATGTTCGAATTACGAAAAATCCTGCCAATTTCAGAGTCTACCTCATAAGGTCTACCATCACACAATATTTCACGATTCTAGCTCTTGCCATTTGGATTTGGCTGATGTACCACATTTATCACTTTTTACCCCACTGTGTGCGTAAATGTTCGAATTTCAAAAAATCCTGCCAATTTCTGAGTCTACGTCCTAAGGGCTACCCTCATACCAAATTTCAAGATTCTAGCTCATTTGGTTTAGATTTGGCGGTGGTACCATATTTATCCCTTTTTGCCCTATTGTGAGGCTAATAGTACGAATTTCGAAAAATCCCGCCTTATTGCTCGTCTACGTCCCAAGGTCTACCCTCCCACCAAATTTCATGATTCTAGCTTCAGCCGTTTGGCCTGGGCGATGATCAGTCAGTCAGTCAGTCAGCCAGTCACGCAACAATTTTATATATATAGATGAAACGGTCCATCTGTGTAATGGCATCACGTCAGAACGGCTGGAGCGATTTGGATGATTTTTTTTTTATTCGATTCTAAATTTTCACGAGATGGTTTATATAGAAAAAAAAAATTAATTGGACAAAGGGGCGTGGTACCTCCCATACAAATCGCAGGTTAAAAATCCGATATTTCTGCTCCTATTATAGGTATAGTGCTGAAATTTTGTTTGTATGCATTTAATGGCAGATTATGTGAATTTTCCAAAAATGGGCGGGATCGGACCAATGGACGTGGCCCCGCCCACATAGACAAAATTTTGATATCTTGCACAATTTGCTAGCGGGAGTGCTGCAATGTTGCGTATATGTATCTGGTGGCATTCTACGTAATTGGTGAAAAAATGGGCGGGACCGGACCAATGGGCGTGGCCCCGCCCATATAAGCCAAATTTTGAAATTGAGATATTTTGCACAATTTGTTAGCGAGAGTGCTGGAATTTTGTGTATATGTAAACGGTGGCAGTCTACGTGATTGATCCAAAAACGGGCGGGAGCGAACCAATGGGCGTGGCACCGCCCATATAAGCCAAATTTAAAAAATGTGATATCTTGCACAATTTGTTAGCGAGAGACCTGGAATTTTGTGTATATATATCCGTTGGCGATCTACGTGATTGGTCCAAAAATGGGCGGGTTCGGACCAATAGGCGTGGCCCCGCCCACAATGACCAAATTTTGAAATTTTTATATCTTGCACAATTTGCTATCGGGAGTGCTGCAATGTTGTGTATATGTATCTGGTGGCATTCTACGTAATTGGTCAGAAAATGGGCGGGATCGGACCAATGGGCGTGGCCCCGCCCTTATAAGCCAAATTTTGAAATTGATATAACTTGCACAATTTTTTATCTAGAGTGCTGTCATGTTGTAGATATGTATCTGGTGACAGTCCACGTGATTGGTCCAAAAATTGGCGGGATCTGACCAATGGGCGGGCCACCGCCCATATAAGCCAAATTTTGAAATTGAATTATCTTGCTCATTTTGTTAGCGAGAGTGTTGAAATTTTGCGTATATGTATCTGGTAGCAGTCTACGTGATTGGCTTTCAAATGGGCGGAATAGGACCAGTGGGCGTGGCCCAGCCCATATTTTGATATATCTTGCAAGTATTATATAGGAAATACATGAACAAAAATGCTCGGTATGCGATAATTACAGCTGCTCACTCCAATACAATCGCAATATGATAATGTGATGCAATATCAATGAAACAAGAATTTGGAAATTTTATAAGTATACATTTCTATTTTCTGGACTTTCCACTGAATTCGGTATTTTTTCATTCAGTGAATTTATTACTAATACCAGTAAGGAAAGGCAGAAAGTCGGGCGGGGCCGACTATATAATACCCTACACCTCCCTAACAATGCGATAAGGGTCATTGCGATAATAATTTGGAATAATTGGTAAATGTATTTTGAACCGATAATCGCAAAATTAAACAATATTCGTTCCTAAATTGAGAAAAATCTTTCTGGAGAACTTTGTAATGATCGGAAGTAAAGTACAACTTCTATAGCGCTTTGTAACCAAATCTGGAGGAACATATATATGGAGGTTATATATAAATCTGAATCGATTTTCCTAGAATACTCATTCATGTAAAATAGAAACCTGTTTCTGTCGAATTTCGTACTGATCGGATATAAAACACAGTCTCTACAGCGCTTACATGTCAAATTGGGGGTAACATATATATATGGGGGCTATATCTAAATCTGAACTGATTTTCTCCGAATTTTGCGGCATTCCTTCATGTAATAAGAAACCTCTTTCTGCCGAATTTCTTACTGATCGGATATAAAATACAGTTTCTACAGCGCTTGAATTTCAAATCGGGGGTAACATATATATGGGGACTATATCTAAATCTGAACCGATATAAAATTAAATAAAGCTATAAGAAATAATGAGAACAAGTGGACTAGAAGTAACTTGGAGAAATCACAAGTATTTGCGGATCACTTAAAATCAGTATTTGCCCCAAATACCACAGAGAGTATTCATTACTCAGAAAAACGTATTGAAGAATTCTTAACTAGACTTGCCAATTCAAAAATTCTCAAAATCGGAAGTTTACAACACAATCCAAACACTACAAACAAACAAAGATCCTGGTTATGACCTCGTTACTGCCAAATCTCTTAAAGAATTGCCGAGTATTGCATTCACACTAATTACATGCATATTTAACGCTTGTCTTATTCGATGTTTCATACCACCTCAATGGAAAGTGGCCCAAATTACTATGATTCCAAAGCCAGGCAAAAAACTTGAAAACGTCACATCTTACCGTCCGATCAGTCTATTACCCATTCTGTTCAAAGTATTAGAAAAGTTATTCCTAAAAAGGCTTAATGTAATAATACATGGAAAGTCCCTTATAACTGATCACCAATTTGGGTTTAGAAAACAACACGGGACAATCGAACAAGTACAAGGTGGCGCAAAAGTAATCCTCCTATCAGAAAATGCTATAAATTTTGCGATTGGCCCCTAATGTCAGTTCTGTTTTGACATTTGTGTAGTAAACACATGCGAAATACACGTTAATAAACAATGTTACGCTACACTGCTCCAGAACGCGGAATATTGCTTAAATTACAGCCAATTAAATTACAATTTAAATTACAGCCAAAAAACATCGAAAGGTTACTTTTGCGCTACCTTGTACATAGACTAGTAGAAACTATTAATTGCTCATTCGAGAAGAAGATGTACTGCTCCGCTGCTTTTCTAGATATCTCACAGGCTTTTGACAAAGTTTGACACAATGGACTATTGTACAAGATAAAGAAATTACTACCAATTAATTATTATTTGTTCCTAAAATCATATCTCCCAAATCGTTATTTCTATGTAAAGGAAGAAGATGAAAAAGCCCCTTATGTTCTGTAAACGCAGGGGTCCCACAAGGAAGTGTTCTGGGACCAACACTATGTCTACTTCTCACACATGACCTCCCGATCCATGAAAACGTTGTCATAGGGATATTTGCAGATGACACAGCTGCATTATCTCTAAGTGAAATATCAGAATGGCTAAAAGTGTGGAAAATAAAGGCAAACGAGAACAAATCAGTGCATACTACATTCACTCAGAAGCTAGCAGAGTCTTACAACAATCTGTAAATGAAATATCAGAATGGCTAAAAGTGTGGAAAATAAAGGTAAACGAGAACAAATCAGTGCATACTACATTCACTTATAATATGTCGACTTGTCCTCCGATTATGCTCAACAATAAAGAAGTGCCTCAACAAACAGAAGTTAAATATCTTGGAATGTATCTAGACAAGAAGTTAAACTGGAAGAAACATATCCAAACTAAAAGAAAGGCTCTGGATATCCAACTTTCTAAAATGAACCCCCTTCTGCAATCAAAATCAGTCTCTCTTGAAAACAAACTACTTCTCTACAAGTGTATTATCAAACCGATCTGGACATATGGTATTCAACTATGGGGAACAGCAGCAAACTCAAATATAGAAATTCTCCAACGTTTTCAATCAAAAAAAAAAACTTAGACGAATAACTAATGCTCCCGTGTATATTACAAACAAACAACTGCATAAGGACTTGAATATCCAAACTGTGAAAGAAGAAATAATAAAACAACTAAATTCATATAAATCCAGGATAGAGGCACATCCAAATACATTAGCAAACAACCTTATGTCAAACCGACAAACAAATACAAAAAAACAAAAACCAATGTAATTGTTGAAAAATTTCTAATGTAATGAGATGATTACTGAATCATTTCCATATATGTATATGAACACACATAGTGCTTAATATTGAAGAATTTATATTCGAAATATATTGCACAAATAAAGTACAATTATGAAAAAAAATAATTTGGCCTGATGGGCAACCCGAAGAGCACCAAGAGCTACCATTACATCCATTAAAAACAATGTGTAGTTTATGCGCAGGTTCCACGAGCCCATATTTCTTAAACAATGATGAATATCAGATTGTTACCGTCAATTGTAACCGTTTTCGCACCGTATATTCCAGCGCATGGGTCGGTCAGCTCTGGTTGCAAAAAGCGTTATGAGGAATACAGCGCACAAGACAATGACCTTGTAGAGAAATTATTTTGGCCATCTAGTTCGTGCGATATCACACCTTTGGAATAAGCCAGCTACGATTGACGCTTTAGAAGCCAACATTACTCGTGTTATTTTAACCTTCCGAATGGACCGTATCAGACGTAGTCATGGCCAACATTTAAATAACATTTTTAAGATCACTTTAAACACATCAGATTTATGTGTTTAATTTTACATTATAAATCAAAACTCGAGATAAATCACCCGTTAGTTAGAACTGTCTAGCTCCGGAAAAATTGCCATCAACCGCAACCTCCACCTCTTCATTGCTGGAAAATCTTCTTCCGTCAAGCCATTTTTTTTCGTGTTTGGAAACAAAGAATAATCTGAGGCAGCTAAATCTGGCGAACACGGTGCGTGCTGAAGCGATTCGAACTTTAATTCAATGATTTAGCCACGGCAATAGTGGACGTGTGAACTGGTGCGTTGTTTTGATTTTGAGCAAACGTTGCACCTATCTGGCGCTCAGTTTTCTCATCATCAAATTTTCCCCCAATATGCGATCTATATCACTTTTTCAAATGCCTATGGCTTCAGCTAGTTCACGAGTCTTCAAGCGGAGGCCATCTGGCGTGGACCTTACAATTGGTCGACCACTACTGTGTTCGTATTGGCACCGAATATTTTACAGTTGTAAACGAAGGAGCAGACTCCCCCAAAGTAAAATCTAGAAATATTTTAATATTGGTTGGACTGAGGCCTTTCAAATGAAAGTATTGTATAACATGTCGGTGACCAATTTTTTTCCAATTTTACAAATTCACTGAGATCGTTTACTTTTGAGTGCTCAAAAGAAAAATAAACAACGTGGCGCCTTGAAACTTAAAACACATGAAATGTTTGTTTTGAAAGTGTTTCAAATCGTTAAAAAATCTGCAAGAATAATAGAATCAAAATATGTACATACATCTCATCACAAGACTTAAAATTTTCTATATCATGTAAAATGTTTCGCGTTTGAGTCATATTAAACCACTTTTTCAATGGTGAGTGTAGTTAAGCCACTTTCAACACAAACTTTTTAAACAAAATGTTTGTTTTCAGAGTGGCGTAAACGCCATATTTCCCATATAAAAAGTTCTTTTCGTGACAAATTTTAATTCTACCATTACTAAATGACAGAATATGCTCAAAAGTGTTTTATGTACAGCGCTTTGAAGAAATAAATTCATTTTACACTAAAAAATGTGTTCGTAAATTTTCATTGATTTTAAAAGTCATAGTGCAAATTTTGATCTTCAAACTTAAATAGAATATTTCATTGAACCATTTGCTGTAACTTAAATATATTTTCTGATGGATTGTTTTACCACATTTAATAACACAATCTTTCATACGATGAATATGCACATTCTTCCTAAAAATGGCCATTAACTGACAACCTCAGGGTCTAGTATAATATTAATGTTTATTTCACTTAATGTTTATAAAGAAAATGTGGATAAAATTCAATTTTAAACGAAAAATATTTTTTGTTAAATTTTGGAAAGACGAAGTTGCATTTAATTGAGTTCAATAATAACTTCAAAAGTGCATAAAATTGTAGTATATTTCTCATATTTTAATAATGAATGATGAGTTCTACCAAAAAATTCACTTTTTTGGAATATCCAACGTATTTGAAGTTATGCCACTTTCAAAACAAACGTTTTGTTTATTAGCAAAACTTAAGATTTAAAAATCTAAGTCGCATTTGACTTTTTTGAGAAAATTGTTATTGATAAAATGATATGCGGCTAATATGATGCCAAATCCATCCTTATCTCAATTTATGTGAAATTGTACCTTAAGCCACTCTCAAAACAAACAGTTCATATATTTTAGAAAGTTGCCACTTTTCACGAAAGTAAGTTATTTCAAACCACTACCGCCATTTATAAGTCAGTTCGGCTTGTTTTGGGACCACCCTCGTCATTTGGCTTCATTCAACTCGTAAATGGCTTAGACAACTTTCCCAAAGACTATAGTCATACATATAAAGAGTGAGGAGCACAATTTTTTCACCGTTATGGCATTTTCCATATAAAGTACCAAATTCCATATTTTATTCTCGCAATGTGAGTGGATATTCTTGTGCATCCTTTTTTTTCTATTTATCTTGTGCCTATCTTTTCAAATTCCAGGAAATTATTTTATCACTTAACAAATTTGTTTAATTTCAAAAGAAAATATCAACTTTTGTGTAATTGTCTGTGATGAATAAAGCCGTGTTAGTAGAACAAGTGCAAAGCCAATCCGGGAAGAAAGACAACCACTCAGCTTTATATTTCCGCGTCTTTTATTGCATTTCATATACCGTTTTTTTATGTTTCGCCAGCGATAGAATTTAATACAAAGATGCAAAGTGTAATACAACGGCATATCTCCCCTTTTAAATGACGTTAACATTTCCCTCCGGTTTCCGGTGGGGAAATCTGGACAAGGACATCGTTGACTTTATTTTTATTCAAGAAAATTAAGAAACATCTTCAGTGAAGCATAGTTCTTGTTGGTGAACATTTTCAAATAAACAATTAAGCATTTGCCTAATTGCGCAACTAGCTAAATTGTGTCAAGGGAATGATATAAGCGGCGGAAGGGGCGAATGACTTCTTTCTTATTTGACAAAAGTTTATTACTACACAGTACTGTTTCTGCTGAATCTTATTAAAACCATTTTGTTGTAGTTTAATTGTTTTCTTAAATAAATTATATTGAACAAGTAAGAAAGTTTCAGTCGGGTAAACCGACTAAGGTATACCCTCACTTTGTGAGTAATGTAATATATAACATTACACCAATAAATCTGTCAATTTGTGTGGGAGGTACCAGAAGGGATTTTCCAAATACACATATTTTTCGGTAAACAGTACATTCTTAAATACATTGCATTGTGCTGAACTATAAGCGTTTATGTGCACTGGTATATTAAAGTTACGAGCTATGTAATTTTGGTATGAGTTGGTCATTTTGTGTGGGAGGTACAAAAAGGGGCGGGGTGATAACGCCCACTTTTTACAGGACTATAGGCACTATAACAGCATTACACTGTACAAAATTTCAAGTATTTGTATGCACTGGTATTAAAGTTACAAGCCGTTTACTTTTGGTACGAAACGGTCCATTTGTGTGGGAGGTACCAAAAGGGGCTGTACAATAATGCCCATTTTTTACCGGACTATAGGCGCTACAAAAACATTATACTGTAGAAAATTTCAAGCATTTTTATGCACTTGTATTAAAGTTATAAGCAGTTAAATTTTGATGCAAAATGGTCCATTTGTGTGGGAGGTACCAAAACGGGCATGTCAACTTCACCCATTTTTCTCGAGTTAATAGCGACTAATATACTAATATTATGTGCAGAATTTCAAAAGATTCGAATAAGTAGTATAGAAGTTATTAAAGAATCAATATTTCACTAAATTTTAACCCTTTGTGTGGGAGGTACCAGAAGGAGTAGACCAATATGGCCCATCTTCGAACTCATCCGGAGATAGATCAAAATATTACCACATACCAAATTTGAAGTCAATCGGTTACTCCTATCGAGAGTTATCGTGCGCACCAGCCAGCAGACACACAGACAGACAGACAGACAGGCAGACAGACAGACAGACAGACAGACAGACAGACAGACGGACGGACATTGCTCATTCGACTTAAAATTACCCAAAACGGATTTCCTCCGAACATACTTAGGGTCTTAGATCACTCCTTCGATGTGTTACACTTTTTTCCGTAGCAAATGATATATACCCTCGTCACACTAAAGTGAGGGTATAAAAAGGGGGGAATAATATTATCGAAACATAATTGAACAGCAGTATTAATATTTGCTCTAAATTTGTAAGCTTGCAACGAACAATTCGTGGCACTATGTATCACTATACTTTCCAATATATTTTGATTCATTATTGCGAAAAGATGTAGGAAGATTTCAGTCACTCGACTCGAATCCGACCAATATGTACAGGGCGGCTGATATGTAATGCAACAAAGTAAAGCGCTATATTTATACCCTCACTTTAGTGTGACGAGTGTATATATCATTTGCTACGGAAAAAAGTGTAACACGTCGAAGGAGTGACCTAAGACCCCAAGTATGTTCGGAGGAAATCCGTTTTGGGTCATTTTAAGTCGAATGAGCAATGTCCGTCTGTCTGTGTGTCTGTCTGTCTGCTGGCTGGTGCGCACGATAACTCTCGAAAGGAGTAACCGATTGACCTCAAATTTGGTATGTGGTAATATTTTTTTCTATCTCCGGCTAAGTTCGAAGATGGGCCATATTGGTCCACTCCTTCTAGTACCTCCCCCACAAAGGGTTAAATTGTTGTGAAATATTGATTCTTTAATAACTGCTATACTACTTATTCGAATCTTTTGAAATTCCACACATAGTATTAGCTTATTAGTCGTTATCAACTCGAGAAAAATGGGCGAAGTCGCCACGTCCCTTTTGGTACCTCCCACACAAATACACCATTTTGCACCAAAAGTTAAGAGCTAATAACATTAATAACAGTGTATAAAAATACTTGAAATTTTGTACAGTATTATGCTTTTATATTGCCTACAGTCCAGGGAAAAATGGGTGTTGTTGTCACGCCCCTTTTGGTACCTCCCACACAAAGGTACCTTTTTGCACCAAAAGTTAACAGCTTATAACATTAAAACCAGTGTATAAAAATACTTGAAATTTTGTACAGTGTAATGTTTTTATAGTGTCTATAGCCCTGTGAAAAATGGGCGTTATTGCCACGCCCCTCTTTGTACCTCCCACACAAAATGCCCAAATCATACCACAATTTAATGTCTCATAACGTTTATACCAGTGCACAAAAATGCTTATAAGTCGGCACAGTGCAATGAATTTAAAGTATCTAATGTTCAGCAAAAAAAAAGGTGTATTTGATAAACCCCTTCTGGTACCTCCCACACAAATTGACAGAATAATTCGAGTAATATTCAATATTACATTACTCACAAAGTGAGGGTATACCTTAGTCGGTTTACCCGATTGAAACTTTCTTACTTGTTTTTTAATTTTTTTTTAATTTTATTGTTCAAAAGCAAAAAATGTCGGAAATAACATAAAATTTTAGAAACAGTTTAGATTTGTTCGAATTGGCCACCTTTGGCACGAATTATGGCCTTCAAACGGCCGACAAAGCCATCACACGCTGCATGAAAGTGGCTCTGCGGTATTTTGGCCCATTCCCGGCGAAGCGCCGTCTTGAGATGATCGATACTTCGGTATTTTTTAGTGCGAACCTTACTCTCTAAAATGCCCCAGCCGCAAAAGTCGAACGGATTGAGATCCGGAGATCTTGGTGGCCATTGTGCGGTAGAAATGAAGCGAGGAACCTCCTTTTTAAGCCATTCTTGGTTGACGCGTGCTGAGTGCGATGGTGCTGAGTCCTGTTGGAATGTCCATGGTCTAGGGCCGACATGTTTGTCTGCCCAGGGCTTCAATACTGTCTTTAGGACATTTTCCCGATAATATTCGGCATTTATTTTGACCCCATGGTCGATGAATACGAGCGGGGAGCGACCATCGGCCGTTACGGCGGCCCACACCATTACCATCGGCGGCGCTTGAGTTCTGGTGGCCAATCAAAGGTGTAAATTTTCAGCTGACCTCTTTGGCAAGTAAACCCGATCATTTTGTTTGTTCACAAACTGCTCAATTTGGAATGGCTTCTCATCGGAGAAAACCAAATTCGGTAACTGGGCACTTTCGTGCAAGCGAAGCAACTCCTTGGCTCTTTCCAGTCTAACTTTTTTTAATATGTGTTGTATCCGTTCTCGCGATATGTTCAGCTCACGAGCAATTTTTCTAGCACTGCGGCGTGGATTTCGATCAAATCTGGCCTTCACTTTTCGGATCATTTCTGGTGTTGTTACCGTTTTTTTCGTCCACTTTTTGGACGCGATGCAAAACTGCCAGTATCACGGTAACGAGCAATGGTACGAGAAACAAAAGATTTATTCACATTTAAATGCTGGAGGGCTCTAACGATAGCCACTTGTGTTTTTCCACCCAAATTTGAAGCAATCACACTATCACGCTTGAATTCCATCACGAATAACTTTTTTTCTGAATGCAATAGATCAAAATGCTTTTGTAAGCTTGTAAACAATAAAATAAACTGTCACTGAAATAAATCTGACAGCTATCAGACTAGCGGTTTAGAAATGATAGCAACCTGAAGTTGGTTGCAATACATATCAGCCACCCTGTATATTCTTTATTTTAGACAACTTTTGCAATGACTATATAATGAGCAACGTCTTTTCACCGTTCTGGCTTCCATTCCAAATACCATATTCCATATGACACTATTCACGAAGGAGAAGAAGAAGGAGAAGAAATAGACCCATCGTTTATTATACCGATCGACTTAGAATCACTTTCTGAGTTGATTTAGCTATGTCCGTCTGTCTGTCTGTGCATGTATTCTTGTAATCAAAGTACAGATCGAAATTATGGTCCGATCTCGACGAAACTTTACAAATATCTTTTATTTGGTCCAAGGACGACCCTATTGAATTTGGTTAAAATCGGTTCAGATTTAGATATATCCCCCATATATATGTTAGCCTCAATTTGAAATGTAAGCGCTGTAAAAACGTTATTTCATATCCGATCAGTATGAAATTCGGTAGAAAGAGGTTTCTTATTACATGAAGGAATACTGCTAAATTCAAAGAAAATCGGTCCAGATTTAGATATAGCCCCCATATATATGTAACCCCCGATTTGACATGTAAGCGCTGTAGCAACTGTATTTTATATCCGATCAGTGCGAAATTCGGCAGGAAGAGGTTTCCTATTATATGAATGAACACTATTAAATTTGGAAGAAAGCGGTTCAGAGTTAGATATAGCCCCCATATATAAGTTACCCCCGATTTGACATGTAAGCCCTGTAAAAATGTTATTTTATATCCGATCAGTGCGGAATTTGGCAAAATGAGGTTTCTTGCTAAATGAAGGAATACTGCCAAATTCTGAGAGAATCGGTTCAGATTTAGATATAGCTCCATATATGTATATGTTACCCCCTATTTGACATGTAAGCGCGGTAGTGACTCTATTTTATATCCGATCAGTACGAAATTCGACAGAAAGATGTTTCTCAATTTAGGAACGAATATTGCTAAAATAAGCGATAATCGGTTCAGATTTATATAATATGTTCCTACCCATTTACCAATTATTCCAAATTATTATGGCAATGACACTTATCGCATTGGTAGAGAGGTGTAGGGTATTATATAGTCGGCCCCGCCCGACTTTCTGCCTTTCCTTACTGGTTTTTGATAATTTTTCTTTTGGACGAACATTTTCTTAATGTTTGAATCTTCTTAGAAAACATATAACAAGGGATGTAACGAATATTTGCATTCACATATGCGAACGCGAATTATTCGCACCAGTTTAACATTCGCTTTCTCATTCGCATTCGCAAAAATCATCTTTGGATTATTCGCTTTCGCAAAAATATATTTCAGTATTCGCTTCCATTTGTTAAAAGTGTTAAATCTCCTTATTTCCTTCACACAATTTGAAGATATTAATACCAATGAAAACCTCTGCCACTTCTCTTCTCAAAACAGTTAAAAAAATATGTTTGGCCTTGTGGTAACAGGAGGTAAAAATATGAACATATGAACATTCTTAATACTTGAATATCCTGGTAAAGTATCAATTCAGTTCTTTAAATTTGTTGGTACTAAAGGGTCAAACTATTATTCGCTTTCGCAAAAATTCATATTTTACTATTCGCAAGAAATATATTTCAATATTCGCTTTCACATTTGCTTTCGCTAAAGTTACTTTCGTTACATCCCTAGTTATAACGCTTCAATGTACCAACTCATCCCAACACCAATATGAGTATGCATATTATAACAACTAATATCACTCATACGTACCATGATTCAATAAACAATAACCCCATTTGAATTTCAATGACAATCAAAATATAATTTTTTTGTTCATGAATTTTACGAAACTGAATGATTATGTCAAAATCCTAATTCCTTTAGAAAAAATACATGTGTTCATTATGAAAAAGCCCACGCGACCACCAACCACAATATTATATACACAATGGCGTACATTACTCATTTTAATTGAATCTATTCTATTGTGTGCCAGTCAATTAATTTCTTATATGCATTACCCCTCCTCCGTATTAGATAGATTTTAAATGAATCTCAAATTGATTGATACACAATTAATGTTAACCGCAAGTTAAACAAAACAAAGAAATACGCTTTAATTTTATGTCAAACGCACGACATTGACTATCTCTAAAAAAATATCCTTTCAGATTTAATATTACCTCAGGGCTCCTGCATCCTCCTTCAAGTGAAACATTTTAAAGTCAATAATAAATAAATATTTATTGCTGTCATTTTTCGTTTACCTACAGATTGTATACTCGCCGTGTATGCTCTTGCCACTTTTACTCCGATTTAATTATAATTATGTTTTTTTTTTGTAAACGTTATAATTATACCCTACACCACACTGTGGTACAGGGTATTATGACTTTGTGCATTTGTTTGTAACACCCAAAAGAAGAAGAGATAGATCCATTGTTTATTATACCGATCGACTTGTAATCACTTTCTGAGTCGATTTAGCTATGTCCGTCTGTCTGTCCGTCTGTAGATGTATTCTTGTAATCAAAGTACAGGTCGCAATTATAACCCGATCTTGACGAAACTTTACACATATATTTTTTTTGGCCCAAGGACGATCCCTATTTAATTTGGTTAAAATCGGTTCAGATTTGGAGATAGCCCCCATATATATGTTAGCCCCGATTTGACATGTAAGCGCTGTAAAAACTTTATTTTATATCCGATCAGTATGAAATTCAGCAGAAAGAGGTCTTTTATTATATGAATGAACACTGTTAAATTTGGAAGAAATCGGTTCAGATTTAGATATAGCCCCCATATATACGTTACCGCCGATTTCACATGTAAGCGCTGTAAAAAATTTATTTTATAACCGATCAGTGTGAAATTCGGCAAAAAGAGGTTTCTTATTACATGAAGGAATACTGCCAAATTCGGAGAAAATCGGTTCAGATTTAGATATAGCCCCCATATATATGTTACCCCCGATTTTACATGTAAGCGCTGTAAAAAGTGTATTTTTAATCCGATCAGTACGAAATTCGGCAGAAAGAGGTTTCTTATTACATGAATTAATACTGCCAAATTTGAGGGAAATCGGCTGAGATTTAGATATAGCCAACATATATATGTTACCCCCGATTTGACATGTAAGCGCTGTAGAGACTGCATTTTATATCCGATCAGTACGAAATTCGACAGAAAGAGGTCTTTTTACATGAATGAGTATTCAGGGAAAATCGGTTCAAATTTATATATAACATTCGAATATATGTTCCTCCTGATTTGGTTTCAAAGCGCTATAGAAGCTGTACTTTACTTCCGATCATTAAAATTTTCCAGAAATATGTTTCTCAATTTAGGAACGAATATTGCTTAATTTAGCGATTATCGGTTCAGAATTAGATAATATGTTCCTACCCATTTACCAATTATTCCAAATTATTATCGCAATGACCCTTATGGCATTGTTAGGGAGGTGTAGGGTATTATATAGTCGGCCCCGCCCGACTTTCTGCCTTTCCTTACTGGTTAGACTTGCCACAGTTGTGTGTGACTCTGTGACATTTGGTGGTCTGAGCCCCCCGAAGGCATATTTAATTTTGACCACTTGAATGACAAACTGTTGTTTATTTAAGCGACATTGCTTTAAATATTAAATGTCATTTAGTCAACAATAAATATGCGAGTAATACAGTCAATACAACAGTTCAACATCAACAGGATTGTTTGGCTATCAGTGAAAGCTGTGGCATCAGTAAAGACAACTTCAGTAAAATAACTTAATTATATATTCACACTTTACAGTGATGAGGGTATACAAGGGTCGGCGCTTGAAGTGCTACCAACATCATGGTGCTGCACAGTGGGAGGTATTCAGAAAAAGGGGAAATAAGCCATTCAACCAATTTTTAACCATTAAAATTAACTTTCTTACTTGTTTTCTACGCACATACCTAAATTCAAATTTTGAAAAGCAAAATAACTAAAACTAAGACTTTTACGTTTCCATTAGACTAATGTTAAATAATACAAATCTTTATCTCCATAACGTTGCCGACTTTATTAATGCTCTTTAACCATCAAATTTTCATAAAATGTATATAGTTATATAAAGTGAACATCATCATGAGAAACGTTATGATGATTAGTTACTTTATTCGCACACGCACTTGTATATCATCTTAGTCTGTTGAAAAATGTCCTTGCCAGTTTCATCATATTTAAAAATAGAATCGTAAAAAGTAATAGTTCATCTTGTGCAAGTTGTAAAAGAAACTCTATCATTACCTCTTCGCCGGCAATGACATTATGGTCATCACCCACATGATTACCATTTGCCATGAAATGTATAAAAAAGGACAATCAGACTGCACTTCTTCACACACATACAAATCCACACCGACACAGGCAGGCGAGAATGGAGTCGAGGGAAACATTAAGTTGTTTATGTTGATATTCTCAACTTAAAAGAAGTGCAAATGGGAGTACCGAAAGGTGGGTCGGTATGTTCCAAATTGTTCAGATGTAGTAAAATAAAAGAGATTTAAAATTAGCTATAACAAATCACAAAATATAATATGATAAAAAATCACAAAAATATTTTTTGTGATTTATTTTTGCGAAATTATATATTTGTTGTATTTTTTTTATTAATAACAATTTTTTGCTCCAACAAATGCCTAAGTCATTCCCTTAAGAGCCTTGTGGTCTCTTAGTGGGATGAGGCTTGTATATCTAACAAAATGGAGATAAACAGCATTGATCGTAAAAGATCCTAAATTTTATTTGCTTTCATCTTCTTCTAATATGTATAATTTCCTCATCCCATCAGCGGCAGATAACTTGCAGGGAATTGCGAAAAATCTATTTTTTTGAGAAAATGTTAATAACACTGTCCAACAGCATTTTTGGAACAGAATAGCGATACTATAATTTTGAAAGGGCATGTTGAGGAGATAATTTTTGTAGAATAAACTTATGGTCCAGGTGGTCTGATCTTTTTTTACTGTGGGTCAAAGTTTTCAGTTTTTGGTCGAAGGGAGCATTACACTAAATGAAACCAGTAAGGAAAGGCAGAAAGTTGGGCGGGGCCGACTATATAATACCCTACACCTCCCTAACAATGCGATAAGGGTCATTGCGATAATAATTTGGAATAATTGGTAAATGGGTAGGAACATATTATCTAATTCTGAACCGATAATCGCTAAATTAAGCAATATTCGTTCCTAAATTGAGAAACATATTTCTGGAAAATTTTAATGATCGGAAGTAAAGTACAACTTATATAGCTCTTTGACACCAAATCAGGAGGAACATATGTATGGAGGTTATATTTAAATCTGAACCGATTTCCCTGAATACTCATTCATGTAAACAGACCTCTTTCTGTCGAATTTCGTTCTGATTAGATATAAAATACAGACACTGATCCGATATAAAATAACATTTTTACAGGGCTTACATGTCAAATCGGGGGTTACATATATTTGGGGGCTATATATAAATCTAAACCGATTTTCTCCGAACTTAGCAGTATTCCCTCATGTAATAAGAAACCTCTTTCTGCCGAATTTCGTACTGATCGGATATAAAATAAAGTTTTTACAGCGCTTACATGTCAAATCGGGGGTAACGTATATATGGGGGCTGTATCTAAATCTGAACCGATTTCTTCCAAATTTAACAGAGTTCATCCATATAATAAGAAACCTCTTTCTGCCGAATTTCATACTGATCGGATATAAAATAAAGTTTTTACAGCGCTTACATGTCAAATCGGGGCTAACATATATATGGGGGCTATATCTAAATCTGAACCGATTTTAACCAAATTCAATAGGGATCGTCCTTGGGCCAAAAAAAGATATGTGTAAAGTTTCGTCGAGATCGGACCATAATTGCGACCTGTACTTTGATTACAAGAATACATGCACAGACGGACAGACAGACGGACATAGCTAAATCAACTCAGAAAGTGATTCTAAGTAGATCGGTATAATAAACGATGGGTCTAGTTCTTCTCCTTTTGGGTGTTACAAACAAATGCACAAAGTTATAATACCCTGTACCACAGTGTGGTATAGCCCTTTCCAAAACGTGAACAACGGTATACATCCCGTTACGATCGGACTTCAAATAGCAACACAGGATAAAGAAAACTAAAAGGGCGGCATGTAGGGTGCACCAAAAAAATTAAAATTTTTTTTTCTGAAATTGTCTTTGAATAATCTTCAAATCTAGGGGGTGACAAACGCAACTTAGTTTTCTTGGTTGGGCATCGACCCTATCTAATGCTCATTCTTTCCAATTATTGTATGTATTTTTTAAATGTCCTTAGAAAATTCGAAGTCTCTTTGTAAATGTCACAAATGTGCTTCTTTTTCCGGCACAAAAGTCCTCCTTTGTGAAAAAAGCTTATGGTAACCCTTTTTCTGCCGAATTTCGAACTGATCGGAAATAAAACACAGTGCGCTTACATGTGAAAACGGGTTTAACATTTCTATATATATATTTATTTAAATCTGAACCGATATTCTCCTAATTTGGCGGAGCGCATTCAAGTAATAAGAAACCTCTTTCTGCCGAAATTTGGACTGATCGGATATAAAATACAGTTTCTACACCGCTTACAGAACAGAAAATGTAAACAATTTGCACGCGTTGCTCTCGTGATAAAATGGCAAACAAAAACCAGTAAGGAAAGGCTAAAGTCGGGCGGTGCCGATTATATAACACCCTACACCACTCTCGTAATATTGAATAACTCTGATATATAAATTTTGTAATTCATGTATAAATTGTTTACATAAATTTACTTTTGGGACATTTTATACTTAAATAATACCCTGTACCACAGTGTGGTGTAGGGTATAAAAACGATCGGATCTAAAGAGCCAAATCGGATGAAACATATATATGGGAGCTATAGCTAAATCTTAACCGATTTTCTTCAAATTCGGCAGTGTTGGTTCATGGATCAAGAAACTCTACCATTCTAAATTTCAAAATGATTGGATGTAAAATACAGCTTCTTCAGGACTAAAGAGCCAAATCGAATGAAACATATATATGGGAGCTATAGCAAAATCTTTACCGATTTTCTTCAAATTCGGCAGTGTTGGTTCATGAATCAAGAAACTCTTCCATTCTAAACTTCAAAACGATTGGATGTAAAATATAGCTTCTATAGAACTAAAGGGCCAAATCGGACGAAACATATATATGGGAGCTATAGCTAAATCTTAACCGATTTTCTTCAAATTCGGTAGTGTTGGTTCATTGATCAAGAAACTCTACCATTCTAAATTTCAAAACGATTGGATGTAAAATACAGCTTCTTCAGGACTAAAGAGCAAAATCGGACGAAACATATATATGGGAGCTATAGCTAAATCTTAACCGATTTTCTTCAAATTCGGCAGTGTTGGTTCATGGATCAAGAAACTTTACCATTCTAAATTTCAAAACGATTGGATGTAAAATACAGCTTCTATAGGACTAAAGGGCCAAATCGGACGAAAGATATATATGGGAGCTATATCTAAATCTGAACCGATTTCAACCAAATTCAATACCGCTCTTAACAGCCGCGAAATACTCTAAACTGCAAAATTTCAGAACGATCGGAGTGAAATTGCGACCTGTAGTCGACGAACAACTTTACATGGTCAGACGGACATCGTTAAATCGACTCAGCTAGTGATTCTGAGTCGATCGGTATACGTTAAGGTGGGTCTAGCTGTGTTATTTTCAGGTGTTACAAACATCTGCCGTGAAACAAACTTATAATACCCTGTACCACAGTGTGGTGTAGGGTATAAAAAAGCACCTATCAGCTGTTAAATCGGTTGTCAGCAGAGTAAAGCAGATTTCATAACTAAAGTGAACCTGTAAAAAAACACACTCTATATCCTCCTCCACTAAAGTGGGGGTATCATAATGAACAATATGAGAGCCCCAGTAGGTGAGTTGGTAGCGTGCTCACCTATGAGTTTGGGGTCGTGGGTTCGATTCCCACCAGAGGCTCTGGTCTGTCGCTGCAAAAACTTGCCACATGGTCTTTTTAATACGGGGAAACTCTGGCCCGTAAAATTAGAATATAAATTTACTTTGTATTGTAATTCATATAAATAAATAAATAAATAAATAATGAATAATATTACGAAATTATTATAGAATTAAATTATCAATTTCTTAGTGAAAAAAATTTAAAAAAAATTAGTAGTTTACTTATATTATAAAAGAAATTTAACAATTTAGGAAATTCCATTTATAACTTTAAAACAAATCACGAATGGGATGTGTTACAAAACACAACAAAATAAAAAATTAAATTTTCTACGAATGTCATCTTTAAATGTATCCGTTGTATATACATACATATGAAGCTAAGCAGACTTTTCGAATGTATTTGTCCTGCTCTCTGACCATTAACTGACCACTTCTGTTGACCCATTAAAGTTAATGCAAAATTGCACAACATTTTTATGCACTTGGATATTTGCAGCCATTGTTGTGATAGTTCCATATTTGCCACTTCGCTACACTTTGTTCTGATCTGGCGTACTATTTTGCTTTTTTTTGCAGTTTGTGTTATTACTTAAAGTATGTACTACATACTTAAGTACTAAGTATATACATGTACATTAGATGGGGTCAATATAGATACAAGCAGAAATTAAAAAAATTCTGAAAAAGAGAAAATTCTTCCCTTTGCATGGATGTGTACGATAAAATTCCTTTAACTCACTTTTCTATGGGGATTTCATCAGCTATAAACTGTTTACTTCGTAATGATGTCTGATACTTTCATTAATATACATAGTCGAAATAGATAAAATAACTATAACTGGCTAATAGTGACATATTAGAGAAAATATGGCACCAACTTAATTTATTTATATGAATTACAATACAAAGTAAATTTATATTCTAATTTTAAGATCCAGAGAAAAGCCAGGTGACAAAGACCACGTTGCTTCTTATATTTTTATAGCGACAGACAAACGCCTCTTTCTCTAGACTCTAGGTACTATAAGAGCATTGCACTTTACACAATTTCAAGTATTTGTATGCACTGGTATTAAAGTAAAAGCTGTTAACTTTTGGTACAAAAATGTTCATTTGTGTGGGAGGTACCAAAAGGGGCGTGCCAATAACGCCCATTGTTCTCTGGACTCTTGGTACTATAAAATCATTACACAGTACAATATTTCAAGTATTTATGTATATGCACTGGTATTAATGTCAGAAGCTGTTAACTTGTGGTGTAAACTGGTCAATTTGTGTGGGAGGTACCAAAAGGGGCGTGCCAATTACGGCCACTTTCATCTAGACTCTAGATACTATAAAAGCATTGCAATGTACGAAATTTCAAGTATTTGTGTGCACTGGTATTAAAGTTAAAAGCCGTTAACTTTTGGTACAAAAAGGTTCATTTGTGTGGGAGGTACCAAAAGGGGCGTGCCAATAACGCCCATTTTTCACTGTATTGTAGGTACTATTAAACCATTACCCTGTACAAAATTTCCAATCTTTGTATGTATTGGTAATAAAGATTTAAGCTATTAACTTTTGGTTCAAAATTGTCCATTTGTGTGGGAGGTACCAAAAGGGGCGTGGCAACTTCGCCCATTTTTCTCGAGGTAATTGTGACTAATAAACTAATAATATGTGCAGAATTTCAGAGGATTCAAATAAGTAAGTTTTTGGTACAAAAAGGTCCATTTGTGTGGGAGGTACCAAAAGGAGCGTGGCAATAATGCCCATTTTTATACCCTACAGCACACTGTGGTGTAGGGTATAAAAATGGGCATTATTGCCACGCTCCTTTTGGTACCTCCCACACAAATGGACCTTTTTGTACCAAAAACTTACTTATTTGAATCCTCTGAAATTCTGCACATATTATTAGTTTATTAGTCACAATTACCTCGAGAAAAATGGGCGAAGTTGCCACGCCCCTTTTGGTACCTCCCACACAAATGGACAATTTTGAACCAAAAGTTAATAGCTTAAATCTTTATTACCAATACATACAAAGATTGGAAATTTTGTACAGGGTAATGGTTTAATAGTACCTACAATACAGTGAAAAATGGGCGTTATTGGCACGCCCCTTTTGGTACCTCCCACACAAATGAACCTTTTTGTACCAAAAGTTAACGGCTTTTAACTTTAATACCAGTGCACACAAATACTTGAAATTTCGTACATTGCAATGCTTTTATAGTATCTAGAGTCTAGATGAAAGTGGCCGTAATTGGCACGCCCCTTTTGGTACCTCCCACACAAATTGACCAGTTTACACCACAAGTTAACAGCTTCTGACATTAATACCAGTGCATATACATAAATACTTGAAATATTGTACTGTGTAATGATTTTATAGTACCAAGAGTCCAGAGAACAATGGGCGTTATTGGCACGCCCCTTTTGGTACCTCCCACACAAATGAACATTTTTGTACCAAAAGTTAACAGCTTTTACTTTAATACCAGTGCATACAAATACTTGAAATTGTGTAAAGTGCAATGCTCTTATAGTACCTAGAGTCTAGAGAAAGAGGCGTTTGTCTGTCGCTATAAAAATATAAGAAGCAACGTGGTCTTTGTCACCTGGCTTTTCTCTGGATCTTAAAATTAGAATATAAATTTACTTTGTATTGTAATTCATATAAATAAATTAAGTTGGTGCCATATTTTCTCTAATATGTCACTATTAGCCAGTTATAGTTATTTTATCTATTTCGACTATGTATATTAATGAAAGTATCAGACATCATTACGAAGTAAACAGTTTATAGCTGATGAAATCCCCATAGAAAAGTGAGTTAAAGGAATTTTATCGTACACATCCATGCAAAGGGAAGAATTTTCTCTTTTTCAGAATTTTTTTA
Source organism: Eudasyphora cyanicolor (assembly GCA_963930755.1). Taxonomy (NCBI): domain Eukaryota; kingdom Metazoa; phylum Arthropoda; class Insecta; order Diptera; family Muscidae; genus Eudasyphora; species Eudasyphora cyanicolor. Next base: position 266,486,580 of record OZ005737.1, read on the forward strand.
ATTTCTGCTTGTATCTATATTGACCCCATCTAATGTACATGTATATACTTAGTACTTAAGTATGTAGTACATACTTTAAGTAATAACACAAACTGCAAAAAAAAGCAAAATAGTACGCCAGATCAGAACAAAGTGTAGCGAAGTGGCAAATATGGAACTATCACAACAATGGCTGCAAATATCCAAGTGCATAAAAATGTTGTGCAATTTTGCATTAACTTTAATGGGTCAACAGAAGTGGTCAGTTAATGGTCAGAGAGCAGGACAAATACATTCGAAAAGTCTGCTTAGCTTCATATGTATGTATATACAACGGATACATTTAAAGATGACATTCGTAGAAAATTTAATTTTTTATTTTGTTGTGTTTTGTAACACATCCCATTCGTGATTTGTTTTAAAGTTATAAATGGAATTTCCTAAATTGTTAAATTTCTTTTATAATATAAGTAAACTACTAATTTTTTTTAAATTTTTTTCACTAAGAAATTGATAATTTAATTCTATAATAATTTCGTAATATTATTCATTATTTATTTATTTATTTATTTATATGAATTACAATACAAAGTAAATTTATATTCTAATTTTACGGGCCAGAGTTTCCCCGTATTAAAAAGACCATGTGGCAAGTTTTTGCAGCGACAGACCAGAGCCTCTGGTGGGAATCGAACCCACGACCCCAAACTCATAGGTGAGCACGCTACCAACTCACCTACTGGGGCTCTCATATTGTTCATTATGATACCCCCACTTTAGTGGAGGAGGATATAGAGTGTGTTTTTTTACAGGTTCACTTTAGTTATGAAATCTGCTTTACTCTGCTGACAACCGATTTAACAGCTGATAGGTGCTTTTTTATACCCTACACCACACTGTGGTACAGGGTATTATAAGTTTGTTTCACGGCAGATGTTTGTAACACCTGAAAATGACACAGCTAGACCCACCTTAACGTATACCGATCGACTCAGAATCACTAGCTGAGTCGATTTAACGATGTCCGTCTGACCATGTAAAGTTGTTCGTCGACTACAGGTCGCAATTTCACTCCGATCGTTCTGAAATTTTGCAGTTTAGAGTATTTCGCGGCTGTTAAGAGCGGTATTGAATTTGGTTGAAATCGGTTCAGATTTAGATATAGCTCCCATATATATCTTTCGTCCGATTTGGCCCTTTAGTCCTATAGAAGCTGTATTTTACATCCAATCGTTTTGAAATTTAGAATGGTAAAGTTTCTTGATCCATGAACCAACACTGCCGAATTTGAAGAAAATCGGTTAAGATTTAGCTATAGCTCCCATATATATGTTTCGTCCGATTTTGCTCTTTAGTCCTGAAGAAGCTGTATTTTACATCCAATCGTTTTGAAATTTAGAATGGTAGAGTTTCTTGATCAATGAACCAACACTACCGAATTTGAAGAAAATCGGTTAAGATTTAGCTATAGCTCCCATATATATGTTTCGTCCGATTTGGCCCTTTAGTTCTATAGAAGCTATATTTTACATCCAATCGTTTTGAAGTTTAGAATGGAAGAGTTTCTTGATTCATGAACCAACACTGCCGAATTTGAAGAAAATCGGTAAAGATTTTGCTATAGCTCCCATATATATGTTTCATTCGATTTGGCTCTTTAGTCCTGAAGAAGCTGTATTTTACATCCAATCATTTTGAAATTTAGAATGGTAGAGTTTCTTGATCCATGAACCAACACTGCCGAATTTGAAGAAAATCGGTTAAGATTTAGCTATAGCTCCCATATATATGTTTCATCCGATTTGGCTCTTTAGATCCGATCGTTTTTATACCCTACACCACACTGTGGTACAGGGTATTATTTAAGTATAAAATGTCCCAAAAGTAAATTTATGTAAACAATTTATACATGAATTACAAAATTTATATATCAGAGTTATTCAATATTACGAGAGTGGTGTAGGGTGTTATATAGTCGGCACCGCCCGACTTTAGCCTTTCCTTACTGGTTTTTGTTTGCCATTTTATCACGAGAGCAACGCGTGCAAATTGTTTACATTTTCTGTTCTGTAAGCGGTGTAGAAACTGTATTTTATATCCGATCAGTCCAAATTTCGGCAGAAAGAGGTTTCTTATTACTTGAATGCGCTCCGCCAAATTAGGAGAATATCGGTTCAGATTTAAATAAATATATATATAGAAATGTTAAACCCGTTTTCACATGTAAGCGCACTGTGTTTTATTTCCGATCAGTTCGAAATTCGGCAGAAAAAGGGTTACCATAAGCTTTTTTCACAAAGGAGGACTTTTGTGCCGGAAAAAGAAGCACATTTGTGACATTTACAAAGAGACTTCGAATTTTCTAAGGACATTTAAAAAATACATACAATAATTGGAAAGAATGAGCATTAGATAGGGTCGATGCCCAACCAAGAAAACTAAGTTGCGTTTGTCACCCCCTAGATTTGAAGATTATTCAAAGACAATTTCAGAAAAAAAAATTTTAATTTTTTTGGTGCACCCTACATGCCGCCCTTTTAGTTTTCTTTATCCTGTGTTGCTATTTGAAGTCCGATCGTAACGGGATGTATACCGTTGTTCACGTTTTGGAAAGGGCTATATTTCGTCCACTGGCCATTTTTGACTCCGAGGTCAAATTCGATAATTGACCTCTATTACTCGTTTTCTACCCCCCTTGTTTTGGACTTATTTTGAAACGATAATAAAGGCAATTAAAAATAATTAAACTTTTGTCTTTAAAGTTTTATTCATAAACAAAAAAGTTACATAGGGTTTAAAATTGTAAAATATATGCTGGAGTCAAATTCGACTAGTTTCTTTTGACCTCGTTTTCTGTCTCTCTCTCACACACACATGAATAACCCAATGCCACAAACGCACAATCACTATGGCAGTTCGGTCCAGCATCAACAAATTAAATTTGCGGGATTCTCTAGCAAATGTTGAAGCTTTTTAAGGAAGAATAAAATCACTTTGTTTTCACATTCACCCTGCACTCCACTAAAATAGTATTTTTGCCATTGACTCCATATTTATTATCCTATCTTTACGTATGATACCTCGTGGATCATCTCTATAAGGTCTACTTTTCTTCCATACGTCACTTTGGATTTTTTACCAGATTTTCTACTTTCACTATAAAGGGTGGGCCATTTAAAATTTGAATTACCGATTACCTTGCATTGTGATTTGAGTCCATTGGATTATTTTCGGTGGGAACCCATTAAGGATAAATGCTATGCAAAGCATCCAAAGACAATTGAAGCGTTGAAACATGAAAACTAATGATGATTTCGTTTGTGTAAAAAAATTTTAAAATTTTTCTACATTTTACACTAAAACCGCATTTTTAGGTTAGTTTGTAAAAATGGTGCAGCCGTACGAACGGGTTTGTAAAATTATTACACTCCGCAAATGCGAAAATATCTATTTTCCACACAGCCCAGTCCACGATGTGGAGTGTTGCACCGTCAAAAACCAAACTTCAGAACCAAGCCTAATTGAAAGCGTACATGCTTAATGCACTATCAAATGGTTGCGCTATAATGTAGGAATGGGTTTTACTCACCGCACGATTTTTGTTCGATTGTTCGCATGCAAAATGCGAAATTAGCAGTATGTGCAGGGGGAATTTTTAAAATGTAGCAACATGATGTAGTGATATTATTTTTCAGAAACGAAATCACCATAAGTTGCCATTGAAGAGATTCGACTCGAAGCAATAGAATATGTCCTGAAAAATTGGGATGAGCGGATGAGGTACTGCCGAGCCAGTCTTGGTAGTCATATGAATGATTTTGTGTTGCATTATTAAATGAAACAGTTCAACATTTCCATAAAAAAACAGAAATTCGAAAAAACTATCAGTAAATTTTTTTTATAGCTGATTCAAATTTTAAATGTATTCATAAGCAAATAAGTTATAGAGAATTATTAATAAAATGTTATAGACATGATTAATTTGTTTGAACACCATATTTAACTTACATACAAATGCCTTCCCATGCGTTTCAAAATAAGTGTTATTTACGGGGGTTGAAAATCAAATAACTGAAGTCACTAGTAAAAATTTACTTCGGATTCAAAACTGAAGTAAGGAAGAAGTGTTGTCGTTGTCAAGAGATGATCATCGACGTATCATACAAAAATATCATACTAGATTAAATCAGGAATTAGTGGAAAAAATACTATTTTGGTGGAGTGTAGGGTGAATGGGAAAACAAAGTGAATGTATTCTTATATTCTTCCTTAACAAAGATTCAAAATTTGTTAGAGAAACCCGCAAATTTAATTTGTTGATGCTGTAAAGAACCGCCATAGTCGTTGTGTGTTTGTGGCATTGGGTTATTCATGTGTCTGCGAGAGAGAGTGAGACAGAAACGAGACCAAAAGAAACTAGTCGAATTTGACCTCAGCATATATTTTACAATTTTGAACCCTATGTAACTTTTTTATTTATGAATAAAACTGAGTACTTTAAAGACGAAAGTTTAATTATTTTTAAATGCCTTTATTATCGTTTCAAAATAAGTCCAAATAAGGGGGGTAGAAAAAGAGATAACAGAGGTCAATTATCGAATTTGACCTCGGAGTCAAAAATGGCCATTGGACGAAATATAGCCCTTTCCAAAACATGAACAACGGTATACATTCCGTTACGATCGGACTTCAAATAGCAACACAGGATAAAGAAAACTAAAAGGGCGGTATGTAGGGTGCACCAAAAAAATTTAAAAAAAAAAAATCTGAAATTGTCTTCGAATAATCTTCAAATCTAGGGGGTGACAAACGCAACTTTTTTTATGACCCTATCTAATGAGCATTATACTATGATCAACAATTTAACTTTAAATCCGGAAGGAGTCGACGATGTGATTCCGTACATCACCCTATCGGAGCGGAATGAAGCTTTGTACACACTGTGGTCAGATCTTTCAATGTTATCAATTCTGCCAAAATGCTGCCAATATACTGAAAAACAGATTGTTAGCAAAAGGTAAATTGTCAGTTCAGACGATTGCAAGAAAACCTTGCAATTTCATATATGTATTTACAATATATTTTGTAAATATTTATATGCAGGATTGCGAATAAAAATATTTTATAGACAGTGTGCCAATAAATAGTTTCTCTGACAATATTGTAAGACCCGACCACCGTGTGCACATAGCTTAAGAAGAAATATAATCAAGTTTTATAAACATTATTTTCTAATGATAATGATTTGTCCAACAATTTGTATTTTATAGCGGAGGTACATATATGTGAGGGCTATCTAAATCTGAAAAAAATGGCAAGGTTTGTACAATATTTTAAAGTGATTGGATATAAAAATACAGTTTCTGTAGCGCTAATAGGCTAATTCGGAAAGAAAATATATAAGGCCTATATCTAAATCTGAACCGATTTTGACCAATTTATTCCCAGGTGTAAAAGGGTCCTTATAGCCAAATTTCAGCAAGGTCGGTGTGAAAATAAGACCTTTACTTAACGACCAACTTTAAATGGACAGACAGACGGACTCGACACAGTGATCTACCGATACTGAGTCGATCGGTGTACTTTAAAGTGTGTCTAGCTCCAGTATTTTTGGATGTTGTGTTAAGTTCGTCCATACCGTATCCTATATACCATCCACTATGGATCGCATGTCAACTGTTTTATAAGCTCATATTACCAAATTTCCAACCGATTCGTTCTAATTTGTGATGTTTGTTGCGTTAAGAAGTAAATCTTGATATAGCCCCCTTTGTATGGGGGCTATATCAAAACATGGACCTACGATGACCGTTGTTCGTGTGAAGGGTTCTGGATACAAATAAACCCAAAATACCAATTTTCAACCCGATCAGTCGAAATTTGCAGTCTCTATGGCGTTAATAAGTCAAACCGGACAGATGCTATATATGGGGTTTTTAACAAAACATGGACCGATATTGCTAATTTTCAATACCAAGTTACATGCAGCTATGAGAGGTATCGGTACCGAATTTCACACATCTAGCTCAGTTATTGTAGAACTAACTTTGTACTAAAAGTATTTGCGAGTATAATTCATGTGGAGGTTTAATGTTTTGTGAAAAAGTTGACTTTGTAGCAAAAGGAGGACAAATCCAACATTTTTGAAAAAGGCGGGAGGACTTTAGTTAAAAAGGAGGACGTATGATAACCCTGGGTAGAAAGAGATTTCTTATAACATGAATGAACACTGCCAACTTTGGGGAAGCCCAGTTCAGATTTACATATAGCCCCCATATATATATATATATATATATATAAGGGGTGTTTTTTTACGATTTGTTAAAAAGGGGCCAACAATAGCAGTTTTGTGGGGGAGCTAGAGGGTTAATATGTTCCACAAAAATATTGGCCTTAATATTTTCTATAAAGTTGCTGAACGTACCCTATACCAAAAAAATATTTTTGTTACATAATAGTGAAATACTAACATTTTTGGGGTACAATTTGGTTTCTTGAGCTATTTAGGGTACTTAGACGCGATCAGATTGTATTGATATGTTCACAGAAGTAGTTCAGATTTACGTTGGCTACAATTTTGCCAAACATTGTTAGTGATAAATTATGAGTCCCTGAAAGTTATGCTGAAAAAAGTGAAAAAAAAGATATTTTTTTCTTTCACTTTATCGACAAAAAACTAACGGAAAAAAATTTTTTTCGGATAAAATTTTTTAAAACTTTGTTCAGCATATTCTTAGCTACATTATTGCCAATTATAGTTAAGCGATATCACCAAGTCTTAATTAGTTGTTGGACAAAAGCTGATGACACCTTTTTCGAGGGGCCCACTGATTTTCAGAAACTTTGGAGGCCAATAAAAAAAAATTGGTCACCAATTTCGCAAAACCGAGTATAGGGTTTATACTACCCGTTGATAGTAGAATCGAACAAAATTTTTTTCAAAAAGTGTTCATTTGTTGCATAGTGTTATTTAGGAAATTATTGTCATTTCTTTTTATTATGATAATATTGGTATGGTTCAATTATGTATGGAACAAAATATCGGCCAAATGACGATGGTCCAAATTTTCGATGACCCTGAAGCACAATTGAGGTTATATGCCGTTAATGTGCCGAATTATCTCATCCTTTAGCTCTTGAATTGTTGCTGAAAGAAGTCCAACGGTGTGAAATCACATGATCTTGGCGGGCAATTGACATCGCCACGACGTGAGATAACACGGCAATTGAATTTGTTGCGCAAAAGAGCCATTGTTTCGTTAGCTGCGTGGCAAGTGGCACCGTCCTGTTGAAACCACATATTGTCCACATCCATATCTTCCAATTCGGGCCACAAAAAGTTCGTTATCATATCACGATAGCGAACATCATTCACAGTAACTGTCTGACCGGCCTCATTTCGAAGAAGTATGGCCCTATGACGTCGCCAGCCCATAAGCTGCACCAAACGAACTGGGCGAGCATGTACAGTAGGGCTAGTCACTTTTTTGGAATATCAAATTGCTCTTGATATTACCGTGTAGGGCATGTAAAAATATGAAGAACTGCGCTTTTATTTTTTTAAAATTACACAAACCGAATTTTTAGTTTTGAATTTTTTCCTGATTTTTAAATTTGAGAAAAAAAATTATAATAAGTCTGCTAAATCGCGGATCTTAATTCACTTTGATATCGTGACCACGAATCTGCTTTTTAATCTAAAATTGGACATATAGTTTTTGAGATATGGCGCTTTTAAAATTTGCCAAATATATATATTTTTATACCCTCACTTTAGTGTGACGAGGGTATATATCAGTTGCTACGGAAAAAAGTGTAACACGTCGAAGGAGTGACCTAAGACCCCAAGTATGTTCGGAGGAAATCCGTTTTGGGTCATTTTAAGTCGAATGAGCAATGTCCGTCCGTCTGTCTGTCTGTCTGTCTGTGTGTCTGCTGGCTGGTGCGCACGATAACTCTCGAAAGGAGTAACCGATTGACCTCAAATTTGGTATGTGGTAATATTTTTTTCTATCTCCGGCTAAGTTCGAAGATGGGCCATATTGGTCCACTCCTTCTAGTACCTCCCCCACAAAGGGTTACAATGTTGTGAAATAAGGAGGGATATACCCTCACTTTAGTGTGACGAGGGTATATATCATTTGCTACGGAAAAAAGTGTAACACATCGAAGGAGTGACCTAACACCCCAAGTATGTTCGGCGGAAATCCGTTCTGGGTCATTTTAAGTCGAATGAGCAATGTCCGTCCGTCTGTCTGTCTGTCTGTCTGTCTGTCTGTCTGTCTGCCTGTCTGTCTGTCTGTCTGCTGGCTGGTGCGCACGATAACTCTCGAAAGGAGTAACCGATTGACTTCAAATTTGGTATGTGGTAATATTTTTTTCTATCTCCGGCTAAGTTCGAAGATGGACCATATTGGTCCACTCCTTCTAGTACCTCCCCCACAAAGGGTTAAAATGTTGTGAAATATTGATTCTTTAATAACTATTATACTACTTATTCGAAACTTCTGAAATTCCACACATAGTATTAGTTTGTTAGTCGCTATCAACTTGAGGAAAATGGGCGAAATTGCCACTCCCCTTTTGGTACCTCCCACACAAATGCACCATTTTGCACTAAAAGTTAAAAGCTTATAACATTAATACCAGTGTTTAGAAATACTTGCAATTTTGTACAGTGTAATGCTTTTATAGTGCGTACAGTCCAGTGAAAAATGGGCGTCATTGCCGCGCCCCTTTTGGTACCTCCCACACAAATGCACCATTTTGCACCAAAAGTTAACAGTTAATAACATTAATATCCGTGTATAAAGTTACTTGAAATTTTGTACAGTGTAATGCTTTTATAATGCATATAGTCCAGTGAAAAATGAGTGTTATCACCACGCCCCTTTTTGTACCTCCCACACAAAATGGCCAAATTATACCATAATTTAATATATCAACGTTAATATACCACTCCATATAAACGGATACAATTCGGCACAGTGCAATGTATTTAAAGTATCTACTGTTCGGCGAAATATAGGTGTATTTCTTAAACCTCTTCTGGTACCTCCCACAAAAACTGACAGAAAAATTTGTGTAATATTCAATATTACATTACTCACAAAGTGAGGGTATACCTTAGTCGGTTTACCCGACTGAAACTTTCTTACTTGTTTGTTAAATTTTTAAATCAGAACATTATACACTGATAGAAAAAGCTTCGTCATGACGACGAATTTGTACATCATCACGATTATTTTTTCGTCAAAAGTCAGCTAACGTACGGAATAATCCTCTTAATGAATTTGTTCGTCACCATGACGAATTTCTGTTTCCAAAAACGTTCGTCCTCAGGATGATCCATTCATCACCACGACGAACCCCATTCATCATCATGACGAACCCCATTCATCATCACGACGAATAGCATTAATCACCACGACGAACTCTATTCATCACCATGCTGAACTCCATTCATCACCACGACGAATTCCATTCGTCAACACGACGAATACCATTCATCATCACGACGAATTCCATTCATTATCACGACGAATCCCATTCATCACCACGACGAATTCATGCCCACGACTATTTAAATTTTAAAAATTCCAATAAATTTTCTTCTAGTTTTAAACCATTTAAAATGGTATGGAAAATAAAATTATTTGACTGCATGGCTAGGTTCAGTTGTGAATATTCGTTTCGAGACGCAGTTCTTATCAGGTAAGGCTGAAATCAAACAAACGAGAAGTATTCATTACTTCTGCTATTTTAAATCAAAAATAATCACATCAAGTAATGTATTTGCCAACAGACCACTAGCACAAATGTTTCACACTTATACAGCTTGTCGAGCTGCATGTACGAGTATGCATGTGTTTGATGTTTTGTTAAACAAACATCAGTTACGCCGTGCCAGTGCGGTTTGTTTGAACCAATCGGTGCTGCGTGGAACACACACGTGGACGAACATAACAACGTTGCATGTCTTATTTTGTTTTGCTGTAGAAGTTGACGTTGCCGTAAAGGGCGAATAAGTCGATCGTTCTCATGATGAATGGATAATCTTATTGACGAACGGTGTTCGTCATTAATTATTAAATTTTTTAAATTGATCTTTTACAACAAATTATTTAACTAAGGTAATCAGAACGCATATAGAACAGTACATTTAAACAGAAACTATAATATGATTGCTTCGTTTGATCATATTTTCAGCAAAATGGCCAAATAAATCTTTTCGTCGTGGGAATGAAACCTTATCGTTCTCTCGACGAATTTCGAAATCACCAAAAACATGACTTGATGATCGTGTTCGTTCTATTGACGTACAAAAACATCGCATGTACGAAACTTTTCGTCACCAGTACGAAGATATATTGACGAAACTGATTCGTCATGCTGACGAACGGTTTTTCTATCAGTGTACTCAGCGTGCCTCAAGCTGTAGAAAGTTGGCCAAGATTGACTCCAAAACGGCTAATGAGGTTTTTTTCAGAATCATTCGACCATGAAGAGATGAAAATCGGATCTGCTTGCTTCTCAGCTTGCCTCAAGCTGTAGAAAGTTGGCCTAGATTGACTCCAAAACGGCTTTTGGAGAGTAATCGCGAAATAAGTATTTTTAGCCAAAGAGACAAATTTAATTACTTTGTTTTTGTAAAGGAAATCGCAGAGATTTAGAAATGTAACATAATTTTCTTTTAAATATGAGCATTTCTAAAATGTTTTGTTGTTTTCGCGATATTTGCAATATTATTACAATCCACACTTCTTTGATGACTTTCTCCTAAGGGATGACCGTACGCGTGATAATTGCATTATATAGTAAAATAATTCTGAAATTAAATACTTTTTTGTTCTAAAATTATTTATAGCGGGATGTTTATCGCGAAAATATTGATAATGATATATTCCTCAGAGACCATAGAATGCAAATCTACTTTATTAAATTCTCTATAAAATTTTTGTAAACATTTGACGGTGAAAATCGGATTTATGGATTCCAAAAAAATTCGCAATGTACTGATATTAATATCGCGGACAAAACTAAATATCTTAGAAATACTCTTATTTACAGTACTAAATTTCTGCGATTTTCCTTACAAAACAATGTAATGTACTAATTAAATTTGTCTCTTTGGGTAAAAAATACTGTTTTCGCGATAACTCCCCGAAAGGAAGAAGATCCGATTTTTATCTCTTCTTAGTCGAATGGAGAGGATGATTGTAAAGAAAACTTCATTTGCCGTTTTTGGCGTCAATCAAGGCCAACTCCCGCTTGAGGCACGCTGTTTATAACGTTCTGATATGGAACTTTGACAACAAAAAATTGTCATAAACAGTTTTCCAAATAGCGCCATTTAATAGTTTGTTGTGTGGTGATCACGAATCTGCTCTTTCATCTAGAATCTGTCATATAGTTTTGGAGATATAGGGGTTTTGCACATTAAAAAAAAATATATATACAAGGTGGCGCAAAAGTAATCCTCCTATCAGATAATAAAATGCTATAAATTTTGCGATTGGCCCCTAATGTCAGTTCTGTTTTGACATTTGTGTAGTAAACACATGCGAAATACACGTTAATAAACAATGTTACGCTACACTGCTCCAGAACGCGGAATATTGCTGACTATTTATTTGACCAATAATCGGTCGTTGACTTTGGCACAACGTGAATTTCGTCGCAGATTTCCTGGCCGTCCAACGCCTACTGGTGAAACACTGCGACGTTTAGCCGCTCGCCTCGAAGAGACTGACACAACACGAGATGCAGCCAGGAGTGGCAGACCCCGGAGTAGCCGTTCTGCAGAGAATATTGTTGCTGTAGCCGAGGATGTCATGGAAGCGCCGTCGACATCGACCAGACGACGTGCCACGCAAATGGGTATCAGTCGACGGTCTCTACAGCGAATTTTGGTACAAGATTTGAAGATGTTTCCGTACAAAGTCCAGACGGTGCATCAGCTGTTAGCTGCTGACCGCCAATCGCGTCTAACATACGCTCAAGCCATCCTTAATCACCAGCAAGAGGAAGATGATTTTTCATCAAAATTAATCATGAGGCCCATTTCCATCTTAGCGGGTACGTAAATAAGCAAAATTTACGCTTCTGGGGCACTGAAAATCCGCGTGAGCCATTACACCCGCTCAAGGTTACTGTATGGTGTGCTGCTTTCGCTGGAGGAGTCATCGGACCTTTTTTCTTCGAAGACGTCGCGGGCCAAACGGTTACTGTGAATGGTGAGCGCTACAGAGCAATGATCAACGAGTTCTTTTTGCCGCAACTTGATGAATTGGGATTGGAAAACATGTGGTTCCAACAGGACGGTTCAACGGCACACACTGCACGTGCCACAACCGATATTCTGAGGGATGTATTTCCCGGGCGCCTAATCTCCCGTTTTGGCGATTTGCACTGGCCAGCAAGATCGCCTGATTTGACCGCTCCAGACTTCTTTTTGTGGGGCTTTTTGAAGTCGCGGGTTTATGTCAACAAGCCTCAGACTCTTGCAGCTCTTAAAGACAATATCCGTCAAGAATGTGAGGACCTATCGCCGGAAGTTTTGGCCAAAGTGATGGAAAATGCCATAAAAAGGGCTCAAATGACAATCAACTGTGGCGGCGGCCATTTACATGACATCATATTCTCGACTTGATGTAAAAAAAATTAAAAGACCAAATAAAAATAATCCACAAGAAGAATCAAAGTTTTTAATTTTTTTTTTAAATTACAGCCAAAAAACATCGAAAGGTTACTTTTGCGCCACCTTGTATTTGGCAAATTTTAAAAGCGCCATCTCTCAAAAAAATATTTTGCAAATTTTAAAACCGCCGTATCTCAAAAACTGTATGACCAATTTTATGCCAAAAAGCAGACTCGTGATCACGACATCAAAGTGAACTAAGATCCGTGACTCAAATTTGAAAAATCAGGAAAAAATCAAAACCAAAAAATTCGGTTTCGAGCGTCTGTAATTGCATTCGGTGCGGAAGGTTTTTAATCGCAAAGTAAAAAAAAATATTTATTTGTAATTAGTTCAACATCCCCGACATCGTAGTAGCATTTGCCGCACAAAAATGTGACTAACCCTAATGTACAGGTGTTTTCACATCTCCTACCGACCCGGTTTGCTGAAATTTGCGCACAATTCTCCCGATTGTGGACACATTTGGTCGATTATGCTGATCGAAAAACATCACGAAGTGCACGAAATACATTTTGATTTGAACGCCCATTTTCGTAAAAGGCTTAAAAAACTTTAACTCGTTGCTCGATTGTGTATCTTTCCATGGTTTAAATTGTGTTAGTCTGATATTGAGAAATGTCAAATGAAATGCAGAAAAAAACTGGACGTTTAGGTGTGGTTCACATTCAACATCGGTCCTTTCAATTTAACCACCCTTTACTACAGAAGCGATTTTTTAGCGTGTATTAATCAAGAAAGTCGCCATGAACACCTTTGTTTATCTCAAACCCCAAACCTTTAATAGTTCTCAAAAAAGACAACGCATTTTATGAAAACTCATCTCGTACATATTATTTAGGTGGTATAATAACAAAATTAATATACCCTCATCCTGCGAATATTTATACTTGGTCCGATGGCCTAGTCTCCGTTATTTGCAACTTTTAAAAATTGCCCTTGCCCACACTATTCGCAAATGTTATCTTTCTTTTAACAGTCAATTGAAAATTGTTGACAGACCATAAACCATTCCAGGTAATATATTTTGCCTTCTTTCTAAAAGCTATCTAGCAAAAGTTGGCCCAAATCGCAACAAATCCTGGCACTCGTTTCTCGTTTGTTTACCTTCTTGCATTTTTATGGTCGATGTATATTCAAATGAGGCACCTCAATACGGCTAATAAACAGTCTTGAAATAAGCATTACTGGGGAAACCGCGGAAGAATGAGAATAACAGATAGAGCGAAGGTGGAAGTCAAATAAAAACGAAACATGCAAATTGTGTTTATTTTTAGATAGTAGTGTCCTTGCCCCCACCAGCCTTTTTGGGAGATTTACGAACACGTGCTTGCTATAAATGAGAACAAGAGAAAGAGAGAAAAATAAAGTAACATAATAATAATAAAAAGCACGAATTGGATTTTGCGCATTCCAATTCCATTTAATGATAAGAAAAATTGTTTATGTTAAGAACATTGTAACAGAAATGTCAGATTGTAACATTGTAACAGAAATTTCACATTTACAATTTAAGTTTGTAAATGTTAATCTTTTCACAATGGATATACCTTTTTTTGGTGGATAAGTCAGCCGTGGATCGAACTGAATCACAGCCGTACATATTTTTTAATTTTTTCCTTCGAAGTGATCGCAGAAAATGTAAAAAAACGAGATCAGTGTTAATTTTAGCATTTATCAGTGCACAGATGTCTTTAGTAAAATTACACTGGTCGACACGACTTTTGGGTCTGGCTTCTAAGTGTCAAATTTTGATTTCCTTTTAGTTGCGTTTGCTTTTTTTTAGAAAATAGAGCAAATTTTCGAATTTCGAGAGAAATGAAAACTTTTTAAATTATGCATCGATTTTCATCGGAATGGTCTTATGTTATTCTTGACCGATCAGACTTTACGATAAAATTTAAAAATATAACAATTGTGCGTTATTAGATGTTTAAAAAAATATGATTTTTGCGCAATATTTTGTAGGATATCGTCGAAACCGTTGAACTAATAGAAAATGTAGAGCGCCCCAGTAGGCGAGTTGGTAGCGTACTCGCCTATGAGTTTGGGGGTCGTGGGTTCGATTCCCACCAGAGGCTCTGGTCTGTCGCTGCAAAATTCAGCCATATGGTCTTTGTAACCCGGCCTTTCCCTGGACCTTACAATTAGAATATAAATTTACTTTGTATTGTAATTCATATAAATAAATAAATAAAAATAGAAAATGGTATTGTATGAAGTAGAAGGCTACTTAATTTTCATATGTTTTAAAACTCTCCTGAACTAATATGGATAAGTGTTTCTCTAGTTATGCTATAATATGTGATTCAACCTCATTTTTTTCTTGGCCAAAAGGGTTGTATCTTTAAATTCTCGCAATAAATCGCGATATTGAAAAAATGGAGAGACTGAACCACATATGGCACACCAATTACACTATGCAACAACATTTTTGTCTGGTGCAATTAGGTGTCACAAACACGAAAAAAATATTAAAAAAACATTTTATGGTAATTTTTTTTTTAATTTTTTTTTTAATTCCAGCTTTCATGGAATTTACAGTCAGTATTTGGACCATCATTTTTCAAGTATAACCTTGATTGTAAGCCGTGTTATGCCTCAAATTAAAGGGAATTATGAGGGCTACATATGCTGTAAATATCGCTTTCACGTAGAATCTTTGGATTAGTAACAGTCGTCAAAAATATGAGAAAAAAAGATTTTAAAAATAAAAAACAATTTTTCCTGGTACAAGGCAGTATGCCAACGAAGAAAACACTGTAGATTTGAAAAAAATCTATGGATAGATGTAAAAGTTATGAGCCATTTTGTAAATGTTAGGGAAATTCAAAAAAATCTTGTTTAATATTTTTCGTTTTTAAATTATGTTTTTGCTTATATTGAATTCGCCATATGTGAGAGAGACGTATAAGAGACATTGCACTTGCATTTTATTTTATGAGGATTGATGTCAGACATTATAAAATTATAGAGAGGACGAGGTTTTATGGCCGTCCGTAACCCTCCATAAAACATGATATGCAATGTGAGAGCTATATTGGATGATATCCGCTCAGATAGAGGGTAATTCAACAATATTTGTAGTTTTTTATTTATGAGGTTTCCATTGAGTTACGCCTTTTAGGGGCATGGGCATCCCAGTCTTATATACAGATAGTAAAATTATATGTACGCAATACAAAGTAGTACGCGGCAGTCTTGTAAATATTAGGTGTCTACTTTCGAAGCAAACTATATGTCAGCTACAGGTACTGCACCTTATGAACCTTATATCCGGAATTTATGAATGCAATTTCTTATTAATAAATTAGTGTAATTCAGCGCCTTAAAGAGATAAGCCGATTTTCTGAAAATTATTACAAACTTAAATTTCGAAGTATGATTAAAAGACAAAGAACTTTACAATGTGTAAATGATCCCGACAATTTCTGTTACATCTGCGGATAATATGTAATTAAACGTGTATATAGACGTGCGTTTAGTAAAATAATAAAAGAACAAGTAAGAAAGTTTCAGTCGGGTAAACCGACTAAGGTATACCCTCACTTTGTGAGTAATGTAATATATAACATTACACCAATAAATCTGTCAATTTGTGTGGGAGGTACCAGAAGGGGTTTTCCAAATACACATATTTTTCGGTAAACAGTACATTCTTAAATACATTGCATTGTGCTGAACTATAAGCGTTTATGTGCACTGGTATATTAAAGTTACGAGCTATGTAATTTTGGTATGAGTTGGTCATTTTGTGTGGGAGGTACAAAAAGGGGCGGGGTGATAACGCCCACTTTTTACAGGACTATAGGCACTATAACAGCATTACACTGTACAAAATTTCAAGTATTTGTATGCACTGGTATTAAAGTTACAAGCCGTTTACTTTTGGTACGAAACGGTCCATTTGTGTGGGAGGTACCAAAAGGGGCTGTACAATAATGCCCATTTTTTACCAGACTATAGGCGCTACAAAAACATTATACTGTAGAAAATTTCAAGCATTTTTATGCACTTGTATTAAAGTTATAAGCAGTTAAATTTTGATGCAAAATGGTCCATTTGTGTGGGAGGTACCAAAACGGGCATGTCAACTTCACCCATTTTTCTCGAGTTAATAGCGACTAATATACTAATATTATGTGCAGAATTTCAAAAGATTCGAATAAGTAGTATAGAAGTTATTAAAGAATCAATATTTCACTAAATTTTAACCCTTTGTGTGGGAGGTACCAGAAGGAGTAGACCAATATGGCCCATCTTCGAACTCATCCGGAGATAGATCAAAATATTACCACATACCAAATTTGAAGTCAATCGGTTACTCCTATCGAGAGTAATCGTGCGCACCAGCCAGCAGACACACAGACAGACAGACAGACAGGCAGACAGACAGACAGACAGACAGACAGACAGACAGACAGACGGACGGACATTGCTCATTCGACTTAAAATGACCCAAAACGGATTTCCTCCGAACATACTTAGGGTCTTAGATCACTCCTTCGATGTGTTACACTTTTTTCCGTAGCAAATGATATATACCCTCGTCACACTAAAGTGAGGGTATAAATATATGTGTAATATTTTTGTATACGAGTTAAAAATATGAACGAACCGTGGACACCTAGTATTTTGTGTAATTCGTGCCATGTAAATCTTACTCGATGGACTAGTGGAAGAATGCGGTAAGTACTTTAAAATTAATGTATTACAATGTTTTGTGGAATAAAACGTTTTAATTATACCCTCACTTTAGTGTGACGAGGGTATATATCATTTGCTACGGAAAAATGTGTAACACGTCGAAGGAGTGACCTAAGACCCCAAGTATGTTCGGAGAAAATCCGTTTTGGGTCATTTTTAGTCGAATGAGCAATGTCCGTCCGTCTGTCTGTCTGTCTGTCTGTCTGTCTGTCTGTCTGTCTGTCTGTCTGTCTGTCTGTGTGTCTGCTGGCTGGTGCGCACGATAACTCTCGAAAGGAGTAACCGATTGACCTCAAATTTGGTATGTGGTAATATTTTTTTCTATCTCCGGCTAAGTTCGAAGATGGGCCATATTGGTCCACTCCTTCTAGTACCTCCCCCACAAAGGGTTAAAATGTTGTGAAATATTGATTCTTTAATAACTGCTATACTACTTATTCGAATCTTTTGAAATTCCACACATAGTATTAGCTTATTAGTCGTTATCAACTCGAGAAAAATGGGCGAAGTCGCCATGTCCCTTTTGGTACCTCCCACACAAATGCACCATTTTGCACCAAAAGTTAACAGCTTATAACATTAATAACAGTGTATAAAAATACTTGAAATTTTGTACAGTATTATGCTTTTATATTGCCTACAGTCCAGGGAAAAATGGGTGTTGTTGTCACGCCCCTTTTGGTACCTCCCACACAAAGGTACCTTTTTGCACCAAAAGTTAACAGCTTATAACATTAAAACCAGTGTATAAAAATACTTGAAATTTTGTACAGTGTAATGTTTTTATAGTGTCTATAGCCCTGTGAAAAATGGGCGTTATTGCCACGCCCCTCTTTGTACCTCCCACACAAAATGCCCAAATCATACCACAATTTAATGTCTAATAACGTTTATACCAGTGCACATAAATGCTTATAAGTCGGCACAGTGCAATGAATTTAAAGTATCTAATGTTCTGCAAAAAAAAGGTGTATTTGATAAACCCCTTCTGGTACCTCCCACACAAATTGACAGAATAATTCGAGTAATATTCAACATTACATTACTCACAAAGTGAGGGTATACCTTAGTCGGTTTACCCGACTGAAACTTTCTTACTTGTTTTAGACTTCACTTGAAATTTGGAATGCCAATGATTTGGAGACAACCATTCATTCACGATACGGTCTGCTTTTTTTGTCTAAGTTAATAGATTGGAGTAGGAAGTGTCCAAGTACAGCTAACAGCCTAATAACGGAAACATCATAAAGTTCAACTGAGTACTCAACTCTGAGCGATTCAAGTTTGAGTTAGAAGTCATCGCTTTTAACTCAGTTTCAACTCATTGATCTAGTGAGAGATTTGGAACTGACCAAATATAAGGCAGAACTACTTGCATCTGGGATGAAACAGTACAATATTTTGGCCCCAGATGTTAACATATCATATTATAGAATCCCTGATATACCTTACAAACAATTTTATACAACTGTGGATAACAGATGTTTTTGCAAGGACATTCCCGGATTGTTCGAGAAACTTAATCAAACATACAATTCAAAGGAATGGCGGTTACTTGTTGACACCAGTACATAAAGTTTGAAAGCAGTACTTTTACACAACGGAAATCAGAAACCGTCGATTCCCATTGCTCATACTGTCAACACTAAGGAATCATACGAAACAATGGCTAAATTGATAAAATACATAAAATATGAACATGACTGGAAAATTTGTTGCGATTTAAAAGTAGTTGGTATATTATGCCTCTGGAATAGCCGATATTTTGCCACAACTGCATATTAAGCTGGGGCTCTTTAAAAATTTTGTAAAAGCCTTAAGGAAAGATGGCAATTCACTCTCATATTTAAAAAGTTTATTTAAAAGTCTTTCTTTACAAAAAATCGAAGAAGGAGTTTTTGGTGGGCCTAAAATAAGGAAGCTGATGAAAGATGTAAATTTCGAATCATATTTGACGTCGGATGAAATTGCAGCATCCAATCTTTTTGAATCCAATAAAAACCCGCAATATGAAACAATGATTAATGATTTGTTAAAAAATTATGAAAAAATTGGGTAGAAATACATTTTTCTATATTTATGTATATAACACATGTGTATGTATTCTTCTTACTTATTTTTCGCTTTATGTATTCCAACAGGTGTAAATATGTCCCTCAAAATGCATTTCTTGCATTCTCATTTAAACTTTTTCCCCGAGAATCTTGGCGACGTAAGTGACGAACATGGCGAAAGGTTTCACCAACAATTGAAGTCCATCGAGCGGCTTTACCATGGTAAATTATGGGAGATTATATTTGGTTCCTCATTAGAGAAACCGATTCCGAAATCTACAAACGTAAACAAAGAACTCACAATTACTTCTAATGAAACTTGTTCATGTAAATAAACTCAAATGTTCGAGTACATAATATAAATAAAAGTAATAAATAAAATCGCTATTTAAACAGAAATTTAAAAGAAAAAATATTTTTCGAAATTCTCTTACCTCTACCAAAAGGTCTATAATTTCTAAATTTTTTCAAAAAGGCATTATTTTCTTCGCTAGAATGCAAGTTTTAAGAAAATAAAATACAATATTTTTTTTCGAATTTTTTTATATTTTTTATGTTTTTTCGCCCCATGATTTTTTATTTTTTTAAATCTATCTTTTCGAATTTGTTTAATGGCTGTTACTAAACCACTGTTTCTAAGTGAAAGAGGTATTTCCAACATTGGCAGCCCACATTAAGAGCTTCAATTTAACGTATAAGTGGACCTTATCGGGCATATACTCCAAAAATTATAGTGCAAATACTAAGGGTATCTTCGACGATAATAGTATTTTTAATAAAAAAATGTATCCATAACAAAATTTTTGGTTTTGATTTTATATAACAGTATGCCACAATCTATACAAAAAAATAATCTTTAGGTTAGGAGTCCATTTTTTCAAAGAAAAATAGTTGTACACAAGTAAAACAGTCAATGTTTGCTTCAAATATTTGAAAAATATGTTCCTCGCCTCATTTCAATCAAAGTCATCGTAGACGCCAAATTATTTATTCACGTTTTAGATGCCCATTTATTAATTTTTGAAAAAATATACATAAAACAATGCTCTATAAAAGTATTCGTCAAACGATCTTAATGCAGACGGTTGTGCACTGATTTGTTCTAAGACTAAGGGCCTGTTTCTGTAAAAATTGTAGTCTACGGCAAACGATTATTCCGAGAAATATATAAGTCACAGCAGTTTATAATTCATTGTGTCTATAGGAAATCACGCAAAAAGCTCGTACCTAAAATATTTCTAACCTGTCGTTTATAGAATTCAAGTAATAGTTGAGTGATTTTTGATCGTTCGCCGTAGACGAACGAAAATAAGTTACAGAAACAGGCCATAACACTGATATTATTTTTGAACTTCCTAAGTACTAGAAGAAGTGGACCACTATGGCCCATCTTCGAACTTACTTCTCTTGCGAGTTATAGAGCGCACCAACCATCCAGACAGATGGACGGACGGACATAGCTTAAATGACTTTAAATGTCTTAAAACGGATTTCCGCCGAACATACTTTGGATCTCAGGACACTTCTTCGACGTGTTACACTTTTGGCTCGTAGCAAATGATATAAGTATACCCTCACCGACTAAAGTGGGGGTACAACTAACTGTTTCTGTGGCCCTTCCTCCTCACAATTGGCTGTTATCCAAAAGTATTTGTCTTTTGTTTCAGCACACATGAACTGTTAATAATATAAGCAAATGTTTTACCCTAGACTAATCTTAATATTAACAGCAAACAGCACTGTTAGCTTAGCATCAGGATTCTAGACTGCTCCTTGCTGCTCTCTGAGTAACTACCGGCAATTTGTTTTGGTTATAAATGCGCCTCATAGAATGATTTCGATGAATTCAGTTGTCGGCAAATCTTACAGTGAGCTACACCGTATCTGCTTCTACAGAGTTCGCTTATTCGCTTTCGACATTACCGGATAATTTGCTGTCTTTGTGTATTTAAATTAGGAAAAATAAAATATTTTCCCTTTGATATTTACTTTATTGAAGAAAATCGGTTAAGATTTAGCTATAGCTCCCATATATATGTTTCGTCCGATTTGGCTATTTAGTCCTATAAAAGCTGTATTTTACATCCGATCGTTTTGAAATTTAGAGTGGTAGAGTTTCTTGATCCATGAACCAACATTGCCGAATTTGAAGAAAATCGGTTAAGATTTAGCTATAGCTCCCATATATATGTTTCGTCCGATTTGGTCCTTTAGTCCTATAGAAGCTGTATTTTACATCCGATCGTTTTGAAATTTAGAGTGGTAGAGTTTCTTGATCCATGAACCAACATTGCCGAATTTGAAGAAAATCGGTTAAGATTTAGCTATAGCTCCCATATATATGTTTCGTCCGATTTTGCTCTTTAGTCCTGAAGAAGCTGTATTTTACATCCAATCATTTTGAAATTTGGAATGGTAGAGTTTCTTGATCCATGAACCAACACTACCGAATTTGAAGAAAATCGGTTAAGATTTAACTATAGCTCCCATATATATGTTTCGTCCGATTTGGCTATTTAGTCCTATAAAAGCTGTATTTTACATCCAATCGTTTTGAAATTTAGAATGGTACAGTTTCTTGATCCATGAACCAACACTGCCGAATTTGAAGAAAATCGGTTAAGATTTAGCTATAGCTCCCATATATATGTTTCGTCCGATTTGGCTATTTAGTCCTATAAAAGCTGTATTTTACATCCAATCGTTTTGAAATTTAGAATGGTAGAGTTTCTTGATTCATGAACCAACATTGCCGAATTTGAAGAAATTCGGTAAAGATTTAGCTATAGCTCCCATATATATGTTTCATCCGATTTGGATCTTTAGATCCAATCGTTTTTATACCCTACACCACACTGTGTTACAGGGTATTATTTAAGTATAAAATGTCCCAAAAGTAAATTTATGTAAACAATTTATACATGAATTACAAAATATATATATCAGAGTTATTCAATATTACGAGAGTGGTGTAGGGTATTATATAGTCGGTACCGCCCGACTTTAGCCTTTCCTTACTGGTTTTTTAATTTTTTTGGACAAAAATAGTCAATATATAAATATTTAATAAAATTGGTTCAATGTAGAAAATAATATTTAGTGATTTATGTTTCTATTAATGTTTATAATTTTTTATCAATTAATATTTTCATGGGTGATTATTTTTTGTTCCTGAAGATTTGCGTCACTCCACTGTCAAATCCTATATTCCGTAAAATTTAAAATTACAAACCATTCTGGATTTCCAATAATTAAAATTATAAAGAGTATTAAATCTACTACATATACTTGAGCTTAGTTTTGCGCCAACAATATTAATAAAATGATGATGAAAGTCGCGCTTTTTTGTGCTTTTTAACTTGTTTTTGGACTGCAAGTATTTAAACCGAAATTATATAGACATGACAGGGGCATGACGATTAACAAGGGGACTATAAAGGGCGACTACTAGGAACCCCGATCTGATGACATATATGTAGATAGATATAACACCTCAAGAAGAAAAATGAACGGGCAATAAATCGAAAACATGCTTAGTTATCGAGTTATCGGATAATCGAGTTTAAAAAATCAACAAAAAACATTAATTTTTCTAATGACATATTTGTAACGAGCACCTCAAAATAAGACGAAAAACTAACGGACATTTTATCGATATCTTGCCGAGTTATCTTATTTTTTTAAAAACTTTAACGTCTGACAACTCGATAACTAAACGAGATATCGATAAAATGCACGTAATTGTTCTTCTTTTTTGAGGTGCTCTATCCAAATATGTCATCAGATCGAGGAACCTCGGATATTATACTCTCCTGTCATTATCCTGGGGGCTATATTTGCAAAAATTTCGAGGTTCCCTACTTTTTGAAAGAACAGAAAATTTAAATTGAATGGGGAATGTTTATTATCATTTGAAAGAACATTTATTTTTTGAAGATTATGTCTATCAAATGTTGGTCGCGGCTACGTCTCAGATGGTCCATCCGTTGAGTCCAATTTTCGATGACTCGTTCGAGCATTTCGACTGGTAACTGGCGAATGACACGCGTAAACGTTGTTCAGGCGTAAGTCTTTCCATGATGAAATGCCAAACAATACTTAACAAAAAATAACATGACAGTATGACACGACTCACACGTGATCTGTCAAAGGAAGGCTATTGAAAAAAGTATCTCTACTTGGATCACCCTATATATGCCTATCTGAAGCACAGGCAAATCCCGGTATAACGAACGATATATTGTCAGACCAATTCGTTATATCGCGAAGTTTTTTAGATGTGTTTGTTTCGTTGGATTTTAAACATAACATTTAATTAATTTTACGATTATACAAATTCTTTGGCTTTAACATACAAAATGGCATAGATTTGTGAAGTTGTGTTCTACTGGAACATCAAGAAACCACTCGTAGTTTCTTTTCCATCTGTGAAAAAATACTTTTTCAGCAAAATTTTGTAGAAAAAATATTTTCATTGAATAATTTTATTACGAATCCTACCTTTTCAAATAAATTTTGTATAAAAATACTTTTTCAATGAAATTTTGTATAAAAAATACATTTCAAGGAAATTTTCTGGAAAAATTTAATTTTGAAGGGGAAATTTTCTAGACAAATTCAATTAAAAACCAGTAAGGAAAGGCTAAAGTCGGGCGGTGCCGATTATATAATACCCTACACCACTCTCGTAATATTGAATAACTCTGATATATAAATTTTGTAATTCATGTATAAATTGTTTACATAAATTTACTTTTGAGACATTTTATACTTAAATAATACCCTGTACCACAGTGTGGTGTATGGTATAAAAACGATTCGATCTAAAGAGCCAAATCGGATGAAACATATATATGGGAGCTATAGCTAAATCTTAACCGATTTTCTTCAAATTCGGCAATGTTGGTTCATGGATCAAGAAACTCTACCGTTCTAAATTTCAAAACGATTGGATGTAAAATACAGCTTCTACAGAACTAAAGGGCCAAATCGGAAGAAACATATATATGGGAGCTATAACTACATCTTAACCGATTTTCTTCAAATTCGGTAGTGTCGGTTCATGGATCAAGAAACTCTACCATTCTAAATTTAGAAACGATTGGATGTAAAATACAGCTTCTACAGGACTAAAGAGCAAAATCGGACGAAACACATATATGGGAGCTATAGCTAAATCTTAACCGATTTTCTTCAAATTCGGTAGTGTTGGTTCATGGATCAAGAAACTCTACCATTCTAAATTTCAAAACGATCGGATGTAAAATACAGCTTCTATAGGACTAAAGGGCCAAATCGGAAGAAAAATATATTTATGGGAGCTATAGCTAAATCTTAACCGATTTTCTTCAAATTCGGTAGTGTTGGTTCATGGATCAAGAAACTCTACCATTCTAAATTTCAAAATGATTGGATGTAAAATACAGCTTCTACAGGGCTAAAGAGCAAAATCGGACGAAACATATATATGGGAGCTATAGCTAAATCTTAACCGATTTTCTTCAAATTCGGTAGTGTTGGTTCATGGATCAAGAAACTCTACCATTCTAAATTTCAAAATGATTGGATGTAAAATACAGCTTCTACAGGGCTAAAGAGCAAAATCGGACGAAACATATATATGGGAGCTATAGCTAAATCTTAACCGATTTTCTTCAAATTCGGCAATGTTGATTCATGGATCAAGAAACTCTACCATTCTAAATTTCAAAACGATCGGATGTAAAATACAGCTTCTATAGGACTAAAGGACCAAATCGGACGAAAGATATATATGGGAGCTATATCTAAATCTGAACCGATTTTAACCAAATTCAATAGCGATCTTAACAGCTGCGAAATACTCTAAACTGCAAAATTCCAGAACGATCGGAGTGAAATTGCGACCTGTAGTCGACGAACAACATTACATGGACAGACGGACGGACGGAAAGACATGGTTAAATCGACTCAGCTAGTGATTTTGAGTCGATTGGTATACTTTAACGTGGGTCTAGCTGTGTTATTTTCAGGTGTTACAAACATCTGCCGTGAAACAAACTTATAATACCCTGTACCACAGTGTGGTGTAGGGTATAAATATTATTATTTTATTTATATGAATTACAAAACAAAGTAAATTTATATTCAAATTTTACGGTCCAGGGCAAAGCCGGCTTACAAAAACCATGTGGCTAGATTTTGCAGCGACAGACAAGAGCCTATGGTTGGAATCGAAACCACCAGCCCCAAACTCATAGCAGAGCCACTGGGGAAATGCGATTTTATACAACTTCGGATTTTTATGCCTGGACTTAAATTTAAAATAAAATCAAATAAGATTTTTGTTTAATTCTAATAACACTGTACAACAATTTCGATTTTTTTCCAAAACAACGGAGTTTGATAATGGATTTGGGTAGAGGAGGCAAAAAAGATATACGTGTATCGGCGTTTTGAAAGATAACATCGGATTTTTTTGCGGAACATAATAACCTTTTAGCTCCCCCACAAAACAGTAATTTTAGGCTCTATTTTAATAAATCATAAGAAACACCCTTAAAAATGGCGAGGACGAGGATGAAATGTTCTACAAAAATTTTGTTTCTCGATTTATTATTATTTTATTAAATTATGTTTTTATTGTCCTATTTGATTGCTTTCTCACTCTTTACAGGTAAGACGTTGCAGAAACATACGACTCAAAGCGAAAGCCACAACAAGCAATAAAGATGACTGTAAGATTTTGTAACACCCAAAAGGATAAGAGATAGACCCATCCTTTATTATCGATCGACTTGGAATCACTACCCGAGTCGATGTAATCATGTCCGTCAGTCCGTAAGTAAGTGCTGTAGAAACTGTATTTGATATCAGATCAGTACGAAATTTGGCAGAGAGAGTTCTCTTATTACTTGAATGAACACTGCCAAATTCGGGGAAAATCCGTTCAGATTTAGATATAGCCCTCTATATATGTTTCACCCAATGTGACATGTGAGCGCTGTAGAAACCGAAGTTTATATCCGATCAGCACGAAATTTGGCAGAGAGACTATTCTTATTACATGTATGTACATTGCAAAATTCTAATCGCAATGTCCATTTTCGCATTGTTAGGGAGGTGTAGGGTATTATATAGAAGGCCCCGCCGACTTTCTGTCTTTCCTTACTGGCTTTATATTTGTTAGTACACTTGCAGAAACGCTTTGTGGAATTTTTTGAGATTTTTCCGATAAATCGTTCAGAAGTTATCGATAATTAAAAAATCGTTAAGATATCACTCAGGTCGCTATCAGGTTTTGGACGCTATAGTAAAAAAACCGTGAGAATTGCCATAAAAGTGTATTGTGGGCACCTATAGTGATATATATATATTTATACCCTACACCACACTGTGGTACAGGGTATTATAAGTTTGTTTCACGGCAGATGTTTGTAACACCTTAAAATAACACAGCTAGACCCACCTTAAAGTATACCGATCGACTCAGAATCACTAGCTGAGTCGATTGAACGATGTCTGTCCGTCCGTCCGTCCGTCTGTCCATGTAAAGTTGTTCGTCGACTACAGGTCGCAATTTCACTCCGATCGTTCTGAAATTTTACAGTTAAGAGTATTTCGCGGCTGTTAAGATCGCTATTGAATTTGGTTGAAATCGGTTCAGATTTAGATATAGCTCCCATATATATCTTTCGTCCGATTTGGCCCTTTAGTCCTATAGAAGATGTATTTTACATCCCATCGTTTTGAAATTTAGAATGGTAGAGTTTTATTGATCCATGAACCAACATTGCTAAATTTGAAGAAAATCGGTTAAGATTTAGCTATAGCTCCCATATATATGTTTCGTCCGATTTGGCCCTTTAGTCCTATAGAAGCTGAATTTTACATCCGATCGTTTTGAAGTTTAGAATGGTAGAGTTTCTTGATCCATGAACCAACATTGCCGAATTTGAAGAAAATCGGTGCAGATTTAGGTATAGCTCCCATATATATCTTTCGTCCGATTTGGTCCTTTAGTCCTATAGAAGCTGTATTTTACATCCGATCGTTTTGAAATTTAGAATGGTAGAGTTTCTTGATCCATGAACCAACATTGCCAAATTTGAAGAAAATCGGTTAAGATTTAGCTATAGCTCCCATATATATGTTTCGTCCGATTTGGCCCTTTAGTCCTATAGAAGCTGAATTTTACATCCGATCGTTTTGAAGTTTAGAATGGTAGAGTTTCTTGATCCATGAACCAATACTACCGAATTTGAAGAAAATCGGTTAAGATTTAGCTATAGCTCCCATATATATGTTTCGTCCGATTTGGTCCTTTAGTGCTATAGAAGCTGAATTTTACATCCGATCGTTTTGAAGTTTAGAATGGTAGAGTTTCTTGATCCATGAACCAACATTGCCAAATTTGAAGAAAATCGGTTAAGATTTAGCTATAGCTCCCATATATATCTTTCGTCCGATTTGGTCCTTTAGTGCTATAGAAGCTGTATTTTACATCCGATCGTTTTGAAATCTAGAATGGTAGAGTTTCTTGATCCATGAACCAACATTGCCAAATTTGAAGAAAATCGGTTAAGATAGAAGCTGAATTTTACATCGGATCGTGTTGAAGTTTAGAATGGTAGAGTTTCTTGATCCATGAACCAACACTACCGAATTTGAAGAAAATCGGTTAAGATTTAGCTAGAGCTCCCATATATATGTTTCATCCGATTTGGCTCTTTAGATCCAATCGTTTTTATACCCTACACCACACTGTGGTACAGGGTATTATTTAAGTATAAAATGTCCCAAAAGTAAATTTATGTAAACAATTTATACATGAATTACAAAATTTATATATCAGAGTTATTCAATATTACGAGAGTGGTGTAGGGTATTATATAGTCGGCACCGCCCGACTTTAGCCTTTCCTTACTGGTTTTGATATATAGTTATATTTGTACGGAGATTATGAGGGCTAAGGGGATTAGCGGGCGTGGCGGTTACTTTGGAGGAAATACTTTTTGAATTATCTCTTTTACTTTGTTCCATGACGTGGAACATCTATTCCGAAGCCTTCAAGCCACAAGAACAGCTGTATTGATTGGGCCTTCTATCTAAAGCTTATTTGTTAGAGAATTTATAAAAGTTTAAAATATAAAAAAATTCGCGAACATCGGAAAGTGCAAATGTCAATTTACAAAATAACATTTAAATTTCAAAACTTTCAAACCGCATACAAAATTTTTTTAATATTTTTTTTTTATGAAAAGTTCGGGACTTTATAAATACAAACATTTCAAAGAAAGATTTTTCCAAATCGGACCATAACTTAAGTAGTTGTCAGCAAAAACCCGATACACAGGGTGATTTCTTAAGGATTTTTTAAATATGGATAACTTTTGAACGTGTTATAGGAAAGATCTCAAAAAATTCCACAGAGCGATTGTTCAAGTGTAATATAAAATATAAAAAACGGGAAAAACGAAGTAGCAGTCCTAGGAATAGTTTCCGCGTTCTTGTTCATTCATGTGAGGAAATGTGTGCGATATTAAGATAATTCATTGCAAGAATACTTCGATAATAATCTGCAAAATTTTCCTACAAGAAACTTAACAAAAAATGAAATAAAAGCGAAAACTTTGTAGAGACACAATACAACATTGCCATAAGTTGGAATCAATTGAATATCAAGTATCCTGCCAACGGAGTTCACATCCTTCAAAAATAAAAAAAACAAACAGAAATGAGATGCATAAAGGTAAACTCGAATAAATGAATGAATGGGAGAATTGTTGCCGTTGTCCTCACTATTGGAATCTAAATGTGAATGAACATAACGGCGTAGTTCAGTGCAGTGTAGTCTAGTAAAGTATAAACTTATAACTTAAGCTTTTATAGTGAATGATGGAGTATTTTATCTCTAATATTTTCAATAAGTTTCAAAATGTTGCTATGATGAATAGAGGAACTGAATTTTTATCTTAATGCTTCTTCTTTCCCCGAGTATCATGAGGTTCATCGAGAAACGCAGTATCATTTGAAACAAAAAAAAATGAAAATATCAGAACTAACTTTTCAAATTTATTTACTTTTGTTAGTAGTTGTAAATTGTTATTCGTTTCATTCTTAAAAGACAAAGACATTTCTTGCAATTACTAGATATATAGTTTGTTGTACCTATGTATGTGTATACTTAATTGAAAGAAAATGTTCATCAGGATAGAACCAGCAATGCATTTACAAAACGCAGCTGTAAATTGTGGACAATTTTGTGAAATGTATATTGAACATAATTCAATACAGCGCCATCTGCTGGTTAGAATTATACATACACTCTATTGTTACGGAAAACCACACATACATTCCAAATGTCAGTTAAATCGCTCTGAAAAAGAGGATTTTGCAAATAACTTCATAACTCCGCCATTTATCGCGAATAAAATAACGTAATAACACTATGCAACAAAAACAAATTTTTTTGTGTCTTAGACCTAAAAATATTTTTTTTGTATAGATTGTGGCATACTGTTATATAAAGTCAAAACCAACAATTTGTTTATGGATAATTTTTTTTTTAAAAAATTTTTTATTGAAAATACTATTATCGTCGAAGGTACCCTTAGTAATTGCACTACATTTTTTGGAGTATATGCCCGATCAGGTCGACTTATCTCCCATCATTCTTTCATCCCAGTGCCCTTGGTATCGCCGCTCGATGGACTTCAATTCTTTGTGAAACCTTTCGCCATGTTCGTCACTTACGTCGCCAAGATTCTCGGGAAAAAAGTTTAAATGAGAATGCAAGAAATGAATTTTGAGGGACATATTTACACCTGTTGGAATACATAAAGCGAAAAATAAGTTGGAAGAATACATACATATGTAATACATACATACATATAACAAAATATATTTCTAACCAATTTTTTCATAATTTTTTAACAAATCATTAATCATTGTTTCATATTGCGGGCTTTTATTGGATTCAAGGAAATTTTAAACTACAAGCTTAAACGACCTCCATTCTGCAATTTCATCCGACGTCAAATATGATTCGAAATTCACATCTTTCATCAGTTTCCTTATTTTAGGACCATCAAAAACTCCTTCTTCGATTTTCTGAAAAGAAAGACTTTTAAATAAACTTTTTAAATATGAGTGTGAATTGTCATCTTTCCTTAAAGCTTTTACAACATTTTTAAAGAGCCCCAGCTTAATATACATTGCTGGCCAAATGTCGGCTATCCCAGAGGCATAACATACCAACTACTTTTAAATCGCAACAAATTTTCCAGTCATGTTCATATTTTATGTATTTTATCAATTTAGCCATTGTTTCGTATGATTCCTTAGTGTTGACAGCATGAGCAATGGGAATCGACGGTTTCTGATTTCCGTTGTGTAAAAGTACTGCTTTCAAACTTCCTTTACTGCTGTCAACAAGTAACCGTCATTCCTTTGAATTGTATGTTTGATTAAGTTCCTCGAACAATCCGGGAATGTCCTTGCAAAAGCATCTCTTATCCAGAGTTGTATAAAATTGTTTGTACGGTATATCACGGACTCTATAATATGATATGTTAATATCTGGGGCCAAAATATTGTACTGTTTCATCCCTTATATTTGGTCAGTTCCAAATCTCTCGCGATGACTTCTGACTCAAACTTGAATCGCTCAGAGTTGAGTACTCAGTTGAACTTGATGATGATGTCTCCGTTATTAGGCCGTACTCTATACTTGGACACATCCTACTCCAACCTATTAGGTTAGGTTGAATAGAGGAGACGTTTAAAACGTCTCATGTCCATGGACAAACACCTAAGCCAGTGGTTCGGCCTGTTGTATTAGACAAAAATAGCAGTCCGTATCGTGAATGAATGGTTGTCTCCAAATCATTGGTATTCCAAATTCGACGTGAAGTCTAGAATTAAAACGTTTTATTCCACAAAACATTGTAATACATTAATTGTAAAGTACTTACCGCATGCTTCCTTCCACTACTCCATCGAGTAAGATTTACATGACACGATTTACAAAAAATTCTAGGTGTTCAAGGTTCGTTAATAGTTTTAACCCGCACGCAAAGTAAAAAAACGTTTGGGTGTCGTTTTTCGCAATCATTTTTCTTTGTCTCAAACGCTCTACTTTTCCCGTAACGGTTGAAATATTTGCGGCGAATGCAAAAGTTTATCGTAAACGTAGTTTCTCTTGCTGTAAACGAACATTCTTTCATTCCAAAATTTTCGTAATTTATTTTATGGTAAACGAAAAACGTTTACGGAGGCATATTATATTTAAACATGATTTAAAGAGAGTTGAGAGAACAAAGAGCAAAACTTGTTTTCACTTTTGTGAGAGTGCGGTTTTATAACTTTTTTATTATTTATATGACGGAATAATATGTGCAGATGTATGTGAACAGAACCCAAAATATGCAGATGGGTGTGTATACAACTCAAAAAGCGACGTTGCAACTTTTCTGCAAAAAGATGGAGATGTGTGTGTACAAAACACAAAAAGAAACGTTTCAACGTTGCATACATGTTTGTCCGAGTTGCTTTATTAACAGACGGAGGTGGAAATTTATTTATCTGCATCGTACTCAGCATGCGTAGAGTCGTATGCTGGTGGGCCTACAACTACATTTTTAATATGTTCTCACATACATGCTTTCTTATTTACAGTTTGTCTACAACTCAATTAGAAGATAGCTGCAATAATAGCCGAGGTGTTTGTCGGGGAGCTCCCGGGTTCATTTTACTAAAAATTGTGACATTTTTGATTATAAACATAATTTTATAAAACATATTAAATATCATAATTCAATCAAATTAATCTCTTGCGACAATCGTTTTCTCATTTATTGTTAAACTGACATTGCTTGCGACAAAGGCAATGACCGTTTGCAACAAACGTTTTACGGGGTTTCGGATAAACAGGCATTGCTTGTGAAAAACACAATAACCGTTTGCACCAAACGTTTCACAGGGTTTGTAACAAATATAAATCATTTACGATAGGTATACTAACCGTTTGCTATAAACGTTTCTTTGGGTTTTGGGATAAACATAAATCGTTTGCGACAAACATACACCACAAACGAAATTCGTTTGTCTAATTTTTCGTTTGGGAGTAACGAATTTTTTCTTTGCGTGCGTATACCAAAATATTGTACATATAGTTCTTCTATTATTTTACTAAACGCACGTCGATTTTTTTAATAACATATTTTCTACAGATTTAGCAGAAATTGTCGGGATCATTTACACATTGAAAAGTTCTTTGCCGTTTACTCATACTTCGAAATATAACTTTATAATATTTTTCAGAAAATCGACTTATCTCTTTAAGGCGCTGAATTACACTGACATTGTATATCATGTTTTATGGATGGTTACGAACAACCATAAAACCTCGTCCTCTCCATAATTGTATAATGTCTGACATCAATCCTCATAAAATAAAATGCAAGTGCAATGCCCCAATGTCTCAATATACGCAAAAATATCATTTAAAAACGAAACAAGTAAAAGGCCATGCCGAATCTTATATACCCTCCACCATGGATAGCATGTGACCTCACAAAATAACTCAAACCTAAAGAAAATAACACCGAAAACACAAAAAATAAAGTAGATGAGAACAGTAGGAATCACAATAAGTTAGATGCTATATATGGGAGCTGAGCAACCTGCAACTATAAGAAGTATTTGTACCAAATTTGATCAACCTAGCTCTATTATTGCGGACTGTAGCGTGATTACCACAGACGGGCGGAGGGACGGACAGACGGACATGGCTAAATCGTCTTAGAATTTTACGACGATTAAGAATATATATCCCAAGAAGAACGCAATTTTTAAATCTCGCAACATTCGAAGTGTCATTGTTTGACATTTGAATAATTGTTATTGTTTGTTAGTAGAAGGTACGAGGTTAGTAAAAATGGAGCGCTACACGAATGAACAACGCATTCTCATTGTGAAATTGTTTTACCAAAATGGTGAAAGTTTTGCGGCTATAGTTCGCAAATTGCGATCAATTTGGGGTCACAATAATGCTCCAAAAGAGTCAACTGTAAAGAGATTAATGGATAAATTTGCCGAAACTGGGTCTGTTAGTGATGTAAAGACAACAACGCGCCATCGACCAGGTCGATCGACCGGTTTTTGGATGGTTTTTGGGCTGGAGGAATCATTGGAACTTTTTTTTTATGAAAATGAGGCAGGTCAAGCGCAAACAGTCAATGGTGTTCGGTATCGTGAAATGATAACCAGTTTTTTCTTGCCTAGAATTGAAGAAATGAATGTGGAGGGCATGTGGTTCCAACAAGACGGCGCCACATGTCATACAGCCAGAGAAACAATTCAATTGCTGCATCAGTCATTTCCCGGTCGTGTTATTTCGCGTTTTGGAGATCAGAATTGGCCGCCTAGATCGTGCGATTTAACACCATTAGATATTTTTCTTTGGGGTTTTTTGAAGTCGATGGTTTACGCGAATAAGCCGACGACGACTCAAGCCTTAAAAGACGAAATTGGACGCTGCATTAATGAAATACCGCAGCATTCATGCAAAACGGTCATTGAAAATTTCATTCGTGCATGCCAGCAAAGCCGCGGCGGCCATCTGCACGATATATTGTTCCATACATAACCTCATTCTGTCTACTTTACGATATAATAAAGTTTCACGATTTTTTTTAAATATCTGTGTTTTATTTAAAATTAAAAAATTGCGCTCTTCTTGAGACACCCTTTACTTTATGGGGTCTCAGATCAATATTTAGAGGTGTTACAAACGGAGTGACAAAATGAATATACCCCCTTCCTATGGTGGAGGGTATAAAAATATGAAACAAGATTTTTTGAACTTCCCTAACATTTACAAAATGGCTCATAACTTCTACATCTATCCATAGATTTTTCTCAAATAGACAGTGTTTCTTCTTTAGCATGTTGGCTTTTTAAACATGTAATAAAATAATTTTTTCGATTTTTTCTATTTTTATACCCTACACCACACTGTGGTACATGGTATTATGACTTTGTGCATTTGTTTGTAACACCTAAAAGGAGAAGAGATAGACCCATTGTTTATTATACCGATCGACTCAGAATCACTTTCTGAGTCGATTTAGCCATGTCCGTCTGTCTGTCTGTCCGTCTGTCCATGTATTCTTGTAATCAAAGTGCAGGTCGTATTTATGGTCCGATTGTGATGAAATTTAGCATAGTGCTCTTTTTTGGCCCAAGGACGATCCCTATTGAAATTGGTTAAAATCGGTTCAGATTTGGATATAGTCCCCATATATATGTTTCACCCGATTTGACATGCAAGCGCCGTAGAAACCACATTTTACATCCGATCTTTATGAAATTCGGCAGAGAGAGTTCTCTTATTACATGAATAAACACTGCCAAATTCGGGGGAAATCGGTTCAGATTTAGATATAGCCACCATATATATGTTTCACCCGATTTAACATTTAAGCGCTGTAGAAATCGTGTTTTATATCCGATCAGTACGAAATTTAACAGAGAGAGTTCTCTTATTACATGAATAAACACTGCCAAATTCGGGGAAAATCGGTTCAGATTTAGATATAGCCACCATATATATGTTTCACCCGACTTAACATTTAAGCGCTGTAGAAATCGTGTTCTATATCCGATCCGTACGAAATTTAACAGAGAGAGTTTTCTTATTACATGTATGAACACTGGCAAATTCGGGGAAAATCGGTTCAGATTTAGATATATCCCCCATATATATGTTTCACCCGATTTAACATTTAAGCGCTGTAGAAATCATGTTTTATATCCGATCAGTACGACATTTAACAGAGAGAGTTTTCTTATTACATGTATGAACACTGCCAAATTCGGGAAAAATCGGTTCAGATTTTAACATAGTCCCAATATATATGTTACACCCGATTTGACATGTAAGCGCTGTAGAAACCGTGTTTTATATCCGATCAGTACGAAAATCGGCAGAGAGAGTTTGCTTATTACATGTATGAACACTGCCAAATTCTTATCGCAATGCCCATTTTCGCATTGGTAGGTAGGTGTAGGGTATTATATAGTCGACCCCGCCCGACCTTCTGTCTTTCCTTACTGGTTTATGTTTTTTTTTGTACCAGGAAAAAGTGTTTTTTAAAAAAACAATCTTTTTTTTTTCTCATATTTTTGACGACTTTTACTAAACCAAAGATTCTACATGAAAGCGACATTTGCAGCATATGTAGCCCTCATAATTCCCTTTAATTTGAGGCATAACACGGCTCAATCAGCCTTATACTTATGGTCCAAATACTGAATGCACTTTGCACGAAAGCTGGAATTAAAAAAAAAATTTAAAAAAAAAATTTCCATATATTTTTTTTTTTATATTTTTTTCGTATTTGTGACACCTAGTTGCACTAGAAACTGTTATCCACTTCCCTTGGACAAAAATTTTGTTGCATATTGTTATTTTTTTAACCAAAAAGTGCATATAAATACTTGAAATTTTGTACAGTGTAATGCTTTTATAGCCCTTAGAGTCCACAGAAAAGTGGGCGTTATTGGCACGTCCCTTTTGGTACCTCGCACACAAGTGGACCATTTTGTGCCAAAAGTTAACAGATTTTAACTTTAATACATACTTAAAAAAAAAAACAAAAAAAAATGTGCGAATATTTACGAATATTTTTTTGGGACTCAAGGTGAGGGGATTCATAAGTCGGTTTACCCGACTGAACTTTCCTACTTGTTTAGAGTGAATTTACCAATGCTGCCTAGTCGACGCGAAATGGTCATATAAACACCTTTTATTCCGCTGTTTGCTAATGCGTTGTGTCAAAACAAAATTGCAACAGGTTCTTCTATTTCCTTTACGACGATTTACACTGATTCCATAAGTCAGTTTCGAAAATAGTTTGAAATTGCCTCTCAAACCCACCACTGCTCTCTTTTGATATACATATCTAATTGTATAAGTTAATGAGTATAGGAATACACGAATTTAAGCAAAGTTTAAAAAAACTGACAGCAACTGACTAAAGCCGGCCGTATTTTTCCCACAAAACCATTTCTGTTGTTGACTACCTAAGGCAGCAGTATACTGCTGCCTTTTCACTGTTCAGTTATAACTGAACAATTCTCTGCAGTACACACACACGAACCTACATACATACTGTAGGCTACATCAATAGTTTGGCAAAACGATATGAAAACATTGCTAACAACTGACAGCTGAAATCGTTCTCTCAAAACTCGCTGCTATTGCTGGCTGGCTGAGTGAGTGAGTCACCACCACACTTTGGCTGCGCAGTGCTCACACAGTCTAAATTGTATGCTTTTGCTAATTTGCCTTTTCAGCTGTAGTTAACAGTAGACAGCATAGTTTGACTGTACTTAGTTTTGCTCAGTTTTGCTCAGTTTTTCGACAAGAGTAGACGTCGCGACGTTAACAATGCCTAAGCGTGTGAATCGCAAATCAATTGAAAAATACTTCAATTTTGAAAATGATCAAGCAAAGTGTAAATTATGCTTGATACCCTTAAAATGCGACAGGATTTTCAATTTAAAAATTCATTTAATTAAAGTGCATAAAAAGTGTGAAGAAGAGTTTTTTCGCGACGATGAAATTATTAATCGCTCTGCAGAATATGTGCAAAAATATCCCAGTAAAGAAACGGTGAAAATGCGAATTAGTAAAAAACAATTGTTTCGTTCCTACATTGGCTTGGTGACAGAGGATAACATTCCATTGAATTTGCTCAACTCAGAGAATTTCAAAAATATTATCAATCCCATTTGCCGAGGTATGAGTAATAGATATGCGAGAAATTTCTCTCTCAACGGTACCAACTGCCAGAAAGCTTTACAACTTATATCGGATAAAATCAGAGAAGACATAAGAGCGGAGTTGAAACAAAGCTTTGTACCGCTAAACATTAGCAGTGCTGCTCAAATGTCACCCAGTGTATTTGCCATCAGTGTGCAGTTTATTAAACATGACGAGCTACAAAATCGTGTGCTGGGAATAATGGAGCTAAAGGGAGGAGCAGAAGCAATATCACCACGGACTTTGACAACGGAAATTATCACAATTCTAAAGAAATATAATATTAATCTAAATCAAATTGTTACAGTCACCTCAGACATGAAGATTTGTCCACAATACAACATTCTGGAAGGTGATCGATATAACGATGAAATGGCGACAAATGAAATGTATTTAAAAAATATTGAAATATTTGAAGAACCTGCAGAAATGAACTTGGAAGAAATTCCAGTATTTCCTTGTACTCCTTATATGGCCCAACTTTGTGCTTTCGATCTATTAAAGGATAACGAATTAAAAAAACATTTATTAAATTGCCGAAATCTTGTAAAGTTTCTCATGAAACCCTCTACGGGATATGGAGAAATTTTCCAATCGAACAATTTAACAACTCCACAATTAGATTCCGTCACCAGCTGGGGATCCACCTATAGTATGATAAAGTCTTTAAAAGAAGCCAAACCAATTTTACTAAATATCTCCTCAGTTCACAGCAAATCCACACACGGGGCAAAATCGCCTTTTTTGATATGTTTGAATCGAAAGAAAATATATTTGGAACACAAATTTTTAAATATTATATATTTCTTAGCAAATAAATTTTATTTGAAAATCAATAAAATATATTTGGAACGCATATATTAATATATTACAACAAATTATATTTGCAAACTAAATTTCTCAAATAAAATATGTGTTTAAATACAAATAAAATTATTATGTAGGAATTTTTCCAAATATATTTTATTTAAAAAATATTTCCAAAACTTTTGCTGAGTTTTTGATATTTCAGTTTCAATTTTTCTTGGGTTTCGAATTGTACCTCCCAGTTATGATACCATATGCAGCATTACCTTCTGTTTTAAATCAATCATTTCAAATTTCTGAGTATTCCAAGCCATCATTAGTTGTCAATCCTCTAAGTACTTTATATTGATCCAAGATTATATGATTTCAATTATTATTTTTTACGAACATTAAAAATTTCTAAAAATTTAACTTTGAATTACTGAAAAATTTTACACAATTTATGTATTTTATGAATACTTAAATGCAAATAAATATTTGTTTCGGAAATATTGGTCCCAAATAAAAACATATTGGAATGTAAACAAATATTTGTTTAGAACAACATCTTCCCAAATACACAATTTTTGTGTGTACCAAATATTACATGCTTAGAGTCTACCCCAAACATATATATGTTTCAAGCCGAATATGTTTGGGACAATATACTACAGAAGCGATTTTTTTTCAGCGTGCAGAAGATAATTTTGAACTGAATAAACAGTTTTGGGATTTTGTGGAATCCTATTGCATTGCTTTGGAGCCGCTGCAACACTTAATTGCCAAACTGCAAAGAGAACAGTTACACTTTGGTAATTTTTATGCTGAATGGCTGAAGTGCAAAATATGCACAGGAAAAATCCACGAAAATAGTTATACCTCGTACATGGAGAAAATTACAACAAGGCTGGCGCAAAGTATGCACAACAAGACGGCAGAACTTCTAAATAACGACAGTCTGCTGGCAAGTCTTTACCTTGATCCACGTTTCAGTCACACCTTGACGAAGGCACAAAAAACGCGAGCTGCAAATTATCTTAAGAGATTGTATGTGAAAATTAATAGTTTAAAGAAAAATACTGTCCTCAAGGTGGAGGGCATAGACTCCACCTCGTCATTAGTAAATTGTGATTTTTCCCAAAAGGCTGAAGAATGTCTAGACAAATATTTATTGCAGAATTTTGCATCGAATGAACGTTTCACTCAACACCCCGTCCATATGGAATTGGCATCATCATCATCATCCGGGTACTTTTCCGAGTACTTAGAAAAGGGCGATGAATACCTAAATGAATATTTAACACAACAATATGCCTCTGTGTCTAGTGAAAACATTGATGTTTATACAAAAATTGAAAATCTTCAGTTGCCATTTTTGCGTGTCGACTCTAATGTTCTGCATTTCTGGAACGAAAGACAAGAAAGCGATCGCGAACTTTATTCGCTAAGCAATATTTGTTTTGCCACTACGCCGACTAAGGTAAGGAACTAATATAAGTTCTTTGATTTGATAAAAAACATCGCTAGCTAAGAGAGAGGAAGAGTGAGTTTTAGGTTTCCTTTAACCATTTATCACAAAGTAAACATTTTTAGCAGGGCTTCTCAGCCGTTTTTGGCTCTGGACTTACCTGTAGCCCTACGAAAAGGTTAAGCAAACACCTCTCATAGAAATGGCTTAAATTTATGTCGATTTCGATTCTGGAAAAAGTGCAGCATTTTTTGCCCTTTTCCAGAAATCTGCACTTTTCCAATAGATTTTGGAAATTTGAAAATTTGAGTTTAGTTAAATTCAAGGGACTACATCTTTCATCTTAAAAGGTGCAAATATGTTCTAGTATTTCACCTCGACGGGCAACATTTTTCCCGAAAAGAAATCGCCATTAATTCACATTTTTCAACACTCAATGGCTCCCTGGGGTAGAGGAAAGGCTCCCCATTTGAGAATCCCTGAATTATGGGACTATATTGAATGGAGTGATATTTAAACGAACTAAGTCCATAACGAACTTATTGTTACGAACATAATTGTTGTGAAAATATGATTTCTAATCTAACAACCTAATCAGTAAATAAAGAACAAACTCAAAGAGAGAGAGAGAGAGAGAGAGAGAGAACTTAGAGTGAGATCTGCATCAGTGACATGTGCAGTATATTCGCAGGTAGCTACGCTATCAGCAACGGCAGCAAGAATGACTTAGACAAAAGAATGACTGTTGCTGCGAGCAGCCAGTTGTTGCCCGCTTAACTGATTGTTAGGGCGGTTCTTAATTTGACGTTATAGAACTTTTTGTTTGTTTGACGAGAATCACGTTAAATGATCAAGGAAATTTTCTTAAGGTTTTCGATTTTATTGAAACTGGTGGACATTTTAACACTTAGACGACCACTGGGACGAAGAAAATTTCTTGGAAAATCTTCAAAACTATGGGATATATGTATATTTCAAGTGTTCATAACTCTTGCTTTGTGAAATATATTTAAATATTTAGTTCAGTCAATTTCTCAAACCGATGCACAGTGTATTATGGGCGGGAAAAACTCCCAATTTTCATGAGGCCCAATCTCAACATTTTTGATTCCAATCTGTAAAGAACATTCCAATTAACTAAATCTTTAAAGGTTTTGATAAACTAGGGACTTAGTTAACCATTGCAAAAAGAAAATTCTGCCTATACCTGCCTATGTTGATTTATTTAACGAAATGTTATTTGTTATTTTTAGTCCATGTTGCTATGTATTGAACAACATTACCAAAGCATACCTTAAGGGGCAAAAGCATATAAAGCATGTATAAAAGCACGTTGGTCTTGAAACGAGAGAGTATCTCAGTTTAAATCAACGATTACAGACCGAATTAAACAGGCAACCGACATGAACAAGCTAAATATTCATATAAGCGAACATTTGTTTGTCAATCTACTACATATATATGTCTCATTGATTTTGTGTGTCCTTTCCAAATATTCCTAAAAGTACGCTTTAAAAATGACGTATTTTTAATGAACACATTGCTAAATCAATGATGATTTTTTTCTGGATAGTTGGAATGATCAATTAATTAACAAAAAAACTGTAAACTATTTCATCATGATTTTTTACAAATGTTGAGCTAATATATTACGCTTCAGTTATTTACTTTGTTCTATTTACTGATTTATATCGATCAAAAGATACAAAGCGTTTTATAAAAAAAATCCTGTAATTTCCAACATCGTATAAAATTGAAATTGATATATGGGCGTTGGGCGTGGCACTTGCAATTTTTTTAATTAATCAGGACTCAAATACAATCTCTACTAGCGATCTGTAATAATATAAATGCTAAATTGAGAAAAATACTAAGATTTTTAATTTTTGGTTATGTGGGAAGTAGACGTGTTTATGGGCGGATTTAAATAAAAAAATTGGTTTTTACCTAATTAGGCGAAATGAGTGATATGTACAAAATTTCAAAGCCCTAGCTCAATTCCCTCTAATTTTTGCCGCGTCTTGTGTGAAAATATTCCACTGTGCGATGTCTTCTGATTGGGATGCAAATAGCAACAAGTTTAAATTTGAATTTTTGTGTCATATCTACTATCTAATAGGACTAAACTTGGTGCAAGTCTTATTCCGATCAGAAGACATGGTTTGATAATTGATGCGGACTGTAGCGTGATTAAAACAGACGGACG
Organism: Eudasyphora cyanicolor; assembly: GCA_963930755.1. Taxonomy (NCBI): domain Eukaryota; kingdom Metazoa; phylum Arthropoda; class Insecta; order Diptera; family Muscidae; genus Eudasyphora; species Eudasyphora cyanicolor. The sequence goes on from OZ005737.1 coordinate 266,528,289, forward strand.
CACGGATTGACATGGCGAAATCGCCTTAGAATTTTACGACGATAAAGAATATATATACTTAGAGGTGTTACAATCGGAGTGACGTAATGAATATACCCACCATCCTATGGTGGAGTGTATTCAAATTTCATTTTGTAATCGGCAGTAGTTTGTGGGATCTTTAACAAATTTCTTATATTTATTTTTATACCCTCACTTTAATGTGACAAGGGTATACATAGTACACTAAAAAAAAGCGTACTGAAAATCAATGAATTTGTCGTAAAGTTTAAGATTTCGGCAATGATTTCGAGCCAAAGACAATCGCTATGAAAATAAGAAGGTTTTATAGTTAATTTAAAGACGTGAATAGTACTTGTTTTGAGGATGCATTTCATAGAATTAAGAATTTTGGGTGATAAAACTAATTAAGTTTGGTCTTAAAATAAGCACATTTTTGCGTAAATTTAAGTATGGCGCGTGCTTATTTTTAGTAAAATATCATATAATTTAAAACATTATCGTAATAAAATTTAAAATGTTTGTCCTTGATATAAGAATATACTGGTAATTAATTTAAGGCATACATGAGTTTAAATACATTTTTTTTAAATATGTATGGAAAATTCGTTACATTATATTGATTATAATGTTACTCTTTTAAATGAATCATTTTCTTTGAAATCATTTACTATTCATAGAAAATTCAATAACACAACACTTTATCTTTCTAAATAAATATTTTATTTGTTATATTTTGTATTGGAAAATACAAAAAAATATAATACATATTACGGATAACATTGAACATTTTATAATTTAAAACAATATGTAATTGTATAAAGACAAATCGGCCAACACACTATGAAGTTTGACTTTTATTTGCCTGGAATTTAAATAGAAATTATATAAAACAAATATTATATTATTATATCATATAGTTTGGATGCTCACTCATTTCCTGCAATTTGTAAATTTTTAAATAATTTTAATAGAAATCAAACAGAATGATTTATATACGATAAAGTATTAAAATAAATTTTATCATATAACTGTCACAAAATGTTGAAAGATAAGAGATATATTAAAATCTTTGGAATATACTTACTTACACTGAAATATTTTGTCATTCTTCTACGACACAATTCTCATAATAGATCCATACAAAATTTGCTGTACTAAAAGTTAAAAAAAAAATATTTATGTAAGATATTATTAATAATAGAAACTGATTGTTTTGAAAGTGGCGAAAGTGACATTTTTCATATAAATTGAGTTATCAAAAATAATTTTCTCAAAAATATCAATCGTGACTTAGATTTTAAAATCTTAAGTTTTGTTAGCAAACAAAACTACAAAAACTTACTAAAAATTACTTCTGTAAAACAAAAGCTAATGCTGCTTATGACATTCTTAACCCTGGTGTTAGATTAGCAAATCTGTACGAATCCTAGATTAAGAGTCCATTTGGTCAACATTACATTTTAATGAAATACATATAAAATGAATATGGAAGACAATATTTTATATTTATTTTTATTCAATACTTCGTGAAAAGAAAGCAGCTTATTTACAATTATTGTTGAGCAAAAACGCTTATTATATTGATTTTAGTAAAACAAAAATATCCCTTGGACCAAATTATAAGGCAATATATATACATACATATATTACCGTTTATAAAGGAAACGATACAAAAATTGGACCAAATGGGCCTAATCTTACAGCAGGTTTAATTATGAAGTACTTATGAAGCAATTATGAACACGAAATCAAGGAAAAATTTAAACTAAAATTCAAAAAAGGAAAAAATCTTTTTAAATAAATTATATTTGGAAAACTTTTTAACAATAACTTTGTTTGTGTGAAAACACGTATTTTATATGTGAACGTCAGTTCGCAAATATATTTTGTTCTAATACATTAATATATGCGTTATATATTTGTTCAGAAATACATAATACTTACAAATATTGTTTCCAAATCTATTTTCTTTCAATTCAAACATTCCCATGTAGGTGTATGCTCACTTATTTTTTGCAAGTTATAAATGGCATTCAGCACTGCATTTTTCATATATCCATCACATTTATCTTCAAATATTGCGTGATTTAAATTAAAATAATTAAAGTTTTTCTGAAAATAAATCAAATAAAATTATCTATAAACAAAAAAAAAAAAATAAATAAATTTTATCATATCACAATTGGAAACGCTGAAAACTAAGAGAAATATTTCAACCGTTCATATATAATACTTACGTTGAAATATTTTGTAAAATTTGCCACTCTTCTCACAAATGACCCATTCTAAAATTGTTTTACTAAAAAAAATAAAAAAGATAGTTATATGTATAACATATTATTAATAAATTTCTATATTGCCACAAATAATTTTACATTTCTGCATTATGCACTGGTATTTTTAATAAATAAATACTTTCAATTAAAATGTGTTTTGTTAATTTTGTAATTGCCAATAAGATGTTTATTTCATGATAATAATATTATTTTTCACGTACCTAAACATTTTCCCATTGTCTCTTTCAGTATTACAAAATCTATTACTCACATTTTTGTCATCCATTTGGAACAAATCTCTTCACAAGACTTACAAACAAGATCTCCTTCAAAAACGCATGTACATCGCCATAAATAACATACAGCAAAAATAACTATGACACACGCACTCCCTTATCACAGAGATCGATGGTGACGCCGACGGCATAACCACATGCATACACACATGTACACGACGGTTTCATTTGTTGTTGTTGCTATGCTTTAGCAAAAATAACTGTTAACAGCAGATATTAAAATTATTTTCGGTGCAATATGCACGTATGTATGCACGTATACTTACATATTCACAGCAATCAAATTTTTTCACAATCCGCGTCCCGAAAACATACAACCGTTTCCTTCCATCGCTTGTAAATAACTGACGATTTAAAAGAAAACGAACAAACAGAACTGTTCTCTATTTTCTCTCATAGCATTGCATAACAATTATTGATTCACACATTACCAAACAAAACTGATTCTCCGAGCGAGAGAGGGAGGGAGAGATTGTATAATTCTCTCGTATGTATTCTTAAAAATAATGACAATAGTCATAAAATTTATTACCAAGACAGCCTTTCCTTTAATGGGAGCATAGCCTTAAATTTATTACTCAAATATCTCATACTGTTAATTAAGTCCGATTCGGCATTAAAACTATGACATGTCTACGTCGTAGTGTTAATGTAGAAAATCCTTAAAAGTATTGAAATATTACTTAAAATAATGCGGATTGTCACAAAAATAATGATTTTTTTCTTTAATTTAAATGCGTACATTTAAAGAAGCGCGTACACAAAACTAATGATTAGATCGACATTAATTCAAATTCAAAAAACTTTATATTAAGGAAAATTTCGTAAAAAACGTGTAAATTTTCATTATTTTAATGAAAATTGTCATTGAATTGATGCCGAGGTAGCATACTTAATATAAGAATGTGTCATCATTAGTTTTATTACTATTTTTTTTTCAGTGTATGTTCAAAAAAATTTGCGAATTTTGTATTTTTTCAAAAAGTATTTATTTATTCATGAATATCTATTTGGTCCCCTTCAAAGTGATTCCCCTCGGATATAATACACTCCTGTCAACATTTTTTCCCAGTCCTCGAAGCACTTCAAATAATCATTTTTTGTGATCTTGTTCAACTCCTCCTTCGATGCCGTCATTATCTTCTCAATCGTGGCGTAGCGTCGTCCTTTCATGGGCCTTTTCAGTTTTGGGAACAAAAAATAGTCACAGGGGGCTAGGTCAGGGGAATACGGTGGCTGCGGCACCATTACTGTGTTGTTTTTGGCCAAATATTCGCGCACAAGCAACGATGTGTGTACAGGTGAAAAAGCCAGTTTTTGTTCTTCCACAAATCCGGGCGTTTTTGGCGGAGTGCTTCGCGCAATTTGCGCATAACTTGCAGTAAATATGCTTTATTGACCGTACTACCCTGTGGCAAGAACTCATAATGCACCTGGCCCCTGCAATCAACGAAAACTGTGAGCTCGGGCGTCCGGCACGCTGTTCGTCCTTCGCATCTTCTCGGCCCTCTAAGAACATTTTGTACCACCGATAAACGTTGCTTTGGTCCAAGGTAGCTTCACCATATGACACAGTCAACATTCGGAAGGCGTCAGCACACTTTATTTTGTTTTCCACACAAAATTTGATGCAGATTCTTTGATCTATTTTCTGAAATAGATAAAAATCGAAGACAAGTTAAAACACATCCAAGCACAACAGCTGTCATAAATTAACTAAACATTCAAAATGGCCGACCTTTTCAGCATAAGTAAGAGACATGAGTACCAACATAATGCTACAAAAATATCAAAACTCAAATACACGTAGCCCGCGGAAATTAAAAATTCGCGATATTCTTTGAACATACCTCGTACATCATTTGCTATGGACAAAAAGTGTAACACATCGAAGGAGTGACTTAAAACCCCATGAATGTTCGGCGGAAATCCGTTTTGGGAAATTTTAAGTCATATGATTGGCCCACTCCTTCTAGTATCTCTCTTACAAAGGGTTAAAATTTAGTGAAATATTGATATTTTAATAACTTCTATACTAATTGTCCGAATCTTCAGAATTCAACACATAGTAATAGTTTATTTGTTGCTATCAGCACAATAGAAGAATTTTGTACAAAAAGTTAACTGCTAGTAACTTTATTACAGGTGAATGTAAATACTTGGAATTTTGTGCAGTGTAATGCTTCTAAAGTGATTTCAGTCTGTTAAAAGAATTGGCGTTATTGTCACTCCCCTTTGGGCACCTCCCACACAAGGGCACCATTTTGTATAAACCGTTGATTGCTAATAACTTTTATTCCAGTCCATAGAAATACTTCAGTTTAAATCTTTTATAGTACCTATAGTTCGGTAAAAAATGGACCTTATTGCCATGCTCCTTTTGGTACATCCCACTCAAAATCGGCGATTCTTACCAAAATTAAATGGCTCATATCGTTAATACCAGTGCACCTAAATGCTTACAATTTGGTACAGTGCAATGTCTTTGAAGTATCTACTGTTCAGTTCTGCAACAATCATCTAAATGTTTTCATTGACTGACAAAAATGAACAAATTTGAACGTTTCCCAGCTGTTGTACAATATTACACTACTCACAAAGTGAGGGTATACCTTAGTCGTTTAACCCGACTGAAATTTTCTTACTTGTTTATTCTTTAATTGTTGTTTTTTACATGTAATTTTTGTACCTTATCGAAAAGTACATTAAAGGTTCTAAAACTTTCTAAAGAATTATCTTATGAATATGGGAAATTCACAATAAACAACTTTAAGATCCGCCCAATGTGTATGCCTGTATTCAGGTTATTGAGTGCTGCTCAGTCAGTCGGTCAATAAAAATTCATTGCTTTTGCTGACTGCGTCACCGATTAAGCAAATCTTGTGTTTGTCTCTTTGTATTGAGTTTGCTTTGCTGTTGCTGCTGCTGCTGCTGCTAATGTTAACATCAAAGACAATTAAATACAAGATGGATCTTCGCTCTCTGTGTACATTCTCTCAAGATACAAACGATGTTTTAGTGAAAATGAGAAATTAATAAATATTTTTCTTAATTGCACTCTTTCATAAATTCCACTTTTTTGTCCTGTATTTATTTAATCAATATAACTATACTTTTAAAATAAATGTATTTCTAAAGTAAAACATTCACTTTAGGAACATAGGACTTCGAAAATTATTGGAGTTCAATAAATTTATTTCAATAAAATTATCTCTCATTTCAGGTAACCATTGGATGCGAGTTTTCATCACTGAAAACGGTTTGGACCGATAAACTCAACAGCCCTAACCTCGCTATACTCGAAAACATATTGTTAGTAAAATTGAATTCTGCACATTTAGATCGTGGACTAGAATCTCTGCAGTTGTTTGAATGAGTGTTGTAAAAAGTAATGTTCTTTTATAATTTTAATTTTTTTTGTAAACATTTATTCTAAGTTTTCATACGAGTATTATACAATAATAAAATGGAAAAATAAAATAATGATGAAACAAGTAAAAAAATGTCAGTCGAGTAAACCGAAGTTATTCCCTTACGTTGTGAGGGGAAAAAATTAATTTTGAGTTGTGACGTTTGTTTTTCTAATTGTTTTCATTCTGTGTCTGTCCATAGTCAGTGGAAATGTTGTAACTACAGAATAATAAAACATTTAGATAATTGCTGCAGAAGTTGTGGGAATATTGTGTTCGAATGAATCTGTCAATTTGTGTGGGGATACCAGCAGTGGCTTGATAAATACGGCTATTTTGCGCTGAACAGTAGATACTTCCAAGACTTTGCCCTGTGAATTCTGAGTGATTATTAAAATTGTAAGCTTTTCAATTTTGGTATGATTTGACTGACCACTTTGTGTGTTTACCAGATTGTAAGTCCTATAAAAGCATTACACGGCACAAAATGTCAAGTACTTGTATGTAGTGGTATTCAAGTTATACGCAGTTTATTTTTTTTACAAAATGGTCTTTGTGGTACCATTACGGTCAAGGTTATTTCGCGTGATTTGAACCCTTTGGTTTATTTTCTGTGGGGAGCCATTAAGGATAAATCTTACGCATCCAGAGACAATTGAAGCGATGAAAAATGAAATCGAGGTATCTATTGAAGAGATTCGACCCGAAATAATCGAAAATGTACTGAGAAAATCATTACAGCTTGGTTATACTATTGATGGTGTTTGAGACCAGGTCCATTTTTTGTAGCAGTCTGAAGTTTTGATTTAATTTTTACGTTCATATGATCATTTATGAGGGTGGTAACCAGTTTTTTCTGAGTCGTCCCCTATAGACTGCATTTCTGCCATAATGATTATTTTATTGTTGGGTCGTATCCATAATGTGGCTCCAATTGTAACTATATAATGACAAATTATTGACAAACATTGTATAGATTTTCCAATTATTATTTTCTCTAAAGAAGTGATCATATTATGAGCTTTTCAGGAGGAAACATATTATAGCTAAACTGCAATGTACATATTTTTATTGCACACGTGTTGTGTTTGTCATACAATTTGACTTGTTATCGTGACCATGTTTATTTAGATATCTGCTCTGCCTGTGGGTAAAATGACTATTTACATTTCATTGCGCAAGAGGTAAACCTAATAATCGAATAGTTCAATGAATTTTGTTTTTGATTCCCGAGTTATCTCAATTTAAGTTTTGCTCAGGAAATTCAAAATTTTGGATTAAGTTTTGCTGAGGAAATTTACAATTTGGGCCAAACAATTTGGTAATTTTCCTTCTAGGAAGCTCAGTAAACGAGATGCTCCGATTTCAAGTTTTGATAAGGATATTCACAATTTTGGCCAATAAATAAGTGATAACAAAATTTGGTCCTTTTCCTTTTAGGACATTTATTTAAAGAAATATTCCCATTTTAAGTTTTTTTAATGAAAATTACAAATTTTAGATGCATAGTTAACGAGATATTCCCATTTTAAGTTGCTAAGGAAATTCACAATATTGACCACAAAATAAGTCATAACAAAATTTTGTCCTTTTCTAGGACAGTTAGTTAACGAGATAATCCCATTTTAAGTTTTGCTAAGGAAAATTAAAATTTTGGCCAAAAATTAAGTGATCGCAAAATTTGGTGCTTTTCCTTCTAGGACGCTTAGTTAAAGAGATATTCCCATTTTAAGTTTTGCAAAAGAAATTCACAATATTGGCCAAAAATAAGTGATAACAAAATTTCTTGGCCAGAAAATAAGTGATAAAAAAATTTAACGAGATGTTCCCTTTTTAAGTTTTGCTAAGAATATTCACAATTTCGGACAACAAAAAGTGTTAACAAAATTTGGTCCTTTTCCTTCTAGGACGCTTAGTTAACGAGATATTCCCATTTTAAGTTTTGCTAAGGAAATTAACAATTTTGTGATAACAAAATTTGATCCTTTTCCTTCTAGAACGCTTAGTTAACGAGATATTCCCATTTAAAGTTTTGCTAAGGAAAATAAAAAAAATTGGACAAAAAATAAGTGATAACAAAATTTGGTTCTTTTACTTCTATGACGCTTAGTTAACGAGATATTCCCATTTTAAGTTTTGCGAAGGAAATTCACAATTTTGGGCAAAAAATAAGTGATAAAAAATTTGGTCCTTTTCCTTCTAGGACGCTTAGTTAACGAGATATACCCATTTTAAGTTTTGCTAAAGAAAATTAAAATTTTGGCCAAAAAATAAGTGATAACAAAATTTGGTCCTTTCCCTTTTAGGACGCCTATTTAACGAGATATTCCCATTTTAAGTTTTGCTAAGGAAATTCACAATTTTGGCCAAAAAAAGGGAGTAAACAAATTTGGTACATTTCCTTCCAGGACGCTTATTTAAAGAGATATAATATTTCCATCCCATCGGCGGTTTCAAAGATATCTTACAAGAGAGAGAGAGATTTTTATTACTTTATCGTAAAGTCTGATCCGACATGAATAAAATGAAACCATTCCGAAGAAAATCGATGCTTAATTAAAAAAGTTTTTGCTAATTTAGCAAATCTTCACATATTAAATTTAGCTTAAATTAGTCTAATAAACAAATTTCGTAATTGAATCCTGTTTTGTCTTGATTTTTCTGTTTTTTTTTGTTGTTTTATGTTCATTTTTGGTCGTTATTATTGTCATGGAGGAATATATGTACATTTATATAACCAAAAACATAGTATTGTTTGTACGAACGCACCTTTAGAAAATACCAATGCTAATTCCTGAGGCAATAATTTGGTAGATTAAAGAAGGATTCACACAACATTCTAAATGAGTAGCCATAACAATAAAAACAAAGAGGCAAACAAAATACATATAATAAAGCACATGCAGTGTTTGGCAGAAGAAGTCGTTCAGGATTGGAGTTTTTATGTGGAGCAACAGGAGGTTGCTACCGCAAGCAACAAAGGTGCTATAATGGCCTAACCATAAAATGTCTATTTGAATAAAAATACAATATTTTGCTTGTGGATACCAGATATCCCGGAGAGGTTTGATGATTAGATGAAATTATATTTAATTTGTTTTACATTGTAATAAAATAACATTTATTTAGCATTGTGTTTAAGATGCATAATTTCCTCTTAGTGACAGTTGTAATGAAAGGACAACATCTATTAGTGGTAGAATGGTATTTTTCGCTTTGTGAAAAGGCATCGCAAACAAATACAATTACCCTTCATTGAAAAAATTTTGTCATAAAATTAAAGAATGGCTCCAAATACATTCTTAGTCTTTAAAATAAGTACGTTTTGATCTTAAAATAAAGATAATTTCATTAATATTAAGTATTTACATTTTAAATACAAAACGTACTTATTATAAAGATTAAGGAAGTCTTTGGAACCATTCTTTAATATTATGACACAATTTTTTTCAGTGTATGGGAAATTTGATTTGGGCTATATAAAACTTATGATATTCATATACCTTAAGGATATGGACATGTATTCTTCGATTGTCCCGTTTATATGAAAACAACCTGTATATTTTGTTATTGGAGGATCTGAGAACTGGCCTTAGAAGTACCTATAGTACTCACAGGAAAATCAGACAGTTTAAAAATTGCAACAAATGTATTTGCATATTAGCATTTTTTAAGTTCTGCAATTGTAATACTCGTAGATATTTGGAAAATAGTTTTCAAAATTATTCCAAAATTAATAAAATGATAAATTTGTCAACGTCTTTCTAATTTCTTGCAATATTTTTCGTATCTTGAGTTTGTTGTTAAAATTTTACAAATAAAACCAGTAAGGAAAGGCTAAAGTCGGGCGGGGCCGACTATATAATACCCTCCATCACTCTTGTAATATTGAATAACTCTGTTATATAAATTTTGTAATTCATGTATAAATTGTTTACATAAATTTACTTTTGGGACATTTAATACTTAAATAATACCCTGTACCACAGTGTGGTGTAGGGTATAAAAACGATTGGATCTAAAGAGCCAAATCGGATGAAACATATGTATATATGCGAGCTATTGCTAAATCTTAACCGATTTTCTTCAAATTCGGTAGTGTTGGTTCATGGATCAAGAAACTCTACCATTCTAAATTTCAAAACGATTGGATATAAAATACAGCTTCTATAGAACTAAAGGGCCAAATCGGACGAAATATATATTTGGGAGCTATAGCTAAATCTTAACCGATTTTCTTCAAATTCGGCAATGTTGGTTCATGGATCAAGAAACTCTACCATTCTAAATTTCAAAATGATTGGATGTAAAATAAAGCTTCTACAGGACTAAAGAGCAAAATCGGACGAAACATATATATGGAAGCTATAGCTAAATCTTAACCGATTTTCTTCAAATTCAGTAGTGTTGGTTCATGGATCAAGAAACTCTACCATTCTAAATTTCAAAATGATTGGATGTAAAATACAGCTTCTACAGGACTAAAGAGCAAAATCGGACGAAACATATATATGGGAGCTATAGCTAAATCTTAACCGATTTTCGTCAAATTCGGTAGTGTTGGTTCGTGGATCAAGAAACTCTATCATTCTAAATTTCAAAACGATTGGATGTAAAATACAGCTTCTGTAGGACTAAAGAGCAAAATCGGACGAAACATATATATGGGAGCTATATCCAAGTCTGAACCGATTTTCTTCAAATTCAGTAGTGTTGGTTCATGGATCAAGAAACTTTACCATTCTAAATTTCAAAATGATTGGATGTAAAATAAAGCTTTTACAGGACTAAAGAGCAAAATCGGACGAAACATATATATGGGAGCTATAGCTAAATCTTAACCGATTTTTTTCAAATTCAGTAGTGTTGGTTCATGGATCAAGAAACTCTACCATTCTAAATTTCAAAATGATTGGATGTAAAATACAGCTTCTACAGGACTAAAGAGCAAAATCGGACGAAACATATATATGGGAGCTATAGCTAAATCTTAACAGATTTTCTTCAAATTCGGTAGTGTTGGTTCGTGGATCAAGAAACTCTATCATTCTTAATTTCAAAACGATTGGATGTAAAATACAGCTTCTATAGGGCTAAAGTGCAAAATCGGACGAAAGATATGTATGAAAGCTATATCTAAATCTAAACCGATATCAACCAAATTCAATAGCGATCTTAACAGCTGCGAAGTACTCTAAACTGCAAAATTTCAGAACGATCGGAGTGAAATTGCGACCTGTAGTCGACGAACAACTTTACATGGACAGACGGACGGACATCATTAAATCGACTCAGCTAGTGATTCTGAGTCGATCGGTATACTTTAAGGTGGGTTTAGCTGTGTTATTTTCAGGTGTTACAAACCTCTGCCGTGAAACAAACTTATAATACCCTGTACCACAGTGTGGTGTAGGGTATAACGAGGGCGGTCCCAATATTAGTCTACAAGACATATAGATGGCGGTAGTAGTGTGAAAAAATTTACTTTCGTGGAAAGTGACAACCTTCTAAAACATGTTTCAGGTTTCAAGGCGCACGTTGTTTAATTTTTTTTGAGCCATCAGTAGTAAATGATCTCAGTGAATTTGTAGAAATAATTGGTCATCAAGATGTAATAAAGGGTGGTTAAATTGTAAGGGCCGATGCTGAATGTGAAGCACACCTAAACGTCAAGTTTTTTTCTGCGGCTTATGGGCTGGCGACGTCATCGGGCCATACTTCTTCGAAATGAGGCCGGTCAGGCAGTTACTGTGAATGGTGTTCGCTATCGTGAGATGATAACGAACTTTTTATGGCCCGAATTGGAAGATATGGATGTGGACAATATGTGGTTTCAACAGGACGGTGCCACTTGCCACACAGCTAACGAAACAATAGCCCTTTTGCGCAACAAATTCAATAGCCGTGTTATCTCATGTCGTGGCGATTTCAATTGGCCGCCAAGATAATGTGATTTGACACCTTTGGACTTCTTTTTTTGGGGTTATTTGAAAGAAAAGGTGTACGTCGTTAAGCCAGCAACAATTCAAGAGCTAAAGGATGACATAATTCGGCACACTAACGGCATGGAACCGCAATTATGCCTCAGTGCATCGAAAATTTGGACCATCGGATGGAGGTGTGCCGCCGAGGTCGCGGCGGCCATTTGGCCGATATTTTGTTCCATACATAACACAGTGCACAGTAGTATAGCCTTATACTCGGTTTGGCGAAAGTTTCTGAAAATCAGTGGGCCCCTCGAAAAAGGTGTAATCAGCACTTGTTCAACAACTAATTCAGACTTGATAATACCGCTTAAGTATATTCGGCAATAGTGTAGCTAAGAATATGCTGAACAAAGTTTCTTAGAATTGTTTGCGGTACTTTTTTTGAAAATGTGAAGGGAAAAAAAATTTTTTTCACTTTTTTCAGCATAACTTCCAGGGACTCCAAAAAATGGTCAAATTCCTGTTCGTGCAGCAATGTTAGTAATACGATCTAGTGGTCGAAGCAATAACGATAGCAGTAAAGGGCGTTTTGGACTGTAATTTTACGGTTTTTTTTGTTTTTGTGTTAAGTTTTGGGCTTTGGTGTGTTCTGACACATATACGGGTATGTTCTGGCACTCACTTGGAGCATCTCACGTAAAATGTCTTAAGAGGTGTTCTAAAAGTCGCTACCACGCCTGAAAACCGTGGAAGGCAATTCACATGTTAGGCATAATTTAAGCAGAAATTTGGCAGCCAATACTTTCTGCAGTTACCAGCCACCTCGCTATTCGTCCTGTGAAATAAAGGTGTTAAGTGAGATGAATGTGAAGTGAGTACCAGAACAGGGGTGATAGTAAAATTTTATGGCCAACATTTTTGTATAACATTTCATCCCTGCCATCCCCATTTTAAGGGGTGTTTTTTACGATTTGTTAAAATGGGGCCAACATTTACAGTCATGTGGGGGAGCGAGAGGGTTAATATGTTTCACAAAAATGTTGGCCTTAATATTTTATATAAAGTTGCTGAACATACCATATACCAACAAAATATATATTTGTTACATAATAGTGAAATACTAACATTTTTGGAGTACAAAGTGGTTTTTTGAGCTATTTAGGGCGCCTAGACACGTTCAGATTGTATTGATATGTTCACAAAAGTCGTTCAGATTTACGTTGGATACAATTTTACCAAGCATTGTTAGTAAAAAATGACGAGTCCCTGGAAGTTATGCTGAAAAAAGTGAAAAAAAAATATTTTCTCCTTCACTTTTTCAAAAAAAAAGTACCGGAAAAAAATTATTTTTCGCAAAAAATTTTAAGGACCTTTGTTCAGCATATTCTTAGCTACATTATTGTTAAATAGACTTAAGTGGTAGCACCAAGTCTGAATTAGTTGTTGGACAAAAGCTGATTACACCTTTTTCTAGGGCCCCGCTGATTTTAAGAAACTTTGGAGGCCCATAAAAAAATTGGTCACCAATTTCGCCAAACCGAGTATAGGGTTATACTACCCTTTGATAGCAGAATCGAACCTATACTGTGAAGTCCGTGTATTTTTCAAAAAGTGTTCATTTGTTGCATAGTGTAATTGAACCATACCAATATTATCATAATAAAAAGAAATATCCTAAATAATTTGTGTTTGACTCAAAATCAACATCGGCCGTTAAAATTTACCCACCCTTTACAATAATTTCATTTGAAAGGTCTCAGTCCAACCAATATTTAAAACGAGCTAGATTCTACTTTGGGGCAGTCTGCTCCGTCGCTTACAGCTATAAAATATTGGATGACAAAGTTTAACCGGTGCCGTACGAGCTGCCAATAGAGGTGTCCCCGTAAGAAATGGTTAAACAATCCACAAAATGGTATTGGATGACCAGCGGTTGATGATTCGTGAGCTAGCTGAGGTCATAGGGATTTCAAAGAAGGATATACATGGCATATTGACGGAAAATTTGATGATGAGAAAACAGTGGGCATATCAGTTACAGTGTTGGGCGAACTACAGATGAATTTAGTCCATTTTGAAAACCGGTGTCTTCTGATCGGGATGAAACTTGCACCAAGTTTAGTCCTTTTGGACTGTCAGAGTTGGAGGGTGTTGAATATTGACATTTTGGTTAAAATGTCGGTTTTTCCCATCCGTATAACTAAGAACCTATTGTATTTAGAAATTTTGCGCAAATTGCATTTGACAGATTTTTCTTCAATCTTTTATAAAATAAATCACGAAAAGTAGGCGAGTTGGTAGCGTACTCGCCTATGAGTTTGGGGGCGGTGGGTTCGATTCCCACCAGAGACTCTGGTCTGTCGCTGCAAACATTGAGCCATATGGTCTTTGTAACCCGGCCTTTCCCTGGACTTTGGAATTTGATTACAAATTTACTTTGTATTGTAATTCAAAAAAATAAATAAAAACCAGTAAGGAAAGACAGAAAGTCGGGCGGGGCCGACTATATAATACCCTACACCTACCTACCAATGCGAAAATGGGCATTGCGATAAGAATTTGGCAGTGTTCATACATGTAATAAGCAAACTCTCTCTGCCGATTTTCGTACTGATCGGATATAAAACACGGTTTCTACAGCGCTTACATGTCAAATCAGGTGTAACATATATATTGGGACTATGTTAAAATCTGAACCGATTTTTCCCGAATTTGGCAGTGTTCATACATGTAATAAGAAAACTCTCTCTGTTAAATTTCGTACGGATCGGATATAAAACACGATTTCTACAGCGCTTAAATGTTAAATCGTGTGAAACATATATATGGTGGCTATATCTAAATCTGAACCGATTTTCCCCGAATTTGGCAGGGTTTATTTATGTAATAGGAGAACTCTCTCTGCCAAATTTCGTACTGATCTGATTTAAAATACAGTTCCTACAGCGCTTACATGCCAAATCGGGTGAAACATATATATGGGGGCTATATCTAAATCTGATCGGATTTTCTCCGAATTTGGTAGTGTTCATTCACGTAATAATAAAACTCTCTCCGCCGAATTTCATAAAGATCGGATGTAAAATGTGGTTTCTACGGCGCTTGCATGTCAAATCGGGTGAAACATATATATGGGGACTATATCCAAATCTGAACCGATTTTAACCAATTTCAATAGCGATCGTCCTTGGGCCAAAAAAGAGCACTATGCTAAATTTCATCACAATCGGACCATAAATACGACCTGCACTTTGATTACAAGAATACATGGACAGACGGACAGACAGACAGACAGACGGAAAGTGATTCTGAGTCGATCGGTATAATAAACAACGGGTCTATCTCATCTCCTTTTAGGTGTTACAAACAAATGCACAAGGTCATAATACCCTGTACCACAGTGTGGTGTAGGGTATAAATATTGGTATTTTTGTTAAAACTTGTTTTGACTTAAAGAAAAAAAAAACATATCTTTTTGCTTAAACGAAACCTTAAGTTATCCTTCACATTTAAGAGCTTTATTATCTATTAGTGAAATGAGACTTATATATCTATTCAAATAATATAAACATCTAACAATATATTTCACATATCTATTTTAGCATAACTCGAGAAACATTTATCCTAATTGGTTCAGGAAAACTTTAAATAATACTAAGTAATAAAACCTACTAAGTAGCCTTCATCTTCTTTAAATATCACTTCGTTATTCCATCAGCGGTTTCAAAGATATTTTACAAGATATTGAGAATTAAATCCCATTTGTTGATAAGAGTCTAATAATTTTTTAATTTTTTTTATTATTTTATATAATGATTATTATATATTTATTTAATAAACTGAGACCATTCCGAAAATTAGAGAGGCATAACTTAACAAGTTGTATCGAAAAATAAATTACATTTGTTTTTCCAGCATCCTTTGTTTCAAGTGCGTAATTGAGAGAATATTTAAGGTTTGCATTCCTATGTTATCATAGTTTATTCGAAGATCCCTCTTTTCTTCGTCTAGAGTTTGCATGAATGTCCTTTTATAAGATTTTATGGCATGTTTTTCGTTTGCACACCATGCTCACCTCTCCTTTATAACACAATAGAGAAATCACGCAAAACGTTATACAATTTATTATATGCCAAGATAGGTAAAGGTAAAATGACCTCTAGATAAAAGTAAATTTAATTTCATCCCGTTTGAGGAGTGAGTGAAAGACGAAAGGGGATAGCTTGAGGAAACAATTTCACAATTTGCTAAGATTTCAAACGAAAATCTCAACACTCCAGACAAGCTGAGAAGTGGAGGAAACATACATACATATGTATTAAAATGGCAACAAATTATTAGTTTTCATATCATCTCATCTCCTGAAAGAGAACGGATTACACAAGACGTCAACTGTAGGTTTCTAGAGTAATTGTAGGTTTCTAAAGCAGCGCAACTTATTTTAGTCTGTCTTCATCTTGTTTCACGAATATATCATTTCATTTGAGACACTTAAATCTTCATTTATCTGACATTTGTTGAATTCTGTCTGTTGCTTTTGTAAATGGCTATATTGTTTTTGTAAAACTGCGAAATTTGTAATTTCATAATGTTCCGACCAAAACCACAAATATATTTGCTCCGATTATGACACCTAAAGGTGGTAATCCTCTGTGATTTATGAATGGGGAAATTACATATTTGTATGTAGAAAATAGCGAACAACATTACGTCGCATAGCGAGGAAATGTTGAGATAAAAACAGAACATTCGCACAGGTGTATATATATATACATATATACATATATATTGATGAATACATTAGAAGCCAGCTTAAATGTAGAACACACCGCGTATCAAAAGTAAAGTTAAATTTTCAAAGGTCGAAAAAAATATTGCTATTTTTGTTCCGATATTTCAATTTCATTCTTCTTAAATAACGGGGAGATAGAAGACGTGGAATATTTTTGCTAAGTATCTCGGTACAGTAATAAACCAAACAGCAGGCTCAAGCCCGGATATTTGCCAATCACATAAAAAAAGGCTTCACAAGCTTTTGGCCAAATTCGAAATGTATGGTAGTCGTCTGCAATCTCCCAACGTGTCAAGATGAAAATATTCAACTCGAATGTAAAATCGCCTTTGCTCTATGGATGCAAAACCTGGAACGCAGCGCCTAGACACAACCAGGCGTTGCAAGTCTTCATCAATAATACATTGCGTATACTAGCCAAAGAAAATATCAAACAATGATTTATGGAATTGAAAATCAACCACCATCAGTAGCAATACTGGGATTCTCGCTCCAATAGAATCGAATTTATTCACGTAAAAAGTCGTGGATGGTCTATATTGTCCTTCTATCCCAGAAATGGTTAACATTTTGTGAAATATTGATTCTTTAATAACTTCTATCCGTGCGACAAATGCGAACTTTTTCTCCCTTCCAGAAGTAAAAATATAGGCCAGTAGATAAACTGCATTCTCAGTTCTTTATTTCGTGATCGATTGTCCTTTTTGCAGGACTTTTAAAATTTCAAGGATAAAATTTTTGAAATATTTTTCATTGTACTTATAACAATGTGATTTGATTAATATGCTCATCGAATGAAAGGGGAGAATTTCTGCTATTCATTAAAATTTTTGGAATAATTTTTCAAGGACGAAGTATTTTCTTTCTTTTTTAACTTTTATCCTTGAATATCCTTCAGAGTAGTGGGTATAATAATTTAATAAAAATTGTGTTACAGAACTCTGACACAATACCTATCCTAATTGCAGCCTTCGATCATTAACGGTTAAGGAATAACAATTATTCAAATTTCAAAGTTTGCTAAATATAATAAGGACACTAACCAAAAAAAAATTGTTTATTCCCTCCCTGGAAGGAGACCACTAGTAGGAAAACAATGTACTGACTTCCTTATTTCATGATTGTTTGTCCTTTCCGCAAGACTTTTTAAATTACCAGGGTAACAATTTTTAAATAATTGTCTTTAAACCAATGCGAATAACACCAATATGCATATCAAATGATAGAGGAGAATTCCTGCTATTCGTTAACAATCTCGGAAAAAATTCCAAGAATGAAGGATATTAAAAATGTCCTATTAAACTTTCATACTTCAATATCCTTAAAAGTTTTGGGTAGAACAATTTTATCAAACAAAAAATATAAATGTATAGAGAACGTTCCCCCTTTCATTTAATATGCATTGTAACGAAAATTATATCAAAATTATTACCCTGGCAATCTTAAAAGTTCTGTTAAAGAGACAAACGTTAATTATAGAAGGCTGCAATTTGGATATGTTTTGTGTCAGTTACAGTTTTGTAACACCATTTTTTTAGATTATTAGACCAACTGCTCTCAAGGATATTCAAGGATAAAAGTTTAAAAGGAATTTTTTTAATACCCTTCGTGCTTGGAAAATTATTCTAAAAATGTTAATGAATAGCTGGAATTTTCCACTTTCATTTGATATGCATATTTATCAAATCACATTGTAACCGTTAATTATAGAAGGCTGCAATTTGGATATGTATTGCGTCAGTTAGAGTTCTGTAACACAATTTTTTTTTAGATTATTAGATCCACTACTCTCATGGATATTCAAGGATAAACATTTAAAAGAAAAATGTTTAATACCCCTCGTTCATGGAAAATAATTCTAATAATTTTAATGAATGCTGTATATATTTCTGGCCTAATAATGAAAATGCGAATATTTATCATCAAAAATGGTTTTATTGTTTTTCAAAGTATTCTCCAACTTTTGCATGCGCTGAAACCAATTGTCGAAGCACTTTTTGCACTCCGATTGAGACACCTCCAAAACATGTTTTTTGAACGCTGTAACAGCATCGTCTGACGATGAAAATCGTTAAGCAGGCATTTTTTTCTTGATGTGCGGGAATAAAAAGAAGTCATTGGGTGCCAAGTCAGGGCTGAACGGCGGATGACCCTTCAATTCGACGTTTTGGCCGGTCAAAAAGGCGCTGGTTTGAGCCGATGTGTGAGAGCTCGCATTGTCATGGTGCACAATGATTCGTCTTCACTTGTTCGTTTTTCGAATTTCCTCGAAGACTACAGGCAAACAAATTGTGGTGTACCACTCAGAATTGACCGTCCTACGTTGCTCAAGCGGAACAGTCGCCACATGACCAGTTTTGCTGAAGAAACAGGCGACCATTTGCCTCGAAGTGCATCTTCCACGAACAACTTTCGTTGGATTTGGCTCGTCTTCGAAGACGCACACACGGTCGATTGCTTTTTTGTTTCGGGCTCATACGCATAGATCCAAGATTCGTCACCTGAGAACAAACATTTTTTACGGCCAGGTGTTCATGCAATATCGAATGTATGCTGGTGGAAGAAATGCCCAAGGATGCCTCTATCTCACGGTATGTCACATGACGATCTTGCATTATCAGTTCACGCACGGCATCAATGTTCTCTGGCACAACGGCCGTTTTTGGACGACCTTCACGACTTTCGCTTTTGAGCGAGCGTTGGCCACGATTGAATTCATTAAACCAGTTTTTCACAGTGCTATAGGATGGTGCTTCATCGCCATGCAAAGATTTGAGTTCATCGATAATCCACGTAGAAAGTTGTGAAAAATGATCGCACGAAAATGTTCACGAGTTAATTCCATTTTTTTGCCAAATTGATTTTTTTCAAGTCAGTGTAAACAACACAAATGACTGTCGTACGTCAAAACGTTCTGAGTACGTTTATGCTAAAAAAGGTCAAACTTTCCAATGGAAATGTCAGATGGCGCCAGGCAAATCACTTAGTGTTGCCTAGGCCAGAAATATATATAGCAACCCTCGTATTTGATATACATATTTATCAAATCACATTGTACTAAGTGCAATGAAAAATATTTCAAAAATGTTTTTCTTGAAATTTTAAAAGTCCTGTAAAAAGTACAAACGATCATGAAATAAAAAGCTGAGTATGAAGTTTATCTACAGTTGCCCTATATTTATACCCTCACTTTAGTGTGACGAGGGTATATATCATTTGCTACGAAAAAAAGTGTAACACGTCGAAGGAGTGACCTAAGACCCCAAGTATGTTCGGAGGAAATCCGTTTTGGGTCATTTTAAGTCGAATGAGCAATGTCCGTCCGTCTGTCTGTTTGTCTGTCTGTCTGTCTGTCTGTCTGTCTGTCTGTCTGTGTGTCTGTCTGTCTGCTGGCTGGTGCGCACGATAACTCTCGAAAGGAGTAACCGATTGACCTCAAATTTGGTATGTGGTAATATTTTTTTCTATCTCCGGCTAAGTTCGAAGATGGACCATTTTGGTCCACTCCTTCTAGTACCTCCCCCACAAAGGGTTAAAATGTTGTGAAATATTGATTCTTTAATAACTGCTATACTACTTATTCGAATCTTTTGAAATTCCACACATAATATTAGCTTATTAGTCGTTATCAACTCGATAACACAAATGCACCATTTTGCACCAAAAGTTAACTTGAAATTTTGTACAGTATTATGCTTTTATATTGCCTACAGTCCAGGGAAAAATGGGCGTTGTTGTCACGCCCCTTTTGGTACCTCCCACACAAAGGTACCTTTTTGCACCAAAAGTTAACAGCTTATAACATTAAAACCAGTGTATAAAAATACTTGAAATTTTGTACAGTGTAATGTTTTTATAGTGTCTATAGCCCTATGAAAAATGGGCGTTATTGCCACGCCCCTCTTTGTACCTTCCACACAAAATGCCCAAATCATACCACAATTTAATGTCTCATAACGTTTATACCAGTGCACATAAATGCTTATAAGTCGGCACAGTGCAATGAATTTAAAGTATCTAAAGTTCAGCGAAAAAAAGGTGTATTTGATAAACCCCTTCTGGTACCTCCCACACAAATTGACAGAATAATTCGAGTAATATTCAATATTACATTACTCACAAAGTGAGGGTATACCTTAGTCGGTTTACCCGACCGAAACTTTCTTACTTGTTTTACTTTTATATAAGTATAGTCTCGTTTTTGGAAGCGAAGTCGTGTCGCACGGTGTAGTAATAGTTTATTAGTAACTATCAACAAGAGGGACGTTATTGTCCCGCCCTATATGGTACCTCCCACACAAAATGGCCTTATGAACCCAAAATTAAAAGATCATTACTATAATGGCAATATATTAAATTTTGGTACTGTGCAATATCTTTGGAGCCCCTTCCGGCACCTCCTACACCAATAGACAGATTGAATCGAAAGCCATTTCCCCATAACTTCTGTAGAAATTATCTAAATGGTTTTATATTCTGTGTATTAGGCAACTTTTCCAATGGCTGTAGACTGGTATCTCCCACCCGAAGTCACATGCTTCATATTACATTACTCACAAAGTGAAAGTATGCCTTAGTCCAGGGCTTCTCAAATGGTGGTGCCGGCCCACATGGAGGTCGTAGCGACATAAAGAAAAGCAACGATCTAAGTTTTCCTAAATGTTTTAAACAAAACCACAACAAATTCGTTCGATTCGCAAAAAAACAATGTTAATAAATTTTGGCCAACATTGTAGATTTTCTACAATGAATTCATATAAATCATCACTGACTGAGATTTTTGGTATTAATTGACCAGAAAGTACCACTTGCTCGACACCGAGCGACAATTTAGTAATATTATAATAATGTTTTCTAAAAAACACTTTATATAAATAACAAGCAAGAAAGTTCAATCGGATAAAACGACATACGAATCCCCTCACCTTCAGTCCCAAATATAGTCGTCAATTTATTTATTTTTTGCTATAAATAAATTATTATTAATTTTAATGGCATATAATAATTTTAAAGTATGCACTGGTATTAAAATTATAAGCTGTTAAGTTTTTGCGCGATAAATTCCGTTTGTACCAAAAGAGGTGTGCCATTGACGTTAATTTTTCACTGGACTGTAGGTACGATAAAAGCATTACACTGTACAAATTTTAATGTATTTGTATGCACTGTTATTAAAGCTATAATCAGTTGTCTTTTGGTACAAAATGGTCCATTTGTATAAAATTTATTAAAGAATCAATATTTCACTAAATGTTAACCTTTTGTGGGGGACTTACTAGAAGGAGTGCGCCAATATGGCCCATCTTCGGGCTCTATGAAATAACCCCCCAATGAAATAACCCCCCAAATCGAAAATGAAATAAGTCCCCAAATTTGAGGATTTATTTCATTATGATATAAGTCCCCAATTTCAAAAATGAAATAAATCCCCACATAATGAAATGAGACCCCAAATTTAAAATGAAATAAATCCCCATTTTTGGGGACTTATTTCATAATGAAATAAGACCCAATTTTTAGAGTGAAATAACTACCCAATTTTTTTATTTTTTTT
Source organism: Eudasyphora cyanicolor (assembly GCA_963930755.1). Lineage (NCBI taxonomy): Eukaryota > Metazoa > Arthropoda > Insecta > Diptera > Muscidae > Eudasyphora > Eudasyphora cyanicolor. The sequence continues at coordinate 266,550,547 of OZ005737.1, forward strand.
TTTTTTCAGTAATATAAACAAATTTAAGTATAAATTTGCATAGAATCTTCAATAATACTACGGCAACAAGGACAATTATAATTTTGCAAACCATTGGCAATAGAGTCAGCGAGTAGTTTGTTATTGCATTTGTCGCAAATCTTAAAATGTCTGCATGGCAAAAGATCAATGTTTGGTGCATTTTCTCTATAGACAACACATTCATTTTCATTACAAGATGTGTTGTAGCATTCTTCTTCAGATTCATCATCCCTAGATAATTCTCCTTTGAGGATGTCAGGGATCATATGAAACCTTGAGCAGAAGAACATTTTTGCAAATAAAAGAACATTTTTAAAAATGGTGGAATCACCGTGGAAAGGCGACCAATGGAATACATATGGTCGATTGACAAAAAATTAGTATAAAATTAAAAAATTCGCGCGAATCTTCGGTTTCTCATGAAAGAATAGCTTCGCAATAACTTTTGTAGTGAACAGGCGACCAATGGAATACATATGGTCGATTGAGAAAAAATTAGTATAAAATTAAAAAATTCGCGCGAATTTTTTATTTTATACTAATTTTTTCTCAATCGACCATATGTATTCCATTGGTCGCCTGTTCACTACAAAAGTTATTGCGAAGCTATTCTTTCATGAGAAACCGAAGATGTATGTTTGTTTGGTCTTTAACGGAAATGTTGTGCAATGATTGTGGTAGTGAAAAGGATAAAAAATTCGCGCGAATTTTTTAATTTTATACCAATTTTCGCTCAATTGAACATATCCTGTATTTTTTTTTTGATAAATCAGTTTTTGCTCTATAACATAAATCAATTCACTGTTACGTCTCTTGCCGGCAATCATTTCGTAATTTTTTTGTCTTTTCGATTTTTACACCTTGAAGTCTTTTAACAAACTGATTTGCTGGTACATATTTACTTTAACAAGTAGTCAATGCTATCAGAATTTCTAATTGTCTATAAATTCGCTCGCAGTTTCAGTATATCACATTATACACGTAATAGAATCTTTGTTAATATTTATTAATATTTAAAAATATTCTTTGGACTAATTTTAAAATTTTGTAACTATAAATTTTCTTTCAGTGCAGCAAATATTCTTAACAGTAATTGCACATGTGACGAGTACAGTAGTTTTTCTGCATTGATTTCTAATTTTTAATTTTAAAAGTATTTTTTTTTTAAATGAAATAAGTCCCCAAATCGAAAATTGGGGATTTATTTCATTGCAAAAAATTGGGGGCTTTTTTCATCATGAAATAACCCCCCAAAATAAAAACGAAATAACTCCCCAAAAAGTGAAACAAACCCCCAAATTTAGTTGTTGTTGTTTTCTGTAAAATTTTTTGGGGACTTATTTCATTTTCGATTTGGGGGGTTATTTCATTGGGGGGTTATTTCATAGAGCCCCATCTTCGAACTTAGCCTGAGATGGAGACAAATCTTACCACATACCAAATTTGAAGTCAATCGATTACTACTTTTGAGATTTATCGTGCGCACCAACAAGTAGACAGTCACACAGACAGACGGACGGACATTGACCTAATCTTACCCAAATCGAATTCCCATCAAACATACGTGGGTCTCTTCTTCGATGTTTTACACTTTTTGCTTTGTCTAATTATATATACCACCACTGTAAGGTGAGGGGATAAAAATGGTGATTCACTATCACATCGCTACTCAACTTGTGGTCCGCGGACTCCTGGGGCCGTGGCGTTTGATGGAAATTATGAACATCAAATATTTTGTTACAAAAAATCGATGTGGCAATCTTGTAAATTCGAATCAAATTCTGGCAACAAATGCACTGATATGATTTATATGTAGTTGATTCTTATTTAGGTTAATAAATTTTAGTTTTAGAACAAATTTAATTAGAGACAAAAACTGAAACTGAAAACTGAACTGAACTGTGAAGTACCTGTTAAACTTATAACAATTTGTTTTTCAATGTCGACTCGCAACGCGTTGAAATTATTAAAATTCAAAAAATCGAAAATCATCGAAAAATCAATCACGTCAACAAGCAAAATTGACGCATCTGGGGTTCGGAAAACCCAAGAGTTTTTGTTGAGAAGCCTCTCCATCCCCATCATGTGACTGTTTGGTTCGGTTTATGGTCCGGTGGGGTCATAGGACCTTAATTTTTCGAAAATGAGGTTGGATCAACAGTAACGGTGAATGGATTGCGCTATCGCGATATGATTAATGATTTTTTATGGTCGGAGTTGGATGGTATTGATCTGGAAAACGTTTACATTCAACAAGACGGCGCTACTTGCTACGGACCGTGTTATCTCTCGAAGAGGTGATCACAATTGGCCGCCGAGAACGTGAAAGATAAGATCTACGCCAACAGCCCAACGTCGATTCAGGACCTCAAAGATAGAATTCGTAAGGTTATCGAAGACATAGGGCAGCCACTTTACGATTTGGTTATGGAAAATTTCATGAAAAGGATATGGTCCTGTAAGCGTGGTCGTGGTGGCCATTTGGCTGATGTTGTTTTTCATTAGCGGCATACCTTCCTATTTATTATAAAATAAACATCCGATATTTTATCTCAAAAAATTGCATTTTTCTTTGAATACCAAAATAACACCTCTTGTAGGAAAACCCTATATTTGCAAAAAAAAAATAAACAAAAACTGCAAAATGGTTTATACAAACAACAAAGTAAAAATAGAAAAACTAAATTTGAGATGCACTTTTTTTAATTCTCCTATATCGTAGTTGTCAATGCCCAAATTCTCCACATTTCGTAGATGTAAATCGACAATTTAGCTAATAAAAAGGTTGTAATAAAAAGGTTGTAATAATGGTTATTATTATTTTTAAAATTGTTAGTTATCTGGAAGCGCACGGAACTTTCAAAATCTTGGAAGTGGACCGTGGCACAAAACTAGGTAGCAGCCGACTTAATTTTTATACCCTACACCACACTGTGGTACAGGGTATTATAAGTTTGTTTCACGGCAGATGTTTGTAACACCTGAAAATAACACAGCTAGACCCACCTTAAAGTATACCGATCGGCTCAGAATCACTAGCTGAGTCGATTTAACGATGTCTGTCCGTCCGTCCGTCCGTCCGTCTGTCCATGTAAAGTTGTTCGTCGACTACAGGTCGCAATTTCACTCCGATCGTTCTGAAATTTTGCAGTTTAGAGTATTTCGCGGCTGTTAAGATCGCTATTGAATTTGGTTGAAATCGGTTCAGATTTAGATATAGCTCCCATATATATCTTTCGTCCGATTTGGCCCTTTAGTCCTATAGAAGCTGTATTTTACATCCGATCGTTTTGAAATTTAGAATGGTAGAGTTTCTTGATCCATGAACCAACATTGCCGAATTTGGAGAAAATCGGTTCAGATTTAGATATAGCTCCCATATATATCTTTCGTCCGATTTTGTCCTTTAGTCCTACAGAAGCTGTATTTTACATCCGATCGTTTTGAAATTTAGAATGGTAGAGTTTCTTGATCCATGAACCAACATTGCCGAATTTGAAGAAAATCGGTTAAGATTTAGCTATAGCTCCCATATATGTATGTTTCGTCCGATTTGGCCCTTTAGTCCTATAGAAGCTGTATTTTACATCCGATCGTTTTGAAATTTAGAATGGTAGAGTTTCTTGATCCATGAACCAACATTGCCGAATTTGAAGAAAATCGGTTCAGATTTAGATATAGCTCCCATATATATCTTTCTTCCGATTTGGTCCTCTAGTCCTAAAGAAGCTGTATTTTACATCCGATCGTTTTGAAATTTAGAATGGTAGAGTTTCTTGATTCGTGAACCAACATTGCCGATTTTGAAGAAAATCGGTTAAGATTTAGCTATAGCTCCCATATATATGTTTCGTCCGATATGGTCATTTAAAAGCTGTATTTTACATCCAATCGTTTTGAAATTTAGAATGGTAGAGTTTCTTGATCCATGAACCAACATTGTCGAATTTGAAGAAAATCGGTTAAGATTTAGCTATAGCTCCCATATATATGTTTCGTCCGATTTTGCTCTTTAGTCCTGAAGAAGCTGTATTTTACATCCAATCATTTTGAAATTTAGAATGGTAGAGTTTCTTGATCCATGAACCAACACTACCGAATTTGAAGAAAATCGTTAAGATTTAGCTATAGCTCCCATATATATGTTTCGTCCGATTGTGCTCTTTAGTCCTGAAGAAGCTGTATTTTACATCCAATCATTTTGAAATTTAGAATGGTAGAGTTTCTTGATCCACGAACCAACATTGCCGAATTTGAAGAAAATCGGTTAAGATTTAGCTATAGCTCCCGATCGATTCAGAATCACTAGCTGAGTCGATTTAACGATGTCCGTCCGTCCGTCCGTCCGTCCGTCTGTCCATGTAAACTTGTTCGTCGACTGCAGGTCGCAATTTCCACGATCCACGAACCAACATTGCCGAAAATGACTCAAAAGTAAATTTATTTAAACAATTTATACATGAATTACAAAATTTATATTTCAGAGTTATTCAATATTACGAGAGTGGTGTAGGGTATTATATAGTCGGCCCCGCCCGACTTTAGCCTTTCCTTACTGGTTCTTACTTATTATTGTTATCAACTCTAGAAAAATAATCCAAACGTATCCAAATGTTTCTGCCTCACATTATTGTTTATTATTCAGACTGTTTTTTTTTTGGGTTTACTGAAAATTCGTTTAATTAGTCCGCATTTACATCTCTCCGTCGTATACTGCCGTACACAAACAAACCAACACATGCGTTAACACTCATGCCACAACCACATGAGACGATTCATTAGGAAATCAACAAAAACTGAAGCTCTGTTATATGAGAAAATTACAAACAAATAAGTAATTTACATGTGTATTCATAAACTCACATTGCATTCAATTGCTCTAGTACATACGCAACCAACTGTCATATACAGGTTTATCACGTTTATAAACATATGATATACAGGGTGGCTGTGGATGTATTGCAACCAACTTCAGGTTGCTATCATTGCTAAACCTCTAGTCTGATAGCTGACAGATTTATTTCAGTGGCAGTTCATTTTATTGTTTACAAGCTTACAAAAGCATTTCGATCTATTGCATTCAGAAAAAAGTTATTCGTGATGGAATTCAAGCGTGAAAGTGTGATTGCTTTATATTTGGGTGGAAAAAGACAAGTGGCTATCGTTAGAGCCCTCCATGTTGCATCGCGTCCAAAAAGTGGACGAAAAAAAACGGTAGCAACACCAGAAATGATATCGAAAAGTGAAGGCCAGATTTGATCGAAATCCACGCCGCAGTGGTAGAAAAATTGCTCATGAGCTGAACATATCGCGAGAACGGATACAACACATATTAAAAAATGAGCTTGGACTAAAGCCATTGAAGTTCCAAAAAGTGCAAGAACTCTCCGATGCACAAGAACAAGTTAGACTGGAAAGAGCCAAGGAGTTGCTTCGCTTGCACGAAAGTGGCCAGTTACCGAATTTGGTTTTCTCCTATGAGAAGCCATTCTAAATTGAGCAGTTTTTGAACAAACAATTTGATCGGGGTTACTTGCCAAACAGGTCAGCTGAAAATTTACACCTTCGATTGGCCACCAGAACTCAAGCGCCGCCGATGGTAATGGTGTGGGCCGCCCTAACGGCCGATGGTCGCTCCCCGCTCGTATTCATCGACCATGGGGTCAAAATAAATGCCGAATATTATCGGGAAAATGTCCTAAAGACAGTATTGAAGCCCTGGGCAGACAAACATTTCGGCCGCAGACCATGGACATTCCAACAGGACTCAGCACCAGCTGAGTGCCAGCACGCGTCAACCAAGAATGGTTCCTCGCTTAATTTCTACCGCACAATGGCCACCAAGATCTCCGGATCTCAATCCGTTGGACTTTTGCGCCTGGGGCATTTTAGAGAGTAAGGTTCGCAATAAAAAATACCAAAGTATCGATCATCTCAAGACGGCGCTTCGCCGGGAATGGGCCAAAATACCGCAGAGCCACTTTCGTGCAGCATGTGGTGGCTTTGTCGGCCGTTTGAAGGCCATAATTTGTGCCAAAGGTGGCCAATTCGAACAAATCTAAACTGTTTCTAAAATTGTATGTTATTTCCGACAGTTTTTGCTTTTGAACAATAAAATTTAAAAAAAAATTAAAAAATATAGCGCTTTACTTTGTTGCATTACATATCAGCCACCCTGTATATAAAACGAAAAAACAAACATTATTCCCTTGAGGAGTCGGGTATATAGCATGTGAATGTGTGCATGTGTGAAGTAGTGTGGGGAAGATTTTTGTTGTGAACACATATTTAGACAAATGTTCATATATAAGTGGCATATTTTTATTTTTTTTGTAGATTTTTTTGAACATTAACAGACAAAGACACAGAAAAACAAACCATCATTACATAGTCCATACAATCTAAATTCGTGTCAACTATGTATGTATACCTTATATTTTGGATTACTGCATGTTGTTATCCCCTCACCTTAGAGAGGAGGGTATATATCATTTGCTACGAGCCAAAAGTGTAACACATCGAAGGAGTGGCCCAAGACCCTAAGTATGTTCGGCGGAAATCCGCTTTGGGTCATTTTAAGTCATTGGAGCAATGTCTGTCCGTCTGTCTGTCTGTCTGTCTGTCTGTCTGTCTGTCTGTCTGTCTGTCTGTCTGTCTGTCTGTCTGTCTGTCTGTCTGTCTGTCTGTCTGTCTGTCTGTCTGTCTGTCTGTCTGTCTGTCCGTCTGCTGGCTGGTGCGCACGATAACTGTCGAAAGGAGTAACCGATTGACTTCAAATTTGGTATGCGGTAATATTTTGCTCTAACTCCGGCTAAGTTCGAAGAGGGGCCATATTGGTCCACTCCTTCTAGTACGTCTCCCACAAACGGTTAACTTTTAGTGAAATATTGATTCTTTAATACGTTCTGAAATATTGATTCTTTAATGTTATCTGCTTATATCTTTAATACCAGTTCATACAAATACTTGAAATTTTGTACAGTGTAATGCTTTTATATTACCTAGCGTCTAGAGAAAAGTGGGCGTTATAGGCACGCCCCTTTTGGAACCTCCCACACAAATGGACCATTTTGTACTAAAAGTTACCAGCTTATAACTTTAATACCAGTGCACACAAATACATGAAATGTTGTACAGTATAATGCTTTTATAGTACCTAAAGTCTAGCGAAAAGTGGCTGTCATTGGCGCGTCCCTTTTGGTATCTCCCACACAAATGGGCCATTTTACACCAACAAATTAAACGATTTTAACATTAATACCAGTGAATACAAATACTTGAAATTTTGTACGGTGTAATGCTTTTATAGTATCTAGAGTCCAAAGAAACATGACCGTTATTGGCATGCCCCTTTTGGTACCTTCCACTTAAATGAAACATTTTCTACCAAAACTTTAAAGTTATTAAATGCAATTTAAATTCATAATAATTTAATTAAAACGAAAAAATAATGAATTTACGAATATTTTTTGGGACTCAAGGTGGGGGGGATTCATAAGTCGGTTTACACCGACTGAACTTTCCTACTTGTTTCTTCTCCTCTTACTCTGATTGGGTGTGTTTTAGTAATTCTTGATTTTTCAAACGAATTCTGCTTTTTCGAATGCGGAAACGGAAGTCACTTGTTTTTGACCATTGTGTTGATGTCCGTTTGGTCATATTTACATAGAGAAATTAAATAATTTTCATATAAATGAAAAATGAAATGAAATGTCTGTGTCATTGCCGGTCATCATGACATGTGCTTATATTCATATTAGATGCATATTTCGCATCTGGAATAGAGACACATGGAAATATGCACTAACTATGAAAAACAGGACGACAATGTGTAAATTGTTGTTTAACCAAAAAACAATACAGCAACAAATAAAAACAGGAAGACATTTTGTGATTTCCGTTGGGTTAAATTGGAAAATATAGAGGATTCAGTTATGATAAATTTTTTTGGTATAAAATGTTGTAAATTTAAAATTCGTTTTTTTATATAAGACTTCTTGCACCATTAAACATTTACCGTATTTCTAGTTAAACTTTTATTACAAAATGTAGAATATTTGATAGTTATTTATCCATTCGTAATCCTCAATATCTATCTGTTTGGTTCAGTAACGCTATGCAACAACGAAAATTATGTCCTATTTTATGAAATCAATACAAACGTTTTTTTTGTATTTTTTTATATTTTTCCTTTTTTTTGGTATATAAATCAATTTGATTTGTAACTATAATGTTCTTCTGGATTTAGATCAGTTTTGCCTCTACACTCCTTTAGAGCGCATTTTTTTTAATTTTATGAAAGGTACCTTAATACTTGGATCAAGTATAAGCTCTAAAGTTTCGTGATACTCTTATGAAAGCTAATTTCACGTAGAGGCAGTGGTTTAGTAACTGCCAAAAAAACAATAAAATTTTTTCAAAAAAGCAATCAGATTTTTTATAAAAAAACAATCAGATTTTTTTTCCAAAAAACAATCAGTTTTTTTTTATCTGAAAATCGTTTTCTTCCATTTTTGAAAGCTAGCATGCTATTGAAGAAAACAATGCATATTTCAAAAATGTCTATGAATAAATGTATAGATTATGGCCCATATTGTAAATTTAGGGGAAATTCAGAAAACTTATTTTCCATAATTATTATTTTGGCTATTTCTTTTGGGAGGTACCAAAAGGGGCGTGGCAATAACGCCCATTTTTATACCCTACACCACACTGTGGTACAGGGTATTATAAGTTTGTTTCACGGCAGATGTTTGTAACACCTGAAAATAACACAGCTAGACCCACCTTAAAGTATACCGATCGACTCAGAATCACTAGCTGAGTCGATTTAACGATGTCCGTCCGTCTGTCCATGTAAAGTTGTTCGTCGACTACAGGTCGCAATTTCACTCCGATCGTTCTGAAATTTTGCAGTTTAGAGTATTTCGCTGCTGTTAAGATCGCTATTGCATTTGGTTGAAATCGGTTTAGATTTAGATATAGCTCCCATATATATCTTTCGTCCGATTTGGCCCTTTAGTCCTATAGAAGCTGTATTTTACATCCAATCGTTTTGAAATTTAGAATGGTAGAGTTTCTTGATCCATGAACCAACACTACCGAATTTGAAGAAAATCGGTTAAGATTTAGCTATAGCTGCCATATATATCTTTCGTCCGATTTGGCCATTTAGTTCTATAAAAGCTGTATTTTACATCCAATCGTTTTGAAATTTAGAATGGTAGAGTTTCTTGATCCATGAACCAACATTGCCGAATTTGAAGAAAATCGGTTAAGATTTAGCTATAGCTCCCATATATATGTTTCGTCCGATTTTGCTCTTTAGTCCTGTAGAAGCTGCATTTTACATCCAATCATTTTGAAATTTAGAATGGTAGAGTTTCTTGATCCATGAACCAACATTGCCGAATTTGAAGAAAATCGGTTAAGATTTGGCTATAGCTCCCATATATATGTTTCGTCCGATTTGGCCCTTTAGTTCTATAGAAGCTTTATTTTACATCCAATCGTTTTGAAATTTAGAATGGTTGAGTTTATTGATCCATGAACCAACACTACCGAATTTGAAGAAAATCGGTTAAGATTTAGCTATAGCTCCCATATATATGTTTCATCCGATTTGGCTCTTTAGATCCAATCGTGTTTATACCCTACACCACACTGTGGTACAGGGTATTATTTAAGTATAAAATGTCCCAAAAGTAAATTTATGTAAACAATTTATACATGAATTACAAAATTTATATATCAGAGTTATTCAATATTACGAGAGTGGTGTAGGGTATTATATAGTCGGCCCCGCCCGACTTTAGCCTTTCCTTACTGGTTTTAAATACTATGGGTGCTATAAAAAAAATACACAGTACACAATTTCAAGTGTTTGTATGTACAGGAATCAATATTATAAGCCGTTAAATTTTTGTACAAAATAGTCCATTTGTATGGGAAATACCAAAAGGGTAATAACGCCCATTTTGTAGGGACTACAGGTTCTTTAAAGGCATTACACTTCAGAAAATTTCAAGTATTTGCTAGGACTGGAACCAAAGTTATACGCTGTTAACTTTTTGTACAAAATAGTCCAGTTGTAAGGGGGTACCAAAAGGGGCGTGACAACTTCGTCCATTTTTCTCAAAATGATAGCGACCAAGAAACTAATACTATGTGTGGAATTGTGAAAGAATGAGTAGTAGTAGTATGGAAGTTATGAGATAATCAACATTTCACAAAATGTTGACCGTTTTTGGGGGAGGTGCTCGAAGGAGCGGACCAACATGGTCCATGTTGGACCTTAGCCTGAGATATAAATAAATATTGATACATACTAAATTTGAAGTTAATCGGTTAATCCTGTTATCGTGCGCACCAACCAGAGAGACGGACAGGCCGACGGACATTGCTCAAATGACTTAAAATTGCCCAAATCGGATTTCCGCCAAATATTCTTGGGATTTCTTAGGTCACTTCATCGATGTGTTACACTTTTGGCCCGCGAATCTGATATATATCATTGTTCACAATAGATAGTGGGGCACAAAACAAAATTTATATTGAACTTCTCTTATTTCTACCAAAAGTGCTATAATTTCTACATTTATCCATACATTTTTCAAATGGGTATTCTCAGATAAGAGGCTAGCTTCAAAAATCTGAAAAACCCATTTTTATACCCTACACCACACCGTGGTACAGGGTATTATAACTTTGTGCATTTGTTTGTAACACCCAAAAGGAGAAGAAATAGACCCATCGTTTATTATACCGATCGACTTAGAATCACTTTCTGAGTTGATTTAGCTATGTCCGTCTGTCCGTCTGTCTGTCTGTCCGTCTGTGCATGTATTCTTGTAATCAAAGTACAGGTCGCAATTATGGTCCGATCTCGACGAAACTTTACACATATATTTTTTTTGGCCCAAGGACGATCCCTATTGAATTTGGTTAAAATCGGTTCAGATTAAGATATATCCCCCATATATATGTTAGCCCAGATTTGACATGTAAGCGCTGTAAAAACTTTATTTTATATCCGATCAGTCTGAAATTCGGCAGAAAGAGGTTTCTTATTATATGAATGAACACTGTTAAATTAAGAAGAAATCGGTTCAGATTTAGATATAGCCCCCATATATACGTTACCCCCGATTTGAAGTGTAAGCGCTGTAAAAATGTTATTTTATATCCGATCAGTATGAAATTCGGCAGAATGAGGTTTATTATAATATGAATGAACACTGTTAAATTTGGAAGAAATCGGTTCAGATTTAGATATAGTCCCCATATATACGTAACCCCCGATTTGACATGTAAGCGCTGTAAAAATGTTATTTTATATCCGATCAGTGCGAACTTCGGCAAAGAGAGGTTTCCTTCTACATGAAGAAATACTGGCAAATTCGGAGAAAATCGGTTCAGATTTAGATATAGCCCCCATATATACAGGGTCTCCCATATTCGACGGACCCATCTGGCAACGCCATAACTTTTGACAGAGATGTCAGATCGCTTAATGACATACCGCGTTTGAAGCGTCAGTCCAAGCAGATTTTTACCATGGAACAATACACGCCACGCGAAATAGTTGAAATTTACATTCAACAGAAGAAGTCAATTGTGAAAACTCAACGTGCTTTTAAAATATTAAAAAATGTGAGAAGTGCGCCTTCTAAGAACACCATTAAGCGTTTATACGAAAAATTTTCGACTGGTGAGGCTCTTTCTAATCCGAAGAGGCCAAATAAAAGTCGACCAAGGCGATCGGCCGAGAATATCGCTGCCGTACGAGCCAGTGTTGAGAGGTCCCCAAGAACATCCCAAAAACGCCGTTCTCAGCAGTTGGGCATGGCTCGGTCCACTTTACAACGGATTATTCGCGTTGATTTGCATTTGTTCCCGTACAAAATTCAATTGACGCAAAGATTGTTGCCTGCGGACAAGCCTCGTCGATTGGAATGGGCCCAAAAAAAACATGGGTCCGTCGAATATGGGCAACCCGTATGTTACCCCCGATTTGACATGTAAGCTCTGTAGAGACTGTATTTTATGTCCGATCAGTACGAAATTCTACAGAAAGAGGTATTTTTACATGAATGAGTATTCAGGGAAAATCGTTTCAGATTTACATATAACATCCGTATATATGTTCCTCCTGATTTGTTATCAAAGCGCTATAGAAGTTGTACTTTACTTCCGATCATTAAAATTTTCCAGAAATATGTTTCTCAATTTAGGAACGAATATTGCTTAATTTAGCGATTATCGGTTCAGAATTAGATATATCCACGTATATATGTTCTTACCCATTTACCAATTATTCCAAATTATTATCGCAATGACCCTTATCGCATTGTTAGGGAGGTGTAGGGTATTATATAGTCGGCCCCGCCCGACTTTCTGCCTTTCCTTACTGGTTTTATGTTGTTTTTGTGCCAGCAAAAAGACATTTTTTAAAGAAATTATTTTTTTCGTAATTGTTTTACCGACAGTTTGGCGGACAGTGGACATATTGTACAATTGTAGCTCTCACAATTTCCTTTAATTCAAAGGGTATCCCGGCTTTATGGGGTGTATACTTCGAAAAATAGGGTCCAAATACTAAACTAATTGTCCTAGAAAATCAGAATTAAAAAACACCATAAAACTTTTTTTCAAATATTTGTATCATGTTTACTGCACTGTATTATATTAGGAAATTGTATGCACAGCCCTTCGTTAGAAATGTTGTAAACTAGGGTTATTACATATTCGTATAAGGGATGAACAAGTTAGTACTTTTCTCAGTACTTTTAGACATGACAAGTACGACATTTTCAGTACTTTCAAATTAGCCAAGCAGCATTTTTTTAATAGTACGTGACATTTTTTTTTGTCATTCTATTTATTGTTTTACTGTTAAATATCTTATGTGATACAGCGTATTACGACTTTATACATTTGTGTATAACAACGAAAGAAAAAAATACAGAAAATTCAAATTGAATGGGGAATGACTTGTTCGAGCAATTCGACTGGTAACTGGCGAATGACACGCGTGATGTCTTGCTCCAAGGCCTGAATCGAAGCGGGTTTGTCTAGCGGTGTGGTATCACACGATCTTGGTGGCCAATCGACCGGCCCAAAACGTGAAATTATCTGCTCACCGAAGTGTTCTCTCAATAAATCCATTGATTGATGCGATGTGTGGGAAGTTGCGCCGTCTTGTTGAAACCAAATGTCGCCGAGATCACGAGCTTCAATTTCAGGCATCAAATAGTCGGTTATCATGGCACGATAACGGTGGCCATTGACGCTTACGTTCTCACCGGCATCATTTTTGAAGAAATATGGACCGATGATTCCGGTACGTCGGATCGGCAAAAAATAGCTCTTAACGAGAGCTAAAATATTGCTCATGGGTGTCAAGGTCGACTGGAAAGTGTTTTTTTTTTTTAATTGAAAAAAAATTGACTTAGCGCAATTGGCGAAAGATTGTTTGAAATGCCAAACAATACTTAACAAAAATAACATGACAGCATGATACGACTTAGATCTCCCATTAGTTCCAAACGACTTAAAATACATTTCTGAGTCGATTCATACATATCCGTCCGTCTGCCTGTCCAAACATTCCACTCATCAAAGTACAGTTCGAATCTAGCAATATGAAATTTAACATAGTAATATATATTATGTTTAACATAGTAAACTCTATTGGAATGATAAATATCAGGCCATCTATTGATATAGTCCCCTTACAACGGTTCCTTCCTGTTAACGTTCGTCTCGTTCTCGAAGTTTGTGCTTTAGAGTAAAACTCTTAACAATTCCTGGAAAATTTAAATCATCTGTCAGTATTTCGATATATTCACATAACGGTAGCTTCCTTCTTCCAATGACATATTACAAATCTTTCAATTTAAAGGAACATGAAGTAATATTGAGAGAGAGTAGCTTAGAAAATTTTGTTTGCGATTTCTTACTAAAAAATACAATTAGATTTATAATTATGCTAAAAATTGTGAAACACATCGCACATTTTAATACAAAAAGAAATATTCATACAATTTTATAAAAATATTATTGCAACAGTGCTATTTTCTCAAAATCATGTACTGAAAGCTGTAGGTACTGCCTAAACTGTCCAAAATTCTCCAATTCTACAGATCTCCAGTTTCCCATATCCAAACAATTTTGAGTGAAACTCGATGTCTCCAAGCTGTTATTTTCCAATTTTAAAGTTTATTTAAATTTCAAATAATTATACCCTACACCACACTGTGGTACAGGGCATTATAAGTTTGTTTCACGGCAGATGTTTGTAACACCTGAAAATAACACAGCTAGACCCACCCTAAAGTATACTACTACTACTCTACTCAGAATCACTAGCTGAGTCGATTTTAAGTCTGTCCGTCCGTCCGTCCGTCTGTCCATGTAAAGTTGTTCGTCGACAACAGGTCGCAATATCACTCCGATCGTTCTGAAATTTTGCAGTTTAGAGTACTTCGCAGCTTTTAAGATCCCTATTGAATTTGGTTGAAATCGGTTCAGATTTAGATATAGCTCCCATATGTATATATCTTTCGTCCGATTTGGCCCTTTAGTCCTATAGAAGCTGTATTTTACATACAATCGTTTTGAAATTTAGAGTGGTAGAGTGTCTTGATCCATGAAACAACATTGCCGAATTTGAAGAAAATCGGTTAAGATTTAGCTATAGCTCCCATATATATGTTTCGTCCGATTTTGCTCTTTAGTCCTGTAGCAGCTGTATTTTACATCCAATCATTTTGAAATTTAGAATGGTAGAGTTTCTTGATCCATGAACCAACACTACCGAATTTGAAGAAAATCGGTTCAGATTTAGCTATAGCTCCCATATATATGTTTCGTACGATTTGTCCCTTTAGTTCTATAGAAGCTGTATTTTACATCCAATCGTTTTGAAATTTGGAATGGTAGAGTTTCTTGATCCATGAACCAACATTGCCGAATTTGAAGAAATTCGGTTAAGATTTAGCTATAGCTCCCATATATATGTTTCATCCGATTTGGCTCTTTAGTCCTGTAGAAGCTGTATTTTACATCCAATCGTTTTGATATTTAGAATGGTAGAGTTTCTTGATCCATGGACTAACATTGCCGAATTTGAAGAAAATCGGTTAAGATTTAGCTATAGCTCCCATATATATGTTTCGTCCGATTTTGCTCTTTAGTCCTGTAGCAGCTGTATTTTACATCCAATCATTTTGAAATTTAGAATGGTAGAGTTTCTTGATCCATGAACCAACACTACCGAATTTGAAGAAAATCGGTTCAGATTAAGCTATAGCTCCCATATATATGTTTCGTCCGATTTGTCCCTTTAGTTCTATTGAAGCTGTATTTTACATCCAATCGTTTTGAAATTTGGAATGGTAGAGTTTCTTGATCCATGAACCAACATTGCCGAATTTGAAGAAATTCGGTTAAGATTTAGCTATAGCTCCCATATATATGTTTCATCCGATTTGGCTCTTTAGTCCTGTAGAAGCTGTATTTTACATCCAATCGTTTTGATATTTAGAATGGTAGAGTTTCTTGATCCATGGACTAACATTGCCGAATTTGAAGAAAATCGGTTAAGATTTAGCTATAGCTCCCATATATATGTTTTATCCGATTTGGCTCTTTAGTCCTGTAGAAGCTGTATTTTACATCCAATCGTTTTTATACCCTACACCACACTGTGGTACAGGGTATTATTTAAGTATAAAATGTCCCAAAAGTAAATTTATGTAAACAATTTATACATGAATTACAAAATTTATATTTCAGAGTTATTCAATATTTCGAGAGTGTATTATATAGTCGGCCCCGCCCGACTTTATCCTTTCCTTACTGGTTTGATATTAATTTTGGTTAAATGTTTTGCAGAAATATATATATTTTCTATTTTAAAAAAAAAATTATTAATATTTGATTATCAGAAATAAAATTTTAGTACCATTTGGTACTGAAAGGTACTTTTTAACTTATGTCTCGGTACTATTTTGCATGTTGCATTTTTCATCCCTGGACTCGTACGTACATCATCTATTCGCTCTGTTTGGTACAATAATAAATTTGCGTATGAGTTATCTATTATACCTTCACATGTCTCATACGCTACCCTGTATTTTAGTTAAAGAGGAGATAGCATAGGTACTCATAGAAATATAATGATAATTAAACTCCATTAACATCAACTTTTAACAGTCCTCAACGTGCGTATGTTAATTCATTTATTATACATATATATATTCATTTTGTCACTCCGTTTGTAACACTTCTAAATATTGATCTGAGACCCCATAAAGTATATATTTTCTTAATCGTCGTAAAATTCTAAGACGATTAAGCCATGTCCGCCTGTCCGTCCGTCTGTTGTAATCACGCTACAGTCCGTAATAATAGAGCTAGGTTCATAAAATTTGGTAGAAATATTTCTTATAGTTGCAGGTTGTTTGTGATTGCAAATGGGCCATATCGGTCAATGTTTTGATATACCTCCCCTATAGAGGTCACTCCAATATACGGGTTTTGAGCCATAGATATCACATTTTAAAGCAATTTTGCAGAAACTTTGCAGTTTGCATTATATTTTGATAAGAATTCATCACAGCAAAAACTTTACAAATCGGTTCATATTTTGTTATAGTCACCCTATAGAGTTCGCTCCAAAATAAATACCATATTTTCTAGTCATTTTAACGGAATATTTGCAGTTTATATTTAATTAAGATAAGAATTCATCGCAGTAAAACATTTTTAAATCAGTTTATATTTTGTTATAGTCCACCTTTAGATGTCGCTCCCAAAAATGCTTATTTAAGCCATAAACACCACATTTTTTAAGAAATTTAGCAGAAACTGTGCAGTTTGTATTCTACTTTGGCAAGAATTCATTTCAATAAAATGTACAAAAATAAATTTTTATTTTGTTGTATTCCTTGTGTAGATGTAGCTCTCAAAAAGCTATTATAAGCCATAAATACCACATTTTTCAGGTGAAGAGTTTGACTAAAGAATTTGCGGCCTACAAATTTCAGCGTTCGATTTTTTTATAATTTACTTAAACAAAAAGGATTGTTTCATGATTTGCTCCATATCCAAAGATGTTTCCAGTGATAAAATTGTATGCAAATCTATGGTGGAGGGTATTTAAGATTCGGCATGGCCGAACTTAACGCTTTTTCTTGTTAATTCTATTAAATTTATTGTCTGTTAACATTCCATTATATGAGTGCAAGAGCACCCACAATACAAGTTTTCTTTATTTCATACACTCATTTGAAAGAGTTTTGTGAAAAGTTTTGTTTTTTGCTCCGAGAAAATTGTGTTATTTATGTGGCTAAAGTTTATTTCTAGCAAATGGAAAATTTTTAATTTTTTCAGTATTTTGCAAAAGAAACGCAATTAATTTGCTTTTACACTTTCATATAGAAAACCGCCAGTTTAAAAGTTAAAAAGAGCACATGTTGAAAAGAAAGTTCATTTGCGTTATCCTGACAAACACTTTTGATGAGGTGTTGCTTTGATGTCGTTGCTCTTGATGCTGCTGGTCGTGGTCCTGTTTTGGGAGCTATTGTAAATTGTTTAAGGTATTAATATAGGCATTGTCTGATTATGGTGGCCACAGGGCAATGTTCGCGAACCATGGGCTCAGAAATGTATAATTATACGCTTAACAAAACTAGGTTTTATTTGATGCGAATCAAATTTGGGGACATGGACATAACTTTTGTCTCAACGGTATGACAATATTTTTTCATCAAATAATAGTTTTTTGTTTTCTACTTAACTTTACTTTTACAACTTAATCTGTATCTAAAGCGAAGAGTTCACTTCGCTTTTACGTTTCTACTGCGTTAAATAAGTTTGTTATTTACACACAACCCTCATCACTTATAAAGTTGAGGTGAGATTAGTTAAAATTTATATAACTTTTTGTTGTTTTTATGGTTTGTTTTTGATTTGGCTTAGTTGTTCAAACTCATTTTAATTAACGATACAATAACCGATTTAACGGTTCTTATTTCTATTATTGTTTTTTTTTCGTGGAGGTTTTGAAATACATTTGATAATATATAATTAAAAAAAAACAAGTAAAGACGGATTAAATTCCGCCTTGCTGAATCTTATATACCCTCCACCATGGATCGCACGTGATTGTTTTTGGATAAAAATAAGATCATTACGAGTATACCTAATTTAGCCCAATCCGTTGAAGTTTAAAGTTTTTTTACGTTACGAAGTCAAATCTTGAAAGACCTTTGTATGGGGGCTATATCAAAAGATGGACCTATGACCGTTGTTCGTGTGAAGGATTCCGGATATAAATAAACCCCTGTTACCAATTTTCAGCCGATCAGTTGACAGTTGTGGTCTCTATGACGTTAAGAAGTCAAATCGGAGAGATGCTATATACTCGTACAGAGGCTACATAAAAAATTTATCGATATATAAGAATAATACGTACCAAATTTCATCCACCTAGCTCAAGTATTACAGCTTGTAGCGTGATTACAACAGACGGACGGACGACTAATCATACAGTGATGTGAAAAGTAATAGGGACAGTGCCTTGCAATTTAAATGTTGCAAATAAATGTAAGTAAAATAACAGTAAAGATAATGTTAAGAAACAGTTTATTGTAGCTAGTAGATTGGAAAAACATTTCCCATTAACAAATTGTTTAATATTTGAGTTAATTTCGTACAATCGCATGATTAGTGCAAATGAATTTAGGACAACTGTCATTTAAAAATTTTCGATGTAAGGGTGATAATAGCTTATATAATCAGTGCGACCCTGAATACCAGAAAATCGTATAAACCTTGAAAAATATTTAAATAATTTACCGAGAAAGAAAATTAAAATGTTGCGTGGGTTAAAAAAAATATTCGTCGTTTTCGCAGAAATTAGTCCAAGTAATCTAAATTACCCTATTAAAAGACACTGTCCCTATTATTTTTCACATCACTGTATATATAAATACTTTATGGGGTCTCAGATCAATATATAGTGGTGTTACAAACTGATTTACAAAATTAATATATCCCCCATCCTATGGTGGAGGGTATACATAATATGGTGGATTGTTCTTCTCCCATGTTAAGATCTAATAAACAATGTAAAAAAGTTTACTCTGCGTACCATAAAAAATTTGCGTATGAGTACTATTTTACATCTTAACCCTGTCATAATCATCATACGCCACCTAGTACTTCATAAACAGATCTGTGAGTATATACATAGTATTTTTACTTACAAAAATATGTAGACAATTAAGCCACATTAACATCAAACAAATTCGTTAATTTTATTAAATTTTTAGTGTCTGTAAACATTCCATTACGCACATGCCAAATGAGTGCAAGAGTACCCATGTTTCTTTCTTTTAATCACTTATTTGAGCGAGTTTTTTGTGAAAAGTTTTTGTTTTTATTCTCTGTGAAAAAAGAGAAATAAAGTTCCTTATGTGACTTAAGTTTATTTTTATTTGTGGCATAGGGAAATTTTTATTTTTCTTAGTATTTTGCAAAAGAAACGCAACAAATTTTCCACAAAGAACTGGTAGGACCAGATATGCAATTTCATATGAAAACTTGTCTCTTTCTGACTAAATGTTTAAAGGCAATTCATTTACGTTACCCTGACAAACACTTGTTGTGGTGCTGCTTTGATGTCGCTGCAGTTGCTGCTTCTGGTCGTGGTCCTGCTTTGGGTGCTCTTGGAGTTGTTATAAGTTTCAATATTGGCATTGCCGGGTCGTAGTGGCAACAGGGCAAAGTTCGGGAACAATGGGTACAGCAATGAATAAGTCTACACTTAGAAAAACTAGGATTGTTTTAAACGAATTGCGAGTATATACGATCTTACGAACATTCAATAAAATTGGATCAACCTAGGTGTAAATGCAACAAACTGTATATGTCGAAATTGGTAATTGTTTTTACCTCACGGTGATCGTTTGATATGAACCAAAAGTGTAACACCTCGAAGGAGGGCAAAGATACTTTCACTTTATATAGTCCATTGTGGCAATGGTACTAACATGAATTGCTCATAACTCATAAAATGCCAAACATTTTGTGTAAATTATGAAATATTAAATTTTCTATAAATAACAAATTTCTATGATATTTTCTATAATTAAAAAATTTCTATGAAATTTTCTATAAATAAAGAATTTCTATGAAATTTTCTATAAACAAAAAAATTTCTGTGAAATTTTCTATACATTTTTTTGATATTGTTCGGCTTGAGGTCCTTTTTAATTAAAAAATGTGTTTATAGGGTTTTGTGACGAAGAGTATCATGAACAAAATAAGCAGAAAATAAGAGACATTTTAAATATGATCGAATTTCCACAGAAGACAATCAATAATCTTCTAAAACGAGCAAATAAAACGAAAAACATTGAGAGAGAGCCAAAAATGTATAAATTGGTCACTTTTATACCTGGACTAGCAGAAAGATTTAAGAATTCAGACATGTATGATAAACGAAAGATTGAACTAGCATATAAGACACAGAATATGACAAACCAATTATTTAGCAATACAAAATCAACCGTAGCGAAAGAAGACAAATCTAATCTAGTATATAAAATAATGTGTAATGGTGACGAGTCCGACATATGCCAGAAGGTATATGTCGGTACAACTAAATCAAAATTAAAGACAAGACTTTCATCACACAAATCAGACCAGAAAGCCATGGACAAACCTCTAGAGCAAAAAACAGCTCTCGCGGCCCAGTGTACTCTCACCGGACACAAACCAAACTTTGACAATGTGGATGTATTAGTGGAAGAGAGAAATCAATTTAGACGATATACTCTAGAGATGCTTTACATCACTGACGTTCCCTCAGAGAAAAGACTCAATTACAAAACTGACACAGATAGATGCTCCCAAATGTATCGATACATTATAAACAAACACGGACGAAATAAACATTAGTGTCAAGTTAGCTCACATAGAACGGACGAACTTTTTAATAATTTTTAATTTCAAAGTAAATATAAGATAGTATTGTAATTTATGTATAGTTTTTTTAAAATTGTGATTTTGTAGTTCCCTGAAGAAGACTAACGACGTTAGTCGAAATATCGGAAAGAAAATAAATTAATTAAAAAAACCCTATAAACACATTTTTTAATTAAAAAGGACCTCAAGTCGAACAATATCAAAAAAATAAAATATCAACAGGTCAACTATAACCAAAAATTTTCTATAAATAAAAAATTTCTGTGAAATTTTCTATAAATAAAATTTTTTTGTGAAATTTTCTATAAATAAAAAATTTCTGTGAAATTGTCTATAAATAAAAAATTGCTGTGAAAATTTCTATAAATAAAAAATTTCTGTGAAATTTTCTATAAATAAAAAATTTCTGTGAAATTTTCTATAAATAAAAAATTTCTGTGAAATTTTCTATAAATAAAAAATTTCTGTGAAATTTTCTATAAATAAAAAATTTCTGTGAAATTTTCTATAAATAAAAAATTTCTGTGAAATTTTCTATAAATAAAAAATTTCTTTGAAATTTTCTATAAATAAAAAATTTCTGTGAAATTTTCTATAAATAAAAATTTTCTGTGAAATTTTCTATAAATAAAAAATTTCTGTGAAATTTTCTATAAATAAAAAATTTCTGTGAAATTTTCTATAAATAAAAAATTTCTGTGAAATTTTCTATAAATAAAAAATTTCTGTGAAATTTTCTATAAATAAAAAATTTCTGTGAAATTTTCTATAAATAAAAAATTTCTGTGAAATTTTCTATAAATAAAAAAATTCTGTGAAATTTTCTATAAATAAAAAAATTCTGTGAAATTTTCTATAAATAAAAAAATTCTGTGAAATTTTCTATAAATAAAAAATTTCTGTGAAATTTTCTATAAATAAAAAATTTCTGTGAAATTTTCTATAAATAAAAAATTTCTGTGAAATTTTCTATAAATAAAAAATTTCTGTGAAATTTTCTATAAATAAAAAATTTCTGTGAAATTTTCTATAAATAAAAAATTTCTGTGAAATTTTCTATAAATAAAAAATTTCTGTGAAATTTTCTATAAATAAAAAATTTCTGTGAAATTTTCTATGAATAAAAAATTTCTGTGAAATTTTCTATGAATAAAAAATTTCTGTGAAATTTTCTATAAATAAAAAATTTCTGTGAAATTTTCTATAAATAAAAAATTTCTGTGAAATTTTCTATAAATAAAAAATTTCTGTGAAATTTTCTATAAATAAAAAATTTCTGTGAAATTTTCTATAAATAAAAAATTTCTATGAAATTTTCTATAAATAAAAAATTTCTGTGATATTTTCTATAAATAAAAAATTTCTGTGATATTTTCTATAAATAAAAAATTTCTGTGAAATTTTCTATAAATAAAAAATTTCTGTGAAATTTTCTATAAATAAAAAATTCTATGAAATTTTCTATAAATAAAAAATTTCTGTGATATTTTCTATAAATAAAAAATTTCTATGAAATTTTCTATAAATAAATTTCTATGAAATTTTTTATAAATAAAAAATTTCTGTGATATCTTCTATAAATAAAAAATTTCTGTGAAATTTTCTATAAATAAAAAATTGCTGTGAAAATTTCTATAAATAAAAAATTTCTGTGAAATTTTCTATAAATAAAAAATTTCTGTGAAATTTTCTATAAATAAAAAATTTCTGTGAAATTTTCTATAAATAAAAAATTTCTGTGAAATTTTCTATAAATAAAAAATTTCTGTGAAATTTTCTATAAATAAAAAATTTCTGTGAAATTTTCTATAAATAAAAAATTTCTTTGAAATTTTCTATAAATAAAAAATTTCTGTGAAATTTTCTATAAATAAAAATTTTCTGTGAAATTTTCTATAAATAAAAAATTTCTGTGAAATTTTCTATAAATAAAAAATTTCTGTGAAATTTTCTATAAATAAAAAATTTCTGTGAAATTTTCTATAAATAAAAAATTTCTGTGAAATTTTCTATAAATAAAAAATTTCTGTGAAATTTTCTATAAATAAAAAATTTCTGTGAAATTTTCTATAAATAAAAAATTTCTGTGAAATTTTCTATAAATAAAAAAATTCTGTGAAATTTTCTATAAATAAAAAATTTCTGTGAAATTTTCTATAAATAAAAAATTTCTGTGAAATTTTCTATAAATAAAAAATTTCTGTGAAATTTTCTATAAATAAAAAATTTCTGTGAAATTTTCTATAAATAAAAAATTTCTGTGAAATTTTCTATAAATAAAAAATTTCTGTGAAATTTTCTATAAATAAAAAATTTCTGTGAAATTTTCTATGAATAAAAAATTTCTGTGAAATTTTCTATGAATAAAAAATTTCTGTGAAATTTTCTATAAATAAAAAATTTCTGTGAAATTTTCTATAAATAAAAAATTTCTGTGAAATTTTCTATAAATAAAAAATTTCTGTGAAATTTTCTATAAATAAAAAATTTCTGTGAAATTTTCTATAAATAAAAAATTTCTATGAAATTTTCTATAAATAAAAAATTTCTGTGATATTTTCTATAAATAAAAAATTTCTGTGATATTTTCTATAAATAAAAAATTTCTGTGAAATTTTCTATAAATAAAAAATTTCTGTGAAATTTTCTATAAATAAAAAATTCTATGAAATTTTCTATAAATAAAAAATTTCTGTGATATTTTCTATAAATAAAAAATTTCTATGAAATTTTCTATAAATAAATTTCTATGAAATTTTTTATAAATAAAAAATTTCTGTGATATCTTCTATAAATAAAAAATTTCTGTGAAATTTTCTATAAATAAAAAATTTCTGTGAAATTTTCTATAAATAAAAAATTTCTGTGAAATTTTCTATAAATAAAAAATTTCTATGAAATTTTCTATAAATAAAAAATTTCTGTGATATTTTCTATAAATAAAAAATTTCTGTGATATTTTCTATAAATAAAAAATTTCTGTGAAATTTTCTATAAATAAAAAATTTCTGTGAAATTTTCTATAAATAAAAAATTCTATGAAATTTTCCATATTTTTTTTTTTTTTTTGATATTGTTCGACTTGCGGTCCTTTTTAATTAAAAAATGTGTGTATAGGGTTTTTTAATTAATTTATTTTCTTTCCGATATTTCGACTAACGTCGTTACTCTTCTTCAGGGAAGAACGAAATCACAATTTTAAAAAACTATACATAAATTACAATATTATCTTATACTTACTTTGAAATTAAAATTTATTAAAAAGTTCGCCCTATGTGAGCTAACTTGATAACTAATGTTTATTTCGTCCGTGTTTGTTTATAATGTATCGATACATTTGGGAGCATCTATCTGTGCCAGTTTTGTAATTGAGTCTTTTCTCTGAGGGAACGTCAGTGATGTAAAGCATCTCTAGAGTATATCGTCTAAATGGATTTCTCTCTTCCACTAATACATCCACATTGTCAAAGTATGGTTTGTGTCCGGTGAGTGTACAGTGGGCCGCGAGAGCTGTTTTTTGTTCTAGAGGTTTGTCCATGGCTTTCTGGTCTGATTTGTGTGATGAAAGTCTTGTCTTTATTTTTGATTTAGTTGTACCGACATAAGGTGGTGCAAAAGTAATCCTCCTATCAGAATATGCTATAAATTTTGCGATTGGCCCCTAATGTCAGTTCTGTTTTGACATTTGTGTAGTAAACACATGCGAAATACACGTTAATAAACAATGTTATGCTGCTCCAGAACGCGGAATATTGCTGACTATTTATTTGACCAATAATCGGTCGGTGACTTTGGCACAACGTGAATTTCGTCGCAGATTTCCTGGCCGTCCAACGCCTACTGGTGAAACACTGCGACGTTTAGCCGCTCGCCTCGAAGAGACTGGCACAACACGAGATGCTGCCAGGCGTGGCAGACCCCGAAGTAGCCGTTCTGCAGAGAATATTGCTGCTGTAGCCGAGGATGTCATGGAAGCGCCGTCGACATCGACCAGACGACGTGCCACGCAAATGGGTATCAGTCGACGGTCTCTACGGCGTATTTTGGTACAAGATTTGAAGATGTTTCCGTACAAAGTCCAGACGGTGCATCAGCTGTTAGCTGCTGACCGCCAATCGCGTCTAACATAACATCGAAAGGTTACTTTTGCGCCATATGTCGGAATCGTCACTATTACACATTATTTTATATACTAGATTAGATTTGTCTTCTTCCGCTACGGTTGAATTTGTATTGCAAAATAATTGGTTTGTCATATTCTGTGTCTTATATTCTAGTTCAATCTTTCGTTTATCATACATGTCTGAATTCTTAAATCTTTCTGCTAGTCCAGGTATAAAAGTGACCGATTTATACATTTTTGGCTCTCTCTCAATGTTTTTCGTTTTATTTGCTCGTTTTAGAAGATTATTGATTGTCTTCTGTGGAAATTCGTTCATATTTAAAATGTCTCTTGTTTTCTGCTTGTTTTGTTCATGATACTCTTCGTCACTTATTGCTAATACTCTAGCAATGAAATTCGTCGCGGTATTTATTATTGTCCTCCTTGGGTGCTTAGAATAAAAATTAATTAGTCGTCCTGATGCCGTAGTTTTCTGATACCAATCCATTTTTAGTTTGTTTCCTTGTTTTATTATTATTGAGTACAAGTATGGTATCCGATTGTCTTTTTCTTCTTCCATCGTAAATTGAATTTGTCGGTTGTATGAATTGAGTACGCTCATTGTGTTGTCCAAATCTTGTTTCTTTATAATTCCAAATAGGTCGTCTACGTACTTAGTCAAGATATTTGGTTTCCGATTCATATTCCTAATTGATACGTCCAATAATTCTTCCATCACTATATCCGCTATAACTGGGGAGGCAGGGGAACCCATTGGCATGCCTTTTAATTGTCCAAATATTTTATTTTCATACTTAAAATAACGTGTTTCTTTGATGCAATATGTCAGTATTTCCATAAATAATTCTCGTGGTATTTTTGTATACTTTTTCAGTAAGTCCCATTTACCTTCAATTGTCCTGATTGCTAGGTTTATTGGAATGCTTGGGAACAATGAAACTACGTCAAAGGAGATTAAAACTTCGTCATCATCTATTTGTAGTCCATTAATTTTTGATGTTAAGTCCCTTGCGTCTTTTACGTTGTATTTGGAATCCTTCGTCAGGTTTTTCAAAATATCCACTAGATATCTGGAAAGTCCGTACGCAGGTGAATTTATAGATGAGCAGATCGGTCTCAGCGGGGTTCCGTCCTTGTGCATTTTCGGTAGTCCATATATTCTAGGTGCCAAGGCTGTCTTGTTAGTTAATTTTCTCTTTTCTGTCATATCTATTACATTATAACTGAATAATTTGTCGACCGTCCTTGTGAATTTTCGGTAGTCCATATATTCTAGGTGCCAAGGCTGTCTTGTTAGTTAATTTTCTCTTTTCTGTCATATCTATTACATTATAACTGAATAATTTGTCGACTAGAACATTATTTTTTTTTTGAAGGCTGGTCGTTGGGTCCTTATTTAAACGTCGGTATGTACATAAATCCATTAAAATCATATTCATTTTATTATTATAATCTGTCTTAGTCATTGCTACCGTCTTGCCCCCTTTATCAGCACTTAGTATCAATATGTCCTTGTTTTCTCTCAAAAATCGTTTGCTTTGTCCCACTGTGTCTAATACTAAAACGTCCCTCTGGTTTAGTTCAAGTTTGTGTAGGTGATCATCCACAAGTGATGTAAATTTTGCTCTCATTATTTCTTGTTGTTCTCTAGTCTCTAAGGTTTGGATACAATCTTCTCCCTCTGCGATGCACCTGAATAGAGGAAATGAGCGATGTGTGCTGGGTAGTGCATATTTTGGGCCCAATGAGAGAATCCATTGTATGTTAGTAGGTATGTTCGTTTGTGTGGTGTTAACAAACCACTCAGTGTTGTGTCGTATGTTCATTTCTCTTCTCTTGTTCTCTCTGAGAGTGTGAAGTTTTTTGATGTGTTTTGTGTTATTGTTGTGTATGTGTTTATCGTAAAGAGTTTTCTCACTAATTATGAGAAGCTCTCTGTCCTCGGTGTCGAGTAAAGTGGCTAGTTGTCTGCTAGTTTTCTCCAACTTTTCTTTTGTTGTATGTGTTTGTTTATGTTTCTGTTGTATAAGTAGTTTCAATATCTTAAAGTGAAATTTGTATTTCAAAAAAATTCTATGAAATTTTGTATAAATTTTTATTGTAGGTTATAGTTGACCTGTTGAGATTTAATTTTTTTGATATTGTTCGGCTTGAGGTCCTTTTTAATTAAAAAATGTGTCTATAGGGTTTTAAATTAATTTATTTTCTTTCCGATATTTCGACTAACGTCGTTAGTCTTCTTCAGGGAATTTGAAATTAAAAATTATTAAAAAGTTCGTCCGTTCTATGTGAGTTGTCAAGTTGTCAAGCCGAACAAAATAAAATTTTCTATAAATAAAAAATGTCTATGAAATTTTCTATAAATAAAAAATTTCTATGAAATTTTCTATAAATAAAAAAATTTAATGTGGCTATTATTTACTGAAAATGTAATTATTTTTGAAGCCCCTTCTGTTACAGCCCTAGGAAGGTGCGTATATACTTCAATCCGTTTACTCCACAGACTTTTACCTAATTTGTGGTTTTAGTATCTTTAGTAAAGCAATTTAGCACCAGCCTTTTCAGTGATTTTAGATTTATTATCATGATTTTCTTATATATCCAAAATATTATTATTTTATTTAATAATATAAAAATATTACATGTAACGAGGACACAACAAGCGGACCCACTGGCGTAAGTTTTTGTCCATTCAGATGAGACGTTAAAAAGTCTCCTCTCTTCCAACCTAATACGAGTATAATCTTCACAATTTTCTTCAAATAATGCATTTAACGCTTTATTTCAAGTGTATGTGTGACAAGTTGCATTTGAACTGAAAACCTCTGCTACGACCTTTGTCATGTTCTACACGAGTATGAAAACCCAACAACAATAGCGGCAGCAGCACTGCATCTTTGGCTGGTTGACAATGCTCCAGTTCCACTCACTTCGGCTTCTGAGGTGGAGGTAGCAGGAGGCAATATCTGCGTGTCTGCCGCTTCGTTGAGTTGCCTGTTTACTGTTTATGACTTTTTAAACATCAACAGAATAAAAACTTTTATTACTATTTGTGGTTGTTGTTAGTTGGCAAATAAACGCTGAAAGAACAAACAACAAATACAATTTTTTCTTTGTCGGAGGCAACAATTCTCTTTTTATACGCAACTTCAGCTTACAGGGAGGAGGCTATATGTCAATACCAATATTCCAAAGTGGGCTAAGGCCAAATTTATAGTTTTTCATGAGAGACAATCAAAGTTTCGTTGGAATTTGTATAGAATTATTTTTAATATTACCATAAATCATCGACGCATTGTGTATACTTGTTGACTGAGTTGGTGTGTTGACACCAAATATTGATTGAATTGCATACTAAATTAAAATATTATAAATTTTAAAGTGCAATTTTTCTAAAAACATGCTATGTCTACTTAGCGTAACTTGTATTTTAGGTATCGACTAGGGAGGTAACGAATGTGACTTTAGCGAAAGCGAATATTGAAATATATTTCTTGCGGATGCGAAAGCGAAAAGTGAAATATTCATTTTTGCGATAGCAAATGCGAAAGCGAATAGTGAAATATGAGTTTTTACGAAAGCGAATAAAAGTTTGACTCTTTAGTACCAACAAAATTTAGGTGCAGATATTCAAGTATTAAGGATGTTTTCTATATCTTGACCTTCTGTTACTACAAGAACAAACATATTTTTGTCAACTGTTTTGAAAAGGAGTAGCAGAGGTTTTCGTTGGTATTAATATCTTCAAAATGTGTGAAGCGGTTAAGATGATATGACAGTTTGAACAAAGGGAACCGAATACCGAATATTTTTGCGAAAGCGAATATTTCAAAGATGGTTTTTGCGAATGTTAAAAATTATGCGAATAATTCGATTTCGCATATGCGAATATTCGTTACATACCTGGTATCGACCTATGTGACAATCTGGATTAACAGCATATCTCACATATTGTGATTTGCGGGCATTTAGATAAATATAATATCTATCCATCCATAAGTAAAACACACCATAAGTTTTTTCCTACATCTAACTACGCACTTCTTGTCATTCAACTACGTCTGCGCCTAATGTTTCATATTAAATTATTTTTAATTACAAATATGTATTCCACTTTTTTTTGACCTGCGACGTTATAAAGTATTTTTAATTTTAATCGTTGTAAAATTCAAAGACAATTTAGCCATGTCTGGCCGTCTGCCAGTCTGTTTAAATCGCGTTACAATCCATAATTTTACTTTTGATTTTTTGGCCTACACCTCCCTATGGTGGTGCTATTATGAGCTTTTGCATTTGTGTTAAACACCCAAAAGGAGAAGAGGTGGACCAATCGATTACACTATGCATCAAAAATTTTGTCCAAGGGATGTGGATAACAGTTTCTGGTGCAATTTGGTGTCACAAACACGAAAAAAATATTTAAAAAAATTTATGGTAGATTTGTTTTTTAAAAATTTTTTTTTTTTAATTTTTCATGGAAAGTGCATTTATATTTGGACCATAATTTTTTCAAGTATAAGCCTGATTGAGCCGTGTTATGCCTTAAATTAAAGGGAATTATGAGGGCTATATATGCTGCTTCTTTGGTTTAGTAACAGTCGTCAAAAATATGAGAAAAAAACAGATTTAAAAAAAAACACTTTTTCCTGGTTAAAAAAAAAACAAAAAAATAGAAAAAGGTCGTTAGCATGCTTGCTTTTTAAAAACAAAAGAAAACAATGTATATTTGAAAAAATAAACTATGGATAGATGTAAAAGTTATGAGCCAGTTTGTCCATGTTAAAGAAATTCAAAAAAATCTTGTTTTCGTTTTTAAATGATGTTTTTGCTTATATTGAATTCGCCATATGTGAGAGAGACATATAAGAGACATTGCACCTGCATTTTATTTTATGAGGATTGAGGACAGACATTAAATTATAGAGAGGACGAGGTTTTATGGCCGTTCGTAACCCTCCATAAAACATGATATGCAATGTGAGAGCTATATTGGATGAGAACCGCTCAGGTTTATTTATTTATGAAATTTCCATTCAGTTACGCCTTTTAGGGGCATGGACATCCCAGTCGTATGTACAGGTAGTAAAATTATACATATGTACGCAATGCAAAGTAGTACGCGGCAGTCTTGAAAATATTGGGTTTATACTTTCGAAGCAAACTATACGTCAGCTACAGGTACTGCAATGTATGTACCTTAAAGCCGGAAAGAATTTATGAATGAAGTTTCTTATTAATAAACTATGTAGTGTAATTCAGCGCCTTAAAGAGATAAGTCAATTTTCTGAAAAGTATTATAAAGTTATATTTCGAAGTATGAGTAAAAGGCAAAGAACTTTACAATGTGTAAATGATCCCAACAATTTCGACGTGCGTTTAGTAAAATAATAATATTTTGGTAAACGAGTTAAAAATATGAACGAACCGTGGACACCTAGTATTTTGTGTAATTCGTGCCATGTAAATCTTACTCGATGGACTAGTGGAAGAATGCGGTAAGTACTTTAAAATTAATGTATTACAATGTTTTGTGGAATAAAACGTTTTAATTTTAGACTTCACGTGAAATTTGGAATGCCAATGATTTGGAGACAACCATTCGTTTACGATACGGACTGCTATTTTTGTCTAAGTTAATATATTGGAGTAGGAAGTGTCCAAGTATAGCTAACAGCATAATAACGGAAACATCAACTGAGTATTCAACTCTGAGCGATTCAAGTTTGAGTCAGAAGTCATCGCTTTTAACTCAGTTTCAACTCATTGATCTAGTGAGAGATTTGGAAATGACCAAAGATAAGGCAGAACTACTTGCATCTGGGATGAAACAGTACCATATTTTGGCCCCAAATGTTAACATAACGCCTGAATAAAACTGGGCCCCAGGAAAATACATCCCAATATTTTTATGAATATTGGCCCCAAAAAAATTACATGTTAAACAACAACAATCTTTTTTAGGGCCTTATATCATTTTTTGTCTGTTTTTTGGGGTTTAATTTAATTTCTTGTCTGCGGCTTATTTTCATCTATAAATTTAGAAACAGGAGAGGCTGTGCATAATAGATTTGCTCCGCGTAGCCAACTTTGGATCCTGTCCACAGGAGAAAGTCTTAAACAGAGGCAGAAGGCCGCAGGCCGACCGCGCAGGAAAAGATTTTTTAAATGGGTGTATTATTGGGGTGCATTTTCTTGGGGTCCAACTTCCGGCCGCCTAACATATCATATTATAGAGTCCGTGATATACCTTACAAACTATTTTATACAACTGTGGATAACAGATGCTTTTGCAAGGATATTTCCGGATTGTTCGAGGAACTTAATCAAACATACAATTCAAAGGAATGGCGGTTATTTGTCGACAGCAGTAAAGAAAGTTTGAAAGCAGTACTTTTACACAACGAAAATCAGAAACCGTCGATTCCCATTGCTCATGCTGTCAACACTAAGGAATCATACGAAACACTGGCTAAATTGATAAAATACATAAAATATGAACATGACTGGAAAATTTGTTGCGATTTAAAAGTAGTTGGTATGTTATGCCTCTGGGATAGCCGTGCTCGCGAATATCATTACAGAAGAAAGAAATGGCCAACCAGAAAACACATTACATTGGGTGAAAACAACAAAAAAACACACCTCTCGTCCAAAAAGAAAACATTATTTTGCCACCACAGCATATTAAGCTGGGCTCTTTAAAAATTTTGTAAAGTTTTTTTAAAAGTCTTTCTTTTCAAAAAATCGAAGAAGGCGTTTTTGATGGGCCTAAAATAAGGAAAATGATGAAAGATGTAAATTTCGAATCATATTTGACATCGGATGAAATTGCAGCATGAAGATGGTTTAATCTTGTGGTTTCAAATTTCTTTTGGATCCAATAAAAGACCGCAATATGAAACAATGATTAATGATTTGTTAAAAAATTATGAAAAAATTGGTAAGAAATATATTTTTCTATATAACATTATTATTGTAACTTATTTTTCGCTTCATGTATTCGAACAGGTGTAAATATGTCCCTAAAAATTAATTTCTTGCATTCTCATTTAAACTTTTTCCCCGAGAATCTTGGCGACGTAAGTGACGAACATGGCGAAAGGTTTAACGAAGAAATGAAGTCCATCGAGCGGGGTTACCAAGGGCACTGGGATGAAAGAATGATGGGAGATTATATTTGGTTCCTCGTTAGAGAAACCGATTCCGAAATCTACAAACGTCAACAAAGAACTCACAATTACTTCTAATGAAACTTGTACATGTAAATAAACTCAAATGTCGATAATATAAATAATAGTAATAAATAAAATCGGTATTTAAACAGAAATTAAAAAAAAAAAATTTTTTGAAATTCTCTTAGCTCTACCAAAAGGGCTATCATTTCTACATTTATCCATAGATTTTTTTTTCAAACAGGCATTATTTTCTTCGCTAGAATTTAATAAATAAAATATAATTTTTTTTTTCGATTTTTTTTCAATTTTTTATGTTTTTCTCGTCCCAGAATTTATTTTTTTAAAAAAATCTACTTTTGTCATTTTGTTTATTGACTGTTACTAAATCACTGTTTCTAAGTGAAAAAGATATTTCCGACACTGGTAGCCCACATTAATAGCTTCAATTTAACGTATAAGTCGACCTTATCGGGCAGATACTCCAAAAATTATAGTGCAAATACTAAGGGTACCTTCGATAATAGCATTTCTAATAAAAAAAATTTATCCATCAACCAATTTTTGGTTTTGATTTTATATAACAATATGCCACAATCTATACAAAAAAATATTTTTTAGGTCTGGGACACAAAAAATTTTTTTTTGTTGCATTGTGTTATTTTGCCGATCGACGCACAGTGGCGCCATTTGAGTTTTTTCGTTGCAAAAATCATATCTTTTGAACAGAATAAGATACTCGAATAACTTAGGTGGCATATGATAGATAATTTTTCAGCCTATGAAATGAGTGTAAGTGCTTAGTTATGGGTTATCAAAATTACAATTTGTGGAAAAATCAATTTTATGGTAACTAAAAAAAAAATATTTTTACCAATTTGAGATGTTTTTTAGGTTTTTTTCAGTCGTTGATCTGTTCTCGCTGTTGACAGACGTGTTTCTGGTTGATAAAACTCGATAGTGTGTTTTTTCCTCGTTTTCATTTAAAACGCCATAAACATTGTTGTTGGACTCGAAAAGCTAATTTTAAAAATAAACAGTAAAAAAAAACAACATAAAACGTACATACGAAAATGATGATGTGAATGCACATCTTGTTGCAATGACAGGTTATTTTTTTATAAAAATGAAGTCTAGAGATCAGCAGTTCTATAACAAGCGATGAAAAGTGAAAACCGGATCAAAATTTTGGAAATTGTTTCCGATTTTTTAAAAAATGCTCTGAAAATTGCAATAAAATAGAGAAAAAAAGAGACTTTACATTACAAATGTTTAATGGAAGTCACGTCGCCCTATAAATAATGGTCAAGATTCAATGTCCAGTGGTCAATGCCTAAAGTAATAAAAATTGACAATTTTATTAAGGTTATTTCAACCCAAAATAGCCTCTAATTTCGCAATCGCAGAAACGAAATATTTCGCTAATATACTTTAAACAAACCAAATTTTCATATAAGCTTTGATCAACGCTAACTTTTTTTTTGACGCCACTCTAATATACAAAATATTTCTCTCAAAGTTGTGAATTGCGAAAAATAATACTCGTAGTTTGGAACAAAGCGAAGTTAAATGTACGTTTTTCAGATGTAGAATCTATATGTGTACTTATATTGCTGTAACAAAGAGGTGCAGGGTATCATATAGTCGTCTCCGCCCGACCGTATCCTTTCCTTACTGTTTCTTCTCCAAAAAGGTGGTGTAGAGTTTGCATGTTTTTCTGTCTCGAATGCCTGCGATTCCTGCCTTACTGGTTTGGCTATAAAATTCACCCGCAGATGTAGAAATATTTTTTGTTTTTCCAGTCATCTACACTTCGTCTGTGAGTGCAGTCTTTTTTCCCGTACATTTTTTCTTTCCGGGTTTTTATTTCCTTCCATTTATGGTTCTCGTTTTGTTTTGCATTTTATTGTGCACGCAATTTTTACTTGTTTAAATAAAAAAATATATACTGACTGTTTTGTTGAAAGATGAGAGAATGCAAATAATAGATGTTGTAAATTTGTAGGTTCTTAATTTTTTGTTGGATTTCAGTGAGGGTATATATAGTGAATACTTATATTTATATTGTGAAATGCTTTGATATTACCATTTTGCGGAGAAATGTGCAAATGAGTACCTCTGACAGTTGTTTTTCTGCAATTTTGTTGATTTGTTGATAACCTCACTTCATAATAAATAAATGTACAGAATTCAAAAGCGGCAACCAAATCAGTATCTGCAGTTGAATCAGGTGTAGGGTCACCTTTTTAATTTAATAATGACAAATTGTGAACTTACGAGTATGTAGTGAAACTAGCTTACCCGGTGCGCTTCGCAGCCCCCATCTTTTATCTATTTTCGGTTTAGGGTACTGTAAAATATCTATACCTCTTTCAAAATGACATGATTATTACATATGGTGCAAAATGAAGAAGATTTGATTACTTTTACATATAAAATACGAACCCTCATTTCATTTCTAGTGTGTGTTCCAAGAGTTACCCTGACATCATGGTACAATATTTATCCTTTTCCCACTGCACCTCTGAACGTTGAAAAACTATTTTTTTTGGTTCATACGTTAGCAATTTTCCCCTAGTTTATATTGCAATAACTACATTCACATCCTGCTACAATATAAAACCATGTTTGTCCCACTGTGTCTATAAAGGTACGAATTTGAAAATCTAAAGTGAATCGCTCCATAGTACCACATTTAACCCTTTCTGTGTCATAATTAACCAATTTTGCACGATTGTACAATATTTTAAAATGATAATTGATATTTCAAGATCCAAATTCGCAAGCTTAGGGCGTATTTCAACATTTTTGTACCCTATCTGTGCCATTTATTAAACTTGTTTTCCCCACGGTTTAAGTAGAAGAACTAATTTGGAAAAACATATTCTTAGCTTTGGCTTATGCTGTAAGATCTACCTTTGCACTCAGGGACCACATTCAACACCTTTTGCACCACTGTTCCATATTAAACACTTTTTATTACACTGCGCTTCCAAAGTACGAATTTTTATATCTGGAACTATTTTGTTCCCTTTTTTCCCCACTTATCACATTTAACTATTTTACCGTATTTAACTTTTTTGCTTCACCGTACCATATTTCACCCTTCTTGCTCCACTAAACCATATTTAACACATTTTTTCCCCTCTGTAACATGTTGAACAATTTTTGTTTGCCCCAACTGCATCATAATTTTAACCTTTTTGCACCACAGTGCTACATTTTTGCAGTGCATCATAATTTTAACCTTTTTGCACCACAGTGCTACTAAAAGCATATATTTAGAAAAAAAACATTCTTATTTCATATTTAACTAACCCTCTCTCCTTGCATCCATATTTTTACCCACTATACTAAATATACGTTTTTTGGCCCACTGTGCTATATTTAACCTTTTGGGTCCACTGAATCAAATTTAACACCTTTTTGTCCTACTATATTTTGTCCACTATATTTAACCCTTTTTCCCCCATTGTATCATAGTAAATACACTTTTGCCCCACTGTTCCATAGTAAACGCTTTTTGCCCCACTGTACCATTTTTAACTCATTTTGTTCCACGTTACCATATTTACTATTTGTGCCCACTGTAACCATTTTTGTCATACTGTACCATAATTAACCATTTGTGTCCCACTGTACCATTCTAACACATTTTTTCCGCACTGTTCCATAGTTAAAGCTTTTTGCCCCACTGTACCATATTTAACCCATTTTGTCCCACGTTACCATACTCAACAAATTGTGCCCCACTGTGCTATAGTTAACCCTTTTTACCCCACTGTGTCATATTAAACCCTTTGTTTCACTGTACCATGTTTAACAGTTTTTGCCCCACAGTACAATATTTAACCCTCTTTGCTCCACTGTACAACATTTAACACAGTTATGCTCCAATGTACTGTATAGTTAACCATTTTTGTCACACTGTACCATATTTAACCCTTTTTGCCCCACTGTATCATAGTAAATAAATTTTTGCCCCACTGTTCCATAGTTAACGCTTTTTGCCCCACTGTACCTTTTTTAACCCATTCTGTTACACGTTACCATATTTTACTTTTTGTGCCACTGTAACCATTTTTGTCATACTGTACCATATTTAACCATTTGTGTCCCACTGTACCATAGCTAACACATTTTTTCCCACTGTTCCATTGTTAAAGCTTTTTGCTCCACTGTACCATATTTAACCCATTTTGTCCCACGTTACCATGTACCACAGTTAACCCATTTTGCGTCATATTAAACGCTTTGTCTCACTGTACCGTATTTAACAGTTTTTGCCCCACTGTACCATATTTAACCCTCTGTGCTCCACTGTACAATATTTAACACAGTTATGCCCCACTGTACTGTATAGTTACCCATTTTTGTCACACTGTACCATATTTAACCCTTTTTGCCCCACTGTTCAATAGTTAACGCTTTTTGCCCCACTACCATTTTTAACCCATTTGCCCCACTTTACCATATACATATAACTATTTTTACCCCACTGTACCATAGTTAACCCTTTTTGCACAACTGCGCCCCATTCAACTCTTTGTCTCACTGTACAAAATGTTTACCCACTGTACCATATTTAACAAATTTTTGTCTTAATGTACCGTACTCTTATTTAAAATGTGTCTCCACTCTAGCGTACTTAAACCTTTTTCCCCGACTGTAACATATTTAATCATATTTTCTCCACTCCACTATTTAACCGTTT
Source organism: Eudasyphora cyanicolor (assembly GCA_963930755.1). NCBI lineage: Eukaryota > Metazoa > Arthropoda > Insecta > Diptera > Muscidae > Eudasyphora > Eudasyphora cyanicolor. The sequence goes on from OZ005737.1 coordinate 266,587,574, forward strand.
TTGACCACAGTGCTCCTAAAACCATATACACCCTTCATATCTCATGTTTAAGTACCAATTTTGGCAGATTGTTCTTTTTTTCCTCCATGCTCCATAATTAACACGTCGTGTCCCACTGTGCCTCTTAAAGTTAGAATTACGAAAAATCTCTTCCAATCTATATTTTATGTTCCAAAAGTTACCCTGGAACCATTGATCCATGTTTGACATTTTTAAGCCACTGTACTATATTTTACACTTTTTGCCCCACTGTGCCCCGAAAACTACGAATAAAAAAAAAACCTTATACCCCGATCATTTGTCATAAAGACAACCCTCGCTTCAATTTTCACCATTCTAATATTAGGCTTTAAATTTGGCGGTGGTACCATATTTACACCTTACTGTCCCACTGTGTCTCTAATTTTTTTAAAAAAATCACTCCTGTTCTTGTTTACGTCCCAAGAGCTACTCTCACACCAAATTTCACGATTCTAGGTCTTGCCATTTGGATTTGGCTGTTGTACCACATTTTTCCCTTTTTACCCCACTGTGTACGTAAATGTTCCAATTTCGAAAAATCCTGTCAATTTCAGAGTCTACCTCATAAAAGCTACCCTCACACCAAATTTCACGATTCTATCTCTTGCCATTTGAATTTGGCTGTTGTACTACATTTATCCCATTTTTCCCTTTTTACCCCACTGTATTCGTAAATGTTCGAATTACGAAAAATCCTGCCAATTTCAGAGTCTACATCATAAGGGCAACCATCACACAATATTTCACGATTCTAGCTCTTGCCATTTGGATTTGGCTGATGTACCACATTTATCACTTTTTACCCCACTGTGTTGGTAAATGTTCGAATTTCGAAAAATCCTGCCAATTTCTGAGTCTACCTCTGAGTCCCATTGTGCGGCTAATAGTACGAATTTCGAAAAATCCCGCCTTATTGCTCGTCTACGTCCCAAGGACTACCCTCCCACCAAATTTCATGATTCTAGCTTCAGCCGTTTGGCCTGGGCGATGATCAGTCAGTCAATCAGTCAGTCAGCCAGTCACGCAACAATTTTATATATATGTATAGATGTATAATGCGAGATAATATTATAAAAGGAGAAGTTTGTTTTGTATAATAAATGATAGGTTTTGGACATTTCTCAGAGGAGGAAATCGTTAAAAATTATTTGTTATTCAGAAAAGTGTTTCTTACCATTCATTAGAATAAAGGTAAACGTGGCCATAACTTTTGTCTCAGTATTTATATCTTACCATCATGCAGTAAAGCTACTATGAAGGGAATCGGTTTAAATATCCAGCTCTGATAATAACAAAATACAGGACAGGGTCGAGAAAACATAAAATTTTCAAATGCAAATAGAAATGTAATAAAGCAATAAAATAAAGGGTCCGCCAAATAACTTTTTTTTTTTTGAAAACATCGCGCAAAATGTCGAGTGTAGCTTCGGCTGTGTGGCACGTAGCGCCGTCCTGTTGAAACAAAACCAAATGTCGTTCAACATGACCCGATAACGATCGCCATTGACTGTAACGGCCACTTGCTCATTTTCGAAGAAAAATGGCCCAATAATGCCTCTGGACCAAAATCCGCTCCAAACAGTGACTCGTTTTGGGTGTATCGGCTTTTCAATGTATGCGTGCGGGTTTTGTGTGCCCCAAATGCGACAATTTTGCTTGTTTACATACCCGCCAAGATCAAAATGAGCTTCATCTGAAAAGATGATTTTTTTTGGCAAAATCGGAATCTTCTGTAAGTCGATCGCTCCCAGCGTTGTTCAAGCGTATACACAACCATATTCGTTCAGCGGAAGGATAAAACTAATTATCTGTCGAATCAGACATGAGCTAAGTGTTACAATACACGAAATAAGCACTAGTTGAAAAAAAAACATTAGATTGCGGACCCTTTATTTAATAATCAATATTTTTTAATAAAATTTAATAAAATTTTTAGTTATTGTAAAGTATTTCTAAAGCTTTTATATTTGCAATGGTGCATTCAACAATTCGCAAAAAAAGACGAAAATCCCCAAAAATTAGATTTTTTGGGTTTCCCCTATATGTACAGTTCAAGGAGTTTGGATTCCTTTTCGGAATTTTTGAATTTAAAATTGTTATATTTGTAATACAAATTGTTAAGGTTGTAATATATATTCAAGCTTTGCGATTTTATAAAATGTAATTTAGTTTGTAAATTTAATTCAAAAATTGTGTAATTTGGAGAAGCGTGACAACAATAATTATGAACATTTTTTACCCGCTCTTTTCACGAGAATATCTTCCAGGAAGAATTTTTTTAAGGTGAATATAAATATTTTATAATTTTGTTTGATATTTATCCAAAAATGAGCTCGAGGTCTATGTTGTTTTTTTATACCCTACACCACACTGTGGTACAATTTCACTCCGATCGTTCTGAAATTTTGCAGTTTAGAGTATTTTGCAGCTATTAAGATCGCTATTTTGGTTGAAATCGGTTCAGATTTAGATATAGCTCCCATATATATCTTTCGTCCGATTTGGCCCTTTAGTCCTATAGAAGCTGCATTTTAAATCCAATCGTTTTGAAATTTAGAATGGTAGAGTTTCTTGATCCATGAACCAACAATGCCGAATTTGAAGAAAATCGGTTAAGATTTAGCTATAGCTCCCATAGCTCTTGGTTGAAATCGGTTCAGATTTAGATATAGCTCCCATATATATATTTCGTCCGATTTGGCCCTTTGGTCCTATAGAAGCTGCATTTTAAATCCAATCGTCTTGAAATTTAGAATGGTAGAGTTTCTTGATCCATGAACCAACACTACCGAATTTGAAGAAAATCAGTTAAGATTTAGCTATAGCTCCCATATATATGTTTCGTCCGATTTGGCCCTTTAGTCCAATAAAAGCTGTATTTTACATCCAATCGTTTTGAAATTTAGAATGGTAGAGTTTCTTGATCCATGAACCAACTTTGCCGAATTTGAAGAAAATCGGTTAAGATTTAGCTATAGCTCCCATATATATGTTTCGTCCGATTTTGCTCTTTAGTCCTGTAGAAGCTGCATTTTACATCCAATCATTTTGAAATTTAGAATGGTAGAGTTTCTTGATCCATGAACCAACACTACCGAATTTGAAGAAAATCGGGTAAGATTTAGCTATAGCTCCCATATATATGTTTCGTCCGATTTGGCCCTTTAGTTCTATAGATGCTGTATTTTACATCCAATCGTTTTCAAATTTAGAATGGTAGAGTTTCTTGATCCATGAACCAACATTGCCGAATTTGAAGAAAATCGGTTAAGATTTAACTGTAGCTCCCATATATATGTTTCGTCCGATTTTGCTCTTTAGTCCTGTAGAAGCTGTATTTTACATCCAATCATTTTGAAATTTAGAATGTTAGAGTTTCTTGATCCATGAACTAACACTACTGAATTTCAAGAAAATCGGTTAAGATTTAGCTATAGCTCCCATATATATGTTTCGTCCAATTTGGCCCTTTAGTTCTATAGAAGCTATATTTTACATCCAATCGTTTTGAAATTTAGAATGGTAGAGTTTATTGATCCATGAACCAACATTGCCGAATTTGAAGAAAATCGGTAAAGATTTAGCTATAGCTCCCATATATATGTTTCATCCGAGTTGGCTCTTTAGATCCAATCGTTTTTATACCCTACCCCACACTGTGTTACAGAGTATTATTTAAGTAAAAAATGTCCCAAAAGTAAATTTATGTAAACAATTTATACATGAATAACAAAATTTATATATCAGAGTTATTCAATATTACGAGAGTGGTGTAGGGTATTATATAGTCGGCCCCGCCCGACTTTAGCCTTTCCTTACTGGTTTATATTTTATTATTTTTTTATATTTTTTTTATTATATTATTATAATTTTTAATTTTGATCATTTTTCGGCTGTAGGTCCTTGATTAGAAAAACAGTTTTGTTTTTTAGAGATGCTACACATAATTGACGTTGCTACAGAGAAGAGACTAAATTACAAATCTGGCACTGACAGGTGCTCTCAAATGTATCAACATACTGTTAAGAAACACGGACCACATAAACATCAGTCAACAGGGAGAACTTAAAAAGGACAGACGACGATTTTAAAGAGCATTTTAATGTAAAGTTCATATTTTTTGTGTTTATAAATGTTTTAATGAAATATCGAGAATAAATTTTGAAATTTAAAAAACAAAACTGTTTTTTAATCAAGGACCTACAGCCGAAAAATAATCAAAATTAAAAACATCATAAAGGTCAACAATCAACAATATCAAATATATTTTATAATTTTTAAATAACTTTCTCTATAACTCTATATTTAAATATTCGGGTGTTGAATTTGAAGCGCAATTCTTCGGAATACAAGTTTCAGTCCAAAGAGCCAAGTCCAGAGCATGTTTTGGAAATATGTCACTAAAAACTGTTGACATATCACAACTGTTCAACAAAAGGGTAACAACTGAAAATGAAAAATTTCAGTAGATGCCAAAATCAGCTTCACTAATATTAGTGACATTTAACAAATTTGCCAAAAATTTTGAAAAAATCTTCTTAATTGTATTTTCTTGCAATGACATATTTCCGTTAATAGTATTCTTTTAAATTAAAATTAACGGGAACAGTTTTCGGGCTCTGCTGATTTTTTTGAATTTTGAATTGTTACACTTTTGTTGAGCAGTTTATGTTTTCTCTCACCCCCTTACTCCTAAAAATGTCCACCAAACCTTATCATATATCTAAAGTCATCCACCGCTGCCATCGGTATTAATATAATCTGTTATTCCCTTTCAGTCAAGTAATTACTTACATACATTACCCTTACCCCCTACACTCCTTATAATACAGGAAATATAATATTGATTGATTTTCGCTTAATTTGTCTTTCAATTACTTTCCAAACTCATGCCCCATTTTAATGATAAAATACATTGTGTTATATCATAAAATAAATTCCTGACAAAAATTAAACATTCAAAAGTCAATTTGAATCATTTTCTACTTAATTATTTATTTATGAACTCTGGTCATTTCGCATTATTGGTTAATTACAATAATGATTTTAAAGTGGAATAAGTGGTCAGCTTTAATACCGATTGGTGGCGTCCAATTTGTATATCAGTACCTGGATATGGTCTACTCGCTGTGACCTACTTAAGTGGCGTTGTAATAATAATTACCATGTAACCATCAATGAATATGCTAGTAATACTGTCAATGCAAAAGGCACCAAAATAATGTGGTACACTCAGAGAAAAATATTGGGTTTACGTTATCATATTTGCATAACACATGGTAAATGAGGATCATGTTGTAATCATAATTGTATGTGATTATGGTCCCGATGACCATAATATAATTGCTTTCTTAAAATAGTACATTTCTGACATAATCATATTATGCTTCCCATGACTATAATATGGCCACTTTCCATCTAAATAAAGTCAGAATAATATCAATATGCAATTGTCATAGTAAAACAATCTACTTGTAGCAATATTATGTGAACATGCTATTATTGACAACAATTTTATTGTTCCTGTATTCATTTTTTCGTCGTAAGAAGAAACCATATTACGAAATTGTTATGGAAGAAACATGTAATAATAAAATATATAAATATGTTATCACAAAATCTGCTATATATATATGGTGAAAATTACGATTCTGAAATCAATTGAATGGTTGACGTAACTATGTCCAACCAGACATTTTTCTCTGAGTAGTATCAATAATTTTAATTTAAATTAAGTACATTTAAGTGTGTAATTTTGTATATTCGACCTGTTAAGTCGTACATTTGTTATTTTATATATGTCCTGCAATGGACTTAACTGGGCAATCGATTGCGAGAAATCTTGACGTGCTGGTAGAGGAGAAAGTTGAAAGGGAATTGGTAAAATATAACGGTATATATTATCATTTGCTCCGAACCATAAGTTTAACATATTTGATGGAGTTATCTAAGACCCCAGGAATGTCTGGCGCGCACAGTACGAAGCCGCCGCGCCGAGCCGCCGATTTGAGCCGCAGCCGAACTTTTTCCACCAGCCGACGCACGATGGGAAAATATGATGAAATATGCGCGCATAGACTTTGAAAACATCTTTCAAAAATCAATTTTTTGGGAGTGTTATTTTATTGTGGATAACATTTAATGAAAATACCTACAAATTTTATGAAAATATCTCCAGGCGATTTTGAGTTATGACCATTCAAAGTTTGTCTTTTTTACTAATAAATGCAAATAACATTGCGATGATAAAATGCATATACTAAAATGCTTGTAGAATTCGCGTTTATTGGTGAAATGCGATAGAACTTGCAACATATAATAAGGTACTATTCATCTTAATTTTCAAAGATATTTCAAAGTAAAAACAACAGTTTTTTTTTGTTTTTAAAAAAAATGATCCACAGTAAATGGAATACAACTTTTTTGGATCACGTGGGATCACTACCATATGACATAGAGAAGAGAGGTGACTTAGGAATGAATCCAACGGTACCTAGTTTATCTGCGACCTTTTGCGATTATGGCAGATTTTTGTACTTTAAATATGTGCTTTTTTTTCTTTAAATATAGAAAATATGTGTGGGAGCTGTATCAATCTATGAACCGATTTTCCCGAAAAATATGGACCGATCTTCTTGGTTAAAAAAAAACGTTTGTAAAATTTCGGCAAAATCGGATAATAATTCCGAAGGGTACTGAACGGACGAGAATAAATGGATTAACACGCGGCTGCAAGTTTTATCAAGTACGATTAAAAATAGAGATATTGTTAATATTATAAGGATTATAGTAATTTTTATACTTCACTTTTTCTACAAAACCTATAAAAATATAGTTACAATAAAATATATACGCTTCCGCAGTTTGTGTGTATTAGGGTGGACCGATTATTTTTTGTTTTTAATTTAACTTTCAATTATTATCAGTCTACGAACCATTGTGTAAAGTTTATTATTATTATATAGTAAAGTTTATCATTATAGTAAAATTTCAGCTTTCAAAAATATTGCAGCCCACAATTTTATCCTATTTAAGTTGTCTTAGTTTCAATTTTAAAAGCATGGCAGGTTTTGTAGACTATTTTCGCAATGTTGACAAACATATTTTTGAACTTCAATGGTCTGCATATTTAAAACGCAGCAACACACAATCAAGCACCTGAAACATATTTTAAACTAAATTTTGTCAGCTTTAATTTAAAATGAAGATCACTGAATTTGGCACGATATTCGGAGTTTCACACTATATTCCACAAAGTCGATTTTTAAGCCCCACTGTGCGATAAATGGTAACAGTAAGAAAAATCTGGCTACACCAAATTATTCTCCAAAGAATTCTCTTGAAGATGGTCCAAACCGTTGGACTCTATCTCTAACGGTATAGTCGTGAGATTAAAAATACTGCTTTGCACGCGTATTTACCCATTTTTTCCCATTGTGCGACGCCGCCGCCGATCTAAGCGGCTAAAATCGGCCTAAACACAGGCGGCGTCCGGTAGGAAAATTATAAAATATTGAGTGATAAAATGTACACTTCGTCATGCTAAATCGAATTGCATTAACAGTTTTTTCCTGTGACATCGGTTTTTCGAAATATTTAGCCACCAAATTTGCTGGGTAAACAAAGATGTTAGTAAATTCAAACACAATTTTAGAATAGAAAACTTCGCAATAGATGCTCCATGTCAAAGAATGAAAGAAAGGAGACATTTCAAGAAGTATTTCTCCCAAAACACCCGATACCCCCACTCATCCCCTTACCACTGAAAATCTACCGCCAAAAAAAAAACCTATATCAAAGTCATAGAACTCGGTGAAAATGGATAATTTATTCGACAAAAATATCCCTTGTAAACAATCACTATAGGTCCCCATAATACACTTTAATGGCAACAACATGTTTTTTCAAATATATCGTAATTATTGATTATGCATAGAGTTTTGTAGGGTCTTGAAATGTACCTTAATTGTTTAAAGATAACCAATAAATACGATATATTTAAACCAGTAAGGAAAGGCAAAAAGTCGGGCGGGGCCGACTATATAATACCCTACACCTCCCTAACAATGCGATAAGGGTGATTGCGATAATAATTTGGAATAATTGGTAAATGGGTAATAACATATATATGTGGATATACCAACATAATTCTGAACCGATAATCGCTAAATTAATCAATATTCGTTCCTAAATTGAGAAACATCTTTCTGGAGACTTTTGTAATGATCGGAAGTATTCTTTCTTCCAAATTTGATTTGTAACCAAATCAAGAGGAACATATATATGGAGGTTATATATATAAATCTGAACCGATTTTCCCTGAATACTCATTCATGTAAAATAGAAACCTCTTTCTGTCGAATTTCGTACTGATCGGATATAAAATACAGTCTCTACAGCGCTTAGATGTCAAATCGGGGGTAACATATATATGGGAGCTATATCCAAATCTGAACCGATTTTCTCCGAATTTGGCAGTATTCCTTCATGTAATAAGAAACCTCTTTCTGCCGAATTTTGCTGTGATCGTATATAAATTACAGTTTCTACAGCGCTTGAATTTCAAATCGGGGTTAACATATATATGGTAGATATATCTAAATCTGAACCGATTTTCTCCGAATTTGGCAGTATTCCTTCGAGTAATAAGAAACCTCTTTCTGCCGAATTTCGCACTGATCGGATATAAAATACAGTTTTTACAGCGCTTACATGTCAAATCGGGGGTAACATATATATGGGTGCTATATCTAAATCTGAACCGATTTTAACCAAATTCAATAGGGATCGTCCTTGGGCCAAAAAAAAAGATATGTGTAAAGTTTCGTCGAGATCGGACAATAATTGCGACCTGTACTTTGATTACAAGAATACATGCACAGACAGACGGACAGACGGACATAGCTAAATCAACTCAGAAAGTGATTCTAAGTCGATCGGTATAATAAACGATGGGTCTATTCCTTCTCCTTTTGGGTGTTACAAACAAATGCACAAAGTTATAATACCCTGCACCACAGTGTGGTGTAGGGTATAAAAACCATTAGATTGCCATAAAAGTGTATTGTGGGGGTCTGTAGTGATATTTTACAAGAATCTTTTTGTCGACAACATCACCCGCAAATGCCATCGATTTCCAGGACTTTTGATACAGCATTATTTTTTTGGGGGGAGATTTTCAGGGGTAAGGGGATAAGTGGGGGTATAGGGTGTTCTGTGAAAAATACTTCTTGACATAGCGTTTCTATTTCGAAGCTTTCTATACTAAAGTTGTTCATGGATTTACTAATCCTTCCTTTACCCAGCAAACTTTGTATTTTATATATTTTTTATATTTTAATAACCGCTGGGTTGTCATTAAAATGTATTGTGGGAACCTATATTGATTTTTTACAAGGAATATTTTTTATCATTATTTTTCGGGTGAGCTTTTCAGCGTCAAACTGATTAGAGGGATAATCGGGCACTCTAAGAGAAATACTTCTCGAAGTGTCTCCTTTAATTTGTTCTTTGACATGGAACATCTATTTCGAAGACTTCTATACTAAAATTGTGTTTGAATTTACTAACCTCTTTGTTTACCCATAAAACTTTGTGGCTAAATATCTCGAAATCGGGATGTCACATGAAGCAAGTAAAGACGGATTAAATTCGGCCATGCCGAATCTTATATGTCCTCCACCATGGATCGCATGTGAATGGTTTCGGATATAAATAAACCCATTATTCAAATTTCAGCCCAATTTGTTGAAATTTGATGTTTTGTGGCGTTACGAAGTTAAAGGTAGAGGGATCTTTGTATGGGGACTATACCAAACCATGGATCTATGACTATTGCTGCTCGTGAGTATGATTCCGGGTACTAATAAACTCCAGCTACCAATTTTCAGCCCTATCAGTTGAAATATGTGGTCTCTGTGGCTTTAAGAAGTCAAATCGGCGAGATGCTATATATCTATATATCTCTATCAAAAAATGGACGGATATTGCCCATTTTCAATCCCAACATACTTGCAGATATAAGACGTATACATATATACCAAATTTCAGCCACCTAGCTCATGTATTATAGATCGGAGGGTGATTACAACAGAGGGACAGGCGACGGACGGACAGACGACCATGGCTAAATCGTCTTAGAATATTTAGTAATAATTTTCTCTATCTCTGGCTAATTACGAAAATGGGCCATATTGGTCCATTCATTCTGGTACCTCCCCCACAAAAGGGTTAATATTTAGTGAAATATTGATTCTTTATTAACTTCTATATTACTCACTCGAATCTCCTGAAATTCCACACATTGTATTAGTTTAGTAGTCGCTAAAATCTAAAGAACAAGTAAACGCGTTATCTGATATACCCTCCACCATGGATTGCATACAATTTTATTACTGGAAACATCTTTGGATATGGAGCAAATCATGAAACGATCCTTTTTGTTTACGTAAATTTTTAAAAAAAACGAACGCTGCAATTTTTAGGCTGCAAATTCTTTAGTCAAACTCTTCACCTAAAAAATGTGGTATTTATGGCTTAAAATATATATACACAATGACTACAACAAAATAAATATTTATTTGGATACATTTTATTGAGATGAATTCTTGCCAAAATAGAATACAAACTGAAAAGTTTCTGCTAAATTTCTTAGAAAATGTGGTATTTATGGCTTAAATAAACATTTTTGGGAGCGACATCTATATGTTGACTATAACAAAATATAAACTTATTTAAAAAATTTTTACTGCGATGAATTTTTGTCTTAATAAAATACAAACTGCAAAGATTCAGTTAAAATGCTTAGAACATATGGTATTTATGGCTTAAATACATACATATATTTTGGAGCGACCTCTATAGGGTGACTATAACAAAATATGAACCGATTTGTAAAATTTTTGCTGTGATGAATTCTTGTCAAAATATAATACAAACTGCAAAGTTTCTGATAAATTGTTTTAAATATGTGGTATCTATGGCTCAAAACCCGTATTTTGGAGCGACCTCTATAGGACAGCTACATCAAAACATTGACCGATATGGCCTATTTGCAATCCCAAACAACCTGCAACTATAAGAAATATTTCTCTAAATTTGATCAACATAGCTACGGACTGTCGCGTGATTACAACAGACGGACGGAAGGACGGACAGACGTACAGACGGACAGGGCTAAATCGTCTTAACATTTTGCAACGATTAAGAATATATATACTTTATGGGGTCTCAGATCGATATTTAGAGGTGTAACAAACGGAGTGACAAAATGAATATATTATATATCATATGGTGGAAGGTATAAAAATGGGCGAAGTTTCCATGACCCTTTGGCTATCTCCCACTGAAATGGACCATTTTGCACCAAAAGTTAACAGCTTAAAACTTTAATACCAGTAAATACAAAAACTTTCAATTTTGTACAATGCAATGCTTTTATGGTACCTAGAGGCCAGAAAAAAAGTGGACGTTATTGACACGCCTCTTTTGGTATCTCCCACACAAATGGACCATTCTGCACCAAAAGTTAACAGCTTATAACTTTGATACCAACACATACTTTAAAGTTATTAAGTTCACTTTATATTGATAACACTGTGCTTGAAATGGACACTTAAAAAATGTAACAGAAATGAGAACCTATGGATATACCTATTTCGACATTGCTGAATGCAGTAGTACCAGCCGTTTTTCTAAGTTAGCTCTTGTTTTCGCGATATTGGACCTCAAAGTTTGCAAGAAAATCATAGAGGTAAGTTATCTTGAAGGTGATTTTGAAGTGGAAGGCTTCGGAAAACACGCTTCATTACAAAGAACGAAATAAAGGGAACCCTTCGAGAATTATTTCTCTAAAAATCAGTCAATCACGCATCTCACCCCTTTACCTCTGAAAAGGTGAAATCAAATCTTACCATATGTCAAATCGTCGACATTTTTAGTTTGTGTCTTTGAGAAAAATATTCCTCGCGAAAAATTACTGTGAGTCTGCTTTCAACATATTTATGAAAAATGAACAGGTTGTATAATTTAGCAGGCTTTGTTACTACCTTTGAAATTTCCATTGACACTAACCAAAAAATAATTTAAAAAATTTAAAGTAAAAAAAATTTATTACAAATATTTTCTGCTATGAGCAGAAAAATACAGAAATTATGTAATAACTCGAAATCTGCTTAATTCTCATAAAAAAGTTGAGAAAGGACATGTAGTATTTTTTCGCGAGGAATATTTTTCTCAACGACGATATATATGATTTTTAACATATGATAAAATTTTATTGCGCTTTTTCAGGGGTAAGGATGTGAGAAGCGTGGACGACTGTTTTGAGAGAAATAATTCTCCAAATGTTCCCTTTATTTTGTTCTTTAAACTGAAGCGTATATTCTGAAGTCATCTACTTCAAAATCACCAAAGAGATATGTAACCTCTCTGATTTCCCAACAAACTTTGTGGTAGAATATCGCGAACACAAGAGCTAACATAGAAAAACGGCTAATGCCACTGTATTCAGCATGGCCGAAATAGGTCTATCCATAGGGTCTCCTTTCTGTTACATTTTTGGACTAGCACAGTGTAATTATCTAATTGAAACAAAAAATAAATTTATTTGCTAATTTCTTTTTGAAGGTGAGGGGCTTCTTAATTCGGTTTAACCGACTGTACTTTCTTACTTGTTTTAATTTAAATTAATTTCTTAACTATGCAATCGATTGCGCGAAATCCTGAAGTGCTTGTCGAAAAGGTAGTTGAAAGGGAATTGGAAAATGTAACGGTCTATACATTATTATGTGCTCCGAACCACAGACCTTAAATTATACAGATGTGCCGTCAGCCAGAAACGTCAAAATCTATCAGTTACGGACGAATAGGAATGAAATGTCACGAGCGAAAAAACAGGTTTCCGCGAACATAGTTTGAACTTTTTTTGCACTAATCGATTGATATTAATTTTTTAATTGTGACAATTACAAAAAATTCGGGAAAATCGGTCCGAAATCCTCGGAAACACTCACTCTTTGAACACCTACTCGTTGAAATTTCTATTCGTTCGTAACTGACAACTTACTCGCTTACTCTTATTATTCATTTTTGTTCCGAACCACATTTGATGGAGTTATCTAAGACCCAAGGGATGTCTGGCCAGTGCCCTGATAATAATAATATAATAATATTTTCTACAAACTTCGTTTATTTTCGAAGATGGGCCACCCTTTCTTCTACCTGTATTTCCAAGTATTAATATTTGATTTTTTTACCCTTTTTGAATGTTTTTTTATAAAAATTAAGAGCTAGTAACAGTATAGCAAGTATATATAAAAAACCAGTAAGGAAAGTAAAGTCGGGCGGTGCCGACTATATAATACCCTACACCACTCTCGTAATATTGAATAGCTCTGATATATAAATTTTGTATTTCATGTATAAATTGTTTACATAAATTTACTTTTGGAACATTTTATACTTAAATAATACCCTGTACCACAGTGTGGTGTAGGGTATAAAAACGATTGGATCTAAAGAGCCAAATCGGATGAAACATATATATGGGAGCTACAGCTAAATTTTTACCGATTTTCTTCAAATTCGGTAGTGTTGGTTCATGGATCAAGAAACTCTACCATTCTAAATTTCAAAATGATTGGATGTAAAATACAGCTTCTATAGAACTAAAGGGCCAAATCGGACGAAACATATATATGGGAGCTATAGCTAAATCTTAACCGATTTTCTTCAAATTCGGTAACGTTGGTTCATGGATCAAGGAACTCTTCCATTCTAAATTTCAAAATGATTGGATGTAAAATACAGCTTCTATAGAACTAAAGGGCCAAATCGGACGAAACATATATATGGGAGCTATAGCTAAATCTTAACCGATTTTCTTCAAATTCGGTAGTGTTGGTTCATGGATCAAGAAACTCTACCATTCTAAATTTCAAAACGATTGGATGTAAAATACAGCTTCTATAGAACTAAAGGGCCAAATCGGACGAAACATATATATGGGAGCTATAGCTAAATCTTAACCGATTTTCTTCAAATTCGGTAATGTTGGTTCATGGATCAAGGAACTCTTCCATTCTAAATTTCAAAATGATTGGATTTAAAATACAGCTTCTACAGGACTAAAGAGCAAAATCGGACGAAACATATATATGGGAGCTATAGCTAAATCTTAACCGATTTTCTTCAAATTCGGCAATGTTGGTTCATGGATCAAGAAACTCTACCATTCTAAATTTCAAAACGATTGGATGTAAAATACAGCTTTTATAGGACTAAATGGCCAAATCGGACGAAACATATATATGGGAGCTATAGCTAAATCTTAACCGATTTTCTTCAAATTCGGTAACGTTGGTTCATGGATCAAGGAACTCTTCCATTCTAAATTTCAAAACGATTGGATGTAAAATACAGCTTCTATAGAACTAAGAGGCCAAATCGGACGAAACATATATATGGGAGCTATAGCTAAATCTTAACCGATTTTCTTCAAATTCGGTAACGTTGGTTCATGGATCAAGGAACTCTTCCATTCTAAATTTCAAAATGATTGGATGTAAAATACAGCTTCTACAGGACTAAAGAGCAAAATCGGACGAAACATATATATGGGAGCTATAGCTAAATCTTAACCGATTTTCTTCAAATTCGGTAACGTTGGTTCATGGATCAAGGAACTCTTCCATTCTAAATTTCAAAATGATTGGATGTAAAATACAGCTTCTATAGAACTAAAGGGCCAAATCGGACGAAACATATATATGGGAGCTATAGCTAAATCTTAACCGATTTTCTTCAAATTCGGTAGTGTTGGTTCATGGATCAAGAAACTCTACCATTCTAAATTTCAAAACGATTGGATGTAAAATACAGCTTCTATAGAACTAAAGGGCCAAATCGGACGAAACATATATATGGGAGCTATAGCTAAATCTTAACCGATTTTCTTCAAATTCGGTAATGTTGGTTCATGGATCAAGGAACTCTTCCATTCTAAATTTCAAAATGATTGGATGTAAAATACAGCTTCTACAGGACTAAAGAGCAAAATCGGACGAAACATATATATGGGAGCTATAGCTAAATCTTAACCGATTTTCTTCAAATTCGGCAATGTTGGTTCATGGATCAAGAAACTCTACCATTCTAAATTTCAAAACGATTGGATGTAAAATACAGCTTTTATAGGACTAAATGGCCAAATCGGACGAAACATATATATGGGAGCTATAGCTAAATCTTAACCGATTTTCTTCAAATTCGGCAATGTTGGTTCATGGATCAAGAAACTCTACTATTCTAAATTTCAAAACGATTGGATGTAAAATACAGCTTTTATAGGACTAAAAGGCCAATTCGGATGAAACATATATATGGGAGCTATAGCTACATCTTAACAGATTTTCTTCAAATTCGGCAATGTTGGTTCATGGATCAAGAAACTCTTCCATTCTAAATTTCAAAATGATTGGATGTAAAATACAGCTTCTACAGGACTAAAGAGCAAAATCGGACGAAACATATATATGGGAGCTATAGCTAAATCTTAACCGATTTTCTTCAAATTCGGCAATGTTGGTTCATGGATCAAGAAACTTTACCATTCTAAATTTCAAAGCGATTGGATGTAAAATACAGCTTTTATAGGACTAAATGGCCAAATCGGACGAAACATATATATGGGAGCTATAGCTAAATCTTAACCGATTTTCTTCAAATTCGGCAATGTTGGTTCATGGATCAAGAAACTCTACCATTCTAAATTTCAAAACGATCGGATGTAAAATACAGGTTCCATAGGACTAAAGGGCCAAATCGGACGAAAGATATATATGGGAGCTATATCTAAATCTGAACCGATTTCAACCAAATTCAATAGCGATCTTAACAGCCGCGAAATACTCTAAACTGCAAAATTTCAGAACGATCGGAGGGAAATTGCGACCTGTAGTCGACGAACAACTTTACATGGACAGACGGACAGACGGACGGACGGACGGACAGACATCGTTAAATCGACTCAGCTAGTGATTCTGAGTCGATCGGTATACTTTAAGGTGGGTCTAGCTGTGTATATTTCAGGTGTTACAAACGGACAGACGGACGGACGGACGGACAGACATCGTTAAATCGACTCAGCTAGTGATTCTGAGTCGATCGGTATACTTTAAGGTGGGTCTAGCTGTGTTATTTTCAGGTGTTACAAACATCTGCCGTGAAACAAACTTATAATACCCTGTACCACAGTGTGGTGTAGGGTATAACTATTTTTTGTGAATTTCGTATTTTCCACCAAATCTTCTAAAATGGCAAAAAATGATTTCCCCTTTTCAAACATTTTTATTTACAATTAGGCAAGTAATTATTTTTTGTTGGATATATCTTGCAAATTTTAAAAATGATAAATAAAACACAGTTTTTGGATATTTCAACTACAATTTTCTCGAAAGAAGACATTTTTAATTTTTTGTATCAGATTCGAATTCCCTTCCGAGTAGAAACTAGCACGCGAATTTTCTCTACTTTAATAGTTAAACAAAGGTATGAGCATAATTTTCCACCAACAGTCACAGCAGCAGTGCGTACGAATAATTTCAACTACATATCTTGCCAACAACAGTTTTTTTTTATCATCACGATTTGAATATCTCCCAGTGACACAATATCGAACGAACAACAGGCCGAACTACCAACCTACCCAAAAAACCTTTCGGTCAATAAACAACCTTACTTACACTTAACATCAAAATGAGATACTCACACACAAACGTTTAGCACTCGCACATTAAATACAGTTTATTGTAGTAATGCATACATTTGTCATCAGCTGTTGTAACAGTTTTCTCAGTTGGGTAGAATTTCCACGAGATTCGTTAGTTTGGTGTATGGTGTGTTTTTTTCGCTTTATTCAACTGCTGTCAAATTACTTTTGTATAGAAAAAAAATCATAAAACATTGAATTTTTCTCATGACTATGGAACTCTTGTTTCACCCAATGATTTGTAAGTGTTATAGTGTATTTTAGTTATTATCAGCTCTTATTCGGGTATATTGGGGATTTCATATCAAGTGAGTGCATTTTTAAAACAATTTTTTTTATCGGGATGAAGCTTTAGTCCTATTTGATAGTAGTTATGACACAAAATGTCATCCAGATCGGTTAAGGACTGTCCGAGTTGGAGGGTGTTACATTTTAACATTGTGGTCAAACTACCCCTTTCCTTTCATATAATTAACCTATTGTATTTAAAACATTTTGCCCAAAGTACCCTACACCACACTGTGGTACAGGGTATTATAACTTTGTGCATTTGTTTGTAACACCCAAAAGGAGAAGAAATAGACCCATTGTTTATTATACCGATCGACATCGAATCAATTTTTGAATCAATTTAGCCATGTCCGTCTGTCTGCCTGTCAATGTATTATTGTAATAAAAGTGCAGGTAGTATTTATGGTCCGATTGTAATGAAATTTAGCACACAGTGCACCTTTTTGGCCCAAGGACGATCCCTATTGAAATTGGCCAAAATCGGTTCAGATTTAGATATAGCCCCCTATATACATAGAGGCTATAGGGGCTAATATCTCAACGTTAATATATATAACATGTGAACGCTGTAGGAACCGTATTTACTATATACGATCAGTACGAAATTCGGCAGAAAGAATTTTCTTATGACATGAATGAACACTACCAAATTCGGGGAAAATTTCTTTCAGATTTAGATATAGCCCCCATATATATGTTTCAACCGATTTGACATGGAAGTGCTGTAGAAACCGTTTTATTTCCGATCTGTACCAAAATTCGGCAGAGGGAGTTTTCTTGTTACGTATATGAACCCTGCCAAATTCTTATCGCAATGCCCATTTTCACATTGTAAAGAAGGTATAGGGTGTTATATAGTCGGCCCCGCCCGACTTTAGCCTTTCCTTACTGGTTTTTATTTTGAGTTTTGTCAAAAACCGATGTTTTTATTTTTTATTTGACCAAACGAAATCTTAGGCTATTTCCTTTCAGTTCTTTGTGGTTTATTAATGGGATAGGACTTGTTTGCCTATAAAAATAAAGATAAACATCTAAAAATAGAGGTTGAGCCACATATTTTAGCATAACTCGAGAACCATCTATTTATATTTATCATTATATCGGCGGTTTCAAAGATATCTTACAAGATATTACGAAAAATCTCATGGATCTTTGGAGGAAATTTTAATCATTTCTTTTAATTAATTTAAAAAAAACCCCCGAACAATACACAGTTATTATATTTTTATTATTTTATTGTAATGTCGGATCGTCATTAATAAAATAACACCGTTCCGAAGAAAATCGATGTATAGTATAATGTATAAATAATAATAAAAAACATAATAATGGTGAATTTTTCGATGTTTTTATGAGGTTTTAATTAAAAAAAGTTTAATGTTCTCCAAAAATTATATTTTTTCGCAATATCTTTGATGATATCTTTCAAATCGCTGATGGAATGAAAAATAATATTAAAAGAAAATGAAGGCTTAATTGGAATTTTTTAAGGATTTCCTGAACCAATTAGGATTCTCGAGTTCTGCTAAAATAAGTGGTTCAACCTCTAATTATACCCTCACTTTAGTGATCATTTACTACGGGCCAAAAGTGTAGCACATCGAAGGAGTGACCAAGGAACCCAAGTATGTTCGGCGGATATTAATTTTGGGTCATTTTAAGTCCAATGAGCAAAATCCGTCCATCTGTCTGCTGGCTGATGGGTCCACTCTCATAAGGAGTAACCGATTGACTTCAAATTTGCTATGCGGTAATATTTTTTCTATCTCCGGCTAAGTTCGAAGATGGGCCATATTGGTCCACTCCTTCTACAGGGTTCTCCAGTAAGAGTGATATGATTTCTTTGAAAAAAAAACACACTTTTTGTTAAGGAAATTCAAAAGTTTTTTTATTTAATGTGAAGTACAATCGATACAATTAAGTTCTAAATAAAACGTCAATCAATGGCCTCCACGACTTCTTCTTCAGGAACGAATTCGATTAACCCAATTTTCGAGCAATGAACCCAGAATGCTTTTCATGAATGGCACGTTCAATATTGACTTGTAAAGCTTGAAAAGAGTCTGGTTTATTTCGAAAGACCAATGACTTCAAATAACCCCACAAGAAATAGTCTAATGGTGTTAAATCACAACTTTTTGGAGGCCATTCAATATCACAATTTCTTGAAATAATCCAAACTTTTCTCATTTTCTGTGTGGCACGTAGCCACAATCGGTCAATGGCAAGAATATAGCTCTTAACGAGAGCTAAAATATTGCTCATGGGTGTCAAAGTCGTAGGCCGACTGGAAAGTGTTTTTTGGATTTAAAAAAAAATGGACTTCGCGCACGAAAAGTTGCAATTGGAGAACGATTATTTTGACAATAAAACTGAATAATTTGTAAACGTTGTTCTTGCGTATATCTCTCCATGATGAAATTGTAAACACTACTGAAAACAATGGAAAACAAATGACAGATCATTACATATTACAAATGGCCGAAACGTCACTTCAAAATCATATCATCCCTATTGCAAATCCGATTAGTACCTCCCCCACAATCTCGAATCTTCCAAAATTCCACACATAGCATTAGTTTATTAGTCGCCATCACCTCAAAAAAAATGGGTGAAGTTGCCACACCCCTTTTGGTACCTCCCACACAAATGGACCATTATGCACCAATAGTTAACCCTTTGTAGGGGAGGTACTACATGGAGTGGACAACTATCTCATCTTCGAACTTAGCCGGAGATAGAGCAAAACCTTACTGCATACCAAATTTGAAGGCAATAGGTTAATACTTTCGAGAGTTATCGTGCGCACCAGCCAGCAGACTGAGACACAGGCAGACACACAGACAGACAGACGGACGGACAGACGGACATCGCTCAAATGACAGGGCGAAAATCATGTGTTGTACTGTGTAAATGGAGACAAGTTTTCAGAAATTTTAAATGTTCCCAAAATTCTTTTATAATTGAAATGGTATAATCTTGCATAATGATATCTGTGGTCACAAGGCATAACAGCATATTTGTGTTTTTGCAAGTTTTCAGGAGAGCATTTTAAAGGTTTGAATCGATATAGCAAAAATATTTATAAACTTATTTTGAATTAAGATAAATTAATTAATACGAACACATTTAAATAATTATTTTAATTATAAATGTTATAGGCTAAAAAGTGTATTATGCTGTTATTCCCTTTTAAAATAAATTAAGTTACAAAACACACAACTCGAGTTGTGTCGTTCTTACAAAATTAATTTTATTATATATTGTAGAATATATAGACTTATGCTGATAAATCAAAGCATGATTTCGAAATTTACAACATTCAGTAGTCAATATTAGATTTTGGAATAACAGGATAAGTTGAGTTATGCTTTTGTGCTAGGCCTTAGTTCAACTTGGACTAATAACACAACTCAGATATGCTGTTACGACTTCATACAATTTACATCTTCAATAGTCCAAAGATAACTGGGGAATAAAAACACAAGTATAGTTCTCAAAGGAAAAATGTGAGATATGCTGGTTATGAAATGTAGTGATACAGCGAGATATGCTAATAAGTCTTGCCTTATATCTAAACAACTGAACAAGGTATCATCACCAAAATTTGTCACAATATGTAATCGAATATGGGGAACATCGTGGCATCGAAAACGCAATTTGAGCATAACTCGAGTTATGTTGTTATGCCTTGTGACCACAGATATATTATTTGTGGGTTGACAACAAATTATGACTTGGGATAAATGGAAATTAAAAACAAGTAAGATAGTTTTAGTCGGGTAAACCGACTAAGGTATACCCTCACTTTGTGAGTAATGTAATATTGAATATTACATGAATTATTCTGTAAATTTGTATCCCTCCTGGTACGGGTTTAGGAAATACACACCCGCGTTTATGTGGACTGGTATATTAACGTTATGAGATATTAAATTGTGGTATTACTGACCATTTTGTGTGGGAGGTACAAAAAGGGGAGTGGTGATAACGCCCATTTTTCACTGGGCTATAGGCATTATAAAAGCATTACACTGTACAAAATTTCAAGTATTTTTATACACTGGTATTAATGTTATAAGCTGTTAGCTTTTGGTACAAAATGGTGCATTTGTGTGGGAGGTACCAAAAGGGGGGTTGCAATAACGCCCATTTTTCACTGGACTGTAGGCACTACAAAAGCATTACCAAGTACAAAATTTCAAGTATTTTTATGCACTGCTATTAATGTTATAAGCTGCTAACTTTTGGTGCAAAATAGTGCATTTGTGTGGGAGGTACCAAAACGGGTGTGGCAATAACGCCTATTTTTCACTGGACTGTAGGCACTATAAAAGCATTACACTGTACAAAATTTCAAGTATTTTTAAATACTGGTATTCATGTTATAAGGTGTAAGCTTTTAGTACAAAATGATCCATTTTTCTCGAGTTGATAGCGACTAATAAACTAATACTATGTGTGGAATTTCAGAAGCTTCGAATAAGTATAATAGCAGTTATTAAAGAATCAATATTTCACAGCATTTTAACCCTTTGTGGGGGAGGTACCGGAAGGAGTGGACCAATATGGCCCATCTTCGAACTTAGCCGGAGATAGAAAAAAATATTACCACATACCAAATTTGAAGTCAATCGGTTACTCCTTTCGAGAGTTATCGTGCGCACCAGCCAGCAGACAGACAGACAGACAGACAGACGGACGGACATTGCTCATTCGACTTAAAATGACCCAAAACGGATATCCGCCAAACATACTTAGGGTCTTAGGTCACTCCTTCGATGTGTTACACTTTTTTCCGTAGCAAATGATATATACCCTCGTCACACTAAAGTGAGGGTATAATTAGTGCCTTAAAACAAAAGTTATTTTAAATTCCCAGCAAAATTTTGGTAAGTACCTGTCATTATTCCCTGCATTACCAAATAATGACATCTCATTATTCGCTGCATTACTTTCGGCTTATTAATAATGACTTACCAATAATGACAGAAATAAGTGATTTTTTGTTGTCAAAATCATTTTGGCAAATTTTATTGTAATGCAATTTTGGCTATATGTGGGTTATTGTACAAGATTTAATTATTTTTCAACATGTTTTCAAATTTAAAATTTAAAATTGCAGATTTGATTGAAAATACCATAAATTTTAACGTATATCGTATGATGTTAGACCATTGAAGAATTTTTCACTTGCTGGTTTGGGTTCAGAAATTCGAATCTGGCATGAGGAAATTGTTTGTTTCGAGAAATACGCGCCACAATACGCAAAATCTCTTTAGGTAGCCATCGCTACATATCTACCATATCTACTACTAATTTTATAACTTATTGGTAATGCATTATTCAAGAACTTAAAATCGTGAAAATATAAGCACTAGGCCGGGTCGATTTGTGGGGAGGCAAAAAAAGTCGCCATTGCTCAGTGAAAATCCTATTCTAGGGATCAAAATAAGAAACTTTGCCGAAGGAACCATACCTCTAAAACGAATTCTGATGTCCCGGAATTTGGGTCGAACTTTTAGGTAGGGGAAAATTTTGAAAAATCCCGCTTTGACCCATTTAGAGTGCTCCACTCGAGTCCAAATGTATGACCGACCCCCACTAACTTTGGAGGCCCGACCCACCCATGCACACCCCCTGGAACCCCCTGGCGGTCGGTCATACATTTGGACTCGATTGGAGCACTCTAAATGGGTCAAAGTGGGATTTTTTCCGGGACATCAGAATTCGTTTTAGAGGTATGGTTCCTTCGGCAAAGTTTCTTATTTTGATCCCTAGAATACGATTTTCACTGAGCAATAAGCGATTTTTAAATCGACCCGCCCTAATAAGCACATATTTATGTGGTATTCCAATGCTACAAATAAGTACGTATTATGCTACTTTATTGTATGCTTTTGGGAAGTACTTTCCTCCAATGACATCCCCATGTTAAAATAATGAGAAAAGTGGCTAAATAATAAGTACTTACCATTATCGAATTTTGCTTACTCGTCGGATTATTTGGTAATGAGAGATTTTGCTGGGTTGTAAGGTATAACTCAAAATCAATGAAAAAATAAATTTGAAAAATCTGCAACATTTTGAAATGCTTTTGTAAACCAAATATACTTAAAGAAACTCCTTAACAATATTTTTTTTGTATATTAACACATATTTTATTTGAGAAAATTTGTTTGCAAATATGTTTTGTTGTTATATGTATATTAACATATGCGTTCCAAATTAACTTTATTGATTTTCAAATAAAATTTATTTGCTCAGCAATATATAATATTTAAATGTTTGTGTTCCAAATACATTTTCTTTCAACTCAAAGTCTGCAATCATATATCTAAATAAAACCAGTAAGGAAAGGATAAAGTCGGGCGGGGCCGACTATATAATACCCTACACCACTCTCGTAATATTGAATAACTCTGAAATATAAATTTTGTAATTCATGTATAAATTGTTTACATAAATTTACTTTTGGGACATTTTATATTTAAATAATACCCTGAACCACAGTGTAGGGTAGGGTATAAAAACGATTGGATGTTTCTTCTATAGAACTAAAGGGCCAAATCGGACGAAACATATATATGGGAGCTATAGCTAAATCTTAACCGATTTTCTTCAAATTCGGTAGTGTTGGTTCATGGATCAAGAAACTTTATTATTCTAAATTTCAAAACGATTGGATGTAAACTACAGCATCTATAGGACTAAAGGGTCAAATCGGACGAAAGATATGTATGGGAGCTATATCTAAATATTAACCGATTTTCTTCAAATTCGGCAATGTTGGTTCATGGGTCAAGAAACTCTACCGTTCTAAATTTCAAAACGATTGGATGTAAAATACAGCTTCTATAGAACTAAAGGGCCAAATCGGACGAAACATATATATGGGAGCTATAGCTAAATCTTAACCGATTTTCTTCAAATTCGGTAGTGTTGGTTCATGGATCATGAAACTCTACCATTCTAAATTTCAAAATGATTGGATGTAAAATACAGCTTCTATAGGACTAAAGGGCCAAATCGGACGAAAGATATATATGGGAGCTATATCTAAATCTTAACCGATTTTCTTCAAATTCGGCAATGTTGGTTTATGGATCAAGAAACTCTACCATTCTAAATTTCAAAACGATTGGATGTAAAATACAGCTTCTATAGGACTAAAGGGCCAAATCGGACGAAAGATATATATGGGAGCTATATCTAAATCTGAACCGATTTCAACCAAATTCAATAGGGATCTTTACAGCTGCGAAATACTCTAAGCTGCAAAATTTCAGAACGATCGAAGTGAAATTGCGACCTGTAGTCGACGAACAACTTTACATGGACAGTCGGACGGACGGACGGACGGACAGACATGGTTAAATCGTCTCAGCTAGTGATTCTGAGTCGATCAGTATACTTTAAGGTGGGTCTAGGTGTGTTGTTTTCAGGTGTTACAAACATCTGCCGTGAAACAAACTTATAATACCATGTACCACAGTGTGGTGTAGGGTATAAATAATGTATCTTCATAACCCTTTAAATTATGATCTACTTTATATCCAGAAACACCCATTCGCATGCATTGGCTAACAGAAAATAGCTCCTTGGAAATATTTAAAAGAGGAATCGTAAAAAATAAAACTGCAAGTTCTTAAAAAGTGCTTTACTATCATCATTCTAGCAAATGGCATCATTGTCATCACCCACCCACATAATAACCATTTACAATGAAATTGAAAAAGAGACACTCGGAGTGAACTCCCTCAAACACACACAGACTTGAGAAGTAACAAACAGAGACATTAAGTTGTTTACGTTTGTGTTCTCGTTTTAAAATAACTTCAGATATGACACACGGAGGAAAGTCGCCATTTTTGATATGTTTGAATTCACAGAAAATATACTTGGAACCAAAATTTTTAAATATTATATATTTTTGAACAAATATATTTTATTTGAAAATCAAGAAATTTAGTTTGGAACTTATGTATATATCAATATATTACAACAAAATATATTTGCGAACTTACTGTCACAAATAAAATATGTGTTTACAAACAAACAATGATTTTGTTTAAGAATTTATCCAAATACATTATATTTAAAAAAAATGTTAACACTTTGTTGACTTTGGCAATTTTTAATTTTATTTTTTCCCAGATTTTGTCTTATACTTTATAGGTAAAAATTGCATTTTCTTTTGTTTTACAGCACTAATATTTAATTTATAAATAGTCCAATTGTCAATCCACTAATGCTATTTGTCGTAACCCAAAATTATACGATTTAAATTTTTCAAACATATAAAATTTCTAAAAAATTAAACCTTAAATTTCTAAAAAATTGAAAACTTTCGTTTAAGTTATGGCATTGATACATTGCCAAAATACATAAATACAAGTCAAACATTGCTAAATTATTTCAACAAATGGAAGATAGTCGTCAATACAACCAAAACTCAAGCCATTTACTTTTCTAGAAAAAGAAAAAGTTGTTTCTTACCGAGTTCAAGTATTAAAACAGGGGGTGTAGATGTCCCATGGGAACTGAAAGTAAAATATCTAGGTGTAATTCTTGACAGAAAATTTATATTTAACGACCACATAAGCTTCACAATTAACAAAATTAATACAACCATTAAAATTCTATATCCTTTCATAAATAGAAAGTCAAAATTAAATATTGAAAACAAACTTATTATTCTTAAAGTAATATTTCATTCCATCCTTTTTTATGCCGCTCCAGTATGGCACGATTCAGCAGATTGTCACATAAAACGATTGCAGATATGCCAAAATAAAATTTTGAAAATGTTATATGATTTGCCATGCTACTACTCAACATATCGTCTTCATTCAAAACATAAAATATCAATAGTTAAGGACAAAATTAATTATCTGACCGAAAGATTCTATGAAAAATGTTCATTCTCCTCGTACACTCATATACGGTCATTGAGTTCTTAAAAAAATAAGAGTACTTTTATCTTCTGACATTTTTCTTCTAATAATGTTTTGGGTTTTTCATTGCAAACTTATTTCCCTTAATTTATTTAATATAATTTGATGTTCATATTTATTATAACACATTATGTTGAAGATGAAAAGTTACTTATTGTAAACTGAACTCTTTGTATATAAATTATAAACAATACAAGTCAAACATTGTTTTGGAAATATTATTTCCAAATAAAAAAATATTAGGATGAAAACATAAGTTTGTTTAGAACAACATCCTCACAAACATATAATATTTGTCAGTGTCAAATAATATATATTTGGAGTGTACCCTAAACATATGTATGTTTCCAGCTGAATATGTTTGAACAATATATTACAAAGGCGATTTTTTTTCAGCGTGCAGCCGTGGGTTACGTCACCAAAATTGTATAGAGAAATAAATATATTAGAATTGAAGATCATAGAAAACTTGGCCAAAACAGCTAAAATTAGAATGTAACTCTGACCATTGCATTGTATGCAATGTTTAATGTGAAAATAGCAAATGTGAATTGAGTAGAATACTCGGGACAACCACTGTGATAACTAAAATATTTCAGAGTACATAAAATGTGTCCGGTAATTGTACGAACATATGCCAGTCAACAAAAGTGGTTAGTCAATAATCACACAAAAAACATTAATACAAATTCACTCAAAAACTCCATCCTTTCACTTTTCATACCGGTATTGGATCTTTAGTTCAGAACATTAAAGATAAACAAGAAGTGATACAGCTCTCTCAGGTAACTACTCAATAAATTCATTAACATGTCACTGTGCCAAAGTCATGAAGTTCATAATTTCCTTTCTCTCTCTCGTCCGCATTTCACTGTCTACTTATTGGTTTCGCCAAAGCTATTTGCCATGACTGATGATCGCTAATCAATCTTATGAAGAGAAAGAACTTCCTGCACGCAATACTGCATGTATTCCTTCTCTTCATCCATTGTCATTCTCCAATCATCCATTAATAACGTTTATTGAGAGTACTCCATCATTTGCATATTTGAGGTGGTAGTGGTGTTTTAAATTCCCCAACTGTCTTGATGATGCCTTTCAATATTCCGTTAGCACTAATTTTGTCTGTGACACGTGAACTCAGTTAATTTTGCTTAAATACTGAACTGTGTTGAGATGTTGCTAGAAAATGTGTGCTCCTTTCAGAGCGTTAGTTACGAGATTGGAGAGAAAAGTGCGGTGAATGATGTATCTTTCTCAATTGCAAAAATTATACTTCAACAATGGAACAGGATTATAAAAGTGATCTGAAAGGCTATATAAATGTCTTTAAGAATTTAAAGAATTTTTTAAATATGTTTAATAAAATAGTGTGTTGACTTCTTGTTAAATTCAATTTACTGCTTCCACAAGTATTTCAGCTGATTTAAGTTAAAGACATACAATATTGATACTGAATTCTGAAGATGATAGAGAGGTGTCTATCGAAACAGCAGTCAATTCTACCAAGCAATTAAAACTCTCTACCAATTTTTGTATTTGTTTCTATAACTTTTTTGCAATAGACAGAAAGTAACTGGAACATATGCTCTCAAACCAAAATAAATTCTGACTGAATTTATAAATTTTTTTAAATCAGACGATAGATATCGTAACATCCCAAAAATACAATGACAAGATTTGAAATCATGAAATTTAGCATTAGGGTTACTCTGTGAATTTAGTTGGGATAAATATATTCAGCACTGTTAAGAGTTGCACAATGTACCAACAGTGAATAAATAGGCGGAGCAAAATTGTCGTCGACGGTGTCTTAAAACTGACTGACTTGTGGCACAATCAGAGGACTCATCCTTAGAAGCAATTTTGAATTTATTTGGAATTAATATTAGGAAAATATTATTATAAAATATTATCGTGAGGCTTAACTTCAGTTCGATTGACCCATTTTATTTATTTCCCTCCCGGATCAGTTGATTGATGAAATGCGAACAACAAAACATGTTTCCTCCAATTTTATTAATTTGTTGAAAAATAATCCCATAATTAATGAACAAATTTAAATTTTTCTTGCCACATTGAGCACGTACAATGCACCAATGGCATCATTATGAAAGTTTCATAAGGCATGAAACATTAATGCTACCAGACGAAAAGAGGGGGAGCTGTATTGGCAACATCATTCAAACTGAATGTGAAAGATACAAAGGCATAAATATATGGGAGATTTCATTTCAAGTGAGTGAATTTTTACTTTAGTCCTATTGGATATAATTATGACACAAAATTTTAAAGAGATCGCTTAAGGACTCTCCGAGTTGTAGGGTGTTGAATTTTGACATTTTGAGCAAACGGCCATTTTTATCCCCTCACCTTAGGGAGGAGGGTCTATATCGTTTTCTACGAGCCAAAAGTGTAACACTTCGAAGGAGTGATTTAAGACCCCAAGTATGTTTGGCGGATATTCAATTTGGGTCATTATACCCTCACTTTAGTTATACGAGGGTATATATCATTTTAAGTCGAATGAGCAATGTCCGTCTGTCTGTCTGCTGGCTGTTGCGCACGATAACTCTCGGAAGGAGTAAACGATTGACTTCAAAGTTGGTATGTGGTAATATTTTTTTTCTATCTCTGGCTAAGTTCGAAAATGGGCCATATTGCTCCACTCCATGTAGTACCTCCTCCACAAAGGGTTAAAATGTAATGAAGTAATGATTCTTTAATAACTTCTATAGTACTTATTCGAATCATATGAAATTCCACACATAGTATTAGACGAAATCACCTCAATAAATATGGGCGAAGTTGCATGGAAACCCAAAAACATTTTGCACATTGTAACGCTTTTGAAGTACCTATGTATAGCCCTGTGAAAAATGGGCGTTATCAACACGCCTCTTTTTGTACCTTCCACACAAAATAGCCAAATAATACCAAAATTAATATCTCATAACGTTAATATACCAGTGCACATAAATGCTTATAATTCAGCACAGTGTAATGTAACGGGGTTTCCAATATGGATGATATGATTTTGAAGTGACGTTTCGGCCATTTGTAGTATGTCATGATCTGTCAATTGTTTTTAATTGTATTCAGAAGTGTTAACAATTTCATCACGGAGAGATATTCGCAAGAAACACGTTTAAAAATTATTCAGTTTTATTATTAAATTAATCGTTCTCCAATTGCAACTTTCGTGCACTATTTTTTTTTTAAATCCAAAAAAACACTTTCCAGTCGACCTACGACCTTGACACCCATGAGCAATATTTTAGCTCTCGTTAAGAGCTATCTTGTTGCCTAGAGCAAAAATAAACTTTCCGTTCACATTTGAAAATGATGCTAAGTCCATTTTTTTAAATAAAAAAAAAAAACAGTTTTTCAGTCGACCTAAAGGGGTTATCAACAGGGACGCTACAAAAGTAGACCGACAGGGACAGCAAACGACGCCATATTTTTTGCCGCTCTTTTGACATTTCTCTTCAGTAAGGTTTGCCATTTCATGATGGAAAGATATACGAGCCAACAACGAGTCGAAATTATTAAAATTTACTACCGAAATTCGGAGTCAGTGGCCTCAACGTTAAGAGCGCGAAAAATCGAAAAATCATCTTTAGCGATGAGGCTCATTTCTGGCTGAATAATAAACAAAATAATATAAAATAAACAAAATATGCGTTATTCGTCAGATAGCAATCCACACGTAGTCCATGAGTCATCATTGCATCCCGAAAAAATTACGGTTTGGTGCGGTTTATGGGCCGGCGGCGTCATTGGGCCGTACCGGCACATTACTGTGAATGGGAATCGCTACCGTTCAATGATAACCGAATATTTTTGGACCCAATTGGATGATATAAACTTGGGGGACATGTGGTTCCAACAGGACGGCGCCACAAGCCGCACAGCGAATGCCACAATCAATTTATTGGAAACCAAGTTTGGAGAACGTGTTATCTCACGAAATGGTCCAGTCGATTGGCCGCCTCGGCCGTGCGATTTGACGCCGTTAGACTATTTCCTGTGGGGCTACGTCAAGTTTATGGTCTATGCCAACAAGCCAGCGACGATTGATGAACTTCGTACGAATATCGAACGCGACATTGTAGCAGTATCGGCCGATTTATGCTTGAAAACCGTCGAAAATTGGGTTCAGCGTCTGGACTTCTGCAAGCGTGCCCGTGGTGGCCATGCAAAAGAAATCGAGTTCCATACATAATGTCATCGAACGTACTTTCACAGGAATAAAGAATTTCATTGATATCCAAAACCGTTTTTGTTTTATTTAAAAAAAACTTTTGTAGCGCTCTTATAATATTTTAGCTCTCGTTAAGAGCTATCTTTTTGCCATTGACCGATTGTGGCTAAGCAAATGAAACAAATGAAACAAATGAATTGCTGCGAGAAAAGTTTTGAGATTCGATTATTTCAAGAAATTGTGATATTGACTACTTCTTGTGGGGTTATTTGAAGTCATTGGTCTTTCGAAATAAACCAGACTCTCTTTAAGCTTTACAAGTCAATATTAAACGTGCCATTCATGACATATGACTGATGTAGTGGAAAAAGTGCTCGAAAATTGGGTTCATCGAATTCGTTCCTGCAGAAGATGTCGTGGAGGCCATTAGAATGACGTTTTATTTATAACTTAATTGTATCGATTGTTCTTCACATTAAATAAAAAAATTTTGAATTTCCTTAACAATAAATGTGGTTTTTTTTCAAAGAAATCATATCACACTTATTGGAAAACCCTGTATTTAAGGTATCTACTGTTTAGCGAAAAGTAGGTGTATTTGTTAAACCCCTTCTGGTATCTCCAATTTCTGGTACCTCAACTTTCCCTATAGAGAAGTTGTTCTCTATTTGCATTTCATATGGAAAAGTTGTTCGGAGTCAACATTTCTTGAAACAAGTTATTCGGAGTCAACTTTTTCTATAGAAAAATTGTTCGGAGTCAACTTTTTCTATTGAAATTTTTTGGAATCAACGGAGTCGAATTATTCTATATAAAAGTTTTTTGGAGGCAATTTTTTTCCTATAGGAAAGTTTTTAATAGACAACTCTTTCTATAGAAAAAGTTGTTCGGAGTCATTATTTTATAGAGAAGTTGTTCGGAGTCAACTTTATGTACAGAAAAGAAATTGGGAGAAAACTTTTTTATAGAAAAGTTGTTCGGAAAGTACTTTTTCTATAGAAAAGTTAGTCGAAGTCAATTTTTTCTATAGGAAAGTTATTCGGAGTTAAATTTTTCTATATATAAGTTGTTCGGACTTTTTCTATAGAAAAGTTGTTTGGAGTCACATTTTTCTATAAAAAAGTTTTTCGAAGTCAAATTTTTCTATAGAAAAGTTGTTGGTAGTCAACATTTTCTATAGAAAAGTAGTTCGTAGTCAAGTTTTTCTATTGAAAAGTTGTTCGGAGTCAACATTTTCTATAAAAAAGTTGTTCGGAGTTAACTTTTTCTATAATAAACATAAATCTTTTGCGACAAACATAGACAACAAACGAAGTTCGTTTGTCTAATTATTCGTTTGGGAGTAACGAATTTTTCTTTGCTGGCAGTGCATACTTTAAAGTTCGATTGATGGCAATATTTTTCTATATCTTCGACTAAGTTCGAAGATGGGCCATATTAGTACCTCCATATTAACATTTAGTGAAATATTGATCTTTTGAAATTTCGCACACAGTATTAGTTTATTAGCCGCTAATACCTCAAGAAAAATGGGCGTAGTTGCCGCGCCCATTTTGGTACCTCCCACACAAAAAGACCATTTAGTACCAAATGTTAACAGCTTATAACTTTAATACCAAGACAAACTTTAATTATGAATATTTTTTGAGACTGAAGGTGAGGAGATTCTTATGTCGGTTTACCCGACTGAACCTTCTTACATGTTTTTGATATGTTTGTCCACAAATTTTGCTGGAGAATCAGCGAGGGTTTTCGCTCGGTGCTGATTTTGAAGTGGGTCTATCCAGAGTATACGCTTCAGTCCAAAGAACGAAATAAAGTCAACACTTTGGGGGTTATTTCTTAGTCCAAGTTTCTCACCGTCTTAAAGTAAAACATTTACAATCAAACGTTATGATGTGTAAAAAGAGGCTTACCAAGGCCGACATTGTTAGTTGGTATCTTTGTGAAAAATAGTCCTCGCGAAATATTACTATGTTTTGTCAGTTAGCTTTGCAGTTTACATAGAATATTTTACCAAAATTGAGGTCAACAACTAATTTCAACAAATATTATCTAATATGAATAGAAAAATACACAAATTATGAACAAATTCGAAATCTGCTTATTTCTCATGAAAACTTTAGGAAAAAGCCCATAGTATTATTTCTTTGTGAAGACTATTTCTCTCCAAGTCTCAAACTAAAAATGCCGTCGATTTGTGTGACGTGATTTGATTAATTTTTGGAGGCAAGGGTGTAAGAAGCTGGCACGACTGTTTTCAGATAAAAAATTCTCTCGGGGTTCCCTCTATTATATTCCTTAGACCTGCCGCTTCAAATCACCACCCACGTAACTAAACTCTCAAATTTCCCAGCAAGCTTTGTGGTCAAATATCTTGAAAACAAGAGCTAACCCAGAAAAAAGTCTACCACCATGGGATTTAGAATGGTCGAAATAGGTATACGAGTATCCATAGGGTTCCCCTATGTTACATTTTTGGACAAGCACATTACCAGCACCACTACTTTCTAAGCAAATTAGTTTCGTTTCTGAGATTCTATAAAATTTTGTAGAGTTATGTTGGGCATTTATATCCTACTCCTTATGGTAAGTATTAGGCATTGGGTTTGTTTTGGGGTCTTTAATGCCAGGAATCACGGAACATAAGAAGAATTTCATGTTATTTAAGATGACCATTACTTTTTATATCCCTTTTAAGGATAAATACAAGACAAGGTAAGATTTGTGATTTATTTATGAGTTACAATTATAAATTTGTTGTTTGTATTATAAATGAAAACTCCAAACCGTAACAAAATGCTGTGGCGTAAAAAGAGAAAACAGTTTTCAAAAAATTACAAACTCACCTGTAGTGTGGATAAACATGATAAATCCTCTGAGCTCCATTTGGCAAATTAAAGCAGGATACAAACAAGAGTGTCAACTGAGCAGCATCAACCATAAATAAGGAATATTTGTAAATATACAGAAAATGACAAAAGCTCAGTTGGGGGCATGAATGCTCGTATTAGAGACTTCATTTTTATAGAGCAACAGGAGGTTGTTGTCACAACATAATCTCTATATAGTATCCTAACAATAAAAAGTATAATATTTTGTTTACGCATCAGGTTTGTTGTTTAGAATACAATTTATTATGCAGATGAGGATACTTGTGCTCTTAATGTGTAAGATTTATAAAGAAAAAATATAGTTGCACGCGTAGCATTCGGTCAGTGGGGCATTGTGGAAAGGAGTAATAAAAATAATTATTTTTAAATGTATTGTACTACTTCAAAAGAATAAATAAATAAAATTTTGCTTATTAGTGAAGTGATATTGTGGGGAAGAAAAATAACCTACCATGAGACAGCCAGTTAGAGGGTTAAGGGCGAGAAAAAGTATCCAAAAGGACATTGCACTGAAAGTGACAAGTTTTCGTTTTCTCTAGTGTATCTGCGAACATTTTCCAGCGTGTGCGTTGAAGATTTGAATGTTTGTTTGAAGTGTAATACTTATACCACCCATCCTACCACAAAAAATGTCAGATGAGCTTTTTTTCTCCAAAACAATGTCGAGCGGAATTGTCATATTGTTTAATGCGATGATTTATAGCATTTTTTGT
Organism: Eudasyphora cyanicolor; assembly: GCA_963930755.1. NCBI lineage: Eukaryota > Metazoa > Arthropoda > Insecta > Diptera > Muscidae > Eudasyphora > Eudasyphora cyanicolor. The sequence continues at coordinate 266,621,422 of OZ005737.1, forward strand.
TCTCAAATGGCTTATAATGTATTCGAACGGCAATAACAATTATTAAAGAAATGTACTTTTTAAATATTTGGTTCAAATGAGTATATGTTTGGGAATAGAATGAATTTAAATAAATATATTGTGGTGCTAATTAATTGTATTAGAAAACAGAGAATTTAAAACATATTGTATTTGCTTTCTTCGTTATATTTCACAAATATTAAATAGTCCCTTTTGATGTTATGGCATTATTAATATTTGATTTCAAAAGTATAATTTTTAATAAAATAGCTTCTGTAGTATATTGCCCCAAACATAGTGTGCTTGAAATATACATACATAAAATATATATACATACAAATATTTAGTGTACACTCGAAATATATTATATTTGACGCCCACAAATATTATATATTTGGGAAGATGTTGTTCTAACCAAATCTTGGTTTCCGTCCCAATATTTTTTATTTGGTATTAGTATTTACGAAACAAATAATTATTTCCATTTAGGTATTGAGAAAATATATCAACACTTTAATTTTAAGACAAGTTTTTGTTTTTCAGTAATTCAAAGTTATCAGAAATAATAATTATTTTTTATTTCGTGAGATTGCAATTCTTTAAAAAAAAACCTACATGGAATTGTTGATTTCTAAAAAATTTTGTTTAAATTTTATTATTCTAGAAAATTTAAGTTTTATAGAAAATTTCGTTACACATGACATCAAATTGAAAATTTTGTTAAAATCCCATTTTCTAAATACATACATTTTCGAGAATTAATTTTTTGAGAAAATTTCGTTACATTTTTTTCCACAAAAGGTCTTTGAAATTGCATTTTTCTTGAAAATGTCATTGAAATATTATATTTCTATAAAATTTGTTGGAAACTGTATTGCTTTAAAAAAATGTTGCAATTCTCTAGAAAATATAGTTAACATTTTTCTACAAACTTTTTTAATTTTTTTTTTAATTCTTTTAAAAGTTTAATTTTCTTGTAGAAATTTCTGTTGAAATTTCATATTTTTATAAAAATAGAAATTCTTTTGCTTTTTGGAACACTATTTTTGTACATAATTTACGAGGAAACGCTGCGGAGTTTTTTTTTCAAATTTGTTAATATTGTTTATATTACTATAACAAATTAGCCGATTTATTTTGCAAAAATCGCGTTCTGCACTTCAAAGTGTTCCCAAAAATTTTAAAATATAAATTTGGAATAACCCTCCCAGCGTTACCTGGGGAAAACGATTATTTAACGAAATAATTTTGGTTTTTTGATTTCATATGATCGATCAACGAGATACGATGGACACCGCAATTCAACTTTTTCCGAGACCCCAGCAAAATCTTGGTAAGTACCTGTCATTATTCCCTGCATTACCAAATAATGACATCTCGTTATTCGCTGCATTACTTTCGGCTTATTAATAATGACTTACCAATAACAACAGAAATAAGTGATTTTTGCTATTAAAAACCATTTTGGCAATTTTTGATATACAGCAATTTTGGATATATTGGTTATTGTACAAGATTAATTTATTTTTCAACATGTTTTCAAATAAGACGTGCAGATTTGAGTGAAAATACCATAAATATTTACGTATATCGTATAATGTTAGACCGTTGAAGAATTTTTCACATAGGGGTTTGGGTTCAGAAATTCGAATCTGGCATGATGAAATTTGTTTCAAGAAAAATTCGCGACAATATGCAAAAAATCACTTTAAATTACCATTTATTCATATCTACTACTTATTTTATAACTTATTGGTAATGCATTATTCATGTACTTAAAATCGTGAAAATATAAACACATATTTATGTGGTATGCCAGTGCTACAAATTAGTACGTACTATCCTACTTTATTGTATGCCTTTGGGAAGTACTTTCGTCAAATGACATCCCCATGTTAAAATAATGAGAAAAGTGGCTAAATAATAAGTACTTACCATTATCGAACTTTGCTTACTCGTCGGATTATTTGGTAATGAGAAATTTTGCTGGGACGCTTCCGAGTTATTGCTGCCATTGACATATTTTTAAATATTTCTTCGAAAAAAATTTACATAACATATAAGTACTTCAAAAGTTATACTATAATATAGCACTGTTTTCAATCAAAAGATTTTAGCTGTATCGTCACAAAAAAATCACAAAAAAGTGTCTTTTTTGGCCCGAATCAACGTTACCCCCTTAATGCTTTTGTATAGCTCGCCTTCTTCTTAACCGCTGCCTAAAAAGGGTAATGAGAATATTGTTATTGCAATTGCAATTTTCTAAAAACTGTCATTGAAATTGTATTTTTCTGAAAAAATATTTGAAATTAAATTATTCTACATTTTTCCAAAAAGTTTCGTCGAAATCGCATTTTCCAGAAAATTTCATGACATTGTATTTTTTATCAAATTTGTTAAAATATAATTTATCTACTAAATTCAAGTATCGTTGTTTAAAGAAAATTTCGCTGAAACTGTTTTTTTTTTCAAAAATGTTCGCCAAAATCTCTTTTTTCAAGAAAATATTGTTGAAATTGCATTATTGCACAAATTTTTGTGAAAATGTAATTTTTCTAGAAAATTTCGTTGATATTGCATTTTACTAAAAAATTTAAATGAAATTGTATGTTTCTAAAAAATATTTAAAATTGCATTTTTCTAGAAAAGTTTTTTAAAATTGCATTTTTTCTAGAAAATTGTGTTGATATTGAATTTTTCTTGAAAATTAAATTTCGTTGAAACTACAGTTTTCCAAAAAGTTTCGTCGAAATCGGATTTTTTCAGAAAATTTCAAGATACTATATTTTTTTCAAATTTGTTGAAATAAAATGTTTCTTCAAAATTCAAGTATCTTTTTTTAAGAAAATTTCGCCGAAATTGTTTTTTACAACTATTTTTCTCAAATTTGCATTATTCCAGAAATTGTATATTTGTGAAAATTTCATTTTTCTAAAAAATTTCGTTGATATTGCATTTTGCTACAAAATTTAATTGAAATTGTGTTTTTCAAAACAAATAGTTTAAATTGCATTTCTGTTTTTCTTGTAAATATTTCGTTGAAACTTCATTTTTGCAAAAAAGGTTCTTCGAAATCGCAAATTTATCAAATTTGTTAAGGTACAATTTTTCTACAAAATTCAAGTATCGTTTTTGTAAGAAGATTTCGCTGTAATTGTTTTTTATGCAAACATTTTGGTCAAGATCGCAGTTTTCCAGAAAATGTTTTTGAAATTGCATTTTTGTGAAAATTTTATTTCTCTAGAAAATTTCGTTAATATTGCATTTTACTACGAAATTTAATTAAAATTTTGCTTTTCTATAAAATAATGGTTGAGGTTGCATTTCTCTAGAAAATTTTTTTAAAATTGAATTTTTTCTAGAAAATTTTGTTGAATTTTTTTCTAAAAAATTTCGTTGATATCGCATTTTTCTTGAATGTCGTTGAAATTCAATTTTTCGGGAAAATTTCTTCGAAATTACTTTTTTTTAAGAAAATATTTTCTGCAATTCATTACAAAATATTGTTAATATTACATTGTCTACAAAATTTCTTGATTTTTTAGAAACTCTCGTTGATATTGAATTTTTCTTGAAAATGTCGTTGACACTTTATTTTTCTTGAAAATTTCTTCGAACTCACTTGTTTTTTTTTTAAAAAAATTCCGTTGAATCTGTTTTGTAGAAATATGTTTTCTGCAATTTTTTTGGAAGTTTGTAAATATTACATTTTCTAAAAAATGTCTTGATTTGTTTAAAAAACTCCTTCAACATTTATTTTTTTTCCAGAAAATTCGGTTGAAATTTAAATTTTGAATTTTTTTTTGCAAAATTTCACTGAAATTGTATTTTCTGTAAATAGCTGATATTGCAGTTTCTAGAAATCGAATTTTTCCAGAATAATTGCCGAAATTGAACGAAATTTAAACTGACTTTTTCTACAAAAAAAAAATACTAAAAAATTTCTAGAAATTTAATTTTTTAAGAAATTCCTTCGGATTTATTTTTTTGAAATTTTCTAGAAAATTTTGCTAATTTCATCCATGACAATCAAATTCATGGTCATCGGTCAACGACCTTTACTACGGTTATCTACCTGTAATCTGGTCATGGATCTTTAATTTGGTCAGTTGCCCACAATCCTGTTAAAATAAAATGTCAACGACATTTTCATGAAAAATTAAATATCAACGAAATGTTGTAGAAAAAAAATAAGAGTTTTTTTTTTAAAAAAATCAAGAAATTTTGTAGACGGGGTAATATTAAAAAAATTTCTGAAGAATTGCAGAAAAGATTTTTCTAAACAAAACACAGTTTCAAGGAAATTTTGTAAAAACAAAAACAAGTAATTTCGAAGAATTTTTCAAGAGAAATAAAATTTCAACGACAATTTCAACTATTATTTTATAGAAAAGAAAGACTTAAATTACATTTTGTAGTAAAATGCAATATCAACGAAATTTTCTAGAAAAATGAAATTTCCCCAAAAAATTTGTGCAAAAACTGCAATTTCAAAAACATTTTCTGGAAAACTGCGATTTTGACCAAAATTTTTGTAAAGAAAAAACAATTACAGCGAAATTTTCTAAAAAACAATACTTGAATTTTTTAGAAAATTTTACTTTAACAAATTTGATAAAAAAATACAACATCTTGAAATTTTCTGGAAAATGGGAATTCGATGAAACGTTTCGGAAAAAGTAGTTTCAACCAAACTTTTCCAAGAAAAGCGGAACTTCAAGGGCATTTTGTAGCAAAATACGATTTCAATGAAATTTTTAGAAAACTGCAATATCAATATTCTCATAATCCTTCTTAGGCAGCGGTAAAGAAGAAGGTGAGCTATACAAAAGCATTACTCGACACTAATTAATTTAATCCCAACTAACTAATTTTTAATCCCAAATGACATGCAACTGTATGAAATATTTCTGCCAATATCAAGCATTCTAGCTCCATTAATACTAGAGTTTTGTAATTGAAAAAATATTTATTTTTGAAGAAAATAATTCTCGACGGATCTCTAAATATCGACAAATCTATTGCATTTAGCTTTTTCGTCAAAATAAATAAATAGCAATTTTGCACTTTTGCAAAATTAAAAATTCCCATCAAGATTGCAAATAGAAAATGTTTTGGAGAATTTACGAGTGTATATTTAATATTTGGGAACGATGAATGTAATGGTTATATAATTCCTGTTAAAGCTTTAGCCGAATTAAAGCTCGATGTTCCGATTAAACGTCGGTGGTAGAATTGTAGTTCGTTCCCGGATTAAAGGTCGTTGACTGCCGAAAATTGAAGAAATTTATAAATTCAACGACATTTTCAAGAAAAATTAAATTTTGTAGAAATTTTTATTTTATGTAATAAAAAGGATATTTGGCAAAATGTTCTAGAAAAAACGATAGAATTCAGCTTTGGTTAATGGTTCTTGTAAAATACAATTTACTACTTCCAACAATATTTCAAGCTGATTTAAGTTAAAGACATACGTTTGAATACTATTGAATTCTGAATATGATTGAGTGGTGTCTATCAAAGTTGCAGTCAATCCTGCCAAGCAATTAAAACTCGCTACCACTTGAGGAATTTTTGCAGAACAATTAAATTTTAAGACATTTTTTAGAAAAAATTCAATTTTGGAGAACTTTTTTAAATTCCAATTAAATTGTATTTGTAAAATTGCGATTCCATAAAATTTTCAATGAAATACGTTTCGATATATGTAGTCCCCATACAAAGGTTGCTGTTAAATACCATTTGTTAATCCATAGACGCCTTATTTTTAAGCATTTTTTCTGTAACTTTGCAAATCATGTTATTTACAGAATTAGCTTCCTGTACAATTTTATCTTAGCTCATTTTGGAAACATTACCCATCGCAAGTATATGTTTGCTTTATTAAGACCTCAACTACGAGTATATGAAAAAGATTCCCACTTTGGCAAAAGTTGTACCTAATTAAAATTTAATTATGTAAAACTTTCAAATCCCCAAACGAGTTTCCGTCTCACAGTGATTTTGTATTAAAATAAAGGAATGAATTTCTTTACCCACCATAAATTGAAGGACATTTTTAGAGAACTACACTGTGAACTACGCTGTGGAATTTTTTATAGAACTACAATAATCTTTTGGTTCAACAAAGGAATTAAAAGTTATTGGAAATGTACTGTTGTCATAGAAATCCGCTCCGGTTTAGAGTACTTTTTCTTTATGTGTATAAATTCAACTACCCTCTCTCCTTCAAAATTAATAAAGTAATTAACAATCCGCTTTGTTTCAAAGTTTTGAGAAAGCAATCTGTGAATTTCATCATTGGGAAAGGAACGGGGAAATTTCACATGACGTTAAAAAAATCTCTGCAAAGAAAACGTAAAATTCCTCAAAAAAAAATAGACAAAAAAACTATCCAAATTTTTAGTCAGTCATTTGCCAAATGTGTTAACGAAATTTCTCTTGCAAGTACTAAAAACGCTAACATATTTGTGCACATTTCGTATGCAAGAACATTTTTCGAAAAGTTTCTCTAACGATGTTTCCTGCTATCCCTTTTTACCGTTTCTTGTGAGGACACTCATGCGTGGAAATATCAACTACTTTTCACTAGAAGTAAGGAATGAACATGTATCACTACCATGATTGTGTTGACACACCATCAGCAATGGCGAATAGAGCAAAAAACATTATTTTATGAACAGCACATGAGACAAGAAACTTGGAAATTCGTTCACAAAAAAAACTTTGCAGGAGATCCTGATATTTTGTAAAAGACTGCCCTAAAATTTTTGTAGTCTACACTACACAGTAGAACAGGGTATTACATGTTTGTTTTAGTGCCGATGTTTGTAACACCGTGAATACTGTCTATAGACTCACCTTAAGGTATACCGATCGACACAGAAATTCTAAATGATTATATGTATTTAAAGACCATGTCTGTCCGTCCATATGTTCAGCTTATGTTGTTCGCCATGAACAGATAGCAAATTATTGTTCCTGGGGCGAATTCAATTAAGAATCAGTTAAGTTTTAGATAAATTTTTGGTTCAAACTTCTTCGAGCAGAAATGTTCTATATATGTATACACTTTCTTATGTTAAAATCTGCGTCTAATACCCTTTGTCACTTTCGAAAATTAATGTTTTTGTGTTATTTGCAATTAAGTATTTTTGGAATTCGAGTCTACGGTAGGTTAGGTTAGGTTGAATAGAGGAGACGTTTAAAACGTCTCATGTCCATGGACATACACTTAGCCAGTGGTTCGGCCTGTTGTGCGCTCCTTACCTGTGATTTTCATACCCCACGGATTACAGAAAATCGGTATATGTATATCGGTATATGTATATGTTGGCACAACAAAAACTAAATTAAAGGCTAGAATTTCAGGACATAAATCTGACCATAAAGCAACTTATAAACCTTTGGAGCAAAAAACAGCTCTAGCAGCACATTGTACTCTGACGGGACATGAGCCAAATTTCAAGGACGTTGACATATTGACACAGGAGAACAATTACAAGAAAAGATATACTCTGGAAATGCTACACATAATTAATGTACCTACTGACGTAAGAATGAACTATAAGACTGACACTGACCACTGTGCACAAATTTATCGTAACTTAGTAGAAAAATACAAACCTAGAAATTAAATAGTTAGTTGAAACAATGCTGTTTTAGCAACAAGTCGTTTGTTTTGTTTAAATGTAAATATCGTGATATATTTTTGTAACTTTTCTTTAAATAATATATGTTCTTTGTTATTTTTTAAGTGAAAATCCCTGAAGATGATCGTCGAAGGCGATCGAAATATCGGAAATAAATAAAAATAAAACTTGTTAAAAACAACACCACCAGGTTTTAGTTTTTAATTTATATATGACCTCGAGCCAGACAAAACTTTCAAAATTTTTTTATTGTTTTAAACATTTATGTATGTGAAGGCACTTAATGAGCTCGGAATGGAATTAACATTCTTTATGCATGAACGGAGTTAAAAGTTCGTTTTTTTGCTATTATTCGCCACTAAAATTTGCTGTATTAACTCGAAGGGTGTTTACACATTTTTTGATTTTTTAAATTATTTAAGGGTAATTCCAAAGAAAATCGACCCAAAAATGACGATTTGAAAATTTTACATTTTTGATTTTCCTGAAATTTTGCATGCGCATACTGCAAGATGATACGAAATAATGACAGTTTACCGTGTGTCAAAATTTGTAGCGTTAATACCAGTGCATAAAAATTCTTGAAATTTTGTGCAGTGTAATATTTTTATAGTACCTACAGGCCAGTACAAAGTGGGCGTTATTGTCCTTCCCCTTCTAGTACCTCACACACAAATTCTAACAATTTTGTGAAATGTTGAAAAATTATAAACTCGTTAAAGTAAACACATAAATAAAAAGTTCTAACATTTCACAAAATTGTTTGAATTTGTGTGGGAGGTACTAGAAGGGGAAGGACAATAACGCCCACATTGTACTGGCCTGTAGGTACTATAAAAATATTACACTGCACAAAATTTCAAGAATTTTTATGCACTGGTATTAATGTTATAAGCTGGGAACTTATTGTAAAAATTGGTCCCTTTGTGTGGGAGGTACCAAAAGGGGCGTGATATTTTCGCCCATTTTTGTTCAGCTTATAAATACGGTGAAATAATTACTATGTATGAAATTTCATTGGATTCCCATGAGTATTACAGAAGTTATAACAGTTTTAACATGTCACAAAATTTTAACCGTTTGTGAGGGAGGTACCACAAGGAGGGGTCCGAAATGGGCCACTTCAAAACATTAAGTAGGTTTGAGGAAAATATTACCACATACTAATTTGTAAGTAATTCGGTCACTCCTTTTCAGAGATATCACTGGCATAAACCAGTCAAACGGACAGACAGACGGACATTAAATAAGTCATATCTTTTGAACCCATTGAGCACCCATTCTGAAAATTTTATATTTTATAGAGCAATATGGGGATAATATTCAGAAATAAAATTAAAAAAATTTAAAATACATTTTTCAGGATAATTAAGGATTAAGGACATTTTCGTCCTTTTGATATCCTTAATACACATATAGTTATCCTTATGTGTGTAATACTTAGAAATATCGTTAATATATTTAAGATGGAACTTATTTCAATTAAATCTGACATTCCGTTCAAAAGTTATGGCGACTTGAACATAGCCTAATTTTTTACAAAACAATGTAGATGTCCTACTTTGTCACCCTATAAAATCTAAACCGCTACAAATTTTGACACACGGTAAACTGTCATTATTTCGTATCATCTTGCAGTATACGCATGCAAAATTTCAGCAATATCGAAATTCATAAATTTTCAGAGTGGGTCGATTTCCTTTGGAATTACCCTTAAAGAATTATCATGGTTTTTGGCTGTAGTAGGGTTAAGTAGAGCATTATAAAATCGCCTCCGCCCGTTTCTAGTCGTACTCTACTTATGTTCTTTAAAGAAGAGTGCTTATAAAGCCAAAAATAAGAACATAAAGCATTTTTTTGTGGATGGAGCTTCATTGGTATGATGTTGTGTACTTTTTGTGCTTGTGGACTCCGCACTGTGGAGGTATGACGCATGAAACTAATGCAAAACAAAACTCTAAAGATGCAGAAAGAAACCAAGCAAAAAAACACAGACAACAGATAATATAAATGACATGCAACGACATGACCCACCGACCTTCTATCGGTCAGCAGGGCAGTCACTTGCAATGTCGACAACGAGCAACCATCAATCATTGTGCATCTTGTCTCATCGAAGGATACCAAAGTCAATGTACATATTGCCAACTATTTCACTGCGTCTTTAATATCTCTCGTTCCCAACTAAATCATTCATCCTTATTATTATTATACCTTAGTAAAGAAGTGAATTAAAGAGCTACGCAATGTTTCATCCCCGCATGAAAGGTATATTTGGAATTATTAGGCAAGATTAGTAATATAAAAAAACTCAAGAAAATATCAGTCTAGGTAGTATGAAAAAGCGTACTGAAAATCAAAGAATTAATTTAATGCCATAAAACATACTTGTTTTGAGACTAAATAATATGCATATGATGCATAATAAAATTTCTTGTTTGGCTTTAAAATAAGCATATGTTGGCGTAAATTTAATTATGACTCGTACCTAAGTAAGTAATATTTCTAAAAATTAAGTACATCTGTGTATTTAAATTTAAAATGTCTGACCCTGAAATAAGCACGTCCTGGTAATTAATTAAAGGCATACATGAACTTAAATACAGTTCATAAAACATGTATCGAAGAGTTCATTCATTGAAAATATGCTTCTTTCATACAAGATGCTACGACGCTTCGTCTTTCCACAGTTGGAATACCCTCCACCATAGGATGGGGGTATATTAACTTTGGCATTACGTTTGCAACACCTTGAAATATTGATGTGCGACCCTATAAAGTTTATATATTCATTTTTATATATTCGTGAAATTCTAAGACGATTTAGCCATGTCTGTCTGTCTTTAGAGCTAGGTTGATCAAATTTGGTACAAATATTTCTTATAGTTGCAGGTCATTTGGGATTGCAAATGGGCCAATGACCGATAATCAATGTTTTTATGTAGCTCCCCTATAGAGGTCCCTCTAAAATACGATTTTTGAGCCATAGATACCAGGTTTTTAAAGCCATTTTGTTGAAACTTTGTTCTTTCTATTCTATTTCAATTCATCACATTAAAAATTTTGCAAATTGGTTCATATTTTATTATACATGGTTTTCCAACAAAAGGTGTTATTTTGAATCACCCGGTATTTCGATAGCTGTGACTATTAAAGCTTTTATTTTCTGACATATGACAGGTAGAAACTACGCCGTTACTAAAAATGGAACGATACACGATTCAACAATGCATTAAAATTATTAAAATTCGAAAAATCGAAAATTATCGAAAAATCATCTTGACTGACGTGTGACTGTTTGGTGCAGTTTATGGTCCGGCGTGGTCATTGGACCGTACTTTTTCGAAAATGAGGTTGTATCTACAGTTACGGTGAATGGCTTGCGCTATCGAGAGATGATTAATGATTTTTTATGGTCGGAGTTGGATGGTATTGATCTGGACAACGTTTACTTTCAACAAGACGGCGCTACGTGCCACACAAGCAACGAAACCATTGCTCTGTAACGGGAAAAGTTTCCGGACCGTGTTATCTCTCGAAGAGGTGATCACAATTGGCCACCGAGATCTTGTGATTTAACACCTTGCGACTTCTTCCTTTGGGGCCACGTGAAAGATAAGGTCTACGCCAACAGCCCAGCGTCGATTCAAGACCTCAAAGATAAATATTGAGGACATAGGGCAGCCACTTTTCCATTTGGTTATGGAAAATTTCATGAAAAGGATATGGTCCTGTAAACATGGTTGTGGTGGCCATTTGTCTGACGTTGTTTTTCATTATTAACGGCATACCTTCCTCTTTATTATGAAATAAACATTTATCTCAAAAAATGGCATTTGATGATGTTGGCTAAGTATCGGCCTTTTCCTCTATGTTCCTAATTAAAATTGACGGAGAAAATTAAATAAAATAATTAAATATGGGATAAAACCTCTTTTCGGTCTAGACTCTTTAAATAAAAAAAGAGCTATGGTCAATTATAGCTTCGAAGAAAAATTGACTTTTATTTTATTCACGATCGTTTTGAAAGGAAAATTCGTATTTCCTACTTCAAATACTGCTTCTAATTACCTACACGCTGAAAAAAATCCCTTCTATTGTATACTGTCCCAAACATATTCTGCTTGAAATATATACATTTTTACGGTACACTCGAAATATATTATATTTGGCACATACAATAATTATATATTTGGGAAGTTGTTGTTCTAAAAAATCTGTGTTTCCGTTCTGTTTTTTATATGGGACTATTATTTACGAAACACATATTTATTTGCAGAAAATATATCAAATGGTTTATACGCTGGGACCAATACTGTAGGCCGGTATATCACGAATAAATTCTCCAATATTGGCTTCCAGTGCGTCAACCATTGCGGGCTTGTCTCTATAGACATAAGCATACTATCTCCAACATGTCGGTCGGTGTCGACATGTCTTGTGAATAAATTCTTCAATATTAGCTTCCAGTGCGTCAACCGTTGCGGGCTTGTCCCTATTAACATGAGCCTTAACATAGCCCTACAAAAAATAATCTAAAGGCGTTAAATCGCACTATATACGCGCCCAATTGACCGGCCCCAAACGTGGAATAAACTGTTCACCGTGCTCAAAATTCAATAAAAATAAATAAAATTCAATAATCTACAAGCGTTGTTCGTTTGTTAGTCGATTCATGGTTAAATTATAGACCAAACGGAGCATATCTGACAGTAACATGTTACGCAAAAACAGCTGAGCTGCCAAAAACATTGTTGCAAAAATTCACCCTTTAAATGTGTTAATCCATAATTTAGAAATTTGAGAAGTGCTTATTTTTACAATGTCATCCTTATCAGCGGTAAAAAGACAAAGAAAAGTCATAACTATTGAAAACAAATTTAAAATAGTTAATGAGCTTTCAAAAAGATTTTGATTATATACCAAAAAGGAAAGACAGAAAATCGGGCGGGGCCGACTATATAATACCCTACACCTCCCTAACAGTGCGAAAATATGCATTGCGTTAAGATTTTGGCAGGGTATCTACATGTAATAAGAAAAGCCTTTCTGCCGAATTTCGTACTGATCGGATATAAAATACGGGTTCTACGGCGATTAAATGTCAAATTGGGCGAAACGTATATATGGGGGCTATATCCAAATCTGAACAGATTTTCTCCGAATTTGGTAGTGTTTATTCACGTTATAAGAAAACTCTCTGCCGATTTTCGAACAGATCGGGTGTAAAATACGGTTTCTACGGTTTCTAATATATGGGGACTATATATAAATCTGAACCGATTTTGGCAGTATTCATTCATGTAATAAGACAACTCTCTCTGCAAAATTTCGTACTGATCTGATATGAAATCCCGTTTCTACAGCGCTTACATGTCAAATCGGGTGTAACATATACGAGGTATGTTCAAAAAATATTGGGAATTTTTAATTTCCGCGGGCAACTTGTATTTGATTTTTGATATTTTTGTAGCGTTATGTTGGTACTCATGTCCCTTACTAATGCTGACAAGATCGGCATTTTTGTATGTTTATTTAATTTGTGACAGCTGTTGTGCTTGGATGTGTTTTAACTTGTCTTCGATTTTTATCTATGTCAGAAAATGGATCAAAGAATCTGCATCAAATTTTGTGTGAAAAACAAAATAAAGTGCGCTGACGCATTCCGAATGTTGACTGTGGTATATGATGAAGCTACCTTGGACCAAAGCAACGTTTATCGCTGGTACAAAATGTTCTTAGAGTGCCGAGAAGATGCGAAGGACGAACAGCGTGCCGGACACCCGAGCTCACAGTTTTCTTTGATTGCAGGGGCGTGGTGCATTATGAATTCTTGCCACAGGGTAGTACGGTCAATAAAGAATATTACCTGCAAGTTATGCGCGAATTGCGCGAAGCAATCCTCCAAAAACGGCCTGATTTGTGGAAGAACAAAAACTGGCTTTTGCACCATGATAACGCCCCTGCACACACATCGTTGCTTGTGCGCGAATACAGTAATACAGTAAGGGTGGCTGCGCACCACAGTAATGGTGGCGCAGCCACCCAATTCCCCTGACCTAGCCCCCTGGGACTATTTTTTTTTTCCCAAAACTGAAAAGGCCCATGAAAGGACGACGCAACGCCACGATTGAGGAGATAAAGACGGCATCGAAGGAGGAGCTGAACAAGATCACAAAAAAATATTATTTGAAGTGCTTCGAGGATTAGAAAAAACTTTTGGCAGAAGTGTATTATATCCGAGGGGAATTACATACTTTGAAGGGGACAAAATATATATTCATGAATAAATAAATACGTTTTGAAAAAATACAAAATTCGCAAATTTTTTTTACATACTACGTATGTGGAAGCTATATCTAAAACTTGACCGATTTTAACCAATTTCAATATGGTCCGTCCTTGGGCCAAAAAAGAGCACTGTTCTAAATTTAATCACAATCGTACCATAAATACGACCTGCACTTTGATCACAAGAATACATGGACAGACAGACGGATATGGCTAAATCGACTCGAAAAGTCGTAATACTCTTTACCACAGTGTGGTGTAGGGTATAAAAACAAAGTAAAGCTTTTAAAGTTTTGTGCAGTAAGTGATTCTGTTTTTGGCTATCAGAACCGAAAAGCTTTAACGACTGATGAAGAACCAAAAGTGGATTTTGCAGTTTATGAATGGTTCCAGCGAAAACGGTTTAATGCAACTCCAATGTCTGAATTAATGATAAAGGAAAAGGCTAAAATATTCCACTCTAACGGCTTGTTACAAACCTTCACGAAATTCACAAACTAAAGGCTGAAGGAGAAAAGGCCCCAGCTGATTATGTACACAATTTTTGTGGAAAAGTTATCTGAGAGCAGATTGGCTTGCCATGATGAAAATTTCATAGATGGGCATAAGGAGAGATTAACCACATTAGTTTTTGCTATGCATTTGTTATTATATTAATATGTACAACAATATTCATTAATTAACTAGAAGAAATATATTAAAAACCCACCCAAAATTTTTACTCAATTAAGCGGGAAAATCGAAAGCCGGCCCCGACCATCACGGATAATCGAGGCCTCACTGTAATTACCAATAAAAATAATATGTCAAAGCTGTTCATGAAATGCTAAAAAGCCTTAGACATTAAATCCACCAATATCGTGATACATACCAACTCAGCCCGCTGTCATTAACGCCAACTGTTGCTCGGCGTAATGTGTGAAAGCTGGAAATTTGTATGACTTCATTTAAAATGGATATTTGCAGAAATACACAGCCTAATTTAACTGATGCTGTTGTCCGTGACATTTACTGTTTTAATTTGACTTTTATGGATTTACTTTTCAGGAATTATGGCGGTGTTGGCTGTGAAGTCGCTTTTGCTTTCATAAATTCATCATCAATTCAGGCCAGTAAATTACCCCAATTTGCCCCCCTTTCACAATTTGTCCCAATTTTTTGTGTGACGAACATTTTTTCCAATTTGAATTGGATTTAAATGATTGCCGACATTTAACAAGGGTTGTTGTGACGTTTAATTGAAAATATTTTTGTACGATGAAACTGACTATCGAGAGTTATCGTGAGTACCAGACATACCGAAAGACGGACAGACGGACATTACTGTAATTACTTTTTAACACGACCCCCTCCGATTACTGTTACACCTTTGTAATTCCTTTTAACCAATATATTTTTTAAGCCAGGTTTGCTTTTGAGGCTTAAACGTAATCCTGACTTAAGACTTTCAAAAATATAAATCAGATTTTATTATTACCGCGGTACGATATACGTTCTCATAACAAATAATAATTTGATTCCGCTCACATAGAAAGAATTTACATTGTGTTTTATATAAAAATCCTGAAATATATGTGGGAGAAAACAGTACAAAATCTGTATCTTTTAAATTAAAGTGACTTCCATCGTAAAACTTATGTCACGTGTAAAGGACATTTAACGTTTTAACTACAAAAAATATGAAGAAAAAAATTAGGTGCATTTCGAGATATTGAAGGATTCAAATAATTTTTCGATTTTAATGTCCTTCGACAAGGACAATAATTATACCCTACACCACACTGTGGTACAGGGTATTATAAGTTTGTTTCATGGCAGATGTTTGTAACACCTGAAAATAACACAGCTAGACCCACCTTAAAGTATACCGATCGACTCAGAATCACTAGCTGAGTCGATTTAAGCATGTCCGTCCGTCTGTCTGTCCATGTAAAGTTGTTCGTCGACTACAGGTCGCAATTTCGCTCCGATCGTTCTGAAATTTTGCAGTTTAGAGTAATTCGCAGCTGTTAAGATCGCTATTGAATTTGGTTGAAATCGGTTCATATTTAGATATAGCTCCCATATATATCTTCCGTCCGATTTGGCCCTTTAGTCCTACAGAAGCTGTATTTTACATTCAATCGTTTTAAAATTTAGAATGGTAGAGTTCCTTGATCCATGAACCAACATTGCCGAATTTGAAGAAAATCGGTTAAGATTTAGCTATAGCTCCCATATATATGTTTCGTCCGATTTGGCCCTTTAGTCCTATAAAAGCTGTATTTTACATCCAATCGTTTTGAAATTTAGAATAATAGAGTTTCTTGATCCATGAACAAACACTACCGAATTTGAAGGATATCGGTTGAGATTTAGCTATAGCTCCCATATATATGTTTCGTCCGATTTTGCTCTTTAGTCCTGTAGAAGCTGTATATTACATCCAATCATTTTGAAATTTAGAATGGTAGAGTCTCTTGATCCATGAACCAACACTACCGAATTTGAAGATAATCGGTTAAGATTTAGCTATAGCTCCCATATATATGTTTCGTCCGATTTGGCCCTTTAGTTCTATAGAAGCTATATTTTACATCCAATAGTTTTGAAATTTAGAATGGTAGAATTTCTTGATCCATGAACCAACATTGCCGAATTTGAAGAAAATCGGTAAATATTTAGCTATAGCTCCCATATATATGTTTCATCTGATTTGGCTCTTTAGATCCAATCGTTTTTATACCCTACACCACACTGTGGTTCAGGGTATTATTTAAGTATAAAATGTCCCAAAAGTAAATTTATGTAAACAATTTATACATGAATTACAATATTTATATATCAGAGTTATTCAATATTACGAGAGTGGTGTAGGGTATTATATAGTCGGCCCGCCCGACTTTAGCCTTTCCTTACTGGTTTTTTTTATTATTATTAATTTTGAAGTACGAGTGTGGCCAGTTACAATGACACTAAAATCGTTGAAATCGAATAACGCGTTCTTAAGTTATACTCTGTTGAATTCAGTATCCTTTAGGAAAAAAGTAGAGATTCGACCAACTTTCGGACGCTGTAAAACAAGAACCATAACGAATTTGGACTAAATATGGACATCATAAAAATTGTACACACTAGGAAATACCCTGTTTCATCGAAATCGGAGGGGGTCGTGTTAAAAACTGGGTCGACTGCCGTTGGAATTACCCTATATTCAAAACATTTGTATTAGAAACTTGTAATTATTTTTATATTAGTAAAACTTTTCTCAGTGTATGTTCAATGTATGCCATTCACAACAGAGGTCATTATATCTCTTTAATAATGCACCAACACTTGAGTGCAATTGTGACGTAGAAAATTATTCCTAGTAATGCGATTGAAATCCCCATTAGCATTAAACTCACTTCTTAATGCAACCAGGGGAATGTGGATTAAACGCACAAGTCCATGGCTTCCAAGCCTTGAGGAAAATCACAATGCTCATTATTCTTGCAGTTACGGGCACGAGCACCTAGTTGGCAGAATAACAAATCTCCATATCGACAGAGGATACTTGATACTTTATTTGAAATTATTACAAATCATCACTTAACCCTAAGCCAAAAGCCGTACGAGAGTAAGTCTGGGGTTGGAGGCCGGAAACTTAAGATGTGTTATAATAAATTGCAATCTGAAAGAAATTGCTGACGACGATGCAATGTCTAAACCAAAGCAAAGAATAATTTGGTTTTGTGTAAATAATTAATTACTGCAATGGGCAACATAAGTAGTTAGTGATGTTACAGAACTGAAAATTGCAACCATTTGTTGTACTTAAGAAATGTAAAGTAATTTACAAATCATTGCATTGACTTACACACACAAGCACTTGGAAAATGTTGAAAGCACCAAAGGAATAGATGTAACACATTCAATTCAATTATATAGAAATAATAATTTAACCACAAACGAGTTGAATGTTTAATTGGAATTTTTAAACTCTTTTAAATTGAACAGGCTCTTGGGATCAAAGAGAATTGATATCTAAAGATAAACGTTTGGGCAGGATTGCTGAACAGGTGAACTCAAAGCCATGGACGATGTGTCCATAAGTAGGATGGCATTGGATTGAATCCCCCAGGGAAGCATAAGACCAGGACGACCGAAAATGACATGGAGAAGAACAATCACTAATGATCTTAATACTAATTTCATAAAGCCAAACAATTTGTGGATGATTGTAAGTCCGACAACATATTGTTAGTAGGAGATATGAACATTAGGCTCGGTGAGTTACAGCAAGATATCTTGTCTTTATACAGAGAGAACTTTATTGCTGGTGTCGAATCACGAAAATCTATGGACAAAGTGGTTAACGGAAAAGGACTAACCTTCCTTGAATACTGTAATGAGCAAAATCTTATAATATTAAACGGACAAACGAAGGGGGATAAAAGTGGAAACTATACATTTGTAAACGCAGTTGGAGCCTCCGTCAATGACTTTTGTGCTTTATCCCACAATATTTTAAATCATGTTGAGGTATTTTCAGTCGACGAAAAGATATGGTCAGACCATCTACCTATCATTCTAACACTGAAATTTGATACATCAAACGATACGCATAATAAGCTTAACCTCATACCAAAACTAAAGTGGAATGATTCTTATAAGGGTCAATATCAGAACAAAATCAAAAACAACTTGAACAACGCGATAAGACGTAACAGTATTAAAAGTCTCAAGAATATGACGGACATTATTATATCAGCATGTCCAAATAACATAGACCAGAAGTACATTCCAAAAGCCAAATGGTTTAATGATAGATGTTACTGGGCGAGGAAAAAAACCTATAAATTGTTGAAAAAATTTCGAAAATCCAACACAGAATCGAATAGACAGGCTTATCAGTTATCAAGGAAGAAGTTCAAGGAGATCTGCGAAACAAGCAAACAATCCTACTATGCAAGCATTAGTGAAAAACTGAACAATATATCAGATGGAAAACAGTGGTGTAAGTTAGTAAAGGAGTTGAATGGACAAGAATTTCACATCAGTCATATCATTCCTGTAACAAGTTTTAGACAATATTTCATAACTCTGCTAAACCCCGAACAATTGCCCAGGCAGATTTCATATGCACCTCCCCTAATATCAAATGAGTTATTAGACTCAACTATAACAGTAGAGGAAATTAAATATATTCTACGAAATACTAGCCCAAATAAGGCACCTGGAGAAGACAGAATATCGTACCAGCACTTTATCAACGCACCGGATGAGTATCTGATTAAACTATCCCATATATTTAACGACATTTACAATAAAGGAGAAATAGATCAAACGTTTACCAAAACTATTATTTTCCCCATACATAAGAAGGGAAGCTTGGATGACACTGCAAATTACAGGGGAATCTCTTTTATGAACGTCGTAGCAAAAATCTTTATGGGAGTTTTAAACGAAAGATTGAAGAAATGGACGGAAGAACAAAAAATCTTAGTCGAATACCAAGCGGGCTTTAGGAAAGGTTATTCTACTATTGATAACATTTACAACCTCTCATCAATTGCCAATATCAAATTCGAACAACAAAAGAAAGTGTATACTTTCCTTGTAGATTTTAAGGCGGCTTTCGACAATATATCTAGGAGTTTGCTAATTTATAAATTGCACGAACTTGGCATCTCCTTCAAATTTGTTAAAATGATAGAAAATATCTATCAGAATACCCAGTCGGCAGTGTGGACCGGTGAAGAGCTCTCCGAATATTTCGATACAAATTGTGGAGTAAAGCAAGGATGCCTACTATCTCCGTTACTTTTTGCTCTATATGTTAACGATCTGCACAACTCGTTGGAAGGCGGACTTCATATAGAAAATTTAAACATACGGGTATTAATGTATGCTGACGATATTGTCATTATGGCAGAGAATCCAAAAGTTTTGCAGGAAATGATCCATAAGCTGGAATCGTATTGTACAGACTGGAACCTTGTGGTAAATATGGATAAGTCGAAGATAATGGTGCTCAGAAAAGGAGGCAGACTCTCTTCCCAAGATAAATGGACTTTTCAAGGGGAAGAAATGGAAATTGTATCCCAATATAACTACCTTGGGGTAATAATCACGCCCCAAATGACGTTTACGAAACACGTACAAAACCGTAATATGCAGGCAAAGAGCGCTATGAAATTAACCTGGAAAAACTTTTTAAAAAAGGACGAAGTTTCGCTACAACAGAAATGGTCCTTGTATTCAGCTGTCTGCAGATCCGTGCAGTCATATGCAGCACAAATATGGGGTTCTACGTATTGTGATGAAGTGGATAAGGTCCAACGATTTTTCATGAAAATGGTTTTAGATCTACCAGATTCAACTCCGAACTATGCTCTGTACATAGAGGCCGATCTAGATGAAAGTCACATATATATGTTACTTTTACACATAAAATACCTTTGTAGAACCATTTTCCAGTACAATAACAATAGGCTTCCTAAACAATTGTCGTATATCACACTAAGGAAAAATATACTTTGGGCAAAAATTTTAATAGTTTAAATCAAGAAATGAACATACAACCGATAGGCGAAAATGTCAAC
This sequence comes from Eudasyphora cyanicolor, assembly GCA_963930755.1. NCBI lineage: Eukaryota > Metazoa > Arthropoda > Insecta > Diptera > Muscidae > Eudasyphora > Eudasyphora cyanicolor. Next base: position 266,641,931 of record OZ005737.1, read on the forward strand.
AGAGATGATTGGAATCATATGGCAAATGCAATAGTTCAATATTTAACATCCAAAAACAAGGCTACTAATATACAACGAGCAATAAATAGTAGCTCACGCTTCTACAGAAAGCTAGACCACTCAAGAGGCATACTTTATTTCTACGGTCAATACACGAGGAGGGAGATATCATGGATATTCAAAGCTAGATGTGATCTAATCTATCTCAACAGTAACGCTCACAAAATAAATGTAAACGAAACTGAACTTTGTACTCTATGTAATATGAGAGTACCCGAAACAATTTTACATTTCCTTGGATTCTGTCCGATTCTAAGAGAATACAGGTTACAATTCTTTGGTAAACCATTATTAATGGAGGATGAAATAATAAGTATACTAGATGGAAGACAAGACCTAGACTGGAATAAACTTGTAGCATATCTCGAAGCTGCCGTGAAATATAGGAAAATTATAATAAACGAATTTAACTAGAAAATTATATTTGTTTACAAATACTTTCTTTAACAAACGTGAATTGTGCCAGTAAAATATGGTCTTTCCGGCTAACGACTTGTATGTCAATGCCGTAAATCTTTTGTTTAATTTTATATTTAAGTTTCCCACATTGTAATTGAAGTTTTATGAAAAAATAAAAGATTACTTACTACTACTACTACTGATCTTAATACAATTAAGAAATTGCTTTGCCTGAGCATAAGCGGAGCCTTAAAGACTACAGCGACCGAGTCTCTACAAGACCTACTCCATATACTGCCGATTTATATTGTGGCGAGAGAAGTTGCAACCATAGCGGCAATAAAATTAAACTGTCTATCAGTGTGGAGGTACAAGAACTACGGTCATATGAGAATATCAAAGTGCAGTGCTATGGTAACCGACCGAGTGTACTATATACCAACTATGTACAGCTTCGAGAGAAATTACATCACTATGATTCCCGCCAGAGATGAATGGGTTGGCAGAATACCAGGTAATAAAAACCATCTCCACTTTTACACGGATGGTTCGAAGCTTGATGAAAATGTTGGCTTCGGAGTACACTGTGCAGAACTTAGTTTGGATATGGCTCACAGACTACCAGATACCTGCAGTGTTTATCAAGCCGAAATAATGGCAATATGGGAAGTAGCCAAGTGGCTGAGTCGCAACATAGTAACCAAGACTGGCGTTATCATTTACTCGGACAGCCAGGCTGCCATCAATTCTCTGGAGGCAACATCCATAAATTCGCAAACAGCCCTCGACTGCCGCAGATCTGTTAACGAGATGGCTGATCATAAGTGCCTGGGAATAGGGATATCCCGGGGAACTGCAAAGCCGGTGAACTTGCTAATAAAGGGACGGTATTACAAATTCTCGAAGAATTTGCATATATTAGTGCGCCACTATCCACGTGCAAGCTTTGGCTTAGGCAAGAGGCAATCAGGCAGTCTAACGAAAGATGGACAGAAATCGGCACCTGCAGGGTTTGCTAGACAAATCTGGCCAAGGTATGATCTGAGAAGATCAAAATATCTCCTCACACTAGAGAGGCAAAGATTGTCTACGTTAGTATCAGTTCTGACGGGACACTGCTTGATCGGCGAACACGTCAAAAGATTGCGTATTGACTCCAATGAATTCTGCACAAGCTGTGGAGGTGAGGAAGAAGTGGAGAGCATTGATCACGTACTATGCGAATGCCCCGCTCTGAGTAAACGACGACTGGACATACTGGGGTCGGCCTTTCTAGGCAGCCTAACAGATCTTTCCAGTACCGATATTCGTACTATCGATAAATTTGTATATCAAACAGGTTGGTTTCGATGAGGAACATTTCAGCCCGTGGTGACACTAGGGACCTTAACTGGTCTATGTGAGCTTGTAAAAAAAAATACGGCTGCTACCCTAGCCTAAACCTAAACTGACCAATAATTTCCATACACTAAAAAAAGGCTTCATCAAACTGATGAATACCTACAATGACCTGATGAAATTATACAATAAATTTATCAAAGTAATATTTTTGTTTCAAAAATTAATCAGCTAAACATCATTGATATTTGGTTCCAATGCTTAATAACCGATTTATTGCAAAATCAAGTTGGTGACAACTTTATTTCCAGAAGTGGTCCTGTTCACTGGCCTCTTCGTTCGTGCGATGTAACGCTTCGGAATTGCTTTTTATGGGGCTGTATTAAGTAATTGGGTTATCCCGAAAAATACACCAAATCTTGAAACATCGGAAGTCAATATTCATGTCAAAGTAGGCAAACATTTTCCTGATCGAATGGACCATGTAATTCGTAGCCGTGGCGAACATATGCCGGAAATCAGATTGTTTAAAAAAAAATATTCCAAAAATATTTCTGTCTTGTATTACCATTTTCAGTTCTCAAGCTCTTAAAGAAATCTCATTATATATGGAGGTACATTTCGTATGTAGAACATATTTTTTAATTATAAGCTCGATAAAGCCGGGATACGATTAAATTAAAGGAAATAAGGGGCTAGAAATGCTGAAACATCACATTCTCGTAGAATCGGTAGTTTTGAAACTGTCGTTGAAACGTCTCATCGAAGACAACAATACCTATTTGAAAAAATCTTTGAACAAATGTAGAAACTATGACTTATATTGTAAAAAAAGGGAAATTCGAGAAAATAATTTTTCATAAGTTTTATTTTGGCCATATTGCTTGAAAGGTACCAAAAGGGACGTGGCAATAATGCTCAGTAGACTATGGGTTCAATAGAAGCATTACACTTTTCAATATTTTAAGTGTTTATGTGCGCAGGAATCGAATTTGTAAGCCATTTTTCACTGAACTGTACATAGGTGCTTTAAAAACACTGGTATTAAAGTTATAACCTGTTAAGGATTTGTGCAAAATGGTCTATTTGTTTGGGAGATACCACACAAATGGTCCATTTGTGTGGCGTGGCAAATTCACCCATATTTCTTATGTTAATAAAGGGTGTCCCAAGAAGAACGCAATTTTTAAATCTCGCAACATTCGAAGTGTCATTGTTTGACATTTGAATAATTGTTATTGTTTGTTAGTAGAAGGTACGAGGTTAGTAAAAATGGAGCGCTACACGAATGAACAACGCATTCTCATTGTGAAATTGTTTTACCAAAATGGTGAAAGTTTTGCGGCTACAATTCGCAAATTGCGATCAATTTGGGGTCACAATAATGCTCCAAAAGAGTCAACTGTAAAGAGATTAATGGATAAATTTGCCGAAACTGGGTCTGTTAGTGATGTAGAGGGCATGTGGTTCCAACAAGACGGCGCCACATGTCATACAGCCAGAGCAACAATTCAATTGCTGCATCAGTCATTTCCCGGTCGTGTTATTTCGCGTTTTGGAGATCAGAATTGGCCGCCTAGATCGTGCGATTTAACACCATTAGATTTTTTTCTTTGGGGTTTTTTGAAGTCGATGGTTTACGCGAATAAGCCGACGAAGACTCAAGCCTTAAAAGACGAAATTGGACGCTGCATTAATGAAATACCGCAGCATTCATGCAAAACGGTAATTGAAAATTTCATTAAAATATCGCGTGCATGCCAGCAAAGCCGCGGCGGCCATCTGCACGATATATTGTTCCATACATAACCTCATTCTGTCTACTTTACGATATAATAAAGTTTCACGATTTTTTCTTAAATATCTGTGTTTTATTTAAAATTAAAAAATTGCGCTCTTCTTGGGACACCTTTTAGCTTTTAATGAACTGATACTATCTGTGGAATTGCGGATAAGTAGTATAGATGTTATTAAAGAATCAAAATTTCACTAAACTTTAACACTTTGTGAAGGGGTACTAGAAGGAGTGGATCAAAATGGGGGATAATAATTTTCCTTTGGACAAACTCTCTCAATGAATTATTAAAATTTTCTATTCTCCTCCCACTGTGCAAAGTGTGGTCTATACTAGGGATGTAACGAAAGTGACTTTATCGAAAGCGAATGCGAAAGCGAATATTGAAATATATTTGTTGCGAATGCGAAAGCGAATAGTGAAATATGCATTTTTGCGAAAGCGAATGCAAAAACGAATAATCCAAAGATGGTTTTTGCGAAAGCGAATGTTAAAATCATGCGAATAATTCGCGTTCGCATATGCGAATGCGAATATACGACTTGCTAGTGATGTACAAAATGCTGCGGAAGAGCACCGATCCAAAGATCTCTACGCCATCACGAAAAAACTCAGTGTCACGAAAAAACAGTATTTTCTTTAAATACATTGCACTGTTCCGAACTATAAGCGTTTATTTGCACTGGTATATTAACGTTACGAGCTATTCAATTTTGGTATGATTTGGTTATTTTGTGTGGGAGGTTCAAAAAGGGGCGTGGTGATAACGCCCACTTTTCACAGGACTGTACTCGTAGGCACTATAACAGCATTACCCTGTACAAAATTTCAGGTATTTGTATGCACTGGTATTAAAGTTATAAGCCGTTAACTTTTGGTATAAAACGGTCCATTTGTGTGGGAGGTACCAAAAGGGCCTGTACAAAAATGCCCATTTTTACCGGACTGTATGCGCTACAAAAACATTATACTGTACAAAATTTCAAGTATCTTTATGCAGTTTATTAAAGTTGTAAGCAGTTCAATTTTGATGCAAATGGTCCATTTGAGTGGGAGGTACCAAAAGGGGCGTGGCAACTTCGCCCATTTTTCTCGAGGTGGTATCGACTAATAAAATAATACAATGTGTGAAATTTCAGAAGATTCTAATAAGTAGTATAGATGTTATTAAATAATCAATATTTTACTAAAAGTTAACCCTTTGTGTTGGAGGTACCAGAAGGAGTGTACCTATATGGCCCATCTTCGAACTTAGCCGGCGATAGAAAAAAATATTACTGTATACCAAATTTGAAGTCAATCGGTTACTCCTTTCGAAAGTTATCGTGCGCAGCAGACACACAGACAGACGGACGGACGGACGGACATTGTTCAAATGACTTAAAATGACAAAAAAGGGATTTCCGCCAAACATACTTACGGTCTTAGGTCACACCTTCGATGTGTTACACTTTTGGCTCGTAGCAAATGATATATACCCTCCTCTCTAAGGTGAGGGGATAAAAATAAACGCCATGAAATTATCTACCAGATTGTACTAAAAAAATTATTCCAACAATATTTCTGTCTTGTATTATCATTTTAAGTTCTCAAGCTCTTAAAGAAAACCCGTTATATATGATTTCGTATTTCGAACATATTTTTTTAAGTACAAGCTCGATAAAGCCGGGAAACTATTTAAATTAAGAGAAAACATCACATTCCCGGAGAAACGGAAGTTTTGTAACTGTAGTTAAAACAATTAAAAAAATTGTTTTTTGCTGGCACGAAAAAACCATAGAAAATATAAAAAATTTGGAAAAAAATATTTCCTAACGTAGACGTAAAAATCCTAATTTGATTTATATTGTAAAATAAGGGAAATTCAAAAAATAGTTTTTCTTAATAATTTGATTTTGGCCATATTGCTTGCAAGGTACCAAAAGGAGCGCGGCAATAATGTCCATTTTTGAATATACTATGGGTACTATGAAAACATTACACTGTACAATATTTTAAGTGTTTGTATGCGCTGGAGTCGAAGTTATAAGCCATTAACATTTTGTGCAAAATTGTCCATTTGTATGGAAGGTACCAAAAGGGGAGTGACAATAACGCCTACTGGATCACTGAAATGTAGGTGCAATAAAATCATTGCATTGTACCAAATTTCAAGTACTTATGTGCAGTGTTATTTATTTGGTTACCTGTTAACATTTTGTGCAAAATGGTGCATTTATGTGGGAGGTATCATTAGGGGGCGTGGAAAATTCGCCTATATTTCTTATGTAAATAGCTTTTAATAAACTTATACTATCTGTGGATTTGCGGATAAGTAGTGTAGACGTTATTAAGGAATCAACATTTCACTAAATTTTAACCCTTTGTGAAGGGGTACTAGAAGCAGTTGATCAACATGTCCCAGTTTCGATCTTAGCCTGACATAGAACAATATTATCATATACCAATCTGTTACTCCTCTCGAGAATTTTCTTTCGCACAAGCCAGACAGACAGACAGCCAGAAAATGTCTTAGGTCACTCCTGTGATGTGTCCCTGTAAGGTGTCCTTTGGACAAACTCTCTCAATGAATTATTAAAATTTTCTATTCTCCTCCCACTGTGGTCTATACTGTAGTCAATATAATATTCGACTGCCATTTTCTGGCTTGTTTAATTTGTATTTTATAATTTAAAATATTTCTAAAACACGATTTTTAGAAATTAAAGGATTTTTCATTTTGAGTTTACTCAATGTAAAATTCAGTGGGATACTACAAAATTGTTACTTAAACTGGGCGGAGGAAGTTTTGTGAGAGAAAAGGTGAGATATTAAATTGTTGTGTTCTCTATTAGGTGGAATGTCTTGTAAATATTTCGATTTTGTGTATTAAACGTTATACAGCTGTGAATATATATCTGCACTGATTTCATTTAATTTACTTATTATTCCCAGCTGAAAAAAGTTATTATGTGAAAATGATTTTTAGTAAAATTTCGATCATCTTCACCAAATGAACTCCCAATCATTAATTAAATTTTGGACAAACTCAGTAACACTAATGGCGCTACATAAATTCAAGTTATATAACATTTCTTAATAAACTCAAAGAATTACATGCTGCCATTTGTAGGAAAAATCCAGGATTTCATGGTTTCTGTATATTTAAGTTTTAAGTACATCTTAGTGTTAGTAAATTATATTATTATGAAGTACAAATCTCTCTCTGGGAGTATATATTGTATTCCCTTAGTGCCGCTTGGTTTGTGGTATAAAACGTGTTACATTTAGCGCCCATTTCACATGTGTTTCATTATGTCTTTTCTACAAAACTCTTTTAATGCTCCGTTCATAGGACTACAGAGTGGGTTTGTTTGTCGGCTTCGTAATTTTTGCCACACAATGTCTATTCGGATTTTGGTTTGCTGTTCATTCGTGTGTATACACATCTCCCCTTAACTCGGTTGTCACCAAGCGCTCCTACTGGTAGGACTACCTACAAATGCCTGTGATATCTATAGTCGCTGTTTTTATTAGTCTACATTATTTGTTGGTGTCCTTTATTTGTTTCCGCAATACATTAAGGCCACCATAAATCATTTTATTTAATGTGACAGTTCCTATGCAACGGAACAAACGGAAGGACACACTCCACCAGGAGGCGTTGCGACATTCTAGGGTTCATAAGCAATGTGCTGCTGTTACAACCTCATTTCAACACTTCTGTAGTCATTTAGTAACCAGAGAGAAAACTAAATTGGAATGAAAGTCTGAAGTTAAGCTAAGAAAAAAAATTTCATCTTGATATGTCTGTGATATCTCTTGTGTACATTTGTTAGTTAAAAATAATTTTTGACATTTAAAGTTGTCATATATTTTTCTGCAAAAATGGAAATTCCGACTCAGAATCACCAGCTGAGTAGATTTAAATATGTCTGTTCGTCTGTCCATCTTATGTTGTTCGTTGAGTACAGGTTGGAATTTCACTTCGATCGTGCTGACAGAGTCTTTCGTAACTAGAACCCTATTGACTTTGAAAAAAAAAATGGTTCAGATCTAGCTTTGGTCCCATAGTTTCTTGATTCCTGGGCACGTTTCTTGATGGTAGCGTTTGTTTGCCGTTTATAGTTTTTCATATTTACAAAGTATTAACATTGTGTCGAATAAAATGATTCCGAAAGAACAAAAATAATATTGGTAGCGCGAGAACTGACTACGGGCCAAAAAACGAATATTTGAAAAGTCAAGATGAATATGCTGCTTGCAAACTAAGAATTTTGCAAGATTATAAGCTATTCCTAAGCGAGTAAAAAACCCCTAAGCGAGGAAAGTCCAAATGAAACATTTATATCTGGGGGCAATATCGATATCAACCGATTTTGACCAATTGCAATAGGTTTCCTCACTGTTGTGAAAGAGTTCTTATTGCCAAATTTCCGTAGAATCGCTTGTGATTCTGAGTCGAACTGTATATTTTAAGGTGTGTCTATCTGTAGTATTTTTTACAAATCTGCCAAAAAACAAAGTTATAACCCCCTGTATCATAGTGTGGTGTAGAGTCGAACAAACTGGAAGCCTGAAGGGAACATAATTTCCAAAAATTGCGGTATACGGGTATTAAAATAGAGGCAGTGATTGTAGAAAATTCTATCATGATTTCATTCTGAATGAATTGTCATATTAGTTGCAAGTCAAGCGTCGATAAATAAATAATAAAATTTTGTTTAATTACTAGTATTTAATACCTGGGTAAAAATAAAACAAGTGTGTCAAAATTTTTTGGAAGGTCAAGATTTTTTTGAAATTTTTTATTAATCTGGTTGAGAATTTGAAAAAAACAAGTAAGAAAGTTTCAGTCGGGTAAACCGACTAAGGTATACCCTCACTTTGTGAGTAATGTAATATGGAATATTAAACGAAATTTTCTGTCAATTTGTATGGGAGGTACCAGAATGTTTTTAACAAATACACCTATTTTTCGCTGAATAGTAGATTCTTTAAATACATTACACTGCGCCGAATTATAAACGTTTTTTGCACTGGTATATTAACGTTATGAAATATTAAATATTGGTATGATTTGGCCATTTTGTGTGGGAGGTACAAAAAGGGGCGTGGCGATAACGGCCATTTTTTACAGGTCTATAGGGACTTCAAAAACGTTACACTGTGCAAAATGTTGTTGCATTTTCGTGCATTGGTACTCATGCTGTGAGCTCTTAACTTTTTGTGCAAAATGGTACCTTTGTGTGGGAGGTACAAAAAGCGGCGTGGAAAGAGCGTCAATTTTTCACAGTGCAAAAGACACTATAAAAGCATTACACTGTAAAAAATTTCAAGTATTTTTATACACTGGTATTTATGTTATAAGCTGTTAACTTTTGGTGCAAAATGGTGCATTTGTGTGGGAGGTACCAAAAGGGGCGTAGCAACATGGCCCATTTTTCTCGAGTTGATAGCGACTAAAAAACTAATGCTATGTGTGGAATTTCAGAAGATTCGAATAAGTAGTATAGCAGTTATTAAAGATTAAACCTTTCACAACATTTTAACACTTTGTGGGGGAGGTACTAGAAGGAGTGGACCAATATGGCCCATCTTCGAACTTAGCCGGAGATAGAAAAAATATTACCACGTACCAAATTTGAAGTCAATCGGTTACTCCTTTCGATAGTTATCGTGCGCACCAGACAGCAGACAGACAGACACACAGACAGACAGACGGACGGACATTGCTCATTCGTCTTAAAATGACCCAAAACGAATATCCGCCGAACATACTTAGGGTCTTAGATCACTCCTTCGATGTGTTACACTTTTTTTCGTAGCAAATGATATATACCCTCGTCACACTAAAGTGAGGGTATAATAAAACAATTTCAATCGTTTTGCAAAATTTTGATTTTTTCGCGAGGTATGACTTATTAAATTTTTCCGAGTGTGTTTAGAAAACTGCAATTTTCTCCGGAAATATTGATCGGATTCCACTGAAATTTTTGCAGATCGGTCCGAAACATTTCCTTCAATCTAAATATATCATAAACTTTAATTACCAACTGACCATATGAAAAATATTGCAAAATATTTTTTGCATATGCGAATAATTTCACTTTCTGGAGCAGTGATTTGAAATATTTTATATTTAGAATGCCTCCTATATTGACGTCAACCAGAATCAGAAAAAACATTTTGGTAGATCGCGCTTTGTAAAAATTTACAGCTTATTTACGGACACTGCCTTTTTGAAAATATTTTTGATTCATTATTACAGGACCTTACCAATTTTGTCCAAATTTACACAATAGCTGAATCCATTAGTTCTGAGTCCAAAAACGCATTAATTTTTTTCGGCGGATCAAGTTCTCAGTATCGCGACCTTTCAAACTGTGGATATATAATTTGCAATATCTCCGTCAATTCCTAATCAATCTGTACAAAATCAACGACAAAAGAGACATCTTGACATTCCAAAAAATGTTGACACACTTGTTTTATTTTTACCCACCTACTGTTTAGTTTTTTTTTAACAAAGCTATATCTTATTTTCAATAAAATGAATGCGTCTTAGTAGAAATATAATCTCAGAAATTTTATGTTATTTAACTGCCGTAGTCGGAGCTGGAGTCGAAGTTGGAGTCGAATCATTTTGAAATCCGAGTAGTTTTGGCTCCACTCCGAAGCCCTGGTTTATACAAAACTGCTGTCTATGCAGGAGATTTCAGCTTTCTATAACTTACAGGAACCTGAGGGGCCAAGTGGTCGGAAATCGCAAAGCGGAAAATTGAAAATTAAAGTAGCCTTCGACACTTTCCAGGTATTGGCATGATGATGGAACCAGCAAACAAACATACGATTTTATAATATTAATAGGATTGTTGTACGTTGAATTGAATAAAAAATATGGCTATCTGCTAATTTGAACTTTCATAGTGGTCATATTTATAATGTAAAAGTGGCTATGAACCGCAAAAGCGCAAATAATAGGGAATTTTGAAAACTTTTTAATTGCAACAATTAGTACTCATCGTTGGATTACACTGCAGAAGAATAATTAATAATTACTCTTAAAACAAAGGGAAAGAACTGTTTTTTGCTCTCCTAAAAAAATGTGTTTTTGTTCATTGCCATTTTTAAACCATTTTTAAGATATACCTTTTCGCAATAAAATACATTAATTACATGAAAATACAAATTGATATTACCATAACTTGTGTCTCATTGTTTTAACATAACATAAAAGTTCATGTGAGAGAAAGTGGTTTTTATTTTGCACTGATATTAACAAAATACTAGGACAGGAACAGGAACAAAATGAAAAAAGCAATTTTTAATTGCTGACAGAAATATAATAAGCCATAAAATAGTTTAAAACCAATATATTTCAATGAAATATTTTGTAGTTTGTAGGTCCTGACATCACAAATCGAAAGTAATTAGTGAATCTTTATATTTGCAAAAGTCAATCCCACAATTCCCAAAATAATTTAGAAAGTCGCCAAGAATGGGATTTTTTGCATTTTCCTCTATATCTTCTATACTAAAAGTCGGGTTTCAAATTCGATTTGCAGTTAAGCGTACTACACTTTAATACATATAAAAATTTATATTCCCAAAATAAATTCGAAAACTCCCAAAAACTGAACTTTTTAGTGTTTTCCCTTACTAAAAGCCGGGCTCAAAATTCCTTTTGTAGTTTACAGTGTAACACATTTGTACATATAACCAGTAAGGAAAGGCAGAAAGTCGGGCGGGGCCGACTATATAATACCCTACACCTCCCTAACAATGCGATAAGGGTCATTGCCATAATAATTTGGAATAATTGGTAAATGGGTAGAAACATATTATCTAAATCTGAAACGATAATCGCTAAATTAAGCAATATTCGTTCCTAAATTGAGAAACATCTTTCTGGAAAATTTTAATGATCGGAAGTAAAATACAACTTCTATAGCGGTTTGATACCAAATCAGGAGGAACAATCAATATAAATCTGAACCGATCTTACCTGAATACTCATTCATGTAAAAAGACCTCCTTCTGTCGAATTTCGTACTGATCGCATATAAAATACAGTCTCTACAGCGCTCACATGTCAAATCGGGGGTAACGTATATATGGGGGCTATATCTTAATCTGAACCGATTTCTTCCAAATTTAAAAGTGTTCATTCTTATAATAGGAAACCTCTTTCTGACGAATTTCATACTGATCGGATATAAAATACAGTTATTACAGCGCTTACATGTGAAATCGGGGGTAACATATATATGGGGGCTATATCTAAATCCGAACCGATTTTAACCAAATTCAATAGAGATCGTCCTTGGGCCAAAAAAAAGATATGTGTAAAGTTTCGTCGAGATCGGACCATAATTGCGACCTGTACTTTGATTACAAGAGTACATGCACAGACGGACAGACGGACATAGCTAAATCAACTCAGAAAGTGATTCTAAGTCGATCGGTATAATAGTAAACGATGGGTCTATTTCTTCTCCTTTTGGGTGTTACAAACAAATGCACAAAGTTATAATAACCTGTACCACGGTGTGGTGTAGGGTATAAAAATGGTAAAGGTTTCAATATTCTAGCTTTGCGATTGGAGAAAATGTGTCTTACTTTTGAAATTTGTGTAAAAATTTTTTGTAAATTTTGCCAGCTTGGCAACAGTACCGGTGAATATTTTTGACCGTTCCTTATTCGAAAACATTTTCTAGGAAGCTTACTTTAATATTAGTATTTATCTATAACTCCAAACTAAGACATATACTTTTTTCGCAAAAAATAACAAAAATAACATTTGTTTTATTGAGTATATCAAATATGCAGAAAATACTAGGACAGGGTCGGGGAAAAATGAAAAATTACATTTTCAATTGCAAATATCTCGAAAACTACTCGTATATGAGCTAACGCTTACTTTGGCTTAAAAAGCCTTTTTGGAATCAGTCAAAAAAGACGAAATTTACACGCGCTTGAACATTTTTTCACCCGAGGTGAAATTTGAGGCCCTGTAGCTCCGCACCTGTATACCAAAGAGGGCCCAATCATAAAACTTAAGCTCTATAAGACCTCTTTTAAAATCATGACAAGCAATCAGTTGCCTGGTGAAGAAACGGCTGAATTATTTCCTTTTTTAATTTCTCACACTGTGCGTGGGAATAGAGACCAGGCAATAAAGCCAGCCAAAATTATCGGCGGCGGCGGCGCATGAACAATATCGACAATCAGCTGAGCCGATCAATTTCCAAAAACCTCCGGAGAAGGTGGTGCTTTGAGATATTTTCAATTAGAGGAAACAACTTAAAGTTAACACAAACACTTAAAAAAGTTATGGAAGTTTTGATATAATTTTGGAAATCGGTTCAACAAATCTTCCACAAATTTGTTTAAAAAAGTCGTATAATGAATAGGACTTCTTCATGTATTTTAGCCCAATGCATTGCTGTACTTCCAGATGGTTGATACATTTCGAAACCTCCATTCCAAAACATGCTAAGCGAAGGTATCGTAGTTTTTCAGGAGAGGCGATCAAAGTTTTATGAAACTATTAAATTTTTGTGGAGTTCCTTTATTATGTCAATCGAATTACCTGTACTATTTTATGAATAACTTTTGATTGAGTTGACGAGTAAACACTAAAGGCCTTATTCATTAAATGTTACAAAAGGTTTATTGAACTTATATTCAACGTTAAAATGTATTTTAACATTTTCCCGAATATAATTTTGAATATTTAGAATTTAAAAATGTAATGTCCCTAAAAACATGTTAAATTGACTTAGCAAGTTTTATATTTGAGGTACCGATTTGTTACTAAGTTGACGATCTTTGGCCAAACTGGAACAGTGTTGTTCCTGAGCGTAGAGCCGATCGTATTGGGAATATGTCTGTGGCATTATGACAAAACAGCCGATCACAAAACAAAATTGTTTTTGACAAAAATTACAACACAGTTTTTGGCAATTTTCTTGCCAACTCCTATAACTGGAAGAATCATATAACATAGAAAAAAAGGTACACCTACAGAGAAGTTATGCTTCCCAGGTTTTTGTGGTAAAATTTTTGGTTTTTGTGATAAGTTCTTTTATCAAAATTTCACAGATATTAATAAATTAAAAATTTTTGGGAGCTTATTTCCAAAAACGATATAAATAAACACATTTTATTTTAGTATTAATACTACAAAATATACCAGTAGTTCTGCCTCAACAGCCAAAACTCGAACATTATATGTGTTTTCAAATTGTCACCCTACTACGAGTATGTCGTAGAATGACCCATAAAATTAACCCTTTTAATCGAATATCGGGAATATCATAGTTCAAATAAATTTGTCTTTGTAAATGTTTTTTAAGCTTTTTTTATCTTTTAGACCCATTAAATAAACTTCGACGGCTTAGTTTCAGCCGATGTGAGCCTGCATTCAGTATAAATACTGCGTGCTCCGAAGCCCATCCTTCTCATCCAATCGATCGACCATGCACTGGAAGGCGTCCAGTTGCCCGTTGGTAGCCCGGGATTGCAAACCGTCTGTATCTTAGGATTCCACATCGGCTGGTATAGTCGGAATCCATGCAAGTGCCCTGGGCTGAAGCGGGATGTTCCCCTTATTGACAACATCCCATTTTGAAGATGTTATTTAATTGATACAACGCTAAGCAATTCGCTAAAAATATGCATTGATATAAATCAATATTTAAATTGATAATTATTGGAAAAGTTTATTTTTTATTTAAATGAAATTTTCGGAAAACAGGATTTTCAGATATTTATCCTAAGCTACGCGATGAACTAACAATGGTGTTTGCCACTCGAAGGAGATATTTTACAACAATTGTTGATTTTGTTATTTGTACACTGTACGAGTACATGAACTCAGTGACTATCAGGAGTGGAGCAAACAAACATCTTGTGATTACTTTCCTTACCACTTAGCACATACATATGTACATACTCGTATGCCGGAGTATATCAATAAGTAAGACTTTAATTTGTCGATGTGTGGTTTTACATCCTTAAAGTTTTCTACTCCCTTATGTATACAAAGTACAAAATACTCACCTATATTCATGAATCTGGCTGTTTATACATGTATATCCGAGAAGGGGATCAGAACGATTTCGAAATAACTTTAGCTCTATTAGCCCAGTTTCCTTCTTTCTTTGGGGATTTATTCTTCTTCGCGGTCTTCCTTCGGTGGTTTCAGTTTTATTTTAAATATCACAAATACGTTGTATGTATTATGGAAGGAAATGGAACAGCGGCAAACTATGTATGTATTGCCAAGCATGTTTGAAGTCATTAGGTTTTTCATAACCGTACATACATACATATTTGAAAATATGGAAATTTGTAGTAAAAACAAAAGTATTCACAACTGCTCGTTAAAGTTTTTAAAAGTTTGCATAACCTTTTTACTTAATTAAGTAATAATTTAGTACTTAAGAAACTTCACTGTCGGCGAGGAGCTCCTTCCAGCAGGTTTTGGAAGGTTCAACTGATATTAAGAACAGTATTATTAAAGCCCTGGTACCACTGTAATTAATGTATATAAATATTGAAATTTAAAGATTGTATTTAAGTTGTCTAACCTACAGAATATGAAAATAATTCGATGATTGCTACTGAAGTTATAGGGAATTATAATACCCTCCACCATAGGATGGGGGGTATATTTATTTTGTCACTCCCAACCAACACTATCTTACACGTTTTCAAAAAAATATAATTTTTATTTTAGTTTTAAATGTAATAGTTATGGCAAATTGATTTATTGACGGTTAAGAAACTTATCAAAATGAAATGTAAATGCAACAGAATTAATATTCTTTATATTCCTGGAGCATCGCAACCAGCCTTTGGTTATGAGTGTATAAACAAAAACTTAAACTAGCATTAAAAAATGGTCATCCAAAAACAGATTCTAGAAAAACTAAAGATTATCCCATTAAATGCTTCAGTATTTTAATCAAAAACCAGTAAGGAAAGGCTAAAGTCGGGCGGTGCCGACTATATAATACCCTACACCACTCTCGTAATATTCAATAACTCTGATATTGGGACATTTTATACTTAAAATAATACCCTGTACCACAGTGTGGTGTAGGGTATAAAAACGATTGGATCTAAAGAGCCAAATCGGATGAAACATATATATGGGAGCTATAGCTAAATCTTTACCGATTTTCTTCAAATTCGGCTATGTTGGTTCATGAATCAAGAAACTCTACCATTCTAAATTTCAAAACGATTGGATGTAAAATATAGCTTCTATAGAACTAAAGGGCCAAATCGGACGAAACATGTATATGGGAGCTATAGCTAAATCTTAACCGATTTTCTTCAAATTCGGTAGTGTTGGTTCATGGAACAATAAACTCTACCATTCTAAATTTCAAAACGATTGGATGTTGGTAGTGTTGGTTCATGGATCAAGAAACTCTACTATTCTAAATTTCAAAACGATTGGATGTAAAATATAGCGTTTATATGACTAAAGGGCAAAATCGGACGAAACATATATATGGGAGCTATAGCTAAATCTTAACCGATTTTCTTCAAATTCGGCAGTGTTGGTTCATGGATCAAGAAACTCTACCATTCTAAATTTCAAAATGATTGGCCAAATCGGACGAAACATGTACATGGGAGCTATAGCTAAATCTTAACCGATTTTCTTCACATTCGGTAGTGTTGGTTCATGGAACAATAAACTCTTCCATTCTAAATTTCAAAACGATTGGAAGTAAAATACAGCTTCTATAGAACTAAAGGGCCAAATCGGACGAAACATATATATGGGAGCTATAGCTAAATCTTAACCGATTTTCTTCAAATTCGGTAGTGTTGGTTCATGGATCAAGAAACTCTACCATTCTAAATTTCAAAATGATTGGATGTAAAATACAGCTTCTTCAGGACTAAAGAGCAAAATCGGACGAAACATATATATTGGAGCTATAGCTAAATCTTAACCGATTTTCTTCAAATTCGGCAATGCTGGTTCATGGATCAAGAAACTGTACCATTCTAAATTTCAAAACGATTGGTTGTAAAATACAGCTTTTATAGGACTAAATGGCCAAATCGGATGAAATATATATATGGGAGCTATAGCTAAATCTTTACCGATTTTCTTCAAATTCGGTAGTGTTGGTTCATGGATCAAGAAACTCTACCATTCTAAATTTCAAAATGATTGGATGTAAAATACAGCTTCTACAGGACTAAAGATCAAAATCGGACGAAACATATATATGGGAGCTATAGCTAGATCTTAACCGATTTTCTTCAAATTCGGAAGTGTTGGTTCATGGATCAAGAAACTCTACCATTCTAAATTTCAAAACGATTGGATGTAAAATACAGCTTCTATAGGACTCAAGGGCCAAATCGGACGAAAGATATATATGGGAGCTATATCTAAATCTGAACCGATTTCAACCAAATTCAATAGCGATCTTAACAGTCGCGAAATACTCTAAACTGCAAAATTTCAGAACGATCGGAGTGAAATTGCGACCTGTAGTCGACGAACAACTTTACATGGACAGACGGACGGACGGACGGATAGACATCGTTAAATCGACTGAGCTAGTGATTCTGAGTCGATCGGTACACTTTAAGGTGGGTCTAGCTGTGTTATTTTCAGGTGTTACAAACATCTGCCGTGAAACAAACTTATAATACCCTGTACCACAGTGTGGTGTAGGAATATAGGAGTTGTGGTTGTGACAGTAGTTTTAGGAGTGACATGTTTCGTTGCAGCAACGAAACCGGCACGTTAGTGCAACGAATATTTTCTTTCTTGCTTTCGGTGTACTTTATATCCATTCTAATGACAATGTCAATACAAGGCTACTGACATTTCCTTAGACCAAAAGGGTCCCAGCAAAAGTCCTGTTTAAAGTTCAGTGAACATTTATCTGCGTACTTCAATGTATTGGTTTGGATTGACACCAATCTGCAAACAAAAACAATACGCCTCAATAGAATTCTATAAACTGTTGACATTTGACTAATGATTGTTTGTCACAGAGCCTGAGAAGGATTTTTATTCCTTTGTTATTCACTTGGTGTGTTTTGATATTTGCATAGGTTTCTTTTTTGGGGGGTAAATGATTAATATAATCGATGACACGTTAAAATTGAAATGTGGTCATTAATATGAAACATTCATTGTGTGAAGGGACGAGTTAAAGGGTACCTAGTAAAGGAATTTGGGGAATATGTGCTATATAAGATAGCAAACCTATAGGTGAAGTAAAGTCAAACTTAAGTTTAAAGTTTAATTTGGACCTTCTAAACCATGCAAGGGCTTCAAATGGAGCCACCTCCACTTGCAACATTTTTAAATGCTAGTAGCATTTCTTTTTTTGCACTCATCGAAAGAAATTCAATCAGGTCATACTCTCCATTTTACACCAATAGTTTATCTGTTATAGTCCCGAAGTATCCACATTTTAAATTTTTAACTTTTTCTCTACTCTACACTGAAAACAAAGGAGGAAACAAATAAAAATTAGTGTAAACAATTTTCTTGTTTTTCAATGTAATTTAGTTCCAATAAGTTCAGAAACAAAATATTACTCATTAAACAATTTTTTTATCCGTGGTGGCAAAGTTTACAGCACTGTGGCTCCGCCCCTGCATGTTTTGGAAGACGCAAAGCGAGCTTATAGTCACCAATTGCTCTTCTATAACTATTACAAGTTTCATACAATCGATTGAAAGGTTAAGAAACGATAGATTTATTTCCTGTTTTTGTAGAAATTCTCCCACTGTACAGTGGGAAGCATTAAAAAAAAGGAAAAAAAATCGGCAGATTCTTTACGAGACATTTTCTCTCTGCGTTGTCAGCATTTTGTTGAATTCATCTAGCGTAGAACGTCGCGATGAGTTATACGGCCTGCCTCGTCTAGATGCCTGGCGGTTGTATGTTAATGCTCTGAAACAAATACAGTTGCCTTCTCTTCGTAGAGTGTGGCCGATCCAACCAAATTTTCTCTTCCAAATTGCGTTAGTGATTTCACTATGCAACAAAAAAACAATTTTTTTGCGTCCAAGACCTAAAACTCTTTTTGTATAGATCGAGGCATACTATTTTATGAAACCAAAATAAAATTTTTATGATAAAGTTCTTTTTAATTATTTTTCTAAAATTACAATTTTTAATTCCAAATAAAGGCGGGACTCTCCAAGACACCATTTTAAGTTAAAGGATATTATAATGAAGGAAACAATGAGGGCTATAAAGACTGAAAACATCACTTTCACTTAGAAACCGAAGTTTCGAAACTGGCGTTAAAACAATTTAAAAAAATAGATTTTTTTTAAAAAAATAGTTTTTTGCTAGGGCAAAAAAAACATAAAAAATGGAAAGAAAATCCCAAAAAAAAATCGATTTCCCATATTTAATCTAGCGTCCTAAAGGAGAAAATAATGCTTATTTGAAGAAAATGTATGGATAATTACAGAAATTATAGCACTTTTGGTAGAACCCCTATTGTGAACAAGGGTATATATCAGATGCTGCGGCCCAAAAGTGTTGGAGCTTATATACCGCAAGAATAGTTGGCAGCATTTCGTTTTGGGCCATTTTAAGTCAATGTCCGCCAGCCTGTCCGCCTGTCTGTCTGGTTGGAGCGCACGATAACATTCGACAGGATTAACCAATTGACTTCAAATTTGGTATGTGTCAATATTTTTTTCTATCTCAGGCTAAGGTCAAAGATAGACCATGTTGGCCCACTCCTTCGAGTACCTCCCACAAAATGTCAAAATTTAGTGAAACATTGATTCTTATAATAAAGTCTATACAATTTATCAAAATCGATCACAATTTCACACATAGTATCAGCTTTAACAGGGATGTAACATCATCATTTTAACATTCGCTTTCGCATTCGCAAAAACCATATTTGGATTACTCGCTTTCGCATTCGCTTTTCCCTTCACACACTTTGAAGATATTAATAGCAATGACAACCTCTGCCACTTCTCTTCAAAACAGTTGAAAATATATGTTTGTCCTTGAGGTAACAGGAGGTAAAAATATGGAAAACATTCTTAATACTTGAATAACTTGGAAACGTATCAGTTCAGTTCCTTAAATTTGCTGGATTTCGCATTCGCAAGAAATACAGGGTGGCTGATATGTATTGCAACCAACTTCAGGTTGCTATCATTTCTAAACCGCTAGTCTGATAGCTGACAGATTTATTTCAGTGACAGTTCATTTTATTGTTTACAAGCTTACAAAAGCATTTTGATCTATTGCATTCAGAAAAAAGTTATTCGTGATGGAATTCAAGAGTGATAGTGTGATTGCTTTATATTTGGGTGGAAAAACACAAGTGGCTATCGTTAGAGCCCTCCAGCATTTTAATGTGAATAAATCTTTTGTTTCTCGTACCATTGCTCGTTACCGTGATACTAGCAGTGTTGCATCGCGTCCAAAAAGTGGACGAAAAAAAACGGTAACAACACCAGAAATGATCCGAAAAGTGAAGGCCAGTTTGATCGAAATCCACGCCGCAGTGGTAGAAAAATTGCTCGTGAGCTGAACATATCGCGAGAACGGATACAACACATAAATGAGCTTGGACTAAAGCCATTGAAGTTCCAAAAATGCAAGAACTCACCGATGCACAAAAAAAAGTTAGACTGGAAAGAGCCAAGGAGTTGCTTCGCTTGCACGAAAGTGACCAGTTACCGAATTTGGTTTTCTCCGATGAGAAGTCATTCCAAATTGAGCAGTTTGTGAACAAACAAAATGATCGGGTTTACTTGCCAAAGAGGTCAGCTGAAAATTTACACCTTCGATTGGCCACCAGAACTCAAGCGCCGCCGATGGTCGCTCCCCGCTCGTATTCATCGACCATGGGGTCAAAATAAATGCCGAATATTATCAGGAAAATGTCCTAAAGACAGTATTGAATCCCTGGGCAGACAAACATTTCGGCCGCAGACCATGGACATTCCAACAGGACTCAGCACCATCGCACTCAGCACGCGTCAACCAAGAATGGCTTAAAAAGGAGGTTCCTCGCTTCATTTCTACCGCACAATGGCCACCAAGATCTCCGGATCTCAATCCGTTGGACTTTTGCGCCTGGGGCATTTTAGAGAGTAAGGTTCGCACTAAAAAATACCAAAGTATCGATCATCTCAAGACGGCGCTTCGCCGGGAATGGGCCAAAATACCGCAGAGCCACTTTCGTGCAGCGTGTGATGGCTTTGTTGGCCGTTTGAAGGCCATAATTCGTGCCAAAGGTGGCCAATTCGAACAAATCTAAACTGTTTCTAAAATTGTATGTTATTTCCGACATTTTTTGCTTTTGAACAATAAAGTTTAAAAAAAAAATTAAAAAAATATAGCGCTTTACTTTGTTACATTACATATCAGCCACCCTGTATATTTTAATATCGCTTTCGCATTCGCTTTCGCTAAAGTCACTTTCGTTACATCCCTTGTTATTACCATAAAAATAGAAAAAACATAAAAATTAAAAATGTGTTTGTTAAATTTTTTGAATGCTTCCATCTTAACGAAGAAAACAATGCCTATTTGCAAAAAGTATATGGATAAATTTATAAATTATCAGCTCATCAGCTCGACGAACTCCATTCATCACCACGACGAATTCATGCCCCGACTATTAAATTTTAAAAATTTCAATAAATATTCTTCTGGTTTTAGACATTTTTGCCAGGTTCAGTTGTGGTTATTCGGTTAGAAACGCAGTTCTTATCAGGAACGGCTTAAAGCAAACGAACGAGAAGTATTCATTACTTCTCATATTTTAACTGAAAAATAATCTCATCAAGTAATGTATTTTCCAACAGACTCCCAACCCATTCATCACCACGACGAATGTCAGGCATCAGCACGACGAATCCCAATTATCACCAAGACCATTCATCACCATTATTAGATTTTTTAAATTAAACTTTTACAAAAAATTATTTAGCTAAGGTAATCTCACAAACTATAAATTTGCTTCGTTTTATCATATTTGCAGCAAAATGGACAAATAAATCTTTTCGTCGTGGGCATGAAACCTTATCGTTCTATCGACGAATTTCGAAATCACCAAAAACATGGGTTGATGATCGTGTTCGTTCTATTGACGCACAAAAACATCGCATGTACGAAACTTTTCGTCACCAGTACGAAGATATATTGACGAAACTGATTCGTCATGGTGACGAACGGTTTTTCTATTAGTGTATGTGTATGTGCATGGTAAACTACAAAAAGAAATTTGAGACCGAATTTTCAAAGATAATATAATTTAAGAAGACATTCCTTCCTGTAGCGATTAATTGTCAGTTACGAACGAATAGGAATTTCATTCCAACGAGTGAGTTTTTTCGCTGATTTTCAGACCGTTTTTCCCGAATTTTTTTGTAATTGTCGCAATTAAAAAATTAATATTAGTCGATAAGTGCAAAAAAAGTTCAATTAATGTTCGCGGAATACTGTTTTTTCGCGTGTTATAATTCATTCCTATTCGTTCGTAACTAATAGATTTTGACGTTTCGGCCTGAAGGAATGTCTTCTTATATTCTATTTGTCTTTGTGAATTTTAGTATAGATTACATTGTGGGGTAAAACTAAAAAATTTGGTTTTTGGGGATTTTCGAATTTATTTTGGGAATTGTTGGATTTTCTTTTAAAAATAAAATAATGTTAGAATTCGCCTCGGTTTCTGGTATCTGCGTTTGAGAACAGTTTTATTTTTATTTTCGGAATGGATCGGGAACAAATTTAAAAAGAAAATGTTTTCAAACGTAGATAAAAACCTTATAAATCGATAAAATATTTTAAAATTAATATATTTCAGAGCGCCCCAGTAGGCGAGTTGGTAGCGTACTCACCTATGAGTTTGGGGGTCGTGGGTTTGATTCCCACCAGAGGCTCTGGTCTGTCGCTGCAAAATTCAGCCATATAGTCTTTGTAACCCGGCCTTTCCCTGGACCTTAAAATTATAATATACATTTACTTTGTATTGTAATTCATATAAATAAATAAATAAATAAAATAATATATTTCAATTATTTTTTTGTGTGCTATTAATGTTTTAAATGCAAATTGGCATGTTTCAGACATTAAATAAAAATTGTAAAATTAAGCCTGCTATATCGCATCATGATATTGATCCGTGTTGGAGTAAATGATTCTAGGTAAATTTAAACACAATGTGTCAAATGTTACCGCAAAAGTTTGATGCGTGTCGTTTATATGGCGTAAAGAAATAATAGAAATGGAATACTACCCTGAAGACTATAACGAAAAACATGAACCGTTACGGCCCATGCTTAAGACCTCACTAGTCCCACCTATATGAAATATTTGAGTCACCTGACATTATTTTTTGCTAATTCTATTTAGCAAACCCCTAATTTTGAATGGCTATATCAAATTGTCAGTTTTGAATCTCTTCAGTTAAATTGTTTAAAATATAAACATATGCATATTTTTATCAATGGTTCCTTGTTGTTGTTACATTAAACGTATGTTTTGTGCTATTCTAGTGTTCATTTGAGGTGCTCGTGCAAGGAAAGTGACTGAGAAATGGACCCATAGGGATAACAACTCGTAATTGATTTAAAATATGCAATTAGAGTCAGTTTAATATATTTCCAATTTAATTGAAAAAAAAAAAATAAAAACAACGTTTATAATGAGATCCTTCCTTATTGTTATGTTTTGTATATATAGGTAGGTCAGATGTTTAGTGTTGTATCCTTACACGCTGCTGCCCGTTCGTTGGGAATCCTGTCGGTGGTTTTGCTTTGTACTGTCGTGTTACGGTGTTTTATTCAAACGACGAACAATGTGAAATTGAAAGCAATGATGTACAGCAAAGTGTATGTGCGAAAACCACCTGAGCAAAGGTATAGTCGACAATACTAAGAGCTAAATTGGAAATAATTGTTTTTAGCATAGGTCATGTTAAGGTTGGTTTCGGCTCAAAGCGACCACTGTAACGGCTTGTTGTACCCTCACTTTAGTGTAGGAGGAAATATATTATTTGCTATGAACCACACTTAACGCACCGAAGAAGTGTCCGAAGATACCAGCTATGTTCGACGGAAATCCGTTTTAGGACATTTTAATTGATTACTGACGTGGGTGGAGTAACTAATTGTCTTGCAATTTCGTATGTGGTACTAGTTTTTAACCTAGCCATTGCCACGTTGCTCTACTCCTTCTATTACCCATACAAATGATTAACATTTAGTGAAATATTGATTACATTATGCAACAAAAATTTTATTCGAGGGATGTGGATAACAGTTTCTGGTGCAATTAGGTGTCACAAACACGAAAAAAATAGTAAAAACATTTTGTATGGTAAATTTTTTTTTTAAATTCCAGCTGTCATGGAAAGTACATTTAGTATTTGGACCATTTTTTAAGTATAAGCCTGATTGAACCGTGTTATGCTTTAAATAAAAGGGAATTATGAGGCCTACATAAGCTGCAAATATGGCTTTCACGTAGAATCTTTGGTTTAGTAACAGTCGTCAAAAATATGAGAAAAAAATGATTTGTTTTTAAAAACACTTATTCCTGGTACAAAAAAAACATAACCAGTAAGGAAAGGCGGAAAGTCGGGCGGGGACGACTATATAATACCCTACACCTCCCTAACAATGCGATAAGGGTCATTGCCATAATAATTTGGAATAATTGGTAAATGGGTAGAAACGTATTATCTAATTCTGAAACGATAATCGCTAAATTAATATATTATTTTTATATTCGTTCCAAAAGTGAGAAACATCTTTCTGCAAAATTTTAATGATCGGAAGTAAAATACAACTTCTATAACGGTTTGATACCAAATCAGGAGGAACATATATATGGAGCTTTAATGTAAATCTGAACCGATCTTCCCTGAATACTTATTCATGTAAAAAGACCTCCTTCTGTCGAATTTCGTATTGATCGGATATAAAATACACCCTCTACAGCGCTTACATGTCAAATCGGGGGTAACGTATATATGGGGGCTATATCTAAATCTGAACCGATTTCTTCCAAATTTAACAGTGTTCATTCATATAATAAGAAACCTCTTTCTGCCGAATTTCATACTGATCGGATATAAAATAAAGTTTTTACAGCGCTTACATGTCAAATCGGGGCTAACATATATATGGGGGCTATATCTAAATCTGAACCGATTTTAACCAAATTCAATAGGGATCGTCCTTAGGCCAAAAAAAAAGATATGTGAAAAGTTTCGTCGAGATCGGACCATAATTGCGACCTGTACTTTGATTACAAGAATACATGCACAGACGGACAGACGGACATAGCTAAATCAACTCAGAAAGTGATTCTAAGTCGATCGGTATAATAAACGATGGGTCTATTTCTTCTCCTTTTGGGTGTTACAAACAAATGCACAAAGTTATCATACCCTGTACCACAGTGTGATGTGTGATCTGTCCGTCTGTGCATGTATTCTTGTAATCAAAGTACAGGTCGCAATTATGGTCCGATCTCTACGAAACTTTACACATATATTTTTTTTGCCCAAGGACGATCCCTATTGAATTTGGTATTGAATCGGTTCAGATTTAGATGTAGCCCACATATATACGTTACCCCCGATTTGACATGTAAGCGCTGTAAAAACTCTATTTTATATCCGATCAGTGCGAAATTCGGCAGAAAGAGGTTTCTTATTACATGAAGGAATACTGCCAAATTCGGAGAAAGTCGGTTCGGATTTAGATATAGCACCCATATATATGTTACCCCCGATTTCACATGTAAGGGCTGTAAAAACTGTATTTTATATCCGATCAGTATGAAATTCGTCAGAAAGAGGTTTCCTATTATATGAAAGAACACTTTTAAATTTGGAAGAAATCGGTTGAGATTTAGATATAGCCCCCATATATACGTTACCCCCGATTTGACATGTGAGCGCTGTAAAAATGTTATTTTATATCCGATCAGTGCGAAAGTCGGCAAAAAGAGGTTTGTTTCTACATGAAGAAATACTACCAAATTCGGAGAAACTCGGTTTAGATTTAGATATAACACACATATATATGTTACCCCCGATTTGACCTGTAAGCGCTGTAAAAACTGTATTTTACCCCCGATTTGACATGTAAGCGCTGTAGAGACTGTATTTTATATCCGATCAGTACGAAATTCGACAGAAGGAGGTCTTTTCACATGAATGAGTATTCAGGGAAGATCGGTTCAGATTTATATTAAAGCTCCATATATGTATATGTTCCTCCTGATTTGGTATCAAACCGCTATAGAAGTTGTATTTTACTTCCGATCATTAAAATTTTCCAGAAAGATGTTTCTCAATTTTAGAACGAATATTGCTTAATTTATATAGTCGGCCCCGCACGACTTTTTGCCTTTCCTTACTGGTTTTGATTATATTGAATTCGCCATATGTGAGAAAGACATATAAGAGACAGTGCACTTTCATTTTATTTTATGAGGATTGATGTCAGACATTATAAAATTATAGAGAGGACGTGGTGTTATGGCCGTTCGTTACCCTCCATAAAACATGATATGCAATGTGAGAGCTATATTGGATGAGATCCGCCCAGGTAGAGTGTCACACAACAATATTTGTGGTTTTTATACCCTCACTTTAGTGTGACGAGGGTATATGTATATCATTTGCTACGGAAAAAAGTGTAACACGTCGAAGGAGTGACCTAAGACCCCAAGTATGTTCGGCGGATATCCGTTTTGTTTCATTTTAAGTCGAATGAGCAATGTCCGTCCGTCTGTCTGTCTGTCTGCTGGCTGGTGCGCATGATAACTCTCGAAAGGAGTAACCGATTGACCTCAAATTTGGTATGTGGTAATATTTTTTTCTATCTCCGGCTAAGTTCGAAGATGGGCTATATTGGTCCACTCCTTCAAGTACCTCCCCCACAATGGGTTAAAATGTTGTGAAATATTGCATATTAAGCTGGGGGTCTTTAAAAATTATGTAAAAGCCTTAAGGAAAGATGGCAATTCATTCTCACATTTAAAAAGTTTTGTCTTTCTTTTCAAAAAATCGAAGAAGGCGTTTTTGATGAGCTTAAAATAAGGAAACTGATGAAAGATTTAAATTTCGAATCAAATATGACGTCGGATGAAATTGCAGCATGGAGGTCGTGTAAGCTTGTGGTTTCAAATTTCTTTGGAACCAATAAAAGCCCGCAATATGAAACAATGTTTAATGATTTGTTAAAAAATTATGGAAAAAATTGGTAAGAAATATAATTTTCTATATTTATGTATATAACACATATGTATTTATTCTTCTAACTTATTTTTCGCTTTATGTATTCTAACAGGTGTAAATATGTCCCTAAAAATTCATTTCTTGCATTCTCATTTAAACTTTTTCCCCGAGAATCTTGGCGACGTAAGCGACGAACATGGCGAAACGTTTCACGAAAAAATAAAGTCCATCGAGCGTCGTTACCAAGGGCACTGCGATGAAAGTATGATGGGAGATTATATTTGGTTCCTCATTCGAGAAACCGATTCCGAAATCTACAAACATCAACAAAGAACTCACAATAATTTCTAATGAAACATGTTCATGTAAATAAACTCAAATGTACTTAATATAAAAAAGTAATAAATAAAATCGCTATTTAAAAATAAATTAAAAAAAAAGATTTTTTGACCAAAAGGGCTATAATTTCTACATTTGTCCATAATTTTTTTGCAAATAGGCCTTATTTTCTTCGATAGGATGCAAACTTTTAAAAAATAAAATAAAATATTTTTTTTCGATTTTTTTGTTTTTTTTTCGTCCCAGGTTTTTTTTTTGAAAAAATCTACTTTTTCCAATTTGTTTAATGACTGTTACTAAACCACTGTTTCTAAGTGAAAGAGATATTCCCAACATTGGTAGCCCACATTAATAGCTTCAATTTAACGTATAAGTCGACCTTATCGGGCATATACTCCAAAAATTATAGCGCAAATACTAAGACTACCTTCGACGATAATAGTATTTATACCCACACCACACTGTGGTACAGGGTATTATAACTTTGTGCATTTGTTTGTAACACCCCAAAGGAGAAGAAATAGACCCATTGTTTATTATACCGATCGACTTAGAATTACTTTCTGAGTTGATTTAGCTATGTCCGTCTGTCTGTGCATGTATTCTTGTAATCAAAGTACAGGTCGCAATTATGGTCCGATCTCGACGAAACTTTACACTTTGCCCCAAGGACGATCCCTATCGGTTCCTAAAATCGGTTCAGATTTAGATGTAGCCCCCATATATATGTTAGCCCCGATTTGACATGTAAGCGATGTAAAAACTTTAATTTATATCCGATTAGTATGAAATTCAGCAGAAAGAGGTTTCTTATTATACGAATGAACACTGTTAAATTAGGAAGAAATCGGTTCAGATTTAGATATAGCCCCCATATATACGTTACCCCCGATTTGATATGTAAGCGCTGTAAAAATGTTATTTTATATCCGATAGGTGCGAAATTCGGCAGAAAGAGGTTTCTTATTACATGAAGAAATACTGCCAAATTCGGAGAAAATCGATTCAGATTTAGATATAGCCCCATATATATGTTACCCCCGATTCGACATGTAAGCGCAGTAGAGATTGTATTTTATATCCGATCAGTACGAAATTCGACAGAAAGATGTCTTTTTACATGAATGAGTATTCAGGGAAAATCGGTTCAGATTTATATATAACATCCGTATATATGTTCCTCCTGATTTGGTATCAAAGCGCTATAGAAGTTGTACTTTGCTTCCGATCATTAAAATTTTCCTGAAATATGTTTCTCAATTTAGGAACGAATATTGCTTAATTTAGCGATTATCGGTTCAGAATTAGATAATATGTTCCTACCCATTTACCAATTATTCCAAATTATTATCGCAATGACCCTTATCGCATTATTAGGGAGGTGTAGGGTATTATATAGTCGGCCCCGCCCGACTTTCTGCCTTTCCTTACTGGTTTTAATAAAAATTTTTTTAAAAAAAATATTTATCCATCGGGGTGGCTGATGAATATTGCTACATTAAGAAACTCAAATAACTTTTTTTTCAGTAAATGGAATTCAGTTTTCTTTTAATCATGTTATAGCTCATTAAATTCAATTAAATATAGCTTAATTAGTTTTAAAAATAATGGAATCTAAATGCCCCCCTGCTCGTTGATGCATGTGCGGCATTTTACCAAAAAGTTGTTCATTACTGCTTGGAGAGTTCAGACGGGAATAGCCACAATTGTTTCTCGAATGGATTGCTTTAGTTCATTCAGATGTTAGTTTTGCTTTATAGACTTCCTGTTTGCAATAATCTATACAAAATCAGTAAGGAAAGGCTAAAGTCGGGCGGTGCCGACTATATAATACCCTACACCACTCTCGTAATATTGAATAACTCTGATATATAAATTTTGTAATTCATGTATAAATTGTTTACATAAATTTACTTTTGGGACATTTTATACTTAAATAATACCCTGTACTACAGTGTGGTGTAGGGTATAAAAACGATTGGATCTAAAGAGCCAAATCGGATGAAACATATACATGGGAGCTACAGCTAAATCTTTACCGATTTTCTTCAAATTCGGCAATGTTGGTTCATGAATCAAGAAACTCTACCATATATGGGAGCTATAGCTAAATCTTAACCGATTTTCTTCAAATTCGGTAGTGTTGGTTCATGGATCAAGAAACTCTACCATTCAAAATTTCAAAATGATTGGATGTAAAATACAGCTTCTACAGGACTAAAGGGCCAAATCGGACGAAACATGTATATGGGAGCTATAGCTAAATCTTAACCGATTTTCTTCAAATTCGGCAATGTTGGTTCATGGATCAAGAAACTCTACCATTCTAAATTTCAAAACGATTGGATGTAAGATACAGCTTTTATAGGACTAAATGGCCAAATCGGACGAAACATATATATGGGAGCTATAGCTAAATCTTAACCGATTTTCTTTAAATTCGGTAGTTTTGGTTCATGGATCAAGAAACTCTACCATTCTAAATTTCAAAATGATTGGATGTAAAATACAGCTTCTACAGGACTAAAGAGCAAAATCGGACGAAACATATATATGGGAGCTATAGCTAAATCTTAACCGATTTTCTTCGAATTCGGCAATGTTGGTTCGTGGATCAAGAAACTCTATTATTCTAAATTTCAAACTGATCGGATGTAAGATACAGCTTCTATAGGACTAAAGGGCCAAATCGGACGAAATATATATATGGGAGCTATATCAAAATCTGAACCGATTTAAACCAAATTCAATAGCGATCTTAACAGCCGCGAAATACTCCAAACTGCAAAATTTCAGAACGATCGGAGTGAAATTGCGACCTATAGTCGACGAACAACTTTACATGGACAGACGGACGGACGGACGGACGGACGGACGGACGGACGGACGGACATCGTTAAATCGACTCAGCTAGTGATTCTGAGTCGATCGGTATACTTTAAAGTGGGTCTAGCTGTGTTATTTTCTGGTGTTACAAACATCTGCCGTGAAACAAACTTATAATACCCTGTACCACAGTGTGGTGTAGGGTATACAAATAATTTTTAGGTCTGGGATACATACAATTTAGGTCTGGTTGCATACAATTTATCCAAATCTATTTTAACTATACCGCTTTTCAGGCTTCTTACTCAAAAAGTGAAGGTATACCTTAGTCGGTTCATTCGACTGACATTTTCTCACCAATTTGAAAAATAAATGGAAGTGACATTCATCGCGATAACCAACGATAATCGTATAAGTTACGTATGGACCTACACCCGACCACTGCCAGTTTCTAAGATTACCTGAAACTGCATTGTGGTGGTTTTTAATAGGTGCTGCAACATACATAGAAAACTAACAGCTAAATGAGTTTGGTTAAAATTCAATTACAGCCTTTTCCCTTCGATGTTTTTGCAAACATGTTCTTCCTTTGTGAGAGTTTGTATGCAACTTTTGTTGTGTCCAGCCGCAGTACGAAAGACTGTCCAACGGACAACAAGATGAAGTACAATAACAAATATGTACATATATAGCATCTGCTGTCCATAAATACACAAACGACTGCCATTCTCACTGCTTTGTTATTTTTATAACAACAAGAGAAACACTTGAGGCAATTTCAGGCGGGTAAAACATGGGGTATATCGTTTGCACGGTATATCGTTTGCACATGGGGTATATCGTGGGGTATATTGATTGCACGTTTGAAACTAATATACTCGAAATTATATATTAACCAAATTGTAAAATCCTACGGCCTGATTTCGTACCTTTGTTACGACCATTGTTTTTACCTTTGTATACCCTAGTGATACGACATACGGAATCAACTTGTTGTAGCCCTATGCTCCCCAAAGTAAAAGGAAGATATATATATACATACATGAGCGCCCCAGTAGGTGAGTTGGTAGCGTACTCGCCTATGAGTTTGGGGGTTGTGCGTTCGATTCCCACCCGAGGCTCTGGTCTGTCGCTGCAAACTCTAGCCACATGGTCTTTGTAACACGGCTTTACCTTGGACCGTACAATTAGAATATAAATTTACTTTGTATTGTAATTCATAAAAATAAATAAATAAATATATATATACAGGTATGCATACTTACGAGTATTAATCAAATTAATAACACGTATATGCACTAAATCACAATTTTTCACCTGATCGTTAACTACAAATTGTAAAGGGCCTGTTTCTGTAACTTTCAAAAAATGGGTTGTCATACAATTGTATTGTGAGGGCTTATAGTTATGGTTTACAAGGAATCTTTTTGTAGAATACATCACCTAAAAAATCCATCCATTTCCACGACTTTTGAAAAATCACTATTTTTGGAGGGAGATTTTCGGTGTCGGGTGTTTTTTACGTTCTTTGACATGGAACACATTTTCCGAAACTCTCTATACTAAAATTGTTTCCTGAATTTACTAACCCTTCCTTTACCCAGCAAACTTTGTGGATAAATACGATATATTTAAAAAATCACTCTTTACCAATCGCTGACTGGTAAATGGTTTTTTTTCTCGTCAGCAAATCGTTTTTTGCTTTGAAAAAAAAATATATTTTTTCTAATTGTTTTAACCACAGTTATTAAATCCCCGCACTGAATTGAAATACGTATATGTGTTTACATGGCTTCCAAAGCGTAGTGTCTTATCTTTTCCAATACACCACAAAAAAAACCTCTCTTTCGACGGAAGAGTTGATCGAAAAAGCTGAACGATTCGAATGTGAAAACATTGAATAAATCTAACAAATTTATTAAAATTCAGTTTCTACATGAAAGTGATGTTTTCAGGATTTTTATCCCTCATAATTTCCTTTAATCTAAATGGTATCTCGGCTTTATCGAGCATTTACTTCATATATGGTTGAAATACTAAAGGTACCTTTAGTATTTCAAGAAAATTGGAATTCTAGAAAAAGAATTGGAAAAAAATTTACCATAAAAAATGGTTGTAGTTTCATAAACCTATACAAAAAAATTTTTTTTTTGTCGTCCCGGTAACAAGTTCAAAGGATTTTTTAAGTGTGACTTGAGTGGTTTTAAACATGAGCCGTAACGGTTATTTACGCTATATAAGCGTCATTAGACATACCCGCTGAGACAAAAGATATGTCCATTTGAATTTATAAATAACAAAAAATATATTTTGTATTTTAGACAAAAGAAAATTTTTTTAAAGTATATATTCAAATGGCCATATCTGTTGACCCAGCGGGTATATCTAATGGTAAAATAGCAAATATTGTTGTCTCTCCAGAAAAGATAATGAGAAAGGAATCGGTACATATCCGGATCTAACATGTACCGATTCGTTGGAAAGGATCAGAAAAAAATAAGAAACTGCTTTCAAACGAAGACGAAAATTTTATAAATCTATAAACTATTTAAAACAATTAAATTTTTTTGTAATGTGTACGTATTGACACCAGAAACCGAGGATAATTCTAACATTATTACATTTGTAAAGGAAAATCCAACAATTCCCAAAATAAATTCGAAAATCCCCAAAAACATTTTTTTTAGTTTTCCCCCAGAATCTAATCTATACTAAAATTCGGGCTTAAAATTCTTTTTGCAGTTTAGCGTGTAACACATCACCATATATAAAATGGTAAAGGTTTTAATACTCTAACTTTGCGATTGTGGAAAATGTGGCCAAGTTTTGAAGTTTTCATAAAAAATGGTGTAATTTGGAGAAGCATGGCAACGTTATTTATAAAATTTGTGGAACCTTACCTTTTTCGAAAACATTCTCCGGGAAGTTTCGTTTCATCAGAATATAAATATTTTACTTTTATAATATCCTCTATATCTCCAAAAATTTGGAATGAATTTCAAAGATTACCTATTCTTTGAAATTGCTCGTAGATAAATTGATGTGGCCATAACTTTTGTCTCAGTGGGTACACCTGACTGAACTTTGTTATATCGTACAGAAAATTTTGTTGTTAATTGAGAAAAGTTAATGTGAAAGAAACCCTTTAATATTCTGCACTGATATAGAACACAAACTGCAAAGTTTCAGCTAAATGTAAATAATGTGATAACAAAATATCGCCCTTTTCGTTCTACGGGGCTTTGCATTTTAAGTTTTGTTAAATTTTGGCCAAAAATTAGTGATAACAAAATTTCGCCCTTTTCCTTCTACGTGGCTTATTTAACGAGATATTTGCATTTTAAGTTTTGCTAAGGAAATTCAAAATTTTGGCCAAAAATTAGTGATAACAAAATTTCGCCCTTTTCCTTCTACGGGGCTTATTTAACGAGATATTTGCATTATAAGTTTTGCTAAATTTTGGCCAAAAATTAGTGATAACAAAATTTCGCCCTTTTCCTTCTACTGGGCTTATTTAACGAGATATTGCATTTTAAGTTTTGCCAAGGAAATTCAAAATGTTGGCCAAAAATTAGTGATATCAAAATTTCGCCCTTTTCCTTCTACGGGGCTTATTTAACGAGATATTTGCATTTTAAGTTTTGCTAAATTTTGGCCAAAACTTAGTGATAACAAAATTTCGCCCTTTTCCTCCTACGGGGCTTATTTAACGGGATATTTGCATTTTAAGTTTTGCTAAATTTTGACCAAAAATTAGTGATAACAAAATTTTGCGCTTTTCCTTCTACGCGGCTTATTTAACGAGATATTTGCATTTTAAGTTTTGCTAAGGAAATTCAAAATTTTGGCCAAAAATTAGTTATAACAAAATTTCGCCCTTTTCCTTTTACGGGGATTATTTAACGAGATATTTGCATAATTGGTCTAAAGTTCGTGCAAGTTTCATCCTGATCAGATGACATCGGTTTTAAAATACATTTTACAGGGAGGGGGTATACACCACTAGATACGGCCAAAAGAAATTTATTTTTATAGAAAATTTCGTTTGATTTACATTTGTATAGAAAATATCGTCCAAATTTTATTTTCATAGAATTTTTCGTCGGAATTACATTTTTATCAAAAATATATCAGAAATTAAATTTTTATCGAAAATTACACAAAAAATTGGAAAATTTCGCAGAAATTATTTTTTTGTAGACTTTTTGTCAAGATTGCTATTTTGTAGAAAATATCGTTGAAATTTAATTTTTACCGAAAATTTCGACCAATTCCATTTTTATAGAATTTTTAAGCAATGTTGTATTTTCACCAAAAATTTCAAGTTTTATTCAAAAAAATAAAAATTACAAAATTTCATTTTTTATTCAATATTTATCTCAAAGTTTCATATTTCTCGAAATTTTTTTTTATGGAAAATTTCGTAGAAATTGTATTTCAATTGAAAATTTAGTTGAGTTGAGTTAGTTAATGACTGATTTTACTAAACCAAAATATTCTACAAAAATTTAGATTTCACGACTAGAAATTGTATCAAAAATTCACTCGAAATTGTATTTTTTTTAAATTTTCTCGAAGTTTTTTTTGTGATTTTCGTCAAAATTACAATTTGCAGAAATTGATTTTAATGGAAAATGTATTAAAAGTTTTCATTTTCGAAATATTTTTAGAATCTTTCGACGAATTCTTTTGACGATGTCTGAAAGTAATGCAATTATTAAGTTTTAAGTTTTTACGAAATTGTTTAGAAAAATATAATGTCTAAGGAATATTCCAGAATTTTCTAGAAAAATTAAATTTTGACAAAATTTTCTATACAAAATTCTTTCTATTGCGACAGAAAAATTAAATTTTGTCGAAATTTTTAAGAACAATTACAATTTCTTCGACAAAAATTCCATTTCGACACCATTTTCTAGAAAAATGCAATTTTGTCAAAATTTTCTAAAAAAAACTTTTATAACCACATTTTCTAGAATAATCTAGCTTTGACAAAATTTTTTAGAAAACAAAACTTTGGCAAAATTTTCTAGAAAAATCTAATTTCAACAATATTTTCTAGGAAAATTCAGTTTCTACGAAATTTTGTAGATAATAGTAATTTGAAGAAATACATACATTTTGAAATAAAAATTTCGTTTCTGCCAATATAATTTTTATCACAAATTCCCTCAAAAATTCAATTTTATGGAAAATTTCGTCATATTTTTTTTTGTGAAAATACGTCGAAATTTATGATTATTTATTAAAGTTATGGAAAATTTTGCAAAAATTGTTTTTTTTTTCAGATTTTTATCCCAATTGTGGCCGAGATTGAATTTTTTAATAAAATTTCCATGAATTTTTCTTCATTTTGTATCGATTTTTTCGTCAAAAATTCCAAGAAAATTATTTTTTTATCGACAATTACAAGATTTAGTTGTTTATAGATTTTTTTAAATTTTATTGTTACAGAATATTTCTTCGAATTTCTATTTTTAGCGAACATTTTGTAGAAATTCTATTTTTTGTTGAAAACATTTTATTTTTATTGAAAAGTTCGTCGATGGAAATGCATCGATATTGTATTTATATTGAAAAATTGGTCATAAATGCATATTTTAAAACAATTTAGACAAAATTAAATTTTCAATAAAATTTCGTAAAAATTTATTTCCTCCAATTTCCATTTTTTTTCTAATCCTGAACTTTAATCTTGATAACGACGGAATTAAAAAATTGTTCTTTAAAATTAAATGTTGATATAATTTTCTACGCACTTAAAAAAAATTCTCATAATATTGAAGAAATGCTCCAAAGACCTCCTTAGTCCTCAAAATAAGTAGATTTTATGCTTAAAATTAACAAAATTTACTTAAAATTAAGTAAATTACTTAATATTATTGAAATTATCTATATTTTAAGTACAAAATGTACTTATTTTAAAAACTAATGACGTTTTTGGAGCATTTCTTTAATTTAAAGACAATTTTTATTTCAGTGCAGGGTGGAATTTTCTATAAAAATGCATTATCAACAAATTTTGAACAGAAATCTAATTGGAAATTTAACTCCGTCGTAATTGTGTATACAAGTAATATTTAAAGAAAACTTTAGTGTATAATTTTGTATATTCGACCTGTATTATTAATTCTATTTTTATACCCTGCACCACACTGTGGTACAGGGTACTATAAGTTTGTTTCACGGCAGATGTTTGTAACACCTGAAAATAACACAGCTAGACCCACCTTAAAGTATACCGATCGGCTCAGAATCACTAGCTGAGTCGATTTAAGCATGTCCGTCCGTCCGTCTGTGCATGTAAAGTTGTTCGTCGACTACAGGTTGCAATTTCACTCCGATCGTTCTGAAATTTTGCAGTTTAGAGTATTTCGCAGCTGTTAAGATCGCTATTGAATTTGGTTGAAATCGGTTCAGATTTAGATATAGCTCCCATATATATCTTTCGTCCGATTTGGCCATTTAGTCCTATAGAAGCTGTATTTTACATCCAATCGTTTTGAAATTTAGAATGGTAGAGTTTCTTGATCCATGAACCAACATTGTCGAATTTGAAGGAAATCGGTTAAGATTTAGCTATAGCTCCCATATATATGTTACGTCCGATTTGGCCCTTTAGTCCTATAGAAGCTGTATTTTACATCCAATCATTTTGAAATTTAGAATGGTAGAGTTTCTTGATCCATGAACCAACACTACCGAATTTGACAAAATTCGGTTAAGATTTAGCTATAGCTCCCATATATATGTTTCGTCCGATTTGGCCCTTTAGTCCTATAAAAGCTGTATTTAACATCCAATCGTTTTGAAATTTTGAATGGTAGAGTTTCTTGATCCATGAACCAACATTGCCGAATTTGAAGAAAATCGGTTAAGATTTAGCTATAGCTCCCATATATATGTTTCGTCCGATTTGGCCCTTTAGTTCGATAGAAGCTGTATTTTACATCCAATCGTTTTGAAATTCAGAATAAACAATTTATACATGAACTACAAAATTTATATTTCAGAGTTATTCAATATTACGAGAGTGGTGTAGGGTATTATATAGTCGGCCCCGCCCGACTTTAGCCTTTCCTTACTGGTTAATTTTTAATATTGAAAATAATAACATAGACCTCGAGATCATTATTTTTGAAAAATATCATGTAGAATTTTGAAAAATATTATACAGAATTTCGAAGAAAACTAAAAATGCAAAATCGACAAAATTATATAATAAAAA
This sequence comes from Eudasyphora cyanicolor, assembly GCA_963930755.1. NCBI lineage: Eukaryota > Metazoa > Arthropoda > Insecta > Diptera > Muscidae > Eudasyphora > Eudasyphora cyanicolor. Next base: position 266,679,138 of record OZ005737.1, read on the forward strand.
TATTTTTTAGAAATTTTCTAGAAAAATTTACATTCGATTATACTTTAGTAGATCTACTCGACTGAAACGTTTTTACTTGTTTCTATAAATATCAAACACACGAATGTTACTGCATAAATTTCCCCAGGTCAATTTAAGAAAACAAAGTTATTCTCTAACTGAGAGAATATAAAAGCAAATAGGTACTTTAATTAAATATTCTTCATAAATTCATTTAAAAGGCATTGCACTTTCTCACTTCATTTGTGTTGCAAAATAATTCAATTGCATCTGAATCAAGCGCCAATACGAAAATTTGTTGCACAATAAATACTCGTAGATGGAGAGAAAAGTCAGACAAAACAATGCATGTCATAATGAAGCTGTACTTTTCTCTATTACAACAATGATGATGGCAGAAACAGGAGCAACCAACAACAGCAATGAGCGGTGCATAAACAACAATATGTTTTGCCAACACAATCACCATTTGAATATCACCCACTGACACCGTATCGAGCGACCAACCGACCCACCAACCTTTCTTTGCAGGGAATAAATAACATCAAGCACACTCACATACTCGTACAGTTAACAGCATAATGACATACTCACACACATTTGCGTTTCTTCGTACCCATTGCTGCTACAGGTACTCTCACTCGCAATGATACTCACACTCCCAATCGCACTCGCAATCCCACATTAAATAATGTTTATTGTTGCAACGGGAATACATTTGTCAAAAGCTGATTTAACTTTTCTCTGTTTTATACATTTAACAACGAATGTACACGAAGTATATGTACGAGTAGTTAGTCAGTGTGGATGTTTTTTCTCTACAGTTTAATTATGTTTGTTGTACTCATCTGTAGTCTGGGAGAGCATTTTAGGGTTTCCAAAATGAATACATCGAAGTACAATTGGAAAACACAAAAATAAAGTATTCATCGCCAGCACATTTAATTTCTCCCATGATTATGGAACTCTTGTTTTTGCCAATGATTTGTGACTGCCACAGTGCAATTATAGTTGTTGTGTGCTTGTACTTCATTACATACGTTAAGTAACTAACATAATTATATAAATTGAATTATATGAACAGGTATTAGGTTGGACCGAAAAACATTTTATACTCGTACCCTGCACTATAAAGCACCTTATATTACAGACTTAGCGCAATTATTCGTAAATGTCAAAATAAAGTAACCTTCGTGCCCAATTTGGCTGAGGATATAATCAGGGTGCATCTCGCAAATACATATGCAACTTCCAGCTTCTTCGTGAGCGAAATTTTTATTTAATGAATATAGCAAAACTATTTTGGTCCGTTACACCATAAGTTGTGCAGTGCGTTCCAAAGTGAAATGTGGCGAAGGGTAGTATTACTTCTATCATTGTTCCTTTATGCTATGCGTTTTTGACATTTCGTTTCGGTCACATGACATATTTAAAAACTAGATTTCGGTTGATCTGTCGCTCGTTGGGAGATATGACATTCATGGTAAAGAACATAAGCTTAGAAAAGGGATGACTGGGGTGATCTAATACCACCCCAGAAATTTTCTTCATTTTAATTAAAAAACGTACTTATTTGCAGCCATTCTTTAATTTTATGACAACATTTTTTCAGTGTAGGTTTTGTAGATTGTTCTGTAACTAGATATGCAAATTTTGAGAGGAACACAAATTAAATTTCATAATTTTCGGCTCCTATTTGGACAAATAATCACTAAAACCGAGTTCGTTATGAAACTTCACGTATTTTACTGCTGAATTTATTGATAACACTATGCAACAGATGAACACTTTTTGCAAAATACACGGACTTTACAGAAAAGGTTCGATTCTACTATCAAAGGGTAGTATAACCCTATACTCGGTTTTGCGAAATTTGTGACCAATTTTTTTTTTATGGGCCCTTAAAGTTTCTGAAAATCAGTGAGCCACTCGAAAAAGGTGTCATCAGCTTTTGTCCAACAACTAATTCCGACTTGGCGATACCGCTTAACTATGCTTGGCAATAATGTTGCTAAGAATATGCTGAATAAAGTTTCTTAGCATTTTTTGCGAAAAAAAATTTCCGGTACTTTTTTTTGAAAAAGTGAAGGACAAAATTATTTTTTTTCACTTTTTTCAGCATAACTTCCGGGGACTCGTAATTTTTCACTAACAATGCGTGGCAAAATTGTAGCCAACGTAAATCTGAAAATTTTTTGTAAACATATCAATACAATCTGAACTAGGCACCCTAAATAGCTCAAAAAACCACATTGTACCCCAAAAATGTAAGTATTTCACTGTTATGTAACAGAAATATATTTTTTTGGTATAGGGCAGGTACAGCAACTTTATAGAAAATATTAAGGCCAATATTTTTGTGGAACATTTTAACCCTCTAGCTCCCCTCACATAACTGTAATTTTTGGCCCCATTTTAACAAATCGTAAAAAACGCTCCTTAAAAGGGGGAGGGCGGGGATGAAATGTTCTACAAAAATGTTCGCTATAAAATTTTACTATATGAGTCGGAACACACCAAAGCCCAAATCTTAACACAAAAACCCCAAAAACGGTCAAATTCCAGTCAACAGCGCTCTTTACTAATATCTTTCTTGTTTCGACTACTAGATCGTACGACGAACATTGCTTCACGAACAGGAATTTGTCATTTTTTGCTGTTTGTGTTATGTTTTGAGCTTTGGTGTGTTCTGACACATATAGTAAAATTTTATGGCGAAAATTTTTGTAAAACATTTCATCCCCTCTCTCCCCATTTTAAGGGGTGTTTTTTGCGATTTGTTAAAATGGGGCCAAAAATGACAGTTATGTGGGGGAGTTAGAGTGTTAAAATGTTCCACAAAAATATTGTCCTTAATATTTTCTATAAAGTTGCTGTACATGCCCTATACCAAAAAAATATATTTTTGTTACATAACACTGAAATACTTACATTTTTGGGGTACAATGTGGTTTTTTGAGCTATTTATGGTGCAGATTGCATTAATATGTTCAAAGTTGTTCAGATTTACGTTGGCTACAATTTTTCCAAGCATTGTTAGTGAAAAACAAGTAAGAAAGTTTCAGTAGGGTAAACCGACTAAGGTATACCCTCACTTTGTGAGTAATGTAATATTGAATATTACTCGAATTATTCTGTCAATTTGTGTGGGAGGTACCAGAAGAGGTTTATCAAATACACCTTTTTTTTGCTGAACATTAGATACTTAAAATTCATTGCACTGTGCCGACTTATAAGCATTTATGTGCACTGGTATAAACGTTATGAGACATTAAATTGTGGTATGATTTGGGCATTTTGTGTGGGAGGTACAAAGAGGGGCGTGGCAATAACGCCCATTTTTCACAGGGCTATAGACAATATAAAAACATTACACTGTACAAAATTTCAAGTATTTTTATACACTGGTTTTAATGTTATAAGCTGTTAACTTTTGGTGCAAAAAGGTACCTTTGTGTGGGAGGTACCAAAAGGGGCGTGACAACAACATTCATTTTCCCTGGACTGTAGGCAATATAAAAGCATAATACTGTACAAAATTTCAAGTATTTTTATACACTGTTATTAATGTTATAAGCTGTTAACTTTTGGTGCAAAATGGTGCATTTGTGTGGGAGGTACCAAAAGGGACGTGGCGACTTCGCCCATTTTTCTCGAGTTGATAACGACTAATAAGCTAATACTATGTGTGGAATTTCAAAAGATTCGAATAAGTAGTATAGCAGTTATTAAAGAATCAATATTTCACAACATGTTAACCCTTTGTGGGGGAGGTACTAGAAGGAGTGGACCAATATGGCCCATCTTCGAACTTAGCCGGAGATAGAAAAAAATATTACCACATACCAAATTTGAGGTCAATCGGTTACTCCTTTCGAGAGTTATCGTGCGCACCAGCCAGCAGACAGACAGACAGACAGACAGACAGACAGACGGACGGACATTGCTCATTCGACTTAAAATGACCCAAAACGGATTTCCTCCGAACATACTTGGGGTCTTAGGTCACTCCTTCGACGTGTTACACTTTTTTCCGTAGCAAATGATATATACCCTCGTCACACTAAAGTGAGGGTATAATTACGAGTCCCCGGAAGTTATGCTGAAAAAAGTGAAAAAAATATTTTTTTCCTTCACTTTTTCAAAAAAAGGACCGGATATATTATTCAGCATATTCATAGCTACATTATTGCCAAAAATAGTTAAGCGGTATCACCAAGTCTGAATTAGTTGTTGGACAAAAGCTGATGACACCTTTTTCGAGGGGCCCAATGATTTTCAGAATCTTTTTATAACTATTTTTTTCATTAAATTGTTGTTTAAAAAGGCCTTATTCATGTTTTTGTAAAATATTAATTTATCATGAATTTAATATGAATCAATTTCTTACTTGTCGTTGAAAATTTATTCCGTCAATAATTATAAAACATAAAAATAAAAATTTCTTCCGGAGGCTATAGCCCTCCCCAGCCGAAATCCATTGCTACGCCAATGAGGGCGAAATATCGCTACACCTTTCAGAAACAGAAAATTGATAAGTTACAGAACGGTTTTTTTTTTAAATTGTTTCTTTGAAATTCTTATTTTCTTGGAATGTGCTTTTAGTATTTGGACCATATTATTTTTGAAGTAAATGCTCGATAAAGCCACTTTAAATTAAAGGTAATTATGAGGACTACAAATCTTAGTAACGACACTTTCATGTGCAAACAGAAGTTTAGTAACTGCCGTTGATTTTAATTTTTTCAAAAAAACATTTTTGTTGGCACGAAAAAAACCATAAAAAATAGAAACCAGTAAGGAAAGGCAGAAAGTCGGGCGGGGCCGACTATATAGTACCCTAACCTAACAATGCGATAAGGGCCATTGCGATAATAATTTGGAATAATTGGTAATTGTGTAAGAACATACATATATATGTGGTTATATCTAATTCTGAACCGATAATCGCTAAATTAAGCAATATTCGTTCCTAAATTCAGAAACATTTTTCTGTAATGATCGGAAGTAAAGTACAACTTCTATAGCGCTTTGTAGCCAAATCAGGAGGAACATATATACGGAGGTTATATATAAATCTGAATCGACTTCCCATGAATACTCATTCATGTAAATTAGAAGCTTCTTTTTGTCGAATTTCGTACTGATCGGATATAAATCTACAGCGCTTAGATGTCAAATCGGGGCTAATCTAAATCTGAACCGATTTTCTCTGAATTTGGCAGTATTCTCTCATGTAATAAGAAAACTCTTTCTGCCGCATTTCGCTGTGATCGGATATAAAATACAGTTTCTACAGCGCTTGACTTTCAAATCGGGTGTAACATATACATATATGGGGGCTATAGATATATAAATCTGAACCGATTTTCTCCAAATTTGGCAGTGTTCATTAATGTAATAAGATACCTTTTTCTGACAAATTTCGTTTTGATGGGAAATACAATACAGTTTCTATAGCGCTTACATGTTAAATCGGAGATAACATGTATATGGGGGCTATATCTAAATCTGAACCGATTTTCCTCAAATTTAGTATTGTATCAAGAGACTTTTCTCTGTCAATTTTTATAAAGATAGTTTAAAAAATGTTGCTATACCGTGCCAAATTGGAGTTAGCTATATGTAAATCTGAACCGATTTTAAATTCAATAGGGATCGTCCTTGGGCCTAAAGAAAGATATGTGCAAAGTTTCGTTGAGATCGGACCATAATTGCGACCTGTACTTTGATTACACTTTGACGACTCAGAAAGTGATTACAAGTCGATCGGTGCAATAAACAATGGGTCGATCTCTTCTCCTTTTGGGTGTTACAAACATATGCCCAAAGTCATAATACCCTGTACCACAGTGTGGTGTAGGCTATATATATTACTTATATACTTTAAGTTTAATGTCGCGATAAACTAAAATGCAAACACTTACACACACACACAAAATAATATAATACAGGGTGGCGCAGAATGAGCTATATGGTTTGAATTCTTTAAAAAACTTTTTTAATTAATATTCTTTCTTTGTTTTTTTCAGCATTTTGTGAAGGAGACTTGGGGAATTAATTATGAATCGAACAACGTAAAAAAAAATAGTTGAACTTTTTCGTCTGTTTCATATCCCCCACTTTTTTAAATTTTATAACATTTTTAATTATTATTCTTTCTTTGTTTTTTTCAGCATTTTGTGAGGGAGACTTGGGGAATTAATTATGAATCGAAGATCGTACAAAAATAATTGAATTTTTCCGAAATTTTGCGAAAAGTTATGGAAAATATGCTAAAAAGCGTATGTGCGAAGCAGAAAATGGACATCACTTACAGGATATCATTTTCTAAACCCAATAATATACTGTATTTAAAAAAAGAAAAATTATAATAATCGCATAAATAAAAAAGTTATAAACCATTTAAACCATATAGCTCATTCTGCGCCACCCTGTATCAAATGTACGGTGAAAGAAAAAGTATTTTGGCTCTCCAGAACATTTTGATTTTTTGAGATGTGATTTTATGTTTGTAAACCACTGATATATGGTCTACCCTACTGTTTAAACTAAAATAATTATGAAGAACAAAAGCACCAAACATTACAAACTTTATGAAAAATATGCATCACTGTTAACATCATATTTAAAATGGACGTGCACAGTGGCTTCTCTTGAGTGGGCTAACATCTATTGTCCATTACTGCATGTATGCCCATTAGGGTGGTGACTTTTTGATTTTTCCTTTCTCAAAAGTTATTTCCTGCTGCACGAATGAATGAACTTTTGCCTATTAATGACTTAAATAAGGTTTATTCCATTTAAATACTGAAAATGTACGCACAAACCACTTTGAAATTATAAATATTTTTGTGAAAAATTTAAAATTTTTCTTTTTCTTAAATCATATAAACCCAAAACGGAAAAAAGTGTCAAGTGTTATAACTTTCACGAAAAGCCACATAACCTATGAACAAAATGAGACATTGATCATAGAAATCGATGAACATCTTTCGTTTTTTATTTATAATTAAGTGAAGGTATGTCATTTTGAATCGAATGTATCTCTTTGGAAAAAATGTTGACGACTTTGTTATGATTTTTTTTATTTTTTTTTTACAGAAACCACATTTATGAACGGTCATTATTTTGAAAAAATTGTAAAAAAATAACAAATTGCCCAAAATGCTGATAAATAAAAATTTTAAAATCATTTTGTGCGTGAGGTTTTTATCGAATCACTTTATATATAAGATTTTATCTAATCTTAAATAAAAACTCATCTAAATATGATACAGGGAAACAAGGTTGTATAAAAGTCATCACCCTAATGCCCATACATTAGTGGAGGTGGGAGCATATATTTTTCTTGACCAGATATAATCGTTTATTTAGTGGAAATTCGTTTCAGGAATATTTAAAATAATTGAGTTATGTCCGTCCGACCGCCTGTCTGTGTAAAGCGCACAATGATTCTCAAAGGGAGTGAACGGCAGACTTAAAATTATGTAGGTTGTAAAATTGTCTACTATATCAAGGTACGTTCTAAGATGGGTCATATTGGTATAATTCTTATGATACATCCGTCCAAAAGGGATACATTTTTGTGAATATAGTGAATATTAATATTATTTTTAACTTAAATTAATTATTAATATTAACTTAAATGGTCGTCCTTTATATCAAAAATTAATAGTGTACACAGTGCAAAATATGTACATGACTGCAAGGGACCAGTCAAAAATATGACATTTATGCGGCAATTACATATCGCGACCTAAGCATGTAAAGGCGCTAAGTCCACTTTTTGCCTAAATGTATTTTTTGAAGCGGAATGTAAGATAAGTTGGATATACGTCGATTTGAAAACAAAAAGCCAAAAAATCATGCTTTGCCATCTTAAAAAGCTGAATCGTACAGTCATATACAGTAAGTATTTTGCCTCTCCTGTGAAATTTTAAATATTGGACTTAGCGCCTTTACACTCTTAAGTCGCGATATATATTATTTAACCACTGTATCAAATACTACTTTTTATTGCATTTTTCTACATCAAAAAGTGAACTCAATTTAAAGAGTGACAATCGGGTGGATAGCTGCTGGCACTCGGTTGCATGAACTGTGCGGCGTCTGCCTTCCAGGCGGACCCTATCGCACAAACTAAACAAACCCTCTCATCACGAAAGATAGGTTCGCTTATAATGGTGAGAATTTCTTTTGTCTTTACTGTTTGATACGTATAGAAAATTTGCATACTCAAACAATGTAACGAAAAAAGCGTATTATGCATTAAATGGAAAATGTAAAAAAATTGTGGGGGGAGGGAATAGCAACAAACAAAAAACAAAATAACAATCAAAATGTCTTTTTGAATAAAAGCGACAAATGGCTGATTGTACTTTGGTGCGAGTGCTGGTGCTGATGATGGAACTTGTGAGGGCAATGATGGTACTACTCTTGGAGCTGGTATTGGGTGCCACATCATCTATGTAAATCAAGCTCAAGTCAAGTCAGACTGACAATTGGGTTCTTTTGTCAGTAATCTCTTGTTACCGCGTAAGTTTGGCGTGAGACAGGCAGACAATGTAAGATACATTCAATGCAAGACAATTGGACATCTTTTTGTTTCAAATTTTTCCATTTTGTGGCTGATAAATGGCAGAATTATCATAAATTAAAAATGGATTTCCTAGTGGTGGTCTATAACGACAAAAGATGAAAATGTGAAATTATATTATATTTGGCCGGTTTTCTTTACTAATTATATGAAATGTTTAATATTATAAATTATTTAAAACAAAAAAATAAAATATTTCGGGTCACACAAGAAAGTACGAGTAGAATATATCAAAAGAAATATTTTTTCCCAGCGAAAAGTCTTTTGTGCTATAAGTAAGTGAACGAGATAGGTTTGTCCATAAACGTAACAAATGAAAATACGAGTAGCACCATTATTTATATTTCGGACGAGATAACGCAGGATTAAGACCAGTAAGGTAGGGCTAATGTCGGGTCGAGCGTACTATGACGGACCTACACCACCCTATCAAAGTAGAAAAAAGAAGAAATATTGTCAGTTTTAAGAAAAATATATTTATAATAATCAGAAATTTTATTAGGTTAGGTAGGTTAGGTAGGTTAGGTAGGTTAGGTAGGTTAGGTAGGTTAGGTAGGTTAGGTAGGTTAGGTAGGTTAGGTAGGTTAGGTAGGTTAGGTAGGTTAGGTAGGTTAAGTAGGTTAGGTAGGTTAGGTAGGTTAGGTAGGTTAGGTAGGTTAGGTAGGTTAGGTAGGTTAGGTAGGTTAGGTAGGTTAGGTAGGTTAGGTAGGTTAGGTAGGTTAGGTAGGTTAGGTAGGTTAGGTAGGTTAGGTAGGTTAGGTAGGTTAGGTAGGTTAGGTAGGTTAGGTAGGTTAGGTAGGTTAGGTAGGTTAGGTAGGTTAGGTAGGTTAGGTAGGTTAGGTAGGTTAGGTAGGTTAGGTAGGTTAGGTAGGTTAGGTAGGTTAGGTAGGTTAGGTAGAATAAATTTTTGAGTCGATTTAGCCATGTCCGTCTGTCCATGTATTCTTGTAATCAAAGTGCAGGTCGTATTTATGGTCCGATTGTGATGAAATTTTACACACTGCCTTTTTTGGCTAAAGGACGATCCCTATTGAAATTGGTCAAAATCGGTTCAGATTTAGATATAGCCCCCATATACATGTAAGCGCTGTAGAAACTGTATTTTATATCAGATCAGTATGAAATTCTTCGGAAAGAGGTTTCCTATTATATGAATGAACACTTTTAAATTTGGAAGAAATCGGTTCAGATTTAGATATAGCCCCCATATATACATACGTTACCCCCGATTTGACATGTAAGCGCTGTAGAGACTGTATTTTATATCCGATCAGTACGAAATTCGACAGAAAGCGGTATTTTTACATGAATGAGTATTCAGGGAAAATCGGTTGAGATTTATATATAACCTCCATATATATGTTCCTCCTGATTTGGTATCAAATCGCTATAGAAGTTGTACTTTACTTCCGATCATTAAAATTTTCCAGAAAGATGTTTCTCAATTTAGGAACGAATATTGCTTAATTTTGCAATTGTCGGTTCAGAATTAGATAATATGTTCCTACCCATTTACCAATTATTCCAAATTCTTATCGCAGTGACCCTTATCGCATTGTTAGGGAGGTGTAGGGTATTATATAGTCGGCCCCGCCCGACTTTCTGCCTTTCCTTACTGGTTTAAATTAAATTTTTACAACAAATTATTTAACTAAGGTTATCAGAACACATATAGAAAAGTGCAATTAAGCACAAACCATAAATTGATTGCTTCGTTATATCATATTTCGTTATTATCGTTGATGCGTGAGAACTCTTACTCGGTGAAAGCAAGTACCCATTCGTTCGTCACTGACAGCTACTCATTACTGGGCGGGTTATTAAGTCTCTATTGTTTTTCGGATGGCATACTTTAACATTAACATTGCAAGTATAAAATAGCAACAAAACAAAAAAGCTCAGTGGAATACTGCTGTACACGAAACTACTTCAACAAAAGCGATCTAGGAGTGCATAAAAATATCATCATGCTCTTGCAATAACCTTTATGGGTCATCAGAAGTGGTCAACCCATAGGATCACAGCAATAGAAAGGCAAATAGTCATAACACCTCCCACCCATTGACAATTTCCAATGGGTATATAAACGGAAGCCTTCAGGTAACAGTTAACAAAGGAAATCTATTGATTTGTCACTGAGTCACGAACTCTCCAAGTCAATTACTTGCTTCACCCTCTATCTCTCTTGCTATCGTTTACACCATCTTTCACCAAAGGTATTTGCAATGACTGATGATTGTTAATCAATCGTTATGGAGACTCCCCACTCTCACATTTCCTCATTGTTACAGTAATTCTCTCACTTCATCTATTCATAATAATGCTAATTGTAAGTACTCCATCATTTGCATACTTGAGGTGGTTGTGAGTAGGTTTTTACTACAAATTCTCTTACATCCGAAACAGTCAATACTCCGGTGACACGCTTTTGCTGTAACACGTGAACTCTGTTAATTGTATGTGTGTTGAAATAATGCTAAACGGTGCTGTCGCTCAAAGGAATATTATATGTATGTACTTCGTGTCTTGCCTAGATAACGAGGTTGGGGAAGAAGTGCAGTTAATGATTTTTGACGAACATTATACTTAAGCACTAGAACATTATAATCTAAACTAGGTAACTAGGTACAGGTGTTAGGATACTGAATATAGTTTTTCCACTTTTATAAAACTTGCTTTGGTTTTGAAAGAAAATTTCTCAAGATTAGTACAAACTATAAGCGGATTTATTAAAATTATGAATGATAATAATATTGCATAATAATGCTGCATAACACATTTTTTGGTAAAATTGTATATATTCGTTAATTTCTCTTAGTGTAAGTCAAACGTCATTCTACCATACAACCATGGTCAAGTGGAACTGGATGATTGTGTATTCTCATTCAATGCGTGAGCTCAGGCAGGCGTGAGAGCAAAATGCGGAGTAGTGATTTTGCTGGACCCTGATCTAAACTGACTCTTCGCTCAAAAATTTTTTAAGTTAAAAATATTCTTTACTAAAAGCCCTTTTAAATATTTTTATTAAAATTAGTTAATAAATTTTTTCGAAAGAAACAAATTAATTACCATAATTTCCATACTTTTTTATTTCAGCCATAACTTTCTCATTTACCAGTTTGATTGATGAAGTGAGCACAAATAAAAAACCGCTTGCCTAAAATTTGTTAAACATTTTAAAAATAATGGGATAATTTATGACTTAATATTCCTTTCCACATTGAACACGTACAACGTACGTACCATTTGGCTATTTTATAAATGTTTGCTAATGCATGAACCATCAGTTCTGGTTCATAGACAGGAGAATCCTTGGCATTGGAAAAATCAAGCTGGAATGAGAAAAACCTAAGATAAGTACGAAATTTTCATATGTCTTCAATATATGGGAAATTATAAAATCTATCTATCTTCTATCTATATATATAAAATTGTTGCGTGACTGGCTGACTGACTGATTGACTGACTGATCATCGCCCAGGCCAAACGGCTGAAGCTAGAATCATGAAATTTAGTGGGAGGGTAGTCCTTGGGACGTAGACAAGCAATAAGGCGGGATTTTTCGAAATTCGTACTATTAGCTGCACAATGGGGCAAAAAGGGATAAATATGGTACCACCGCCAAATCCAAACGAAATGAGCTAAAATCTTAAAATTTGGTATGAGGGTAGCCCTTAGGAGGTAGACTCAGAAATTGGCAGGATTTTTCGAAATTCGAACATTTACGTACACAATGGGGTAAAAAGGGAAAACTTGGGATAAATGTAGTACAACAGGCAAATTCAAATGGCGAAAGCTAGAATCGTGAAATTTGGTGTGAGTGTAGCCCTTATGAAGTAGACTCTGAAATTGACAGGATTTTTCGAAATTCGAACTTTTACGTACACAGTTATTTACTATGATACAGTGGGGCAAAAAGGGTTAAATATGGTACAGTGTGACAAAAATGGTTAACTATACAGTACAGTGGGGCATAACTGTGTTAAATATTGTACAGTGGAGCAAAGAGGGTTAAATATGGTACTGTGGGGCAAAAACTGTTAAACATGGTACGGTGAAACAATGGGTTTAATATGACACAGTGGGGCAAAAAGCTTTAACTATGGAACAGTGGGGAAAAAATGTGTTAAAATGGTACAGTGGGACACAAATGGTTAATTATGGTACAGTATGACAAAAATGGTTACAGTGGGCACAAATAGTAAAATATGGTAACGTGGAACAAAATGGGTTAAGTATGGTACAGTGGGGCAAAAAGCGTTTACTATGGAACAGTTGGGCAAAAATGTACTATGGTACAGTGGGGGCAAAAATGGTTAAATATAGTGGACAAAATATAGTAGGACAAAAAGGTGTTAAATTTGATTCAGTGGACCCAAAAGGTTAAATATAGCACAGTGGGTCAAAAAGCGTACATTTAGTACAGTGGGTAAAAATATGGATGCAGGGAGAGAGGGTAAGTTAAATATGAAATAAGAATGTTTCTTTTCTAAATGTATGCTTTTAGTAGCACTGTGGTGCAAAAAGGTTAAAATTATGATGCACTGCAATTATGTAGCACTGTGGTGCAGAAAGGTTAAAATTATGATGCAGTTGGGTCAAGCAAAAATTGTTCAACATGTTACAGAGGGAAAAAAATGTGTTAAATATGGTTTAGTGGAGCAAAAAGGGTTAAATATTGTACGGTGAAGCAAAAAAGTTAAATACGGTAAAATGGTTAAATGTGGTAAGTGGGGAAAAAAAGGGAACAAAATAGTCCCAGATATGTATAAAAATTCGTACTTTAGAAGCACAGTATAATAAAAAGTGTTTAATATGGTCCTTGAGTGCAAAGGTAGCTCTTACAACGTAAACCAAAGCTAAGAAATTGTTTTTTCCAAATAGGTTCTTCTACTTAAACCGTGTGGAAAACGTTAAATAAATGGTACAGATAGGGGACAAAAATGTTGAAATACGGCCAAAGCTTGCGAATTTGGATCTTGAAGTATCAATTATCATTTTAAAATATTGTACAATCGTGCAAAGTGGTTAATTATGACACACTAAAGGTTGAATGTGGTACAACGGAGCGATTTACTTTAGTTTTACTTTACTTTGAACCAAAAAAAAAATAGTTTTTCAACGTCCAGAGGTACTGTGGGAAAAGGGATAAATATTGTACCATTATTTCAGGGTAACTCTTGGAACATAAACTAGAAATGAAACGAGTAATCAAATCTTCTTCATTTGGCACCATATGTAATAATCATGTCATTTTGAAAGAAAGAGGTATAGCTATTTTACAGTACCCTAAACAGAAAATAGATAAAAGATGGGGGCTGCGAAGCGCACCGGGTAAGCTAGTCTATCTATATATATAAAATTGTTGCGTGACTGGCTGACTGACTGATTGACTGACTGATTGACTGACTGATCATCGCCCAGGCCAAACGGCTGAAGCTAGAATCATGAAATTTGGTGGGAGGGTAGTCCTTGGGACGTAGACAAGCAATAAGGCGGGATTTTTCGAAATTCGTACTATTAGCTGCACAATGGGGCAAAAAGGGATAAATATGGTACCACCGCCAAATCCAAACGAAATGAGCTAAAATCTTGAAATTTGGTATGAGGGTAGCCCTTAGGAGGTAGACTCAGAAATTGGCAGGATTTTTCGAAATTCGAACATTTACGATGGGGTAAAAAGGGAAAACACAATGGGGTAAAAAGGGAAAACTTGGGATAAATGTAGTACAACAGGCAAATTCAAATGGCGAGAGCTAGAATCGTGAAATTTGGTGTGAGTGTTGCCCTTATGAAGTAGACTCTGAAATTGACAGGATTTTTCGAAATTCGAACATTTACGTACACAGTGGGGTAAAACGTGAAAAATGTGGTATAACAGGTAAATCCAAATGGCAAGACCTAGAATCGTGAAATGTGGTGTGAGAGTAGCTCTTGCGACGTAAACAAGAACAAGGACAGATTTTTAAAAATTTTGGGGCATAGTGGGACGGAAAGGTATAAATATGGTACCACCGCCAAATGCAAAGCCTAAAATTAGAATGGTGAAAATTGAAGCGAGGTATGTCTTTATTACAACGGATCGGGTATGTTTTTTATTCGCAGTTTTCGGGGCACAGTGGGGCAAAAAAGTGTTAAATATAGTACAGTGGCTTAAAAATGTCAAACGTGGATCAATGGTACCAGGGTAACTTTTGGAACATAAACTAGAGATTGGAAGAGATTTTTGGTAATTCTAACTTCAAGAGGCACAGTGGGACAAGACGGGTTAATTATGGACCATGGAGAAAAAAGGGAACAATCTGCCAAAATTTGAACTTAAACATGAGATATGAAGAGTTTATATGGTTTTAGGAGCACAGTGGTCAAAAATGGTTAAATACTGGACAGTGGAGAAAATATGATTAAATATGTTACAGTCGGGGAAAAAGGTTTAAGTATGCTAGCGTGGAGACACATTTTAAATACGGTACAGTAAGAAAAAAAATTTTTAAATATGGTACAGTGGGACAAAAATAGTTATATATGGTAAAGTGAGACAAAATGGGTTAAAAATCGTACAGTGGGAAAAAAGGTTAAATATGGCACAGTGTGACAAGAATGGTTAAGTATGCAGTACAGTGGGCCATAACTATGTTAAAAACAGTGGAGTAAAGAGGGTTAAATATGGTACAGTGTGGCAAAAACTTTTAAATATGGTACAGTGAGACAAAGGCTTTAATATGACACAGTGGGGCAAAAAGGGTTAACTATGGTACAGTGGGGCACAATAAGATGAATACGGTAACTATGGCACAGTGGCAAACAAATAGTTAAATATGGTACAGTATGACATAAATGGTTACAGTGGGCACAAATAGTAAAATATGGTAACGTGAAACAAAATGGGTTAAGTTTGGTACAGTGGGGCAAAAAGCGTTAACTATGGAACAGTGGGGCAAAAATGTGTTAACTACGGTACAGTGGGGCAAAAAGGGTTAAATATGGTACAGTGTGAAAAATGGTTAACTATACAGTACAGTGGGCATAGCTGTGTTAAATATTGTACAGTGGAGCAAAGAGGGTTAAATATGGTACAGTGGGGCACAAATAGTGGGACAAAATGGGTTAAATATGGTACAGTGGGGCAAAAAGCTTTAACTATGGAACAGTGGGAAAAAATGTGTTAGCTATGGTACAGTGGGACACAAATGGTTAAATATGGTACAGTATGACAAAAATGGTTACAGTGGGCACAAATAGTAAAACATGGTAACGTGAAACAAAATGGGTTAAGTATGGTACAGTGGGGCAAAAAGCGTTAACTATGGAACAGTGGGGCAAAAATGTGTTAGCTACGGTACAGTGGGGCAAAAATGGTTAAATATAGTGGATAAAATATAGTGGGACAAAAAGGTCTTAAATTTGATTCAGTGGAACGAAAACGGTACAGTGGGTCAAAAAGCGTACATTTAGTACAGTGGATAAAAATATGGATGCAGGGAGAGATGGTAAGTTAAACACGAAATAAGAATGTTTTTTTTTTTTCTTTTAAAAAATGTATGCTTTTACTAGCACTGTGGTGCAAAAAGGTTAAAATTATGATGCAGTTGGGGCAAGCACAAATTGTTCAATATGTTACAGAGGGGAGAAAATGTGTTAAATATGGTTTAGTGGAGCAAAAAGGGTTAAATATGGTACGGTGAAGCAAAAAAGTTAAATACGGTTAAACGGGGTATGTGGGGAAAAAAGGGAAAAATAGTCCCAGATATGTATTAAAATGCGTACTATAGAAGCACAATAAAAAGTGTTTAATATGGAACAGTGGTGCAAAAGGTGTTGAATGTGGTCCCTGAGGGCAAAGGTAGCTCTTAAAGCATAAACCAAAGCTAAGAAATTGTTATTTCCAAATAGGTTCTTCTACTTAAACCGTGGGGAAAAACAAGTTAAATAAATGGCACAGATAGGGGACAAAAATGTTGAAATACGGAATAAGCTTGCGAATTTTGATCTTGAAATATCAATTATCATTTTAAAATATTGTACAATCGTGCAAAATTGTTAATTATGACACACAAACGGTTAAATGAGGTACAATGGAGCTATTCACTTTAAATTTTTAAATTCGTACCTTTATAGACACAGTGGGACACACATGGTTTTATATTGTACCAGTGTGTGAATGTAGCTATTGGAAAATAAACTAGGGGAAAGTTGCTAACGTATGAACCAAAAATATAGTTTTTCAACGTTCAGAGGTACAGTGGGAAGAGGGATACATATTGTATCATGATGTCAGGGTAAATCTTGGAACACAAACTAGAAATGAAACGAGTGGTCGTGTTTTATAAAATAAAATAAAATATCAAATCTTCTTCATTTTGTACCATATGTAAAAAGTTATGACTATTTTACAGTACCCTAAACAGAAAATAAATAAAAGATGGGGGCTGCGAAGCTCACCGGGTTAATGCTAGTATATATATAAAATTATTGCGTGACTGACTGATTGTTCATTGGATTTTTTTAAAATGCTAATATTTTCGCACACTGTCGGGTAAAAGGGGATAAGTGTAGTACAACGGCAAAATCCAAATGGTAAGAGCTAGAATCGTGAAGTTTGCTGTGAGAGTAGCTCTTGGGACGTAGACTAGAACAAGGAGCGATTTTTTTTGAAAATTTTAGGGGCACAGTGGGACAGAAAGTGATAAATATGGTACCACCGCTAACTTTAACGCCTAGAATTATAATGGTGAAAATTGAAGCGTGGGATGTCCTTAGGACAACGGATCGGGGTAGTCAGTTTATTTTTGTGATCGTACTTTTCGGGACACAGTGGGGCCTAACGTGTAAAATAGGGTACAGTGGTTTAAAAATGTTGAATATGGTCCATGGTTCTAGGGTAGCTTTTGTAACATAAACTAGAGATCAAAAGAGATTTTTGGAGATTCTAACTCTATGAGGCACAGTGGGGCATTATGGTGCATTCGGGCAAAAATGAATCAATCTGGCAAAATTGGAACTTAAACTTGAGATGTGAAGAGCACAGTGGGTCAAAAACATTAAATAATGTATAGTGGGCAAAAATGGTACAGTGGATAAAATGTGTTAAATATGGTGCAGTTAAGGGTTATGTAGGGAGTGGGGACAATTTTTATTATTTTTTTATTTTTATTATTCGAGCTGTTATGACTTTTCATAGCTTTGTTTATGACTATTGAGTTCGGGATCGTTATTTTTGTTTTCCGTAAAACAGAAAAACAAACCTTCGTTGAAAAGAAGAATAAGAAATGTGTGAAATGTATTAATGTATTAGTGGGGCAAAAAGTATTAAATATGATACAGTGTGACAAAAAAAGTTTAGCTATGGTACAGGGGGTCAAAAAGATGCCAAAGACGGGTTAAATATGGTAGAGTGGTGAAAATTTTTAAATATGGTACAGTGAGACAAAATGTTTTAAATATGGTACAGTGAGACAAAAAGGGTTAAAAACGGTGCAGTGGGGCAAAGGGGGTATGTATGGGCAAAGTGGGGCAAAAGTAGTTCAATATGGAAATGTAGGACAAATTGGATTAAATATGGTACAGTGGGGCAAAAATTTATTAACTATGATACAGTGGGCAAAAAGGATTAAATATGATACAGTGGGGCAAAAAGGATAAAATATGGTACAGTGTGACAAAAATGGTTAACCATGGTACAGTGGGTCAAACAGGGGCATACAAATGTTAAATATGATACCGTAGGGCAAATAGGATTAAATATGGTACAGTGGGGCAAAAAGTGTTAAATATGTTACAGGGAGACAAAGGGTTTAACATTAGACAATGGGACAAAAAAAGGTTAACCATAGTACAGCGGGGAAAATACAGTTAAAAATGGTAAAGTGAGACAAAATGGGTTAAATATGGTACAGGGTTTTCCAACAAGAGGCGTTATTTTGAATCACCCGGTATTTCGGTAGCTTTTACTTTTGAAGCTTTTGTTCTTTGACGTTTGACAAGTAGAAACTACGCCATTACTAAAAATGGAACGATACACGATCATCGAACGATACAAAACGATCGAACGAAACAACTATACGAACGATACAAAATCATCTTGACTGATGAGGCCCATTTCCACCTCGGTGGCTACGTCAACAAGCAAAATTGTCGCATCTGAGGATCGGAAAAACCAAGAGTTATTGTTGAGAAGCCTCTCCATCCTCAACGTGTGACTGTGTGGTGCGGTTTATGATCCGGCGGGGTCAATGGACCTTACTTTTTCGAAAATGAGGTCGGATCAACAGTTACGATGAATGGATTGCGCTATCGATAGATGATTAATGATCGGAGTTGGATGGTATTGATCTGGACAACGTTGCGCTACGTGCCACACAAGCAACGAAAACTTTGCTCTGTTACGGGAAAAGTTTCCGGACCGTGTTATCTCACAATTGGCCACCGAGATCTTGTGATTTAACACTTTGCGACTTCTTCCTTTGGGGCCACGTGAAAGATAAGGTCTTCGCCAACAGCCCAGCGTCGATTCAAGACCTCAAAGATAGAATTCGCGATGCTATCGAGGACATAGGGCAGCCACTTTGCGATTAGGTTATGGCAAATTTCATGCAAAAGATATGGTCCTGTAAGCGTGGTCGTGGTGACCATTTGGCTGATGTTGTGTTTCATTGTTAACGGCATACCTTCCTCTTTATTATGAAATAAACATCCGATCATTTATCTCAAAAAATGGCATTTTTCTTTGAATACCAAAATAACACATATTGTTGGAAAACCCTATACAATGGGCCAAAAAGCGTTACCTCGGAAATAGTGAGGCAAAAATGTGTTAACTATGGTACAGAGGGGCAAAAAGGATTAAATATGGTAAAGTGTGACAAAAATGGTTGACTATTGTACAGTGGGTCAAAAAGGGTTAAATATGGAACAGTGAGAAAAAACTGGTTAAAAATGCTACGGTAGGACAAAAATGGTTAAACATGGTACTGTAATACAAAATGGTCCTAAATATGGGCAAAATCATGGATATAGGGAGAGGGGGTAACATCTGGAACATAAATATGAGATAAGAAGTCCTTTTTTCAAATGTTATGATTTTAGTTAAAATTTAATATTATGGTTCAGAGTGGCTAAAAGGTGTTAAATAGGGCTGAGTATAGCAAAAAGGGTTAAATGTGGTATAGTTAAGCAATAAGGGTTAAATATGGTTATGTGGTAAGTGGGGAAAAAGTTTTATATATAGTCCCAGATATGTATACAATTTCATACCTTAGAAGAACAGTGGAACAATAAAATATTGAATTAAGTTAAGTAGTGCAGTGATTTATAACCAGAGTGCGATGCTTCTATGTAAACCGTGGGAAAAAATTAAATAAGACACGGTATGTTAAAAAGTTAAACGTGTCACAGATAGGGGATATAAAGGGCAAAATACTGCCTAAGTTTGCGAATATGGCTCTTGGAATAAAAACTATGATTTCTCTAAATGCACACTTTTAGTGGCACTGTTCGGGCAAAAAAGATTAAATGGGTTGAATGAATGGAGCGAAAATGATTAAATATGATCACAGTGCGCACGTGTAAGTCTTGCAACTTAAACTAGGCATTAATTTTATCTTTTTTAAATAAAACCTTTGAAGTCACGGTGGGCCAAACATTGTTAGGGTGTGAATGTAGCTATTGGAACAAAAACAAAAAAACTAGGCGAAAAAGGCAAAATATGGTCCAAAAAATAGTTTTTGACGTTTAGAGGCACATAAGGGAAAAGGGATAAATATTGTACCTTGATGCCAGGAACATAAACAAGATAATTTATCCCCATATGAAATAGTCATTTGTTTTTGAAAGAAAGGTACAGCCCCATCATTTATTTATTTTCACTTTAGGGTGAAAATAAATAAATGATGGGGCTGCGAAGCGCACCGGGTTAAAGCTAGTTAACATATATACGAAGTCCCAAATTTAGCCGACCTAACAAAGAACACACATCAAATTTGGGAATATTTTCTTCAATCTCCACCTCTTCATTGATGGCAAATCTTTTTCCGCCGAGCCATTTTTTCAAGTTTAGAAACAAAAAATATTCTGAAGCAATTCGAACTTTAATTCATTGATTTTGGCCATCGCAATAGTGGATGTGGGAACTGATGCATTGTCTTGATTATGAGCAAACGCGGCACCCATCTTGCGCAAAGCTTTCTCATCATCAAATTGTAAATATGCGACGTGTAGAACTTTTTGAAATGCCTATGACTTCAGCTAGCTCATTAACCTTCAACCAATTTTGTTAACCATTTCTGGCATGGTGGACACCTCAATTGGTCCACGACAGACGGATGGGTATACATAGCTCAAATGACTTAAAAGTCCTAAAACGGGTCTTAGGTCATTCCTTTGATGTATTATACTATTGGCACATTGCAAGTGATACTCGTATATACCCTTTTGGCTCAGTGTGAGCGTGTAATGAAAGGAAAATTTTGAAGTTTAAGTCGGATCCCAATTATGTGTAGCATTTTATTTGCATAATTGAAAAAAGAATAGAAATGGGTATGCTACAGTTTTTCGGCTTCTTGCTTTGTAATTTTTAGCCACATAAAATATTGCAATGCTCAAAATCACAAAACAAAAACCAAAAAGCCAAAGTTCTACTAGCAAAAAATATCTGAAACAAAAAAAACATGGAACATCTTTGCTTGCCTTAATCCCCAAGTGTTTGTGGTTCATCCTCTTGGCACTCTTCGCTTCACATCTGATAAATGAAACCCATCATTGTCGCTATCCGTTCATCTACATTCGGCGAACATTGTTGTGAAATTGTTTAGCTGCAGAGTAATTTCAAATAATGATCCCAAATAACATGTCTTCAACTTTTGAACGGTCGTCGTGTCCTTGAAAATTGCAGTCAAGCAGCCAAAACTGAAAGCAAAACCCCTAAGAAGAGGACGGACAACTTTATTTTGTCTGGTCCAAAGCGGCATGGGAGGGAGGGCGGTGTTGTCGAATAAATATTTTGTATTCTGTGATTTAAGCCGCTGCTGGACATAGAAGGGGAGGGAGCACACAATGGCATGAAGTTCATGTACCCAAGCAACACCATTAATACGAGCACCATCATATCGACAACAACTGCAGACACGAGCAACATTGTTGGCGCACTTGTCCTGCTGCAGTTCGTTGTCTACTGTCGCTTGGTTTGTTGTTCAACAACACCAAGAACAATGTCAGCGACAGCTTACAACAACAGCAGTATCGGCAACATCGACAATGATTGCAAGTCTTAATAGTCGCGGAGGCTGGACTTTATTGAGCATGTACTACGACGAGTATGTCTGTTGTTTGGTCGGGCGGCCTCATTGGTTGCTCGCTCCATCGTTGGAGCATTGTCTTTATCGCCGACAGATCTTGTTATTGGCTCCCCTATCAGTAGCCAAACATCATGTTATTGTCCGTTTTAGTCGAAAAACTACATATTACTTAAACATAGTACTTAATAATCAAAAAATATCAACAAAATGCAACATACCAACAAATGTTCCAGTCGTTCATACATACATACAGACTATGCTTACACTTACACTTGTTTCTGACCGCCTTACAGTGGTTAAGAACAATATTTGGTCCATTTCGTCCCATTTTACCCCAAAATAATGTAGTTTCGGAAATGTGATATAAGTTAGTCGCTCGGATAAAGTACAATTTTCAGTCTCTTTTATTCGCATTAAAAACTCTCAAAACGCACGAAATTTGGTAATTTAGTATTATTTAATTGTTGCGAGCGAGTATCATATGCGGACCCTTTTTGTAATCGTTAACCCCAAAAAGAAGTTATTTTACGATACGATAAATCCAGTCTAAGCTGGGCGATTAAAAGCTATGAGCCGTTCAAATATCCTTGTCCAACTGGCATACCTTCAATGGAAATGTAGGAAACCATGAAGTACATCATGCCCTGGCTGGAGAAGATACATATATGAGGGCTGCATTAAGCTCTCTTATATCATCATTCGCTGCACAGTGGAAGGAATTAAAAAGAACGAAATTATTCGGCCGTTTCTTAACCAGACAACCGATTGCGACAAAACATTCCATGCTTGTAGAAGAGGTATTAGGGAAGTTATGTTTTAAATGCAGGCCTCTACGATGTATAGGGGAGGAGCTACAAGGCCTCAAAGTTGGCAACATCGGTGGAAAGTATAACTTCAAATGCCCATAACTTTTGTCTCAGTGGAATATCCAATTGCAATTTTTTTTAATCAGTCAGTTTATGGGAGTTGTGGGATTTCCCTTTATAAATATAATGTTTTTACAATTAACCTCGATTTCTGGTTTTAAGATGATTATGGAAATACATATGTTAATTTTAAAATCTATATATATATAAAATTGTTGCGTGACTGATTGACTGACTGAAGCTAGAACTATGAAATTTGGTGAGAGGGTAGTCCTTAGGACGTAGACGAGCAATAAGACGGGATTTTTCGAAATTCGTACTATTAGCCGCACAATGGGGCAAAAAGGGATAAATATGGTACCACCGCCCAATTTAAACGAAATGAGCTAGAATCTTGAAATTTGGAATGAGGGTAGCCCTAAGGAGATAGAATTTTCGAAAGATAGAATTTTCGAAAGATAGAATTTTCGAAATTCGCACATTTACGCACACAGTGGGGTAAAAGGTGATAAATGTGTTACATCATCCAAATCTAAATGGCAAGAGCTAGAATCGTGAAATGTGTGAGGGTAGCCCTTATGGGGTAGATTCTGAAATTGACAGGATTTTTCGAAATTCGAACATTTACGTACACAGTGGGGTAAAAAGGGAAAAATGTGGTACAACAGCCAAGTCCTAATTTTTTTTAAAAATTTAGGGACACAGTGGGACAGAAATGTATAAATATGGCACCACCGCCAAATTTAAAGCCTAAAATTAGAATGGTGAAAATTGAAGCGAGTGATGTCTTTATGGCAACGAATCGGGGTATTAAGTTTTTTTTTTGTATTCGTAGTTTTCGGGGCACAGTCGGGCAAAAAGTGTAAAATATAGTACAGTGGCTTAAAATTGTCAAACATGGATCAATGGTTCCAGGTAACTTTTGGAACATAAACTAGAGATTCGAAGTGATTTTTAGTAACTCTAACATAAAGAGGCACAGAGGGGCAAGAAAGGTTAATTATGGAGCATGGGGAAAAAAGGGAACAATCTGCCAAAATTGGAACTTAAACATGAGATATGAATAGTTTATATGGTTTTAGGAGCACTGTGATCAAAAACGGTTAAATAGTGGAGTGCAGAAAATATGATTAAATATATTACAGTCGGGGAAAAAGGTTTAAGTATGCTAGCATGGAGACACATTTTAATTACGGTACAGTAAGACAAAAGTTTGTTAAATATGGTACAGTGTGGTAAACATTTTGTACAGTGAGATATAGAGTTGAATGGGGCACAGTTGTACAAAACGGGTTAACTATGGTACAGTGGGGTAAAAATATTTATATGTATATGGTAAAGTGCGACAAAATGGGTTAAAAATGGTACAGTGGGGCAAAACGCGTTAACTATGGAACAGTGGGGCAAAAATGTATTTACTATGATACAGTGGGGCAAAAAGGGTTAAATACGGTACAGTGGGGCATAACTGTGTTAAATATTGTACAGTGGAGCACAGAGTGGGGCAAAAACTGTTAAATATGGTACAGTGAGACAAAGCGTTTAATATGACACAGTGGGACAAAAATGGTTAACTATGGTAACGTGGGACAAAATGGGTTAAATATGGTACAGTGGGGCAAAAAGCTTTAACTATGGAACAGTGGGAAAAAATGTGTTAGCTATGGTACAGTGGGACACAAATAATTATATATGATACAGTATGACAAAAATGGTTACAGTGGGTACAAATAGTAAAATGTGGTAACGTGGAATAAAATGGGTTAAAAATGGTACAGTGGGGCAAAAAGCTTTAACTATGGAATAGTGGGCAAAAATTTATTTACTATGATACAGTGGGGCAAAAAGGGTTAAATATGGTACATTGTGACAAAAATGGTTAACTATACAGTACAGTGGGGCACAACTGTTTTAAATACTGTAGAATGGAGCAAAGAGGGTTAAATATGGGACAGTGGGGCAAAAACTGTTAAACGTGGTACAGTGAAACAAAGGGTTTAATATGACACAGTGGGGCAAAAAAGGTTAACTATAGTACAGTGGGGCACAATTAGTTGAATATGATGACGTGGGACAAAATGGGTTAAATATGGTACAGTGGGGCAAAAAGATTTAACTATAGAACAGTGGGAAAAAATGTGTTAGAATGGTACAGTGGGACACAAGTAGTTAATTATGGTACAGTATGACAAAAATTCTTACAGTGGGCACCAATAGTAAAATATGTTAACGTGGAACAAAATGGCAAAAATGGTTAAATATAGTGGACAAAATATAATAGGACAAAAAGGTGTTAAATTTGATTCAGTGGACCCAAAACGGTTAAATATGGCACAGTTGGTCAAAAAGCGTACATTTTATACAGTGGGTAAAAATATGGATGCAGGGAGAGAGGGTAAGTTAGATATGTAATAAGAATGTTTTTTTTTCTAAATTTATGTTTTTAGTAGCACTTTGGTGCAAAAAGGTTAAAATTATGATGCAAAGCAATTATGTAGCACTGCGGTGCAAAAACCTTTAAAATTATGATGCAGTTGGGGCAAGCAAAAATTGTTCAATATGTTACAGAGGGAAAAAATATTTTAAATGTAGTTTGGTGGAGCAAAAAGGGTTAAATACGGTACGGTGAAGCAAAAAAGTTAAATTCCGTAAAATCGTTAAATGTGGTAAGTGGAGAACAAAATAGTCCCAGATATGTATAAAAATTCGTACTTTAGAAGCACAGTGTAGTAAAAAGTGTTTAATATGGAATAGTGGTGCAAAAGGTGTTCAATGTGGTCCCTGAGTGCAAAGGTAGCTCATACGGCATAAACCAAAGCTAAGAAATTGTTTTTTCCAAATAGGTTCTTCTACTTAAACCGTGGGGAAAAAAGTTAAATAAATGGCACAGATAGGGGACAAAAATGTTGAAATACGGCCTAAGCTTGCGAATTTGGATCTTGAAATATCAATTATCATTTTAAAATATTGTACAATCGTGCAAGTGTTTAATTATGACACACTAAAAGTTAAATATGGTACAATGGAGCGATTTACTTTAGATTTTTAAATTCGTACCTTTATAGACACAGTGGGACAAACGTGGTTTTATATTGTACCAGGGTGTGAATGTAGCTATTGGAACATAAACAAGGGGAAAGTTGCTAACGTATGAACCAAAAAAAAAAAAGTTTTTCAACGTCCAGTAGTACAGTGGGAAAAGGGATAAATATTGTAGCATGATGTCAGGGTAACTCTTGGAACATAAACTAGAAATGAAACGAGGGTTCGTATTTTATATATAAAAGTAATCAAATCTTCTTCATTTTGCACCATATGTAATAATCATGTCATTTTGAAAGAAAGAGGTATAGCCATTTTACAGTACCCTAAACAGAAAATACATAAAAGATGGGGGCTGCGAAGCGCACCGTGTTAAAGCTAGTAGTTTATATATTGATAAAGTTTCCGTCTTGACGAGTTTGCCATGTATGTATGTCTGTCCGTCCGTCTGTTGTTATATCACTACAGTTCACAATAATTAAGCTATATGACTGACATTTGGAATATATGCTTCATATAGCCGCAGGTAACTTGGGATTGAAAATGGGCAATATCGGTCATTTTTTGATATAGCTCCCATATGTAGCATCTCCCCGATTTGACTTCTTAACATCATAAAGATCCAATATTTAGGCAAAAGGAGAGGCAAAATACTTACTGTATTCACTCTTAAGTCGCGAAATGTCAACGGATCGGGCTGAAAATTGGTAACTGCAATACTTAACGCAATAGAAACCTCAAATTTCAACGAATTGGGCTGATATTTGGTATAATAAGTATATTTTAACCCGAAATCATTCACATGCGATCCATGGTGAAGGGTATAAAAGATTCGATATTCGATTACTCATTCTTTGTCATAAATAGAAACTTGTCAAAAACGAAAATGCGTTTTTATTTTTATGGTGAAAGTACCAGCCAAATCCATTTTATACTATTTTTAACATCCTTCATTATTGTAAATAATTATTATTTAAAAGCGCTTTTTAGCTCTTTTTATCCCTCTTTTTATACCTCAAGTGTTAAGAAGTTTGACTAGTTTGTTTAGGATCATACCCTCTACACAATTGTGAAGAGATCAAAATCGAATCTGCCACGATTCCCGAGATATCGCGAAAACAATATAAAACGATGTTAATTACAATCAACTATAAAAAAATTGCGGAAATTTAGAACTGCAACAAAATTTCCAATAAGTATGAGCTATCGTTTTACAATTTACGCGGTGCAGTATTACCATATTGCGATTTTTTTTTAATCTATAAAACTGCATAACATTTTCGTATTGTTAGAAATAATTTTTCAATGCCAAGGACAAAAAAATTTTCTTAAAGGTTTGTTTTTACAATAACTCGCGAAAAAAAGCTTACCGGATAAAGATTTCGACTGAATTTTTTACGATGTTGCTTAATGGATTATTGGTATAAGCCTGAAATATCAGAAAACCCCCCAAGAAAGAACTAATCGCATGATCTTGATGGACTATTCACGCCTCACCCTCAACTCGTGCATACAGGATATTCTTACTAAAATAAACAGAAATTTTGATAATTTACACAATAATAGTTCACATTTAACTACTGTCAATTCTTTTCTGCTTTTAGGATCACTTCATGATGCAACAACAAAGTCAAAACAAAAACAATAAAGTCAGCCTGATTTGAAGCCATGTCCATGTGGCATCAACTTGGTTGGCTACGTTGGTTTTCTAAAGACGTTTACTTGCTGCATTTTGTGCGTCTTTAATCAAAAAAACGTGATTCCGCGGTAGAGCCCTATTGGGCCCTCATTTAAGGAGTTATACCTATTTAAGTTTTGGAAAGAACCATAAAAACTTGGGTCAAAAGTGGGTGTTCCCAAACTAGGGTCCTTTTGATCTAGGGCTCTTTTTTAAGGAGTTAAGTGATACTCATTTGGTCCTTAGCAAATGATATTTTCTCTTCATCACTAAAGTGAGAGAATAACCAGTAAGGAAAGGCTAAAGTCGGGCGGTGCCGACTATATAATACCCTACACCACTCTCGTAATATTGAATAACTCTGATATATAAATTTTGTAATTCATGTATAAATTGTTTACATAAATTTACTTTTGGGACATTTTATACTTAAATAATACCCTGTACCACAGTGTGGTGTAGGGTATAAAAACGATTGGATCTAAAGAGCCAAATCGGATGAAACATTTATATGGGAGCTATAGCTAAATCTTTACCGATTTTCTTGAAATTCGGCAATGTTGGTTCATGAATCAAGAAACTCTACCATTCTAAATTTCAAAACGATTGAATGTAAAATATAGCTTCTATATAACTAAAGGGCCAAATCGGACGAAACATATATATGGGAGCTATAGCTAAATCTTAACCGATTTACTTCAAATTCGGTAGTATTGGTTCATGGATCAAGAAACTCTACCATTCTAAATTTCAAAACGATTGGATGTAAAATACAGCTTTTATAGGACTAAAGAGCAAAATCGGACGAAACATATATATGGGAGCTATAGCTAAATCTTAACCCATTTTCTTCAAATTCGGCAATGTTGGTTCATGGATCAAGAAACTTTACCATTCTAAATTTCAAAACGATTGGATGTAAAATACAGCTTTTATAGGACTAAATGGCCAAATCGGACGAAACATATATATGGGAGCTATAGCTAAATCTTAACCGATTTTCTTCAAATTCGGTAATGTTGGTTCATGGATCAAGAGTCTCTTCCATTCTAAATTTCAAAATGATTGGATGTAAAATACAGCTTCTATAGAACTAAAGGGCCAAATCGGACGAAACATATATATGGGAGCTATAGCTAAATCTTAACCGATTTTCTTCAAATTCGGTAGTGTTGGTTCATGGATCAAGAAACTCGTACCATTCTAAATTTCAAAATGATTGGATGTAAAATACAGCTTTTATAGGACTAAATGGCCAAATCGGACGAAACATATATATGGGAGCTATAGCTAAATCTTAACCGATTTTCTTCAAATTCGGTAATGTTGGTTCATGGATCAAGAGTCTCTTCCATTCTAAATTTCAAAATGATTGGATGTAAAATACAGCTTCTATAGAACTAAAGGGCCAAATCGGACGAAACATATATATGGGAGCTATAGCTAAATCTTAACCGATTTTCTTCAAATTCGGTAGTGTTGGTTCATGGATCAAGAAACTCTACCATTCTAAATTTCAAAATGATTGGATGTAAAATACAGCTTCCTCAGGACTAAAGAGCAAAATCGGACGAAACATATATATGGGAGCTATAGCTAAATCTTAACCCATTTTCTTCAAATTCGGCAATGTTGGTTCATGGATCAAGAAACTTTACCATTCTAAATTTCAAAACGATTGGATGTAAAATACAGCTTTTATAGGACTAAATGGCCAAATCGGACGAAACATATATATGGGAGCTATAGCTAAATCTTAACCGATTTTCTTCAAATTCGGTAATGTTGGTTCATGGATCAAGAGTCTCTTCCATTCTAAATTTCAAAATGATTGGATGTAAAATACAGCTTCTACAGGACTAAAGAGCAAAATCGGACGAAACATATATATGGGAGCTATAGCTAAATTTCAACCAAATTCAATAGCGATCTTAACAGCCGCGAAATACTCTAAACTGCAAAATTTCAGAACGATCGGAGTGAAATTGCGACCTGTAGTCGACGAACAACTTTACATGGACAGACGGACGGACGGACGGACAGACAGACATCGTTAAATCGACTCAACTAGTGATTCTGAGTCGATCGGTATACTTTAGGGTGGGTCTAGCTGTGTTATTTTCAGGTGTTACAAACATCTGCCGTGAAACAAACTTATAATACCCTGTACCACAGTGTGGTGTAGGGTATAAAAATTTGCCATAGTTTATGACATTATGGTCATTTTGTTACATCACTAACAACTTTAAATTAACATTTGCTCCATTACAAGTGAAAATATTTCAGTCATTATTCTGATGACCAAACCTCCTGCATAATTTGCATTTAAAAAAATGTGTTTCATTTTACTACTTCTTCACAAAATTTTATCTCACTTTAGGCAATAATTTTAAAACTGTTGACAAACCATGAACTCCTTTCTTCCTCATAGGTAATAAAGAAGGGAAGCTGCTCCATCTCAAAAACTGGACATAATTCTTGGCAATCGATTGGCTTTGTTTACCTTGTGTCTTTTTATGGTCGGTGAATATTTAAATAAGGCATACGACAGAACTGCTAATAAAGCACCGTTACTGTAAAACTAGGAAAAAGAGAAAAAAATTTGAAAGGAAAAATATAATACAAACAAAAACAAACTATATACATAAATATGTATTTAACACCCCACACATAGAGTGGGTTTCTGTTTCTAGCGCCCTCTTTAATGGGTGCGAAGCAAACACGTGCTTGCCATAAATGGTAATTTAAAATTGAAGAAAATCAAAAACAAAACAAAAAAGGCAAAAAGAGACCGGAAGAAAGTGCGCAAACTCTTTTGTGGAGA
Source organism: Eudasyphora cyanicolor (assembly GCA_963930755.1). Lineage (NCBI taxonomy): Eukaryota > Metazoa > Arthropoda > Insecta > Diptera > Muscidae > Eudasyphora > Eudasyphora cyanicolor. Next base: position 266,709,439 of record OZ005737.1, read on the forward strand.
ATTTTGAAAAAAAGGAGTAAAGTAAGAGCTATGTTAAATCATGTTCTAGAAATTGTTCTGTATTTTAGTAGGACATAAGGAAATGTAATGTAACATAAAATTAAACAGTTACAGAGGGATGGACTATGATCACCGCCAACATATTCTCACACTAATTTCTTTATTTCTGTAACATTATTAAACCTTAAATCTTGTTTTGTGTAGATTGAAGTTATTAAAGATTTAAAATTTCACTAACTGTTGTGCTTTGTGGAGGAGGTACCCGAAGGAGTGGACCAACATGGTCCGCCTTTGATCTTAGCCTGAGTTAAAAAAAAAACAAGTAAAAGCGTTAAGTTCGGCCATGCCGAATCTTATATACCCTCCACCATGGATAGCATGTGACCTCACAAAATAACTCAAACCTAAAGAAAATAACACCGAAAACACAAAAAATATAGTTGAAAAGAACAGTAGGAATCGCAGCAAGTTAGATGCTATATATGGGAGCTATATCTAAATATGGACCGATATGGCCTATTTGCAATCCCAAACAACCTGCAACTATAAAAAGTATCTGTACCAAATTTGATCAACCTAGCTCTATTATTGCGGACTGTAGCGTGATTACCACAGACGGACGGACAGGCAGACGGACATGGCTAAATCGTCTTAGAATTTTACGACGATTAAGAATATATATACTTTATGGGGTCTCAGATCAATATTTAGAGGTGTTACAAACGGAGTGTCAAAATGAATATACCCCCCATCCTTTGGTGGAGGGTATAATAATAGCGCTTACCAAATTTGATGTCAATTGGTTTCTCCTATCGAAAGTTAAAGTGCACTCCAGCTAGACGGACGACGGAGAGACATTGATCCAATGACTTAGGTTAGGTTATGTTAGGTTAGGTTAGGTTGAACAGAGGAGACGTTTCACGAGTTACAGAAAATCGGTACTAGACACGAATTTTCTCAGTATCTTCCTGTCATATTCTCTGAGTTGAGTCAAGTCTGGTAATATGTCGGACCCGAAATGTTGGGATCTTGCTTGTGTGAGAAAGCCGGGCAGTGACACAGAAAATGTTCCATCGTTTCGATGTTTTCTCTGCATGCCCTGCATTCGTCGTTTCCTGCTAGTCCTATGCGATGAAGATGTGCTTGTAAGCTTGAGTGTCCCGTTAGAACAGTCATCATCTTGGCTAATATCGATCTTGTTTAGTTTCAGAAGACTTCTGGTTTTCTTTTTATTTGGGTCCAATGACTTAAAATGACCCAAAACGGATTTTCGTCAAATATTCTTGCTGTCTCTTGGGCCACTCCTTCGATGAGTTACACCTTTGGCTCCCAGCAACTGTTACATACCCTCCTTCTCTTACTTCTACCAATAGGGATTTAATTTCTCCATTTATCCGTAGATTTTTTCAAATACAGGGTCTCCCATATTCGACGGACCCATCTGGCAACGCCATAACTTTTGACAGAGATGTCAGATCGCTTAATGACATACCGCGTTTGAAGCGTCAGTCCAAGCAGATTTTTACCATGGAACAATACACGCCACGCGAGCGCTCTGAAATAGTTGAAATTTACATTCAACAGAAGAAGTCAAGTCAACGTGCTTTTAAAATATTAAAAAATGTGGGAAGTGCGCCTTCTAAGAACACCATTAAGCGTTTATACGAAAAATTTTCGACTGGTGAGGCTCTTTCTAATCCGAAGAGGCCAAATAAAAGTCGACCAAGGCGATCGGCCGAGAATATCGCTGCCGTACGAGCCAGTGTTGAGAGGTCCCCAAGAACATCCCAAAAACGCCGTTCTCAGCAGTTGGGCATGGCTCGGTCCACTTTACAACGGATTATTCGCGTTGATTTGCATTTGTTCCCGTACAAAATTCAATTGACGCAAAGATTGTTGCCTGCGGACAAGCCTCGTCGATTGGAATGGGCCCAACGAGTCCGTGGGTCCGTCGAATATGGGCAACCCTGTAGTCATTGTTTTCTTCGTTAGGAGGTTAGCTTTCAAAAAACGAAACAAACATCTTTTAGTTAATTTTTTAATTGTTTCAACGACAGTTACTAAACTTCTGTTACTACGGCAGTTGTAGCCCTCATAATTTCCTATAATTTAAATTATATCCGGACATTATCGAGCATATATTTCATAATTTCCTATAATTTAAATTATATCCGGACATTATCGAGCATATATTTCAAATATGGACAGGGATGTTTAGGACACAATATTAAACAAGAAAATGTTATGCACAGCCCTTCGACAAAAATTTTGTTGAATAGTGTAATTATGAAATAGTAAATTATAGTTATTGAGAATTACTAAACAAAACCATATTTCACCCAACTAAAAAGACACACTGAAACTCGCAACAAATTCATTTTTGTTTTTTTTTTTGTTAACGTGAAAACGAAGCTTTGTAGAATAATTAAATTTTCTAGAGAAAAAAATTAATTTTCAATGAAAAAAGTATTTTAAAAAAATTTTCTAAAAACAACTTTTGTGTCGAAATTTTCTAGAAAAATGCAATTTTGAAGAAATTCTATGGAGAATTCAATTTTAAACGGTTTTTTTTTAAGAAAAATGCAATATTAATGAAATTTTTAAAAATACCAAAGACAACGTTTTCTAAAAAAATTAGATTTTTTTTGATTTTACTGAAATTTTCTATAACAATTTAGCATCCCCTAATTTACAATTAATATTAAAATTAGCAAGAAAATATAGCCTGATCCATTCTTTTTTAAAGAAAAAACACAGAAAATTCAAATTGAATGGGGAATGTTTATTATCATTTAAAAGAACATTCTTTGGCATTTATTTTTTGATGATTATGTCTATCAAATGTTGGCCGCGGCTACATCTCAGATGGTCCATCCGTTGAGTCAAATTTTTGATGACTCGTTCGAGCATTTCGACTGGTAACTGGCGAATGACACGCGTGATGTTATGCTCCAAGGCCTGAATCGACGCGGGTTGTCCGCATAAACTTTAGACTTTACATATCCCCACAGGAAAAAGTCTAACGGTGTGATATCACACGATCTTGGTGGCCAATCGACCGTCCCAAAACGTGAAACTATCTGCCCACCGAAGTGTTCTCTCAATAAAGCCATTGAATGATGCGATGTGTGGGAAGTGGTGCCGTCTTGTTGAAACCAAATGTCGCCGAAATCACGAGCTTAAATTTCAGGCATCAAATAGTCGGTTATCATGGCACGATAACGGTCGCCATTGACGGTTACGTTCTTACCGGCATAATTTTTGAAGCAATATGGACCGATGATTCTACCACAAACCACACCAAACCGTTGTTTTTTATGGATGAGTGGCAGCTCTTCAATCTCTTCAGGATGCTCTTCGTCCCAAATGCGGCAATTTTGCATGTTTACATACCCATTGAGCCAGAAATGGGCCTCATCGCTGAACAAAATTTGGCTCGAAAACGCCGGATCTTCTTGGAACTTCTCAAGAGCCCATAGAGCGAAGTGATGTCGCTTGGGAAGGTCGGGCGGCTTCAGTTCTTGCACAAGCTGTATTTTGTATGCTTTCAATTTAAGATCTCGACGTAAAATGCGTCAAGTCGTTCCATACGTCAGTCCGAGTTGCTGCGAAAGGCGCCGAATCGACTCTCCATGGCCTTCGTGTACACTCTCAGCTACGGCCGCTACATTTTCTGCACTGCGTGCTGGACGTCGTCTATTCGGTCGAATATTATCAAATAATGAATACTGGGTCTCAAGATGGTTGATGGTGTTGCGAATAGTACGCTCAGTAGGCGGATTATGTTGACCATAAGTTGAGCTAAGTGTACGAAACACATTCCTCACAGAACGTGAATTTTCGTAATAAAGTTGAACGATTTGTAAACGTTGTTCAGGCGTAAGTCTTTCCATGATGAAATGACAAACACTACTTAACAAAAAAAACATGACAGCATGCCACGACTCACACTTGATCTGTCAAAAAAGGCTATTGAAAATAATATCTCTACTTGGATCACCCGTTATTAATTTAGGTAACATTTTCTAGAAAAAAAAAGTTTCGTCAATTTTGAAGGATTTGCTTATAAAAGTGCAATTGGATGCAATTTTCTATAAAATGGCAATTTTTATGAAATCAGTAATAAAATTGCAATTTCTATGAAATTTTTAATAAAATAAAAATTTCGTCGAACTTTTATAGAGCGGGACTTAACCCAGTAAAATCAAGTAATAAAATTAAATGGAAAATCCATGGGAAAATAAAGAAGTTACATCTATTCTGCATTATATTCTGTTATAACATAAAAAAGATTGGAGAATATTTAAAAAAATAAAAAAGTCCTTCGCAGGTAATTTTTAGAAATTTACAAATGCCCAATCACCATAAAAATGGCTAATTAAAATATTTAGGGCCTTATTCGGGTAATTCCAAAGCAAAGGAATTGAAAAACACGTTTTAAAATGATCCCTTTTAATTTTAATGAGATTTGGCGTTTTTAGTTTTTTTACAAATTCGTTGTAGTTTTTGTAGTACAGAGCTCCAATGTTACATATCTCGGGAATTTTATTCAAAATTTACATCGGTTGGACTAGTGTAACTTCTAAAAACGGCTTGACCGATTTGTGTTATTTTTATACTTTATATTCATATTATCGTTGTGAGTATTCTTAACTGTATCTGGATCCGATAGGTGGCGCTGTAGTGCAGTATTCTTAACTGTATCTAACTCCGATAGGTGGCGCTTTAGTGCAGTTATTAGCAAATTCTTCATTTAAGGACAAAAATGGTTCATATTCGTGGAATAGGTTGAGCTAGTCCTAAGAAAGCGAATCACCATATTTGGATTTAATTCTGGCGCAATCGTCAAAATATGTAATTCGTCAAATATTATATTTTTTATATTTTTCAATTGTAATACAAAAGCAGCCCATATTTACATAAAGCTCCACCTTTCGGGTCCAAGATTTATTATTCTCTTTCTTCACACTAAGTTAACCAAACCATATTCAGTAACGCATATATAAATTGATGATAGAAATATAACGTATCAAAATCGACGAATCTAAAATTCTATATAAAAATTATAATATTTACGGCCAATTCCAGAATCTCCGGTTATCCTACGGTTAGAGGTGACCTACAGTTATAGCTGTCAAATTGAATGAAATTGTTATTTTTTAAATGTGAGTTAGCTCTAAACGGAGGTTGTGAAATTGGGGGTTACTCAATAAAATTGCTATATCTTTTAGGTACATCAAGGTTCCATGTAGATGAAATGAATGAATACTTTTTTAAGATATTCAAGGTTTAAGGATATTTTCCATATTTTCACCTCCTTCCTCCAAAATGACATAACTATTTTGTTTCGCTGCATTGAAGAGGAGTAGCATAGCTTTACGTCAGTATTAATATCTCCAAAATATGTGAAGCGGTTAAAAAGATATGGACAATTTTTTGAGAAAAATCCCTGAGATAGGCATCTTTGGAGCTCTGTACCACAAAAACTACAATGAATTTTGAAAAGCTAAAAACGTCTAAATGTTCCCGAACACTAGATTGTGCCAAATTCGGTGAAAATGTAAAGTGGTCATATTTTGAGTTGGTCGGGTTGGTTTTTATGGATAAGGGTCTTAAAATATAACATTTACTAAAAATAGTAATCTGATTATTAAATATACGCACGGTTCCCCTGAAGATCGCAACGGCCCCTGGAGAATCACGCCTCCCCGGTTGGGAAGACCAATTTTTTCGGTAGATTTGTCGGAAATTTTGCAGTTTGTATTTCATTTATACTGAAGTTCAGCACAAAAAATAATTACCATATCAATATACATTTTGATATGCTCCCCAAATAGAGGTCGCTCTTAAATATTTTTGGTTATGCTATGGATACCACATTTTCTGAATTATTTGTCTGAAACTTGGAAGCTTTCGTTTTACTTTTATTAAATTATCTACAAAAAACATATAGCTCTATAATTTTTGTTTTCCGTTCATAAAGTTGAATGAAGGGTACACATATACGATTCGGCCCGGCCCATGTTGCTACTTGTTTATGTTATGTAGGTACACATGTCCCTAATTGATTTGGCCCATGCGGCGCGTACTTGGCGCAATCTGGAACTCCAATTTTCACACACATTTCGCTGCATTGAATATAAGACGGCTTAGATTGCATAACAAGAAAGAAAATAATTCAGTGGGGTTAAACCACACGATTTTGGTTGTCACTTAAGGTGGACCAGTACGTGAAATTATGCGAAAAATGCCAACATTATTATTCGTGAAATTTCAACAATTTTCTTGTTTTCGCTCTCGTGTAAGGCAACACTTAAATTGGTTGTCAAATAAAGCATTGTTTCCGACTCAATATTGTGAGCCTGTAAAAACCCTTTATATAAACTAGATGTGTTTTATGGTGATTTAATTTATGCAAAAAAGTGCCACATTTTCTTTGTCCTTTTCCTGAAAACTGAACTTTTATTCCACATTTTTGAAATAGGAGCTATGTTTTATTCGAGGGACTACATCATTTCCATCTAAAAAAGGCAAATATTTATCAGAATTTCACGACAATATTTTTCAGAATCGAAATCACCATCAGTGTTCTTGGCTATTTGAACAAAAAATGTTGTTCATTTTGAACAAAAAGCAGTAGCATGAAAACTATTTTTTGAGAAAAATTAATTATTGAACAGACCTCGTATATTACATTTGTATGCAATCGTTTTCACAGTCTCGCGCCTCACTTTAGCCTTTAGTTAAGGCCCAGTTAGGCAAACTTAACCGTAACGCCCCCGTAGCGTAACGAATCGGCTGATTCAATCTGTCATATGGAAATCAGTGTAAACGATTAGCCAACGGAAACGAAACGTAAACGGTCGGCTGAATCTGTTGAAATCAGAATTGGACGTTCCGTTTACGTACAATTTGACAACAGCTGATACTACATGTTGTTTACAATTAAAATTTTATGTTCACCGAGAAAAGTAAAGAAAATAATTTATTAATTATTTGTTGTTTAAAAGTGCAAATAAACATGATAGACGATTTCATTGCTGCAGTCGCACGAGTATTTATACAATAAATATAAGCATATAGGATATCTGAAAAGAGCGAGAAGCTTGGAAGCAAATTCGCAAGGAGCTAGGCGTTGCAGGTGAGTTTTATGAAGATCGCGGCTGACTCCATTCAAAATTAAATTTATAATCTGCTTCAGGATTCTTTTGACGAGAGTACGAGACAATCATTGCGCCAATCTTCTTCATTGTGGGTTAATTTGACAGCAATATAAGCGTCTCTACAAACGTGGACTTATTTATAGATAGAGATTGGATTGGATTTGGCTGAGTCCCTCTTCAGTTGAAATAGACATAAGTAAAGGGTTTCCCATTAAGGACATAATAATTTTATATATTAATAAAACATAGAATTATTAAGATATAGAGTTCAGATTCCAGGTGTAGTGCAAATATTACATTTTAAGAATGAAATTCAATTTCGGTCATATGACCACCACGAGCCCGTCAACAGCGATCCCAATTTTCCACCCCTATTGGAAACATTTCGACCGGAACGTTGACAATTTCGCGTTAAATGTTGTCTCTGAGCTCGTCTGAAGTTGTTGACTTAGACCAAGGATATTCCTCAGGGGAAACGCCGCATCGCCAATAAAAAAAATTAGGAAAGGCTTCAGAGGATGTGACGATAATGGTTTACTAGGAGGTACAGGTAATGTACCTAAAATAACTGCTTGGCCAAACGGAGAGTACTGGAATATAGCTGTATTTCATTTAAATTAGGAAATGGAAATTGTTTGTATTAAAATAGATGATAAATAAATTGAAGTTTAATGGAAATACCCCCATCGTGTTGGCTGCCATTACTTCCAACATTAACTGATATGAATGTATAGTTAGCATCGCAGATTCCCACACAATTCGGCATATCCCACATTCGTTGAAAATCATAGGCAATGTGTTTGTACTGCTGTGTAGTTTGTTCACTTAAATAAATCGGCGAAAGCAAGCGCCACATAACTTCACTGCATTCTAAAATAATATTTCGAATTGTTGTTTTCCCCAGCTTGTGACTCCATGCAATCGATTGTATGGAACAACCGTGACCCAAATATCTAAAATTTTAAAGAATAGAATGTTAATATTTCCCATCTTGGATTCATAGGATAAAGTAATATTTGACATACAGTGGTGTTATTGCTAGTCTCTCTGCCGGTTTAATCCGTTGCTTTGGCGTAGTTAACTCATATTTTATTAATATTAATAACAAATTAAAAACTGCCATAGGCATTCTATTGTCCGGCTTTCGCCCAGTCATTGTTTATAGGACGCCCACCCCATCTTCTTATCCGACGATAATTTCTTGATTACTATTATTGTAAATTCTGCACAGATTTAAAAAACACATATTTATAATCATTTTCTTTAACTTCATTTTTAATAAACCTAAACAAAAAGAAATCGCGGCTTTTTTGTTTACTTATGTGTTGTTGTTGTCAGAACATATGACTCGTTTTCTCAACGTTGGATAATCGCTCAAACGGGCAACGTTACGGCAACGGTAAAGATAAATTACGGTTACGTATGCCTAACCCGGCCTTTAGCCTTTAGTTAATCGTTTTCTACAGTAGGCATGTTTTCGTTACAAGCTAGCAATTTTAGTTTAGCACTTTGCAACGAAAACAACTGACGTCCACTAACTGTCACGAAAGCAATAAGTGGCGGATTTTCACTATCTGTAGCAATGGTGTCATGAGTTGCGAAGAAAGAACGGTGCGAAACAGACAAAAAATTCGTGAAAAGTATTAATAAAACATATATTTACTATTCTATTGTCAATTGTTTACACTCTTTTTGCAAATATTAAAATAATTTCCCATTTTTGTTCTTCTTCTTCCCGTTAATTCACAATAATTGATAACAATCTCTCCAAAAATTGGATGCCATATTGCTAAATATAGGGAGCCCAATTTGGCAACATCATACTCGATTAAAGACCGGGTTAGGCATACGTAACCGTAATTTATCTTTATCGTTCCCGTAACGTTGCCCGTTTGGGCGATTAGCCAACGTTGAGAAAACGAGTCATATGTTCTGACAACAACAACACATAAGTAAACAAAAAAGCCGCGATTTCTTTTTGTTTAGGTTTATTAAAAATTAAGTTAAAAATAATGTTTATAAATTTGTGTTTTTTAAATCTGTGTAGAATTTACAATAAAAGTAATCAAGAAAATATCGTCGGGTAAGAAGATGGGGTGGACGTCCTATAAACAATGACTGGGCGAAAGCCGGACACTAGAATGCCTATGGCAGTTTTTAATTTGTTATTAAAATTAACTACGCCAAAGCAACGGATTAGACCGGCAGAGAGACTAGCAATAACATCACTGTATGTCAAATATTGCTTTATCCTATGATTCCAAGTTGGGAAATATTAACATTCTATTCTTTAAAATTGCAGATATTTGAGTCACGGTTGTTCCATACAATCGATTGCATGGAGTCACAAGCTGGGGAAAACAACAATTCGAAATATTATTTTAGAATGCAGTGAAGTTTTGTGGCGCTTGCTTTCGCCGATTTATTTAAGTGAACAAACTACACAGCAGTACAAACACATTGCCAATGATTTTACACATTGCCAATGATAATGTTTATAAATTTGTGTTTTTTAAATCTGTGTAGAATTTACAATAAAAGTAATCAAGAAAATATCGTCGGGTAAGAAGATGGGGTGGACGTCCTATAAACAATGACTGGGCGAAAGCCGGACACTAGAATGCCTATGGCAGTTTTTAATTTGTTATTAAAATTAACTACGCCAAAGCAACGGATTAGACCGGCAGAGAGACTAGCAATAACATCACTGTATGTCAAATATTGCTTTATCCTATGATTCCAAGTTGGGAAATATTAACATTCTATTCTTTAAAATTGCAGATATTTGAGTCACGGTTGTTCCATACAATCGATTGCATGGAGTCACAAGCTGGGGAAAACAACAATTCGAAATATTATTTTAGAATGCAGTGAAGTTTTGTGGCGCTTGCTTTCGCCGATTTATTTAAGTGAACAAACTACACAGCAGTACAAACACATTGCCAATGATTTTCAAAGAATGTGGGATATGCCAAATTGTGTGGGAATCTGCGATGCTAACTATACATTCATATCAGTTAATGTTGTATGGCAGCCAACACGATGGGGGTATGTCCATTAAACTTTAATTTATTTATAATCTGTTTTAATACAAACAATTTCCATTTCATAATTAAAATTAAATACAGCTATATTCCAGTACTCTCCGTTTGGCCAATCAGTTATTTTAGGTACAGTACCTGTACCTCCTAGTAAACCATTATCGTCAGCATCCTCTGAAGCCTTTCCTCATTTTTTTATTGGCGATGCGGTGTTTCCCCTGAGGAATATCCTTGTTCTAAGTCAACAACTTTAGACGAGCCCAGAGACAACATCCAACGCGAAATTTCCAACGTTCCGGTCGAAATGTGTCCAAGAGTGGTGGAAAATTGGGTCCAAAGAATAGATCGCTGTTGACGGGCTCGTGGTGGTCATATGACCGAAATTGAATTTCATTCTTAAAATGTAACATTTGCACTACACCTGGAATAAATTTGAACTCTATATATTAAATATTCTGTGTTTTATTAATATATAAAATTCTTATGTCGTTAAAGGAAAACCCTTTACTTATGTCTATTTCCATTGAAGAGGGACTCAGCCAAATACAATCCTATCTCTGTCTATAAATAAGTCCACGTTTGTAGAGACGCTTATATTGATGTCAAATTAACCCACAATGAAGAAGATTGGCGCAATGATTGTCTCGTACTGTCGTCAAAAGAATCCTGAAGCAGATTATAAATTTAATTTTTAATGGAGTCAGCCGCGATCTTCATAAAACTCACCTGTAACGCCCAGCTCCTTGCCAATTTGCTTCCAAGCTTCTCGCTTTTTTTCAGATATCCTATATGCTGAATTATATTTATTGTATAAATACTCGTGCGACTGCACCAATGAAATCGAATATTCGTCTTTCATGTTTATTTGCACTTTTAAACAACAAATAATTAATAAATTATTTTCTTTACTTTTCTCGGTGAACATACAATTGTAATTGTAAACAACATGTAGTATCAGCTGTTGTCAAATTGTACGTAAACGGAACCTCCAATTCTGATTTCAACAGATTCAGCCGTCCGTTTACGTTTCGTTTCCGTTGGCTAATCGTTTACACTGATTTCCATATGACAGATTGAATCAGCTGATTCGTTACGCTACAGGGGCGTTACGGTTAAGTTTGCCTAACTGGGCCTTAAGACAGGAACACAAGCACCAAACATCATCGGGACCCAGTGGTATAGGGGACTAGTGCCGCACGTCTATATTCGCTAGGCCTTAAAGAACTACCGCTAGTCCCTCACAATCTACTTGCCATGCTTTTACCTGGTGAATTTAACATGGGCATGTCCTACGAAGGGGGTTATTGACCCCTCGCTGCATAACCTTTCTACACCAAAAGCGCTAGCACATTGTACCTAGAAACCACACTGCCTTCAATGGACGGGTGGCAGTGCCGGTCCCTCGTAGGTGGAACCATCTCCCATAACGCCAATTAACCACCCAATTCGTCACTCCTATCTTAGTGGTTATGTGGCGAGCTCTTTGTGACATACCCTTTCAGTAGACTTAAGGGATAAAAACAATATGACAAAAAGTAAAAACAGTTTTATTTTTAGTCATATCTGAAATATATTTTAAAAATGGATACGTAATATGATTCGTATAAAACAAAAAATAGAAATATTAATTTTCGTTTAAATCCAAAAATAAGAAAAGTAGTCAACTTTAGCCATTGGGCTAAATATCTATAATATACCTGATAGCCCGATTTTCAATGTTAATATCTCAAAAAAATCCGTGGGTTCTTGAACTCAAAAATGTTTACTAGATTAAAGGTTCTTACATTTTGGCCGATCGATTTTGATTCTAAACCACTGTGAGTCGGTTTGTTATGCTGTAGCTTCTAAAAAATATAATTCAAAACAATTAAATTTGTTCCATTATAAAAAAACTTTACCTTGAATAAGTTAATCCCGTTTTTTCAAGTTCATCTAAAATATAAGTAAATACTCATTATCGCCTTATAATTTCTTCTGTTCACCACGCCCAATAAGAAACAACTGAAGATCTGTTTTTTTTTCTTTTTTACGATGAACTGCCAGTGGAGGTTGATTTTGTTTAACGGGATTTTTTTAATGACGATGAAAAAATGTGTCGTAGAAAAAAACCAGATATCTGCATTACTTAGGGTTATGGAATACGGTGGCGAATAGTGGGCACCGCTTAGTATAAGAAACATAGGGTTTTAGTTCCTGGAGAAGGCGGTGTGTCTTTTTTACATGTCACATCCATAGCGGTTTATAGAAATAGCAAATAAGAGCTAACCCCTGCACCCGTCCTTTGTGGCGATGGCTTCATGTCATACCACTGGGGAACTAAAAGTGCTTAGCTCCCCATACAAATTAAGCACTTATGGTGTAACGAAAACACGCCTAGTATAATGTTAGTATACCTACTTAAGTTTATATTCTCTGTTAGCACTAATCATTGACTGCGGTGGTAACAGATATGGAGCGAAATTTGCAGTCTGTTTAGTAATAGTCTTTGATTCCGTTACTGCTTACAAACCAAGATGTTAAATCACCAATGACTCTCAAACTATCAATAACACCATAACCATTGACTGTTAAATCTTCAACATAACCAAAAAGCCAGTGAGTAAAATGTAACTCTCATTCTTAAAGTAGAGTCGATGTTATCTTAACATAACATTTAAATCCACCACTAACAGTTTCAGTTAACTCACACTATTCGGTTACAAGAAGTTCTGGAGAAGAGACAGTGTTTAGTTGTGAATGAACTGTTGTTTCAGTTGCACATGTTGAAGACGCGAGGCGCATTCATTTGCTTGGCGCCCGTCGTCATTCGTATTGCTGAGTATCTGTGTTACTGATGGATGCGTTAAAGTCAATGGCGGCTTTGCCTCAACCTGCAACGACTTGTCCGTACACACTAGAACGACATCGTACGTTTTTCTTCCTCGTCATCATCGTCTTCTCCGCTAATGTTGGCTTTGTTGTGGTTGTTCTCTGTGTTTTCCTGCTACAATCCAACAACATGTTGGCGATAATAATAATAATGTTTCTTTGCTGTTTGTCATTCCACAACTGCCCCAATGACCGATGAGGCAGCGACATAATTACGTTGTGCGTTTCTGGCTAATAACAGCAGGAACAAAAGACACAGACAACACCAACCAAGCCAGACAGACAGAAAGATAGACCAATGTCGTCCATCTCTGATGTTGACCAAGTTCGTAGATAATGATGAAGTTGTTGGGCGATGATGACGACGACTTTAACTAATTGTGAGGAAAAAAGAATATTTCTGCTTCATTGTTCTTTGGCCCGGATGACTGACTGGCTGGCTGGGTGCCTCTAGTGGGTTGGTGGCTGTGTTGGCGGTTTCTACAATAATTAACGTCATGGCCAAATTGGCAGTTAATTTTAATGATTAAAACTTGGCTAAAAGTGAGCATGTGAATTTCGCTGATAACAGAGTGGCGATAATGGCGGTTTTCTTGTTGGCAATTTGCAATTCGCAGCACCCGCTCTCTGTCTCTCCCAACCAATTCTGCTGTCTTCATCTTTTTTAAAATTCTGAGTTCTACTTTTGTAGTACTACTCGTATTGCATTATTCCTCTTCATCCGTTTGATTCGCGCGGCGGCGGCGATTGTGCTACGAATTGTAGTTGTACATAGTAATAAATTGGTATTTTCATTTCGAAATTGTAATTAATTTGTTGTGGTGGTTGGCCGTGCGATTGGTGGTGGCTAGCTTCCTTCACCGACAGTGGCGACGTTGCTTGCTTCCACCATTCAATTCATTCTTCTTATTTCTTGTTTCCTTTCATTTCATCATTTCGTTGTTTGTTATGGTCAGCTGATTGTGGTTGTTGAAGCATAAGATTGAGCATGCGTGGCCGTCGGCCACTAAATTTCCTCTGTTCCATATCAGCCCCATCTTCAGACATCTTCGTTTAAACACTTGCTCAGGTTCTTCAAAATGTTCGCTTTGTTTTTTAGGTTTACTTTTGCGCTTTATAGTGGATTTCTTAGTTTAAATTCAATGAAAACGTATTTAAGAAAAAATCCCATTAGACAATGACTGATTTCATGAGAAAAAATTGTCTTTTTGGTTCTTTGTTGCAGACAGCAGGAGAGACATCATCAATTAATCATGCTCCAATGTTTAGTGATTATTTGGAAAGCATTAGGGAAATCTGTTCATTTTCCTAAGTCAGACGATTATGGTAGTTGAATGAAAATTGTATATTTGAACACAAATGCTTATTTACGAGTATTAAACATCGAGGTAGAGAATCGTTGGTTCTTATAAAAAAACGGTAAGAAAAGCCTAAAGTCGGACGGAGCCATGGGAGCTACACCTAAATCTGAAACGATTCAAATTCAACAGTGTTCGTCGTTCCTGGATCAAGAAACTCTTCTCTCCAAATATCATAATGAATTGATTTTAAAAGCAGCTTTTAAGGGGCTTAAATGCCAAATCGGAATGACCATATTTGGGCTGTATCTGAACCGATTTCCACCAATTTAAATCCTTGAATTGGCAGTAATCGCGGACAAAGAAAGGCCATTTGGCGAACTTTTATGAAGGCAATAAATCGGAAGGTATGTACAGGGTGGCTGATATGTAATGCAACAAAGTAAAGCGCTATATTTTTTAATTTTTTTTTAAATTTTATTGTTCAAAAGCAAAAAATGTCGGAAATAACATACAATTTTAGTAACAGTTTAGATTTGTTCGAATTGGCCAACTTTGGCACGAATTATGGCCTACAAACGGCCGACAAAGCCATCACACGCTGCACGAAAGTGGCTCTGCGGTATTTTGGCCCATTCCCGGCGAAGCGCCGTCGTGAGATGATCGATACTTTGGTATTTTTTAGTGCGAACCTTACTCTCTAAAATGCCCCAGGCGCAAAAGTCCAACGGATTGAGATCCGGAGATCTTGGCGGCCATTGTGCGGTAGAAATGAAGCGAGGAACCTCCTTTTTAAGCCATTCTTGGTTGACGCGTGCTGAGTCCTGTTGGAATGTCCATGGTCTGCGGCCGAAATGTTTGTCTGCCCAGGGCTTCAATACTGTCATTAGGAAATTTTCCCGATAATATTCGGCATTTATTTTGACCCCATGGTCGGTGAATACGAGCGGAATGATGACTAAAATTATCATTCTGTTAATTATTTAAAGCACATTCACAGAAATTATGCAAATGGTTTTTTTTATAAGAAATCGTAAAAAATAGTTCCCATCAATTCACCACTTCCAAATTCATACAGTAGCTAACAAAGACATCTAAGAAGACGACATTAAAATTTCAAAAAAATCGAAGGGTGTAATCATTTTGAAAATCGCAATAGAAAGTATAAAAGGGCAAAAACATTAAAAATTAGTATATGTGTTGCAGTGCTTAATCCAGTTAGTTGTAGTAGTTGAAATTACCTTCAAAACAAGGAATAGCACATTAAAATCGGTCACGTATTTCAGGAGATACAAGCAAAAGAATGAACACACCTTTTAGAAAAAAACGTAATTTCGTCAACTTTAAATTGCTCATAACTCTTAAAGAAATTTTTTTTTAAATTTTTTCTTGAACTACGTATAAGATATTTTTAGGTAAATCATGCATACACAAAATTTTGAAGCAATCAAAAATAGTGATGTCAAAAATCGTCCCGTTTGACATGGAATGACTCATATATAGGAGCAACACCATAGAAATGACAACTTAAAATCAATAGAAAGATCAATCAAAAAGAACGGTTAACGAATGTCTAGAAATGTTGAAAACTTTAATTTCAATATAGAACAATTAATTTAAAGTTGGCCTTTTTTATTTAATATGGAAACAATATAGAAATAATAATTTTCGGTATTGAATTAATATTGAATTCTTGTAGATCAATATTGTCGTCTTTTTGAAACAATGTGGAAATGTTATTGAAATTATATTTTTTTTGGAAACTTGAAACAATATTGAATTAAGGATGAAACAATTCTAAATTAAAGTTATTCAGCTTTATTTCATATTAAAGCATGAAATTTAAAATGCACACTATTGATACCAAGTTAAAAAATATAATTTAATATAAATAAATAATTTACAGATCTCCGTGACAAGAGCTGTGAAGACATGAGGCCTAAGGTGGATGTTCTGATAGTTGGTTTCATCTACAATTATGGAGATGGGTTTATCCCGATCACAGTTATAGAAGCTCTGCTTAGTAGCATAAACGTCTCAGCCCTCTTCTCTTAGAAGTTTCTGCCAACAGAGTTGGAAAATCCTAAATTTCATAGAAAATAGATTAATTTTTTTAAATATGGTTTTAATTACCTCTTTTTAACACTGCTGTCTTGTCCCGCATCTTATTTCACTTTTGAATGAGTCTGCGTCATCTTCAGTTCTAAACTAAAGTGTTATTTTGGTAGTAAAAAAAAATTAAATTTTTTGAGATAAATGATCGGATGTTTATTTCAAAATAAAGAGGAAGGTATACTCTTAATAATGAAAAACAACATCAGCCAAATGGCCACCACGACCACGCTTACATGACCATATCCTTTTCATGAAGATTTCCGTAACCAAATCCCTATGTCCTCGATAGCCTCACGAATTCTATCTTTGAGGTCTTGAATCGACGCTGGGCTGTTGGCGCTGGGCACGTGGTCCCAATGGAAGAAGTCGCAAGGTGTTAAATCACAAGATCTCGGTGGCCAATTGTGATCGCCTCTTCGAGAGATAACACGGTCCGGAAATTTTTCCCGTAACAGAGCAATGCTTTCGTTGCTTGTGTGGCACGTAGCGCCGTCTTGTTGGAAGTAAACGTTGTCCAGATCAATACCATCCAACTCCGACCATAAAAAATCATTAATCATCTCTCGATAGCGCAACCCATTCACCGTAGCTGTTGATCCAACCTCAATATCGAAAAAGTAAGCTCCAATGACCCCGCCGGACCATAAACCGCACCAAACAGTCACACGTTGAGGTTGGAGAGGCTTCTCAACATACATATATATATTTTCCCATAGTTCCTAGGAGGAACATAGGGCCGATACAAATTCATGGGGAGTAAGGGAATGTGACTCGTAACCCATAGCCAATTCTTTCCAACAGACAACCTCACCTACTGCCATACAGTCTTGGTGCTCCCTGTTCTCAACAAGCGAGGCTCTGTCGACCGACCATAGGCGGTATAACCTTAATAGGAGCACAGTGCAAATGCTATGTTCCGAAGCACGTCTGGGTGCTTAGTCAGCAAACCTTGCACCAGAATCGGGCGCTGTGGACTAATCATTCGCTCGCACTAAATTGAAACGATGAACGAAACCGAATCAAATACATTCAACAGAAATACAAACCAAACCCCTCTATATGCTATTATATAAATCTTAACAGATTTTCTTCTTTCTTCATATTCGGTCCGGTTCTTCTTGGATCAAGAATATCCTCTCTACTAAATTTCATAATGATCGGAAGTAAAATTCAGTTTCTATAGCACTTAGACAACAAATCGGACGGAACGTATTTATGTGAGCTACATATATCTAAATCTGAACCGATTTACTTCTTATTTGACAGTGTTCTTTTCTGGATTAACAAACTTCATTTCTCCAACGAATGTTTTCAGTTAATACATATTGTAATTTCTTTCTTTTGTTTTTTCTTTGGCGCCAAAAAGTCAAATCGTATGAGGTCTTTGTATTAGAGTCACTGCCGAATATCGGTCGAAATCCAAAAATTCAGCCGAAGCCGGAGGTCGAATATTTTTTACTTCTGCTTTTATTAATTCCCTTTGTTCCATTTAAGGAACATAGAGCGGTATACTTCTTTTTAGACCCACTAAAATAATTGATGTGTCATTTTCTATAAAGTTCAATATGTAAACTCTCAACTAGCTTCAAATTTAAGTTATTTACGTACTCCGGACGACCTTAACCACGTTCCTTCCATACATAACTATATAAAGTTTTTTCAATAACACTGTACAACAAAATTTTTGTCGAATTTTGCTCATAACATTTTGTGGTGTAATATGGAGTCCTAAACACGAAAAAAATATTAAAAAGATTTTATATGGCATTTTTTTTAAAAATTCTTTGGAGGTGCTTTTAGTATTGGGACCATATTTTTTGAAGTATATGCTCAACAATGCCGAGGAAATACATGTTAAATTTAAGGAAATTGTGAGGACTACAAATGTTGGTAATGTTTTTCAAAAAATCGGTTTTTGCTGGCACGAAAAAAAAACATAAAAAATAGAAAAAAATCGCCAAAAACGTTCCATATTTTAAAAGCTAGCTTCCTCACGAAGAAAACAATGCCTATTTGAAGTAAAATTATAGAACTTTTTGTAGAAATATGAGAATTTCAACAAAATCTGTTTTTTATAACCCCCCGCCCCTCCTTTTGTGAACAAGGGTATATATCAGATGCTGCCAACCCAAAGTGTAAAACATGGATGGAGTAACCTATCCGTTTTGGGCCATTTTAAGTCAGTTTAGCAATGCCCGTCTGTCTGTCTGGTTGGTGGGCACGATAACTTTCGACATGATTAACCGATTGACTTAAAATTTGGTACGTGTCAATCTTTTCTTTATACCCTCCACCATAGGATGGGGGGTATATTCATTTTGTCACTCCGTTTGTAACACCTCTAAATATTGATCGGAGACCCCATAAAGTATATATATTCTTAATCGTCGTAAAATTCTAAGACGATTTAGCCATGTCCGTCTGTCAGTCCGTCCGTCCGTCTGGGGTAATCACGCTACAGTCCGCAATAATAGAGCTAGGTTGATCAAATTTGGTACAAATACTTCTTATAGTTGCCGGTTGTTTGGGATTGCAAATGGGCCATATCGGTCCATATTTAGATATAGCTCCCATATATAGCATCTAACTTGTTGTGATTCCTACTGTTCTCATCTACTATATTTTTTGTGTTTTCGGTGTTATTTTCTTTAGGTTTGAGTTATTTTGTGAGGTCACATCCTATCCATGGTGGAGGGTATATAATTTTTAAGTATTTCTATGGACTGGAATCCAAGTTTCGCACAAAAAGTGAACGGCTACTTTTTGTGCGAAATGGTCCATTTGCATGGGAGGTACCAAAATGGGCGCGGCAACTTCGCCCATTTTTCTAAAGATGATAGCGATTAATACAGGGTTGCCCATATTCGACGGACCCATCTGGCAACGCCATAACTTTTGACAGAGATGTCAGATCGCTTAATGACATACCGCGTTTGAAGCGTCAGTCCAAGCAGATTTTTACCATGGAACAATACATGCCACGCGAAATAGTTGAAATTTACATTCAACAGAAGAAGTCAATTGTGAAAACTCAACGTGCTTTTAAAATATTAAAAAATGTGAGAAGTGCGCCTTCTAAGAACACCATTAAGCGTTTATACGAAAAATTTTCGACTGGTGAGGCTCTTTCTAATCCGAAGAGGCCAAATAAAAGTCGACCAAGGCGATCGGCCGAGAATATCGCTGCCGTACGAGCCAGTGTTGAGAGGTCCCCAAGAACATCCCAAAAACGCCGTTCTCAGCAGTTGGGCATGGCTCGGCCCACTTTACAACGGATTATTCGCGTTGATTTGCATTTGTTCCCGTACAAAATTCAATTGACGCAAAGATTGTTGCCTGCGGACAAGCCTCGTCGACTGGAATGGGCCCAACGAGTCCGTGGGTCCGTCGAATATGGGCAACCCTGTAAACTTAGACTATGTGTGGAATTTCACATGATTCGAATAAGTATAATATCAGTTATTAAAGAATTAATATTTCACAACATTTTAACCATTTGTGGGGGAGGTACCGGAAGGAGTGGACCAATATGGCCCATATTCGAACTTAGCCGGAGATAGAAACAAATATAGCGTGATCCATTTCGAGGTTCCCTAATTTTTTGAAGAAAAAAACACAGAAAAATCAAATTGAATGGGGAATGTTTATTATCATTTAAAAGAACATTCCTTGGCATTTATTTTTTGAAGATTATGTCTATCAAATGTTGCCAGCGGCTACGTCTCAGATGGTCCATCCGTTGAGTCCAATTTTCGATGACTCGTTCGAGCATTTCGACCGGTAACTGGCGAATGACACGCGTGATGTTTTGCTCCAAGGCCTGAATCGAAGGGATTTGCCCGCATAAACTTTAGACTTTACATATCCCCACAGGAAAAAGTGTAACGGGGTGATATCACACGATTTTGGTGGTCAATCGACCGGCCCAAAACGTGAAATTATCTGCTCACCGACGTGTTCTCTCAATAAATCCATTGATTGATGCGATGTGTGGGAAGTGGCGCCGTCTTGGTGAAACCAAATGTCGCCGAGATCACGAGCTTCAATTTCAGGCATCAAATAGTCGGTCATCATGGCACGATAACGGTCGCCATTGACGGTTACGTTCTCACCGGCATCATTTTTTAAGAAATATGGACCGTTGATTCCACCGGCCCACAATCCACACCAAACCGTTGTTTTTTTCTGGATGAAGTGGCAGCTCTTGAATCTCTTCAGGTTGCTCTTCGTCCCAAATGCGGCAATTTTGCTTGTTTACATACCCATCGAGCCAGAAATGGGCCTCATCGCTGAACAAAATTTGGCTCGAAAACGTCGGATCTTTGTGGAACTTTTCAAGAGCCCATAGAGCGAAGCGTTGTCGCTTGGGAAGGTCGGGCGGCTTGAGTTCTTGCACAAGCTATATTTTGTATGCTTTCAATTTAAGATCTCGAAGTAAAATGCGCCAAGTCGTTCCATACGTCAGTCCGGGTTGCTGCGAACGGCGCCGAATCGTCTCTCCACGGTCTTCGTGTACACTCTCTGCTACGGCCGCTACATTTTCTTCACTGCGTGCTGGACGTGGTCTATTCGGTCGAATATTATCCAATAATGAATGCTGGGTCTCAAGATGGTTGATGGTGTTGCGAATAGTACGCTCAGTAGGCCGATTATGTTGACCATAAGTTGGGCGAAGTGCACGAAACACATTCCTCACATAACGTGAATTTTCGTAATAAAGTTGAACGATTTGTAAACGTTGTCAGGCGTAAGTTTTTCCATGTTGAAATGCCAAACAATACTTAACAAAAATAACATGACAGCATGACACGACTCACACGTGATCTGTCAAAAAAAAGGCTATTTTAAAAAGTATCTCTACTTGGATCACCCTATACATATTTATATCTGTTGCCGTCGTTCCAATGTGTAACATAGGACCATCGCAAATGAAGCAGTGAGATCTACTACAAGCTAATTGTTTAAGTTCATAACATTGTCGCACAACTTCCCTAGCTTGTAAAATCCCATCGTTGATGGTAACACTTTCAGGATAAAGTAAGAGGAGTATCTGCTACAATTCTCCTTGAACGATATTTGCATAATGTGGATTCTAGGAATGGATTTTCAGTGTTGGAGCTCTCCTACAACTCTGTTTGAACGATATTCGCATATTACGGAATACAACTCTCCTTGTACGATATTCGCATAGTACGAATAGTGGGAAGAGACTTTCAAAGCTACGTCTCTTATACAACTTTCCTTGATTGATATTCGTCGATGTTTTGCACAATTTCTTCGGAAAAATCTTGTTTTCCCAAAAAATCTTTTTTGCATAGGCTGGTCCTTATTTTTTTTTTTTTTTTGAGAAATTTCTATAGGCCCACCCGTAATTAGATTAAGACTATCTAAAACAATTTAGATTTTTACGCTTACCGCCCAAATCAAATTTCCGCAGATTCCGCCGTTTACGTTAAGTCTTCGTAAGCTATTCGTTTACACTGATTTCCATATGGCAGATTGAATCAGCTGATTCGATACGATACGCGGGCGTCACGGTTACATTTGCCTAATCAGCCTTTAAGCCAATCCATGATGATATGACAAACCAAACTAAACAAATCGATACCTCCATTCTAAAACATGATAAGTCGACTAAGCTCGTTTTAGGGGAGATTGCTTCTAAATATTCCAAATTATATTCAGTCAAAATTTGGTGTTTATCCCTCAACCCAATCAAAAGTTATTCACAAAACTGTACAGGTCATTCGATTTCCATTACAAAGGAATTTCACACAAATTTAAAAAAATCATCAAATTCGATCGTTTTTCCTGAAAAACTACCTTTTTGCACTTAGCATATGTATATAGAGGTATCGAAATAACAACTATTGGCTTTTATATCGGTTGTCAAATAAAGCAGTGTAACCATAAAAAAGTTGTGAACCTGTAAAACAACACCCCGTACAATCCATGGCCCAATGTAGAACTTACTGACGATGCTGCTGAATGGGATGAAGATGTCTACGAAGGTACTATCCTCAATAGTTAGTGTGATACAGATGCTATGGAGAGGTGGGAACTCACTCAGAACTCATGTTACAAAAAATCCTAATAAGGATTAAAATTCAACTGTCGCCTCCTGCAAATGTCGAAGATAGCGTTAATAAATAATTCAAACACCTTTTTGCGGCCTTACGTCTTACTACATCCAATTTAATTTGATTATAAGCATGCACAAAAATTTAATAGCCCCATATTGATCGGGCGATTGGGTATTATTATACCCTACACCACACTGTGGTACAGGGTATTATAAGTTTGTTTCACGGCAGATGTTTGTAACACCTGAAAATAACACAACTAGACCCACCTTAAAGTATACCGATCGACTCAGAATCATTAGCTGAGTCGATTTAACCATGTCTGTCCGTCCGTCTGTCCGTCTGTCCATGTAAAGTTGTTCGTCGACTACAGGTCGCAATTTCACTCCGATCGTTCTGAAATTTTGCAGTTTAGAGTATTTCGCAGCTGTAAAGATCCCTGTTGAATTTGGTTGAAATCGGTTCTGATTTAGATATAGCTCTCATATATATCTTGCGTCCGATTTGGCGCTTTAGACCTATAGAAGCTGTATTTTACATCCAACCGTTTTGAAATTTAGAATAGTATAGTTTCTTGATCCATGAACCAACATTGCCGAATTTGAAGAAAATCGGTTAAGATTTATATATAGCTCCCATATATACATATGTTTCATCCGATTTGGCCCTTTAGTTCTATAGAAGCTGTATTTTACAACCAATCGTTCTGAAATTTAGAATGGTAGAGTTTCTTGATCCATGAACCAACCCTACCGAATTTGAAGAAAATCGGTTAAGATTTAGCTATATCTCCCATATATATGTTTCGTCCGATTTTGCTCTTTGGTCCTGTAGAAGCTGTATTTTACATCCAATCGTTTTGAAATTTAGAATGGTAGAGCTTCTTGATCCATGAACCAACATTGCCGAATTTGAAGAAAATCGGTTAAGATTTAGCTATAGCTCCCATATATATGCTTCGTCCGATTTGGCCCTTTAGTTCTATAGAAGCTGCATTTTACATCCAATCGTTTTGAAATTTAGAATGGTAGAGTTTCTTGATCCATGAACCAACACTACCGAATTTGAAGAAAATCGGTTAAGATTTAGCTATAGCTCCCATATATATGTTTCGTCCGATTTGGCCCTTTAGTTCTGTAGAAGCTTTATTTTACATCCAATCATTTTGAAATTTAGAATGGTAGAGTTTCTTGATCCATGAACCAACGCTACCGAATTTGAAGAAAATCGTTTAAGATTTAGCTATAGCTCCCAAATATATGTTTCGTCCGATTTGGCCCTTTAGTTCTATAGAAGATTTATTTTACATCCAATCATTTTGAAATTTAGAGTAGTACAGTTTCTTGATCCATGAACCAACACTACCGAATTTGAAGAAAATCGGTTAAGATTTAGCTATAGCTCCCATATATATGTTTCGTCCGATTTTGCTCTTTAGTCCTGTATAAGCTTTATTTTACATCCAATAATTTTGAAATTTAGAATGGTAGAGTTTCTTGATCCATGAACCAACACTACCGAATTTGAAGAAAATCGGTTAAGATTTAGCTATAGCTCCCATATATATGTTTCGTCCGATTTTGCTCTTTAGTCCTGTAGAAGCTTTATTTTACATCCAATCGTTTTGAAATTTAGAATGGTAGAGTTTCTTGATCCATGAACCAACACTACCGAATTTGAAGAAAATCGGTTAAGATTTAGCTATAGCTCCCATATATATGTTTCGTCCGATTTTTCTCTTTAGTCCTGTAGAAGCTTTATTTTACATCCAATCATTTTGAAATTTAGAATGGTATAGTTTCTTGATCCATGAACCAACATTGCCGGATTTGAAGAAAATCGGTTAAGATTTAGCTATAGCTCCCATATATATGTTTCGTCCGATTTTGCTCTTTAGTCCTGTAGAAGCTTTATTTTACATCCAATCATTTTGAAATTTAGAATGGTATAGTTTCTTGATCCATGAACCAACATTGCCGGATTTGAAGAAAATCGGTTAAGATTTAGTTATAGCTCCCATATATACATATGTTTCATCCGATTTGGCTCTTTAGATCCAATCGTTTTTATACCCTACACTACACTGTGGTACAGGGTATTATTTAAGTATAAAATGTCCCAAAAGTAAATTTATGTAAACAATTTATACATGAATTACAAAATTTATATATCAGAGTTATTCAATATTACGAGAGTGGTGTAGGGTATTATATAGTCGGCCCCGCCCGACTTTAGCCTTTCCTTACTGATTTTGTTCCTTTATTTATTCCACTTGGGAACATAAGACTTCCACAAGATTATTCTATTTTACTCTATTATTGCAAAGATTTTTTAGTTCTTCAAAAGTTATACATATGTACATATTTGTCTCAGTTCCTACACGCTGAAAAAAAATCGCTTTTGTAGTATATTGTCCCAAACATATTCGGCTTGAAACATATATATGTTTAGGGTACACTCTAAACATATATATGTATGTTTAGGGTACACTCTAAACATATAATATTGGGTACACACAAAAAGTATATATTTGGGAAAACGTTATTCTAAAGGAATCTTTGTTTACATCCCAATATGTTTTTTTGGGACTGTTATTTCCGAAACAAATATTTATTTGCCCTTAAAAATTCAGAAAATTCGTTAATTGTGTTAAATGTTTTACTAATTCAAAGTTATTTTTTTTAAAAAAATTTTTATGTTCGTAAAAATTATAAATAACAATAATTGAAATCGTATAATCGTGGATCATAATAAATTAATTGGAGGATTGACAGGTAATGTGACTTGGAATACTAACTCAGAAATTTGAAATGATTGATTTGAAACATATGTTAATGCTGCATATGGTATCATAACTGGGAGGTGCAATTCGAAACCAAGAAAAAATTAAAACTGAAATTCGAAAAAGTTAGCAAAAGTTTTGAAAATCTTTTTAAATAAAATATATTTGGAAAAATTCCTAAATAATAATGTTATTTATATTTAAACACATATTTTATTTGAGAAATTTAGTTTGCAAAGATAATTTGTTGTAATATATTAACATATGGGTTCCAAATATATTTTATTGATTTTCAAATAAAATTTATTTGCTAAGAAATATATAATATTTAAAAATTTGTGTTCCAAGTATATTTTTTTCGATGCAAACATATCAAAAAAGGCGATTTTGCCCCGTTTACAGATAGGGTATTAGTAATGTTTACAAGTTTTCTGCAGATTTTGAATCCTAGTTTGATGTTCTTTAATATGAGTATAATCATGACCATTATTTACGTTTTGGGTGTCCATGGGCCCAAATTTCGACCTCATTTTCGTTTCTATGGGGACATTTTAGGTGGTGTGCAAATCACATAAACCATATACAAAACAAAATATTGTTATTTTTTATTATGGTTTAATTCCAAACATTGCAGTACCCCATCGAAAGCCACATTGCAACTTACGTAAAATCTCACTCCTTTCTTTCACACTTACATATTATGTTAACTTTAGCAACTTGCTAAATTGACACTCATATACTCGTAGCATTAAAATTACTCCCCTTCATTCTCACTTAACGCAGAATACTCTGTTACAGTTATTTAACTCTCAGCCACTGTTAACAATACCAAATTAAGGAGCAGAAACCACTGTTAAAACCAAACAAAATCGACTCTCTTTCACAAACCTAACAGCTATTCTATGACCAACCAACATAACATGTGTAAGACTAACTGCGCTGCTTTTGCTCTGAGCGTTGGCCCAAGACGACGACGACTTGTTTTGGTTTTGTGTTGTCTGTGACTTCTTGTCTTGGCCGCATTCGGTGAATTCAGTCACCTGCAAAGGTTCCAACGCGCCACAACGTGTGTTTCTTCCTCTCGACTTTGTTCGCTCGTCTGCTCGTTTGTGTCCGTCGCTTGTTAGCCGTCCGTTGACGTTATAAAATAAAACATAACTAAAAAAAAAATCACAAAAACCAAACAAATAATAAAACTCCCTCCAAAGAAAACAGGAAGAGGCAAAGGCAACGACATAATAATAAAAAGTGCAATTAACGTGGCAATAAGAATTTAAATACAAAAATAACAAACAACCACAAAATTACTATGTTTTAAGAAAAGTTTAATTTTTTTGTTTTGTTTATGTTAATTTCGTTGAGTTTCAATTCGTTCGTTCCGGTATTAAATAAAAATATTAAGTTTACGCGTTTCATTAAATCCGTTCGTGTTTTTTTGTACCCGCAGTTCTTTTTGTTCATTCGTACGTTTGTATATATTATTTTTGTTGTTATTGAGAAAAATAGTGTTTGTGGAAAAGCCTGCATTTTTTTTTTGGAGTTTTTATCCTATAACGGTTAGTGTGAGTGTGAATGTGTGTATGTGGATAATATGAAGTATAAGTAGTAGTAGTTTTAGAATTTTAGTGAGAGGAGTGAGTGAGTACATACATACATATTGATTATGTAGTTTGGCTTGGCTTTGGCTAAAGAACAACAGCAACAACTACGAAACACTAAAACCTGTCTGGCCTATAACTAAAACATAAAACAACAACAACAAATATAAAAGAAAAATAATCTGTGCTCAAGAATCAATGCGGAATATTTATAACGCAAAAGAACGTGAATTGTGGCCATAAAAATAGGCAAAGAATGTGATTTGAGAAGAGAAGGAAAAACACAAGAATGAAAGAAAGAACACATTGCCCGTGTGGAATGAAGAGGGTGATCAGAGGAGATGTGAGAAAGAACTCAGAACACTTCTGGGCTTTATGCTTCTTCTCGGCGGTGGCGGCTCGTAAATAACATCGAGCGCTGTAGACACGACAAGACAATGGCGGGATAAACTAATGCACAGTGGGGACGATGGATTTCTTTGAGATCTGTTCTTAATGGATTTGGGATTTTGAACTGAAAATAAATTAGGAGCTTAAAAACCATTAAATTAGCAAATGCATGACATAACATGTCTTTGAAATGCAAATTAGTTATTTTGAATCTACAATTGGATAAAAAAAACATTTATGGCGAATTCGTTTCTGCAAATAAATGCAACATTTTCGTTGCCCTTTTCCCGAAAACCGGACATTTATAACAAATTTTGGAATATTGAAATTGAAAGTATGTTTAATTCGAGGGACTACATCAGTCCCACCTTTAAAAAGGGCAAATTTTTTCAGATTTTCGCATCGACGGCGCAACATTTTTTTCAGAATCGAAATCAGCATTAGATTTTCAGACATATGGAAAATGCAAATTCGAAACATTTTTGAAAACTTTCTATTATTACAAATTGGAAAAGGGCAAATATTAACATTTTTCGGTAATTCGTAATGTAATGATTTATAATCCTTAAAAAAATACATTTTTAAAAAAAATGTAAAGCTAAATTTTTATTACAAGTACAAGGATACATAGGCAAAACCCAAAAACAGTCCACCAAACAAAAAATTTTAAAATTGATGCAACTTTAGTTTTTTGAGTGAAACATTCGACTAAATGTTAAGAAAAAATTATGGGTGACCATTAATACAAAAACTATCAACAAATGCTTCACAACGTCATAGCTCTTAAAGTTATTAGAAAAATTAACTTTTTTAAGGATTTTTATCATTATTTTTAGTGCTAACACAGATAAACCATAACATTAGCATATGTATATTCATTCATAAATTAATTAATAAATGTGAAAAATTATTTAAATTATATAATTATAATAAATATAATTATTAACAAATAATAGAATCTGATTAAAAATAAATACAATTTCTAATATAAGAAAGTTCGAGCGGAAAAAAATTTAGCGTTCGTCACAATTTTTTTAAGAAAACTACAAAAAACTTGCTGCAAATAAGTTATTTTAGAGTTCTCTTATATTCATCATTTTGATTTTAAGTATGTATAACATTTTGTGTACTTTATTATGCAAAATTTGCTAAAATCTGCGAAAACACACTTAAATTTTCAAAGTTACTTCCACTTTTTGTAGCGTGCGTCACTAAACTTTGTAATCAAATATTTCCTAAAAAATACCTTTTAAAAAATTACAACTAAACGCTATGTAAAGGTTATTTGTAAAAAAAACAAAAAGTTTTCAGAAAATTGTCTTAATATTTTTTATTATGGGGTCAGAATATTTAATATCGACCTATGTAGTTTATTATGTAAAATTTTTTTCCAAGAAATTTTATGGGCATTTTAATTTTGAAAAAATTAGTTTTTGTGTTTTACAAAATTTGTAATTGCTTTTGAAGGCTGAACCGATTTTTGCAAAGTTTACTTTGTTTTAAAGAGGACACAAGGCGTTATTTTTTGAAAAATATTTTTCTTTGGCATTTTTTTAAAAAAAAATGTTGAATTGTTTTTTGAAAAAACCTTTGTAGGAAAAATTGCTCTCCCCTCGATTTTCTTCAAATTTTCACAGTCCCAATTACGGGGGTGTCCTCTTTAAAACAAAGTAAACTTTGCAAAAATCGGTTCAGCCGTTCGAAAGCATTTACAAATTGCGTAAAACACAAAAACTTGTTTTTTTTAATTTTTTCTTAAAATGCCCATAATATTATTTTACCTATTTGTAACTGCTTATAAACATTTTAGCCAAAAATAAACTACATACATAGGTCGATATTAAATATTCTGACCCTATGATAAAACGAAATATGACAATTATGTGTGAAACAAAATATCGGCCAAAGCCAAAAATAATTACAATTAACATGGTGCATTATGGTGCAAAAAGGCTTAAATTTTTATCCGAAAACGCTTACGATTATAGCGTTCGTAACGCAGGATTTGCCAATATATTTTCCTTCAATTCAGTCACGTCCACAGCGGCAAATTTCTCCTCGACCTATGTAGAATTCAATTATTAAATTTTTTTTATTACCAAAATATCCGTTATACTCGGAAAAATTCATAGCTGGGATGAATTATAATATTTTTAAGAAGTTTTTAAAATTCGAAAAATTTTTTTTCCAAATTTATTGAACTATTTTTGTCAAGTCCAATAGTTGGTTGAAATTTGAACATTTATTTGTAAAATCTCAGAGTTCCGATTTTTATAAAAAATAATGTTTTCCTCCTTAATGTCAAAATAACCAAAACGATTTTTTCCGATTTTTCAAATTTTAAAATTTCAAAGGCTATGAAAATTGCATTTTATGAAAAATCATAACTTCTTATTTTCAAGAGAATCTAAAAATAGGATCCGTGAGAACCGTCGAAAACATTTCTATTTATTTAACAAATTAAAAATTAAACAAATGCATTATTTAAGTAAATTTATTTACCCCCAAACGATTTGCATAAATTAACCCAGTTTAATGAAAATAGGAATCAGAATTTTTAATATTAATTAAATTTAATTTTTGCATAAAAGATGCTAAATGTTAAAATAAATATCGCTATAATTATTTTTTTTATGTTTTTTTCCAAAATATTAATGGGGTTTGAAATTTTCAAAAATTGAGACAAATGCCTTTTTTGTTTATTACGAAATTTTTAATTTTTCTTCAAATGCTGAACCGATTTTTACAAAGTTTTCGTCGTATGGAAGATAACATAATTGGACATTTGTATACCCTCACTTTAGTGATACGAGGGTATACATATATGATTTGCTACGCAAACAAGTGTAACACATCGAAGGAGTGACCTAAGACCCCAAGTATGTTCGGCGGATATCCGTTTTGGTTCATTTTAAGTCGAATGAGCAATGTCTGCTGGCCGGTGCGCACGATAACTCTCGAAAGGAGTAACCGATTGACTTCAAATTTCGTATGTGGTAATATTTTTTTCTATCTCCGGCTAAGTTCGAAGATGGACCATATTGGTCCACTCCTTCTGCTACCTCCCCCACAAAGGGTGAACATGTTGTGAAATATTGATTCTTTAATTACTTCTATACTACTTATTCGAATCTTCTGAAATTCTACACATAATATTAGTATATTAGTCATTATCACCTCGAGAAAAATGGGCGAAGTTGCCACGCCCCTTTTGTTACCTCCCACACAAATGGACCATTTTGGATCAAAATTGAACTGCTTATAACTTTAATACCAGTGCATACAAATATCTGAAATTGTGTACAGTGTAATGCTGTTATATATATATATTTTATGTACAAAATGTACTAATTTTGAAGACTAAAGACGTCTTTGGAACATTTCTTTAATTTTATGACAATTTTTTTTTCAGTTCAAACCAATAATTGATGGGTACAACTGAACAATGATTACAATAATTAATTTCGGATTTTGCGGATTAATTGATGATCGCTACTAACAAAATTCTGGTATTGTCAACAACAACAATTAGGTTGGCGAAAAATCAAGTTGTCACAGCTCAGCCTGTTCTCTCTGAGAATATATCAAATCAATAGCATTTTACACTGTGTTCTTTTTAGAGATTTTAATGGACATTTTGCATCTACAATGTATTTATATTTTCAAAAAACAACTTCTAAAAAAGTTTTTGGAAAATATAGTGATTTCTCATTAAATTTAATAACAAGTGTTTTCTATTTAAATGTCGGATATTTTAGTGAAGGAAGAAAAAGTGCAAAAAAAAACGAAATCTGTGAAAATAATTTCAAGTCAATATTTTAAATTTATATCATGTGGCAATTAATTTAATAAATGTGCAATTAATTAATACCAGGACAATTTTTAATTAAGTGTCTATTTTGTCAATTAATTTGTATATCAAATTTTCAGATCAATGCATTATTTTTATTGACTCTATAACTTATTTAATTAGAATGAATAAATCAATTCAATAATAAATTATAAAACCAGTAAGGAAAGGCTAAAGTCGGCGGGGCCGACTATATAATACCCTACACCACTCTCGTAATATTGAATAACTCTGATATATAAATTTTGTAATTCATGTATAAATTGTTTACATAAATTTACTTTTGGGACATTTTATACTTACATAATACCCTGTACCAAGGTGTGGTGTAGGGTATAAAAACGATTGGATCTAAAGAGCCAAATCGGATGAAACATATATATGGGAGCTATAGCTAAATCTTTACCGATTTTCTTCAAATTCGGCAATGTTTGTTCATGGATCAAGAAACTCTACCATTCTAAATTTCAAAACGATTGGATGTAAAATATAGCTTCTATAGAACTAAAGGGCCAACTCGGACGAAACATATATATGGGAGCTATAGCTAAATCTTAACCGACTTTCTTCAAATTCGGTAGTGTTGGTTCGTGGATCAAGAAACTCTACCATTCTAAATTTCAAAATGATTGGATGTAAAATACATCTTCTACAGGACTAAAGAGCAAAATCGGACGAAACATATATATGGGAGCTATAGCTAAATCTTAACCGATTTTCTTCAAATTCGGCAATGTTGGTTTGTGGATGAAGAAACTCTACCATTCTAAATTTCAAAATGATTGGATGTAAAATACAGCTTCTTCAGGACTAAAGAGCAAAATCGGACGAAACATATATATGGGAGCTATAGCTAAATCTTAACCGATTTTCTTCTAATGCGGCAATGTTGGTTTATGGATGAAGAAACTCTACCATTCTAAATTTCAAAACGATTGGATGTAAAATACAGCTTCTATAGGACTAAAGGGCCAAATCGGACGAAAGATATATATGGGAGCTATATCTAAATCTGAACCGATTTCAACCAAATTCAATAGCGATCTTAACAGCTGCGAAATACTCTAAACTGCAAAATTTCAGAACGATCGGAGTGAAATTGCGACCTGTAGTCGACGAACAACTTTACATGGACAGACGGACGGGCGGACAGACAGACATGCTTAAATCGACTCAGCTAGTGATTCTGAGTCGATCGGTATACTTTAATGTGGGTCTAGCTGTGTTATTTTCAGGTGTTACAAACATCTGCCGTGAAACAAATTAATACCCTGTACCACAGTGTGGTGTAGGGTATAATTAATAAACTATATAATTTTACAAATTCAAATTCACAAATGTCGTAATTGAGTGCAGTTTTTCTTTTTTCTGTGTAAGAATACATTTATAATTTGATGTTCGGTAACAACAAAAATGTCTCGAGCTTTTATCTCAAATTTGGGAATAGATTTTTAATTCATAAATCCATATTAACTTCTATAATGCGTCATGTCATTTAAAGTTAAAACATATAACTGTTTCTGATTTCTTAACATTCGAAAATCGAATAAGCAAATAAACAAGAAGATTTCCTGATTGATTAATATTCACATTCGTAAATACCCAAAAGGCAAATTTTGAGTATTTTTAAATGTCCATGTCAATTTTAGAATCTCTCGATGTCATTAGTAAAATAAATTAAAAACATTCCGTTGTGAAACAATCAGAAGATGTGTTTGTATTAAAATCTTAAGATCTTAACTAGAGTTCATTAAGTGTTCTGTTAACCTACTTTTTTAATTTTATCTCCAGATTTAGGGATTTTTTTCCTTAAACTACACATCTACGCGTATTACTTTGAAAATAATGGGGAAAGGGTTTATAAAGTCAGTCCAAACTGACTTGTATCATTCTTTACATGTTTTTGATAAAAAGGTATCCTCTTGATCGACAAAAACTATTCTAAGCAATAAATCATAAACAGTGCCTAAAATTTTATTAATATTTTCCAATTAGATAATTGAAATATTGGCCCGGTGTATTTGGCAGGTTCTTTGGAGATTGAAAATGCGTCATTTAGGTATATGTATTTACAGTTATTGTTGACCACATTGCACAACAACTAATTTATCCACTTGAATCCTTTATATGTCCACTGTACTATGGACAGACAAAGAAATATCCAGCCAATCTTTTACACTGATAGAAAAAGCTTCGTCAAAAGTCAGCTAACGTACGGATAATCCTATCTATGAATTTGTTCGTTGCCATGACGAATCTCTGTTTAAGTATACTAGAAGAAGAACTATTTAGTGGAATAAAAAAAACCCCACAGGGTGATTACATATCATCCCTACGATGAATCATGCTCATAAATAAAAAAATATATATACCCTCCTCTCTAAGGTGAGGGGATAAATATGGGGATTTATTTGATTTATAATACAAATATCAATAAGTGTATATATAACATATAGCAAAAGGGTAACGCATCAAAGGAGTGGCCTAAGGCCCTAAGTTTATGCGAAGGAAATCCGTTTTAGAACACATTAAGTAATTTTACTTATGTCCGTCCATCCGTTAGCCTGACTGGAACGAACGATAACCCTCGAAACTATAGTTTCCAGAGATTAAACAGAGATTCGTCAGGGCGACGAACATATTCATCAATAGGATTATCCGTACGTTAGCTGACTTTTGACGAATGACGAAGCTATTTCTATCAGTGTAGAACATATGCAATCGTCTTTCGGTCCTTCCTCCCTCCTCCTTTAAGAACCAAATATCAGTTGCACTTTTTACTCACACAGACACCAGAGAACACCACAAGCATTCGTTATAAAACCATTTATCTAAAACACCAAAAATAACAACAACTACCTGTTTAGTGCTGTTGTTAGTTGGACAACATGTTTTTCTCCTTCAGATCTCAGCATTCAAAGAGTGTTGGGTTGGTTTGCTGGTGGTGTTTTACAGAGTACGGATCAGGGATGCATGTTTGATTTAGGCCTCAACTAAGAGTGCAGGTGTGTGTGCCTGTGGTACGAGTATGAGAGAGACCCGGCTGTTTCTTGTTGCTGTTGTCTGTGTGTGTGTGTGTTGAGGAAACAGAACGCGGTCAATTCGCTTGATTCGACTTCGTTAGTAGAGACAGACGGACGGAGACCCAGACTCATTCGAGTCATTCATTTTCGTTAGTCAGTCGCTTTGATGTTTAATTACCGTTAGCAGTAGTGTAACGTTTAGACATTTAAGAATCTCAGCGAACGACTACATATTCACTCTCATAATGTACTCGTATATCTGAATGTTCGTTTATTCTTTCTCTTTGTTTATGTGGGGTTTTCTTCCGCTTTTATGGTGGCTGAGATTGATAAGATTTGTGAGGAGACTAGATGAAACTTTGCCAATTGTTGGGCCTATTTTTGTGCACACACTTGTCGGCGCTCAGACAATCACCGTTTGTTGATTTCATACTTATTAATTGAGCTGAAATTGTGTGTGTGTGTAATAGAGCGTAATGAAAGAAAACGAGTTTTGGTTTGCCGCTATTTTGATAAAATTTGAGGAGAATATTTTTAAATCCAATATGCATGTCCAAATGAAGAATAGATTAAATTAAATGACTCACATTTTGCCAATATATATATTCTATTTTGCTTTGAATTAAACAGAAATTCATACATTATCTAAATTCACATGCTTTATCTGTTATTACAGATGTTTTGTTTTAAATTTGTTAATAAATAAATTTATATTCTTCAAAACCTGACTTAATTTGGAACAGGAGTAGCTATTCAGTCAATCCAAAAAATGAGCATAAATATGCATACATAGGGTTGGAGAAATGAATTGTTGAAATTCCATATAACTTTAGAGAAAATTAAAGTCTTCAATATTTAATTTCTCTAAGATGGAAAAAGCCTCCGCTTTCATTTCAAAGAAAAATAAAATAAATTTGTAAGGTACAACACCGCGAAAAAAATAGTGATCTAACTTATTTTTGCATTTTTGCGAATAATTTGCAAATTTTTTTCAACTACTTTCTGGAAACATATTATATTGGGGAAGATTCACTTTTTTCCTATAAGTCAGAAAACAAATTCTTTAATCAATTCAAATATTTCCCCATTTTTTAAGATAATCTGCAGCAAAACTCCGAAAAAATAATGTTGATAAAAGAGCAATTCGAATATTTTCTCCGCTTTGTAAATATAAACTATTTGCACCAAAGAATATTTTATTTAAATTTTGCTCCTAAACATATTTTGTTTCCTGTTTTTTTCTCCGTGTAATATTCATGTATCAGAAGTAGATTTTACGCAAAATCAAAACATACAATGACAAATTATCAACAAAAAATAACATTTTGTATTTCAAAACATAATTTTTTTGATAGAGAAATGTTTTAAATTTTTTTCCCCAAGGAATGGAAAAAACGTCATCGTGAAAATGTTCACACATATGCAAGATAATTGGCTTTTTAATTTAAAAATATTTCCAAAACAATTAAATGGATCCAAATCCGCGAAAAATATGTTTTTGTGTTTATTTCCGCGTTATTGAGGCCAGTCTAAATTTTTGGGCGGAAAACAATTCAATCATTCGAAAGCTTGTGAAAAAACCCTATATAAAATATTCAAACATAATCACCTAGGCTGTAAGAGTAAATTTTGAACCATCGCCCAAGCAGCCAATATTCATCGGAAATTTCCCAAACTTTGCAGATATATTACTTGTGTACAGAGTCAGCCATTCACAAAATTTTAACCAATTCGGACAATAAAAAATTTTAGGCAGGAGATTTTTTATAAATTTCACCATATATCGGGGATTTTATTGAAATTTGTATCATGTTTAGTCCTAACATTTTCTAAATAAATAGGTAACACTTTGCAACAAAAACATTTTTTTTTTGTCCGAGACCTAAATAATTTTTGTTGGTATAGATTGAGGCCTATTTTTTTATGAAACCAAAACAAAAAAAAATTTATAATTGTTTTTCTTCTGAAACTCCAATTTAGTTTTTGGACCATATTTTTTGAGGTAAAAGCTCGATAAAGCCTGGATACCATTTGTATTAAAGAAAATTATGAGGGCTAGAAATGCTAAAAATTACAATTTCACGTAGAAACTGAAGTTTAGTAACTGTCGTTAAAACAATTAGAAAAAAATTTAAAAAAAATCGTTTTTGGCTAGCACGAAAGAAACGATAAAAATAGAAAAACATTCGCAAAAACTTTGTTTGTCCCATTGTTTTGAAACTAGCATCCTAACAAAGAAAACAATGCCTATTTGAAAAAATTTAGAAATTATGACCCATATTTTAATTAATGTAGAAAGTATGACCCATATTGTAAAACTAAGGGAACTCAAAAATCATTTTTCATAATCTTTGTTTGTGATTTCCCGAAAGGGGAGCGCCAATAACTCCCATTTTTCAATAGACTATGGGTACTATAAAGGCATTACACTGTTCAAAATTTCAAGTGTTTGTTTGCGCAGGAATCGGAGTTGTAAGCCGTTAACTTTTTGTGCAAAATGGTTCATTTTTATGGCAGCTATCAAAAGGGGCAATAACGCCCATTTTTCACGGGCCTATAAGTACTGAAGAAGTATTTGTATTGACTGGAATAAAAGATATAAGCCGTTAACATGTTGTGTAAAATGGTCCCTTTGTATTGGAGGTACCAAAAGAAGACTAAGAAACTAATACTATTTGTGAAATTACGGATGATTCCCGTAAGCAATATAGAAATTATTTAAGAATCAATATATCACAAAATGTTGACCCTGTGTGGGGAAGTACTCGAAAGAGTGGGCCAACATGGTCCATCTTTGATCATGTCTTGAGATAGAAAAAAAATATTAACACGTACCAAATTCGCGCACAAGCCAGACAGACAGACGGACGGACATTGCTCAAGTGACTTAAATTGGCCCAAAATGGATTTCTCTTAGTTGGTTGCTTCGATGTGTTATACGAGTACCTATAACCTACATCATCTGATATATACCCTAGTTCACAATAGTGGGGGTACATCGATTTTGTTGAATTTCTCTTACTTCTACAAAAAGTGCTATAATTTCTTCCTCATTTCGTCCTCATAATTTCCTTTAATTTAAATTATATCCAGTCATTATCAAGGTTATACTTAAAAACCAGTAAGCCAAGGCAGAAAGTCGGGCGGGGCCGACTATATAATACCCTACACCTCCCTAAAAATGCGATAATAATTTGGAATAATTGGTAAATAGGTAGGAACATCTTATCTAATTCTAAACCGATAATCGCTAAATTTAGCAATACTCGTTCCTAAATTGGGAAACATCTTTCTTGAAAATTTAAATGATCGGAAGTAAAGTACAACTTATATAGCGCTTTGACACCAAATCAGGAGGAACATATATATGGAGGTTATATTTAAATCTGAACCAATTTCCCTGAATACTCATTCATGTAAACAGACCTCTTTCTGTCGAATTTCGTTCTGATCAGATATAAAATACAGACACTGATCGGATATAAAATAACATTTTTACAGGGCTTACATGTCAAATCGGGGTAACTTATATATGGGGGCTATATCTAAATCTGAACCGCTTTCTTCCAAATTTAAAAGTGTTCATTCATAGAATATGAAACCTTTTTCTTCCGAATTTCATACTGATCGGATATAAAATTCAGTTTTTACAGCGCTTACATATAAAATCGGGGGTAACATATATATGGGGGCTATATTTAAATCTGAACTGATTTTCTCCAAATTTGGCAGTATTCCTTCACGTAATAAGATACCTCTTTCTGCCGAATTTCGCACTGATCGGATATAAACTACAGTTTCTACAGAGCTTACATGTCAAATCGGGGGTTACATATATATGGGGGCTATATCTAAATCTGAACCGATTTTCTCCGAATTTAGCAGTATTCCCTCATGTAATAAGAAACCTCTTTCTGCCGAATTTCATACTGATCGGATATAAAATAAAGTTTTTACAGCGCTTATGTACAGGTGAAATCGGGGGTAACATATATATGGGTGTTATATCTAAATCTAAACCGAGTTTCTCCGAATTTGGCAGTATTCCTTCATGTAGAAAGAAACCTCTTTTTGCCGACTTTCGCACTGATCGGATAAAAAATAACATTTTTACAGCGCTTACATGTCAAATCGGGCGTAATGTATATATGGGGGCTATATCTAAATCTGAACCGATTTTAACCAAATTCAATAGGGATCGTTCTTGGGCCAAACAAATGACATGTGTAAAGTTTCGTCGCGATCGAACCATAATTGCGACCTGTACTTTGATTACAAGATACATGCACAGACGGACAGACAGGCGGACAGACAGACATAGGTAAATCAACTCAGAAAGTGATTCTAAGTCGATCGGTATAATAAACGATGGGTCTATTTCTTCTCCTTTTGGGTGTTACAAATGCACAAAGTTATAATACCCTGTACCACAGTGTGGTGTAGGGTATAAAAAATGGTGCAAATACTAAAGGCATCTTCCAACAAAATGGAAATTTTAAAGAATTTTTTTTAAAACAAAATTTACCATCAACAAGTGTTTAATAATTTTTCGTGTTTAGGACACCATACTACACCTGAAAATGTAATGTACAGCCTTTCGACAAAAATTCTGTTGCATAGTGTAAATAGTTATACACAGTGTTTTTTTAAACGTGTGCTTTTAAATGTGACAATACTTTTTTCGAAGTTGGTCTTTTTTGCCAGATGTTACTTGATTTATGCTCTGTTTGGTTTGCCATTTCATAATGAATAGACTTACTCCGGAACATCGTTTGCAAATCGTGAAATTTATTACCAAAATAATTGTAAAAAAATTTCAGATTTTCACAAGAAAATTTTGTTCAGTGATGAAGCTCACTGTTGGATGAATGAATGAGAATCGGAGCAAAACTAACGAAGATACACTGATAGAAAAAGCTTCGTCATGACGTCAGCTAACGTACGAAATAATCCTCTCGATGAATTTGTTCGTAACCATGACGAATCTATGTTTCCAAAAACTTTCGTCCTCAGGATGATCACATTTCATCCCTACGATGAATCGAGTTCATTACCACGACGAATCCCATTCATCACCATGACGTATCCCATTCATCACCACGATGAATACCATTCATCACCACGACGAATTCATGTCCCCAGACTATTTAAATTTTAAAAATTTCAATAAATATTCTTCTGGTTATAAAATTAAAAACGGTATGGAAAATAAAATTACTTGACTGCTTTGCCAGGTTCAGTTGTAATTATTCGGTTCTAAACGCATTTCTTATCAGGAAAGGCTTAAAGCAAATGAACGAGAAGTATTTATTACTTCTGATATTTTTAATCAAAAATAATCTCATCAAGTAATGTATTTGCCAACAGACCATTTTACACAAATAAATATTTTCGTCGTGGGAATGAAATCTTATCGTTTCCTTGACGAATTTCGAAATCACCAATAACATGGGCATGTACGAAACTTTTCGTCACCAGTACGAAGATATATTGACGAAACTGATTCTTCATGGTGACGAACGGTTTTTCTATCAGTGTACAGCAGTCTAAGCAACTGCTCCTTATATGTGACTCAGTACATCAGAAAAACGTTAAAGCGTTTTTCCACAACCCATGTTATTAAAGACGGTGCCCCACAAACTACTGAACCAATCCTTTGGAAACGTTTAACACTATTTCCTTAACATAATTTACGAGGTAATGCTGTCGAGTTTTTTTCAAATTTGTTAATTTTTTTTGTTGAGCACCGCAATTCACCTCTTTTTGAGACGCTTCCGTATAAATGCTGTCGTTGCCATATTTTTTAATATTTTTTTATGAAAAATTTACACAATAAACTTTGAAAGATATACTTTGAGTACCAATGGTTTTAATCAAAAAATTGTAGCCGTTTCGTCACAAAAAATCATAAAATTGTGAACACTGTGTAAACAAACAAAATTGTCGCCTTTGCAATAATGATAATCCACAAGTCATTGTTCAGACACCGTTACATCCACAAAAAGTCACTGTTTGGTTTGCTCTATGGGCAGAGGGAGTCATTGGTCCATATTTCTTCAAAAATGAAGCCGGTCATGATTAATGGCTTTTTCGTGCCTGAATTGGAGGATGTTGACGTGGACGACCTTTGGTTCAAACAAGACTCTACTTGCTATACAGCCAACGAAGCAATCAATTTATTGAAGGACATTTTTGGTGAGTGCATTATCTCGCGTGGCCTCCAAGATCGTGCGATTTAACACCGATGGACTATTTTTTGTGGGGTTATGTGAAGTCGCTTGTCTACGCAGATAAGCCCGACACGATTGACGCCTTAAAAGAAAATATTCGGCGCGTTATTGCTAACATACAGCTCCAAATGCTGCAAAAAGTGGTCGAAAATTGGGCCTCTCTGCTGGAATTTATTTATTGCCCGAATTTATTTTTAAAACATAATGGCAAACCTTTATCGCTATAATCTAAACTCTTGGCAATAACATTAAATTGTATGCATTTTATTTCCTCTCTATAAAACCACACGTCTAAAAAAACACCCTGTATATATGGGGGAGAAGTCTATTTAACCAAAATGTCAAAATTCAACACTCTCCAACTCTGACAATCATTAAGCGATCTCGTTGAAATTTTGTGTCATAACTACTATACGATAGGACTTGGTGCAAGTTTCATCGCGATCAGAAGACATCGCTATTAAAATTTCACTCACTTAAAATGAAATTTGTAAAATTATTGCACTAACAAAATATATTTTAATTTGTAATGAAATTTAAAATTTTTAAATGCACTATTTTTTGATAAATCAATTTTTTTCCGTGTACCTATGTTCACATACGAATTGATAAGTGTATGTATGATCAACTGACTAAATGGCGAACGAGTTAAGTACAGCAGAAACGTTGTAAACAACCACGTTTAAATCAAAATGATAGGTTTCTGCGTTATTTCTAATGCCAACATTCATTTGCGGCGTCCGATTTATTTGCTCACTTTTAATTAATTAACACGTTAACGGTATTTCTTCATGACTGTTAGGAGAGAATGTCTACGTACGTTATGTTTTTCTTTCAATTCCAAAAAAAAAATTAATACCATCAAAATCTCAAACCAAATCATTATTTTGATATATACTCGTATATATTTTTTTTAGTTCATTTCATGAGTTTTCGAAAGTGTGTCTTAAGCGCTCCAATAATAAATTAATTGTATTTCGTGTGTTAGCAATGAAAATAAAAATATTAAAAAGATAGCAGACAAACATTGGCCAACCAAAAAATAAAGGAGAAAAAACTGAGTTTTCATACATGACTAAGTATCATTAAAAAGTAAAATTTGAAATAAATATTTTAGTTTATTAATTAATGGGGATTATTTATATAAATAATCCTCTTTATATTTATAGAAATAACCCGCTTTAATTAATAGTGCATTAATTAGTGTTTTAAAGGATATATATTAAACATCTTCGAAAATAATTGTATGGTAAATAAATTAATTAATTCATTTATTTTAATTACAAAACAAAGCAAATTTATATATTTTAATTTTACGGTCCAGCGACATACCAAAGCCTTTGGTGGGAATCGAACCCACAGCCCTCAAACTCATAGGCGAGCTTGCTACCAACTTACCTACTGGGGCGCTCATATTTAATAAATGTTTATTCATAATTTATGATTATTTATCTAAATAAACAAATAATTGCTAGAATCTTCCTAAAGGTAAGTACAGACGATTTGCAGATGGGACAACATTGCCAGAAAAATGGCGGAAAAATGCAACCCTGTGAATTTACAACCGTGTGAACATACAATTTTTGTTTTGCAACGTTAGCAGAAAAGTCATTGCGAGATAATTTGCTGATTGTTATATGTGCGAAGTTTATGCATGTGACAACGGCGCCATTGCCAGAAAATCATTTTATTTGCAACACTGTCTATAATGTATTTTTAATGGCAATCCTGCATATAAATATTTACAAAATATATTGTAAATATATGAAATTGTAATGTTTTCTTGCAATCGTCTGAACTGTCAATTCACCTTTGCCTAACAATCTGACATTGCCCGAGTTACAACTTATACCAATTATCCCAAATAAAAGAAATTGGTTTTTCTTGGAGGAAACTGTTCTTTATTCTTTAAAGTCACAAACAAGACTGACTTTTTTAATAATTATCTTTTTTATCGTTGCTACAATAGTTGGAACATAACAAAATACAAATTGCAAGTCGTTTAAATAAAAACTGCAACATAATCAAAAGTTGAATGAACTCTAAATAATTACAAGAAATAGTACTTTCGTTAAAACTGCAAAATAATCATAAGTGGAATGAACTCAAATAATACTTTCGTTTATTCTAGTTAATAACGGAAATGTTGTGCAATATTGTTGGAATATGATAAATAAGCAAGTGTGCTGCATTAATATAGTTATGTGTGTTTGTATGAATGTATGTACGTATGTATATTAAGATGGGTACAGACAGTTGTTGTTCAATATTGTCGGAATATGAAAAGTAAGTAGGTATGTTTGTATTTATATATATTTATGTGTGTTTGTATGTATGTATATTTGAATGGTACGTTGATATGTTGGTTATTAATTATATACTTATGAATATATGTATGTTTATATAACTCCTCCCCCTCTAGACTGAGGCGATGACCAAAGCGGCGGTATGGTATGAGACTCAGGGATAGGCTTAGTAATTTCTTGAATTTTTATGGTGACTTTTTCCTTTTGCAAACACCGTATGGAGCTTAGCACAATAATCGCAACCAGAATAAATCCAATTGTTGAGACTCCAATAACATTAGTTGTCGTTTTCAAAAGTTCAATTTGTTTAGTATTATTAAGGTGTAATTCTTCCAATGCTTCTAGTGATAGAAGTCGTATATTCTGCTTTTCTAATGGGGTTGGTTGATAAATTGCAGGTTTTGTTTGTAAATGTATTGACTCAAAGTTAGAAAATTTTTGATCCCTTATGTAGATGGTCTCGTTGTTAAATTTGACCAGGAACGTACCATTTAACTTTTTCTGCTCACCATCTACCATTATTTTGTCGGAGAAATCATTAAGTAGAATGAGTCCAGGAGTTATTACTTCAATTTCAGGTATGTGATAGGCGGTGGTTATATCGCAAGAAGAGTCTAAGCTATTAAGCATTTTTGGAATACATGATGAGTTGCTTATATCTAATAACACATTTTTTTCATATATATTAATAGAGTATCCAATCCTAGTTTTGTTTCTAATTCCATAATATTCATCTTTATGTCTGATTATTTCATTAAATTGAATGTTCACAATTTTGTTAGCCGTTTTTACAGGTTTAATTAATATAGTTTCGTAAATTGTTTTTGTTGTTATTGGAATTTTGATTATGTACAACAGGTTTAAATCATTATATAGTACAGATATTTCTGATAATTCTAAGACTTCTTCGATTGTGTGGAATGGTATGTTATCAGTTTTTATTCTTTCCAGAGCTACTTTTATTTCTTTCTTGTTTAATAGCATGGAGTTTAATATATTGGACTTAGCGTATTGTAATGCGTATTTTATATTAACAATTTCTTCCTTTATTAATCTTATTTTAGTCT
The DNA here is from genome assembly GCA_963930755.1 of Eudasyphora cyanicolor. NCBI lineage: Eukaryota > Metazoa > Arthropoda > Insecta > Diptera > Muscidae > Eudasyphora > Eudasyphora cyanicolor. The sequence continues at coordinate 266,753,253 of OZ005737.1, forward strand.
GTAGGTTAAGCATAACCTCTATACCGACATCATTGTCTTTTTTAATGTGGTTACTTAGAGTGTTTGTTATTTCTATTAACTTATTGATTTGAGTGTTTAAGTTGCTATTGATGATAGTTTGTCTATTGTTGTTAGTGTTCAGAGAATTCATATTCTGGGTTAAAATTTCTAAATCTTCTCGATCAGGAGTACCGGCTATATATTTCCAAATTTTACCCAAAGCATCTATCGATCTTGCTTTTCTCGTACGTTGGACAATTGGTTTAATAGATTCAATAAGATCTGTGGTCTGTTCCAATTCATGTCGTAAAAGAGGTATCAAAGTACTATTATGGGGTAAGATTTCTATTGTTTCTTCAATATTTGCCAAAAATATGTTATATTGAGTCATATCTATGAAGTGGATGATTCGGTGGGTACCTTCTTTAATCTTGGCTGGCTTTCCATGTATTTGAATTATATAGGTTGAGGTGTAATCTATTATTTCTATGTCCGCCCACGTTGAAAGGGATAGTACGAAAATCAAAAATGCGTGTCTGAAATGTGTATGTAAAAATTTGTTCATTTTTTTCTTTGCCGTTTTATCTTAGATTTATGAATTTTCTTGTCGCCTGTGGTAATCACGATCACTTTCCTATTAGTTTTAACCTTGTGTTTACTGAATCGTGGTGTAAGTTTGTTTCGCCTACACTCTTTCCTATATATCTCAGTGCCTTCTTCTATCGTTTCCGCGTTTTCCCTGTTTCTGTTTAATTTTGTAATTCTTTCTTCGGTGTCTTTTTCTAATTTATTCCTTATTAGATCGTATAATTCTGTTTGGAATGACTTGAGTTTCTCAAGGTAATCGTGTTGTGACGTGTATTCAATGTTCCTATCAAATTTGTGAGTGCGTCCATAAAACAATTCAAAGGGAGTTAATTTAGTAGCCGAGTGTATGGAATTATTATATGTCGTTAAAATTTCCAATAGAATATCCTCGTGATTAGCCTCAACATTTGCCTTTTTATATTTTTGCTGTACTATTCTATATATTTCTGTCATAGTGGAGTGGAGCCTCTCCACTGGGGCGTTACTAGAGCTTTGTTGAAAAGATGTTATGTGCAGTTCAATGGAATATTGTCTGCAAAAGTCCTGAAAAATATTCGCCGTAAACTCAGTACCTTGATCACATACTATCTTCCTTGGTATACCGTGTATGCTCAAATAATTCCTCATACTTCTTAAAACGTTAATACTATGCCTCGAAGGTAATGTGTATGCTGCTGCATACTTTGAAAATTTGTCTATTATTGTCAAGATATTCCGTTTATTAACGGTGTAAATATCTATATGAACTATATCGAGAGGTTTGGGGGGAATTTCTGGTTTCTCGAATTTTGTTCTGTGCGGTTTTCTGTCGTACTTTAGCGTGTGACAAGTGTCACAGTTATTTATTGTCTGCGTTATTTTGGATTTCATAAACGGAAAAAAGTAACTTCGTTTCAAATGACAATAAGTTTCTTGGATGCCCCTATGATTATTCGCAACATGGTATTCACGTATAATTTTCTCCTGATCGTCACTATCCGTAATATCATCCAATTGTTCCATGCAACGAATTAATTTAAATATTTTGTTGTCCGCAAAATATTTAGAGTACGTTGCCTGAACGATTCGGAAGATGTCGTCGGATGTTTTGATCGCCGACAATTTGTTTGGAGGTACAAAATTTTTGAATATTTCTATAACAACGGTTTCGTTAAATTCTAGGCGTCTAATCGTACGCCTCTGTTTGTTCTTAAATATCGTTTCTACTTTCATGGGAGGACCTTCTGATGATTCTATCAAAAGGATTTGAATTGTAAATTCGTTAAGAGGTCTTTCAGAAATTGGGATGCCGTCATTTGCATCCTCTTCTGCTGAATGAATAGTCGATCCCGACGTGACTTTAATGGAATGTTCTTCCAAAACATTTATCTCTATCTCTTTTTCCTTTACAATATCATCTTTCGGTTCATCTTCTAGTTTCACTCTACTTAATGCGTCCGCATTCGTATTAGATTTACCCTTCTTATATATGACTTCGTAATCAAATTCTTCCAATTTTAATCTCCAGCGAATTAATTTCGAATTTGGTTCTTTCAAATTCATTACCCACGTAAGTGGTCTATGATCTGTGATAATTTTGAACTTCCGGCCGAAAAGGTAAGGTCTAAAGTATTTTGTAGCCCATACGATAGCGAGAAGTTCTTTCTCTATAGTAGAGTAGTTGACTTCCGAACTCGTTAAAGTTCTACTCGCGTAGCATATAGGTTTGTCCATGCCAATTGTGCCTTGAGAAAGAATTGCCCCAATTGCGAAATTACTCGCATCGGTTGTCAAATTGAATGGTTTACTAAAATCTGGGTATTGTAAAAGTGGATCATTTGTCAGTATGTCTTTACAGATTTCAAATGTCTGACGGTATCTCTCATTCAGTTCTACTTTTCTGTCTTTTTTCAGACATTCCGTTAAGGGTTTGGTCAATCCGGCGAAATTGTTAATGAATTTTCTGTAATAGCCCAATAGACCTAAGAAGGTTTTGATTTCCTTTGGGGTCTTCGGTATTGGAAACTTTTTTACCGCAGAAATTTTTTCGGGGTTGGGTCTTATTCCATCAGTCGATACAATATGACCTAAAAATGCACAAGATTTGTGCAGAAATTCAGACTTGTCAAGTTGTACCTTTAAATTTGATTCTCTTAGTCTACTGAACACCTTTTTCAAGTTAATCATATGTTCTTGCAAAGATGTTGAATAGACTATGATATCATCCAGGTAGACCAAGCAGACTGTACCTATTAGATCTTTCAAAACGTGATCCATGACACGTTGAAAGGTCGATGGCGCATTTTTTAATCCAAAAGGCATCCTAATGAATTCAAAATGTCCACCTTCAACAGAAAAGGCAGTCTTTTTTACGTCTCTTGGGTGCATTTCAATCTGATGAAAGCCACTTGCGAGGTCTAATGTGGTGAAATATAGACTTTTCCCTAGCTTGTCAAGAATCTCCGTAATATTCGGTATGGGATAACGATCACAGATTGTTTTCTCATTTAATTTCCGATAATCTATCACTAAACGCCATTTCTGAACATTACTAGCGTCCTTTTTCTTAGCAACCACCCAAACTGGTGCACTCCAAGGAGAAAAGCTTCGTCTAATTATTCCTTGATCCAACATTTTGGTTATTTGTCTCCTAACTTCTTCTTTGTGCACGTAGGGATATCTATATGATTTAACATACACTGGCAGATCATCCGTCGTGTTGATCTGGTGTTTAATTTCGTTCGTGAAACTTAAATCCTGACCTTCTTGAAAGAATATATCGTCATAATCTTTGCAAAGGCTAAATAGAGCTTTTCTTTCTTCCGAATTTAAATGATCTGTACGTAATAGCGAAATGATATCCTTCGTAATTGGTGGTGCACTAGTCTCTATATTGAAATTATGCACTTCGACAAATTGTTGGTTGCTAAATGGTTGGGTGTGAATTGGCTGTTCTATCAGTAGAGTTTTTGAGTGAAAGGACTCATTTGTTACCTCTACTAGACTGTACCAATTTTCGGCGTTATATATTCCCTCTGGTATGTAAAGGAAGGGTTGTATGTAGGTCTTCTGCACGAAAAAGTCGCCGTTTTGTGTATCAACAGGGATTTTGACGATAACTTTTGAAGTTGCTGGAATCTCGATTTTGCCTGAGGTAAGGTTTGGTTTTGATAAAAGTGGTATAACCGAGTTATTAGTTATAAGAATTCTATTTCCAATATCAATTTTCGCATTTAATTTCGAAAGAACATCCAAACCTAGGAGACCATCGAAGTAGTCATGGAATTTAAAAATGAAAAAATTTATGCTTCCTTCTTCTTGAAATTCTACAAACATGGGAAGGTTTATTTTCTTAGTCAGCGTATGTTTATTCAACGCAGTTACTATTGTAATGGGTTTGCAGTCCTGATATAATTTAGGGTCTATAATCTTTGGGTCAATAAATGAAGATGATGCCCCTGTATCTATGAGAAATTTAAGAGGTTTACCTGTTGGTGAAGAAAGGTTAATATATGGTAAGGTGTTTCCGTGTACATTAAGGTCTAGGTATCCTGTGGGTTCGGCGAGGCTTCTAACTGAAAATTTTGTCCATCTTCAATGCAATTCAAGGTCTTATCCTCATAATCATAATACTGATCAAGGTTAGGCGCATAGTTCTGTCCGCCATCTTGTCCTGTTTGTTCCCAGTAATTCCCATCTGTATCGTTCGTGGGGTATTGATAATATCCTTCAGGATAATCATAAGCGTTTATATTATGAAGTTGTGGGTTTCCACGAAATACCTGATTTTGCCGTGACTGACCGCTTTGATTCGTCTGTCTACGCGAATTTCCTGAACTTGTGTCCATAGGTTCAGGAGGTGGGAGACTGTTTCTCGGAAAAGAATTGGAATTTGTAGGGATTGAATTTTTGTATTGAGGTCTTTGAAGAATGGGATCCTGAAATATGGGTCTTGGTGGAATGGGGTTCAGATAAAAAGGTCTTGGTTGATTGGGATTCTGGTATAAGGGTCTTGTCTGATGAAATTGAGGCATAATCTGAGGGATATTTGATGGAGTATTTATACGAGGTCTCGGGGAATAATTTTGGTATGTGTTTTGTGGCTGAGAAACGTTCACCTTTCTATAGAACATATTCTGTTCTTGAATGCAACATGTAAAAGCTTCCGCTAATGATGTTGGTTTCATTGCCCTAATACTGGATCCTAATGGTTCTCGAAGTCCAGATAAAAACGTATTGAGGCACATTTCCTCGAACAAACTTTTCTTTGCCTTAACAACATTCGGGTCACTTTCGTGTATGTATAAATTATTATTAATGGTCGCTTGTATCTCAATCACGGAACCATAGAACTGTTCAATTGTTTGGCCGTTCTGCCTTAGATTATGGAGATCTCTTATGAGTGAAGTTTCACTTCTCTTATCAGAATAGTGAGTCACTAAATTTTCCTTTATTCTATTCCAGTCTAATGCGGTACCATACATGTTAAGCGCCTCATTTGCTGGCCCTACAACTTTATTTCGAATTGCCCTAAGAATAATTTTAGCGAATGGCGTATTTCTGTAGTCATCTAGAATACTTAAAATTTCCTCTACGTTATTCAAAAAGTCATGCAATAACCGTGGGTTGCCATCGAATTGAGGCAGATCTTTAACCGCATCTGGAATTCGAAGTGATTCGAAAATTTCCTTGGGTGGGTGTTGAGAAGGATTCAAGGTGCCTGGCATAATGAGCGGTATTTGCGGAATATTTTCTATGTCAACTTCAGGGATAGGTGTTAATTGTCTTACATAAGGCCTATGCCTAAACACTCTCCTCATTACTTAAATAATTTTTAAATTGAAATCACTATATTGTCACTCTTCCACTAATTATATTAACCAAAGACATATAAGTAAAAAGGTTTAAGGAGGGTCTCGTAAGAATCGCTGACCTTTAGACTAATATGAATTTGTGTTTTTAGAGTAGAAAATCACTGCATAAAATAACTTTTCTTTACGAAAATTATATTATACGGCTATTTTTCCTCTTTCTTATTTTAAATTCTTACTTATAGAAAATTGTAATCTTATTCTAAGCACTTATTTAACACTTTTTTCACTATACTTAGCTTACATTAAAAGCTGCATACTGATGAAAATGCCTTAAATATTCCTTAAATGTTAGTGTTTCGGCTGATTATCCGTCAGCTCCTTTGTGTTGATTACTGATGAACCGTCAGTGGTCTTCGTTGTCTGTTGGTACACCGTCAGTGGTGTGGATTTCCTTATTGGTAGTGCTGATAAACCGTCAGCGGGATGTCTGCTGATAAACCGTCAGCGATGTAGGTTTAAGCCGTTGACTGCGCCAGTTACAACTTATACCAATTATCCCAAATAAAAGAAATTGGTTTTTCTTGGAGGAAACTGTTCTTTATTCTTTAAAGTCACAAACAAGACTGACTTTTTTAATAATTATCTTTTTTATCGTTGCTACAATAGTTGGAACATAACAAAATACAAATTGCAAGTCGTTTAAATAAAAACTGCAACATAATCAAAAGTTGAATGAACTCTAAATAATTACAAGAAATAGTACTTTCGTTAAAACTGCAAAATAATCATAAGTGGAATGAACTCAAATAATACTTTCGTTTATTCTAGTTAATAACGGAAATGTTGTGCAATATTGTTGGAATATGATAAATAAGCAAGTGTGCTGCATTAATATAGTTATGTGTGTTTGTATGAATGTATGTACGTATGTATATTAAGATGGGTACAGACAGTTGTTGTTCAATATTGTCGGAATATGAAAAGTAAGTAGGTATGTTTGTATTTATATATATTTATGTGTGTTTGTATGTATGTATATTTGAATGGTACGTTGATATGTTGGTTATTAATTATATACTTATGAATATATGTATGTTTATATAACTCCCGTATATTTGCATCACTTTAACATGGTTGATAATGTTTGCCGATCTGGCAATTGTCTAAACCCAGCTTAAGATTTTATTTGGATACTCTTCTCCAGTGGCAATTCTTCGTCGCATTAACTGTTTATAAAAAGAAAACTCAAAAAAAAAAATATTTTAATAAATATTATTAATAAATATAACTACTTAACTTAATAAATAATGACTGGAAGTGTCTTAAGATTTTTATAAATAAATAATAAATTGCTAAAAGTGTCTTACATTCTTTATGGTGTATAATTTTTTCATAAACATTTTAACATTTTTTCCGCCTCATTGTATTTCTAAAAATAAATTTCAAAATAATTTATTTCAATAATTTAGTTGTTATTTATTTAAATTAAAAAAATACTGGAAGTGTCTTAAGATTTTCGGTTAATATTTTTCTCGAGTGTAAACAATTTTTCCTCACGCATTCTCTCCTCAACATGCATATTTTTTGACAAAAATTATTTATGCTAAAAAGTCAAACAAAGCAAACAGGTTGTTTCCTTTAAGGCTTTGTTGTGCGGCTTTAAATAATGTCGTGTGGCTGTGACTCCGGCTGTTGGCTGCTGTTGTTGACGGGTCTGTTGCTGTTGTTTCCTCGCCAATGCTGCGGCTTAAACCACTCACTCGCCTCTGATGGTTGGTTAACCCGTTTTAGGACGTTCTGGAGCTTTGCATGGCCATCAGGTTTGTTTTGTACTCTGCGTCTGTTGCCATTTATGTATGCGCTGCAGCTCCAACAACAGAAATGGGTCAGACGAAAAGCAGTTATAACTGAAAAAGTATTTAAACGCGTTGGCTGATGGAATGCATTGCTCTGGCCACAGCATATTTATGGAATGTTAATAAATTCGTGATAAGAAAAAGCCAAAAACAGACAATTTGTTTGCGCAAAACTGGCTTTCGTGATTTTTATTAATGCTCCTAAACCCATTTGATCAAGATCAACATAATTGAAAATATTTTTGGTGAATTATGGTTAGCCAATTTCGCAAAAATTTAAAAAAATACATTGTGCAACAAAGTAGGAAAAATTATTTAATTAAAATCGAAATTTTAAATTCGATATATAATTTATTTATAGCCTACACCACTGCCTTTTGATACCTACGAGGAATTCCAAAGAATTTTAAGTCGATAAAAATATAAAAAGTTAAAAAAAAAATGAAAATATTTTTTACAAATTTCAAAAAATCTCTTAAAAATTATGGTTAATGTTGTCTTTCATCGACGTATACTTTGCAAAAATCCTTTCAGCCTTTGAAGAGCAATTTAAAATTTCGTTAAATCCAAAAATGCATTTTCCTCAATTTTTTAAAAATTTCAAATACACATAAAATTTAAAAAAAAAATTTCAAAATAGAAATGAAATGATGATCTCATTTTTCCATTTGGCAATATTTTATAAAGTTTTTAGGCTAAAATAAGTTTCATAGGTGAATATCAAAAAATCTGACCCATTTGGTATTTTTTTTTATAAATTGTGGTGTTCGTAGTTTTTCTAAATAAGCCACAAATTTTAAAATTATACATCGATTTTCTTTAGAATAAATCTTTTTTTCTTCATGACCGATCAGACTTTATGTTAAAATAATAATTGCGAACTGCTGCTTGATGCCTTCAAGAGCTTTTGATTAAAAATTTAATATTTCTCTCAAATAATTTGATTTTTCGCAATATCTTGTACGATATCTTTGAAATCGAACATGAGATAAAAAACGATATTAAAAAAAAGATGAAGGCTACTTAATTAAGGATTCTTCTAAGCTTTCATGCAAATATTGGATAAATGTTTCTCGATTTATGCTAAAATATGTGGTTCAACCTATGTATAAGTATATGTATAAGCAGACCGCATCCCACAAATAGCTTTTAAACTATTACTCGTATAGCAAATGAAATAAGCTTTCATTTGAGCAAAAAAAAATAAAAATATATTTCTTTATAATAATGCAAAAACAAGTTTAAAATACACAAACGTATCGTAAATATATTTTTTTCAAATTTAATTTTTTTAAAGATCGAATAGCTTTGAAAAAACAATAAGCTAAATTTTCCAAACTCAATAGGTAATTAATTAATTGTATGGATGGAAAAAATTCTGTTTGACCAAAAATTTCAATATTCAATACCCTTGGAAGGGACACGGACAGTCCTTAACAGATCTCGTTCAAATGTTGTGTCATAACTACTATCCAATATTACTAAACTTGGTGCAAGTTTCATCCCGATCAGAAGAAGTCGCTTTTCTAAATTATCTCACTTGTCATCCCCCATACATACGAGTATGTGGGACCTATACAAAATCTGAACCGATTTTTCCAAAATTCCATACCATGCTAAAATGTTGCCTATATCATATCGGGATTGATCTAGAATTGCGAACTTTCCTGTAATTACAATGTTTACAAGGACATCAGACGGACAGACAGACCGACATTGCTAGATATTCTATGGGCATTATTGCCACGCCCATTTGAAAACCTTCCACGCCCCTTTTAAAACCTTCCACGCAAAACGACCAAATAATACTAAAATTTAATGGTTCATAACGTTAGTAACAGTGCCTACAAACACTTACAATTCGGTACATTACAATGTCTTGGAAATATCTATTGAGAGCCGGAAAATAAATGTGTTTGTCAAGCCCCTTCTGGTATCCCCATACAAATTGATGCAGTCATTCGAACACAACATTCCCATAACATCTTCAGTAATCATCTAAAGGTTTTCATAGTTTGTATTTTTGACAACATTTCCAATGACTATAGACTGAGAAAGAATGAAAAAAATTTTCAACGTTCTTACATCTCTCACCCGTCATATAATATTATATTACTAACCTATTGAGGGTAGTATAAGTACCTTAGTCGCTTTACCCGACTGAAATTTTATTTACATGTTTTATCGTTTATTAATCTACTAGGGAATATATAAACTGCTTATCACTTTATATAGGAGCAGTGAAGTCTTGAGATGGACTGAATTTAAATCATATATTTCTATTATACACACGGAGGAAAAAAACGGCCTCTGTAACATATTGCCCCAAACATATTTTGCAGGCAACATATATATGTTTGGAGCAGCTCCCAAACATATTATGTTTGGGGTAGCGGTAATGTTCCCAAACATTTATATGATTGTATGTAATCATATATATGCTTATGTCCAAACATTTATATGATTGTGTGTAATCATATATATGCTTATGTCCAAACATTTATATGATTGTATGTAATCATATATATGATTGCATTTAATCATGTATATGATTGTATATTGTTGTTTTTTATCAAAAGTCTGAACCCTTTGTGACGCACCTATAATATATTTATAAAATTCTAGTCTAATGTTCCATTAATTATCCATTATTCGGACTGCGGACTATGCCACTTTTCTTTCAACTTGGTTGGTAGCTCCGTTGATCCACCCCATTGACTGAAAAACGTCAACACCTTATACCACTGGCTATATAGAGTCAACGAGAATTATATGCACAGCGTGTATTTTAATTTACTTTCATGTTACACCCGAAACAAGAAAGTATAAGCATAGCCATATATTCATTCTGACTGGCTGTGGCTGTCAATGGTTGTATGTGGGTGCGTGCGTGTGTTCGCTGTGATGGCTTAGCACAGTGGTGATGGTGGATGCTCTATGAGTCACATAATTGGGCTCTCAGAGAGTAATACTCTCTAAAAATCTAAAAAATATGCTCTAATATATTATTTTGCCAAAAATATGTTAGGACACAATCATATCGTTTTATAATATGCTAGAATTTTGCCCCGAACATATTATGATTGTGTGCAAACATAATATGTTTACCCACAAACATATATATGATTGTGCCCGTCCCAAACATATTTATGATTGCATCCAAACATATTTTTAACACATTTTTTTCTCCGTGCACCTAGCCTGTTAACGATACTACTTTCGGTTGAAAAGCAGAATGGCGTTTACGCCACTTTCAGAATACACAGTTCATATATTACTAAGTGGAATAATTAACGATAAATAATTAACGAATTTCAGTCGAGTAAACCGACAGTTCATAAGGTTTTTAAAATTGTTTTCCATCTAAAAATTTTTTTCCATCATCACATAGAGGTACTATTTCATTAAATCATAGATTTATTTTGTCAAAATCAATGGTTCCTTCGACATTTATTTTAAGGTCGCCCTCTTCTGTGGTTCCCCTCCGGATTTCATTGTAGCGCTCTTGTTGTGATACTTTCGTTTGGTTTTCGAAAAGTGTACCCAAACCATGTCCAGGTCTTGATGAATAATCTAATTTCTTTTTTACCGGATCTCCTCCACAGCACATCATTTGTTATTGTATTTGGTCAAAAAATAAGAAAGGTTTCAACCTCCATAATTTGAGGGCCATATTGTTATTGGATTTGTATCTTGTTGTGTTATTAATCAAAAAATTTAATAAAAATATATTTTTTAAATAAAAAACTCATTTAAATACTCTACAGGAAAAATATCAAAGATCAAATTAAGCAATTCGTAATGATTAATAAAAATGCTGCAAATTATTTAAATTTCACAATTACAAAAAAGTATGAGAAAAATGGGGCGTTATTAATTATATGTCTACTATTTCACCTTTGCCCTTTCTTCTGTACCAAAAAAAAATACTCAACAAGTATTCAAAATGAAAAGAAAATAAAAACTTATTATATAGGCCTATTGTATATGAAATGAACGATGACGCAAACCATCAACTTGTAAACATGATATAGACCTATGCCCTCCCCGGGCTATGTAAGTTATTATAATTAACATTAAAAAGTGAAAAGATTCACAGGTAGAGGATAGGAAAGGGCAACAAAATTCAATGGTCAAATTAATATTGTTAAGGTCAAACATGAGTGTGTTGTGCTATAATACTTTTCCTCATTTTATTGATGTAATGTAAAGTTGTTTTAATGATGTTACATTAAAAACTCTTGTATTTTTTAATTGTATCATTTCAATTGGTTGACTCAATAGTTCATGAAATTTGAGGGGGAAATATTCCCACACGTTTTAATATATTTAAAACAAAATAACAAATTCCATTTGGTTTATCCAACAAAGATGTTCTTACTTATTTATGGCTACGATACAATTTCCGTAAATATTTCACAAGATGATATCTTGGAAATGGTGTAATATCTCTTGTTTACATTCAAAAAGGTAGAAATTCTTTGAATTCATTATTTATAAGTTACCTGGAGATTATACCATATTTGCGCCACCTTTTATATCATCCACTTATTGTTACAAAATATAAATTAATACCACAGATTTTCTTATAATTAATTAACTAATTATACACTTTATTCTTATAAAAATTTCCTGTTTCGTTTAGTAAGACTTTTAATGTAATTACATTTATGCAAACTCCGTAAACGTTTCTTCTCTCTTTGTAATTAAAATCTCAATAATGTTTATTTATCCTAAGAAATTATTTAAATGTTTATTCTAATTCAATTATGCTTTTTCAAACTTATCCCTTGACCATGTTATACGTATATAATATTAAACCACTAAAGTTTGGTTACGTTTTTGCAAAAGTAAACGAAGACCAATTACAAAGTATTCACGGATACCACAATAGACCCTTATGCACAAGGTTTACAAATAGCTCTACTTACTTACAGACAAAGAAAAGAAAAATAAGTCCTTATCTCACCTTTCAAGAACAAAATCTCTAAAGGGAAATATTTGAAGGACCAATGCAAACACTGAAAAATGCGACCAAAATAGATTGTTTTGACTTTTAAGAAGGCAAACAAAAAAGGTCTTCGGCCTTCTTGGCTATTGTTTATGATACCCAAAAATAAAACAGTCAACAACAAAAAAAAGAAAAACAAATTTTTTTAACAACCAATACACTGAAAAAAATTATTTATCAAACCTAAGAAATATTCTTCATTAAAAATACTTTTCATATTCTCTTTTATATTTATGAAACGTTTTAAGAGTTTCGTTAAAGCGAAGCAGAATTATGAAGAAACTAGTTTATATCCTCCATTATAGGATTGGGGTATACTCATTTTGTCACTCTGCTTGTTATACCTCGAAGTATTGATTGGGGATAGATATAGAGTGTGAGCCATTTAAAATTTTAATTTTGAATCGGCTATAAAAAAAATTACTGATATTTTTTTAAAATTTTAAATTTAATTGGAAACGTTCAACTTTGTCACTTAATAACACTGTCCAACAGCATTTTTGGAACAGAATAGCGACCCTATAATATATTTAGAACTTTAGGGTCTTTGATGACCCCCACTGAAATTTTTATCTATTTATCATGCCCTTTCAGAATTATAGAGTCGCTCTTCTACATATAGATATCACGACTTTAAATTTACATTATAGTATTTTTTTGTATAAGTTGGCGTGTAATTTCGATAATTAAGCGTAACGAGCTATATTTACAACTTTGGGGTGTTTGGCGAGCCCCACTGAAATTTTCCCCAAAAATTTTGGTAGGATATTTTAATCCTAAAATGTCCTTTTTGAAAGTACTTTTTTGATTTTTTCGAAAAAGTGCCAAATTTGCCCATTAAGAGGGGTGCTAGAGGGTTAAGACCTTCCACAAAAATGATCCTCATATCCTCCACTATATAACTCTAACAATAAGAAATATCTCAGACATTAACTGACAGCACTTTTTTAATTTAGTACAATGCTCCCTTCGACCAAAAATTGAAAACTTTGACCCACTGTAAAAAACTCAAACCAGCTGGACCATTAGTTTAATTATGTTACCATAAGTTTAATATAGTTAATTATGGGATCGCCATTCTGTTCCAATCAAAAAGTCTTAATTTGTTGGACAGTATAATTGAACACAATATCATTCATATGACTACTACGACTGGCTCGGCGGTACCTCAACCGATCAACCAAATTTTCAGAACATTTTCGATTGTTTCGGGTCTAACCTCTTCAATGGAAACTTCGATTTTATGTTTCAACGCATCAATTGTCTCTGGATGCTTTGCATAACATTTATCCTTGATATCTCCCCATAGAAAAGGGCTCAAATTACAAGTCAAAGTAAACGGTAGTTCAAATTTAAAATTTGAAATGGCTTACCCTTTATTTATGGGGCATTCCATGATAAGTGAGTGAACTTTTGCAGCCAATGCCTTCTGATCCGGATGAATCTTGCACCAGACCTATTGGATAGTAGTTATGACACAAAATTTAACAACATTCACTCAGAAGCGATGTTTACGTTAACATTTTTGGCAAAACATATTTTTTGATTTTTTTTGCTCTAAAGAATGCTGGGGTCATTTCCTTTAAGAGCAGACCACCTTAATGTGATGGGACTCGTTTTTTTTGCTCTAAAGAATGCTGGGGTCATTTCCTTTAAGAGCAGACCACATTAATGTGATGGGACTTGTTTATCTATCAAAATAAAGATAACCTCAAAAATATTAGGTTCAATAATATATTTTAGCATAACTGGAGAACCATTTTTCGTAATTGTTTGAGGAAAGCTTTAAATAATCCTAATTCATCTTCTTCTAATATAATTTTTTCATCCCATGAGCGGTTTCAACGACTTCTTATAAAGGGTTTTCCAACAAGAGGTGTTATTTTGGTACTCAAAGAAAAATGTCATTTTTTGAGATAAATGATCGGATGTTTATTTCATAATAAAGAGGAAGGAAGTTATGCCGTTAATAATGAAAAACAACATCAGCCAAATGGCCACCACGACCACGCTTACAGGACCATATATTTTTCATGAAATTTTCCATAACCAAATCGCAAAGTGGCTGCCCTATGTCCTGGATAGCCTCACGAACTCTATCTTTGAGGTCTTGAATTGACGCTGCACTGTTGGCGTAGACCTTATCTTTAACGTGGCCCCAAAGGAAGAAGTCGCAAGGTGTTAAATCGCAAGATATCGGTGGCCAATTGTGATCACCTCTTCGAGAGATAACACGGTCCGGAAACTTTTCCCGTAACAGAGCAATGGTTTCGTTGCTTGGGTGGCACGTAGCGCCGTCTTCTTGAAAGTAAAAGTTGTCCAGATCAATACCATCCAACTCCGACCATAAAAAATCATTAATCATCTCTCGATAGCGCAATCCATTCACCGTAACTGTTGATCCAACCTCATTTTCGAAAAAGTAAGGTCCAATGACCTCGCCGGACCATAAACCGCACCAAACAGTCACACGTTGAGGATGGAGAGGCTTCTCAACAATAACTCTTGGGTTTTCCGAGCCCCTGATGCGTAGCCACCGAGTGGAAATGGGCCAAAGAATAAAAGCTTCAAAAGTGACAGCTACATGTCAAATCGGGGGTAACATATATATGGGGCTATATCTAAATCTGAACCGATTTTACAATTTCAATAATTCTAAATTTCATCACAATCGGACAGTAAATACGACCTGCACTTTATTACAACGATATATCTACAGACGGACCGACAGTCAGACATGGTTAAATCGGCTCAGGAAGTGATTCCAAGTCGATCGGTATAATAAACGGTGGGTCTATCTCTTGTATTTTTTGGTGTTACAGACAAATGCACAAACTCATAATGCCCTGGACCACAGTGTGGTGTAGGGTATAAATAAGATAATTTAAAGCTCTCCTGAAACAATTATGATAAATCGTTCTTTAATTATGCAAAAATATGTGGTTTAACCTCTATTTTATCCCCTCACCTTACAGGGAGGAGGGTATACTCGTATATCATTTGCTGCGGACCAAAAATATAGCACTTCAAAGGAGTGACCTAATACCCTAAGTATGTTCGTCGGAAATTCGTTTTTGGACATTCTAAGTAATGTCCGTCCTTCCGTCTGTCTGTCTGTCTATCTGGCTGGAGCGCACGATAACTCTCGAGAGGAGTAACTGATTAACTTAAAATTTAGTACTTGGTAATATTTTTTTCTATCTCATGCTAAGTTTGAAGACGGGCCATATTGGTTGACTCCTTCTAGTACCTCCCTCACAAAGGGTTAAAATGCAGTGAAATGTTGACTTCTATGCTACTAATCCGAATCATCTGTAATTCTTAACATAGTAATAGTTTATCTGTCGCTATCAACATGAGAAAAATTGGTGAAGTTGCCCGTTCTTTTGGTACTTCCAACTCAAAAGGACCATTTTGCAGAAATATGTAACTGTTAATATCTTTAATACCATAAATACTTGAAATTTTGTGCAGAGTAATGGTTTTATAGTTCCCACAGTCCTATTAAATGCAATTTAAATAAAACAAAAAATATAAATTTACAAATATTTTTTGGGTATGAAGTTGAGGGGAATCGTAAGTCGGTTTAGCCGATTGAACTTTCTCACCTGTTTATAAGTAGATATGTATCTATTTTTGGATATGTATCTATTTCGATTGGAGCACTCTAAATGGGTCAAAGTGGGATTTTTTCCGGGACATCAGAATTCGTTTTAGAGGTATGGTTTCTTCGGCAAAGTTTCTTATTTTGATCCCTAGAATACGATTTTCGCTGAGCAATGGGCGATTTTTAAATCGACCCGCCCTAATGTATACCCTCTATCACTAATGTAAGGATATACAACGGGTTGAATCATTAATATAAAACAGATAAGATTTAAAATTAAATAAGATTTTTTTAAGAATAAAAAAATTTCGTAACTTCGAAAAAATCGATACAATTTGTGAAAGTAATTCATTATTTCAAAAATTATTTCTCATATTATTAAAGAAACTTTCGGTTTAAAATTGTGATTCAATGCATCAAAATGAACATCTGAAGTAGCAGATCAAGTGATCAGCAAGTTGTTCAAAATGTGAACCTCGTCAATGAATTAAACATGGGTTGTCGCACTAGTGATGTTTCTTTTGTGTATTTGTTGTTATAAGAAAAAATAAACGTTAATTTTTGGATGCTCTTAGAATGTTTTGAAATGTATTTCTCTAACTATACAAACTGAAGAAGTAAGTATTGCCGTAATTTGAACCTGGATATAGTAGTGTCGTAGAAGCATAACACTACGCCTCAATTCGATAATAACTTAATATGTACCTATATAAAGAAAACTTTTCCGTATGAATTCTTTTTCAACAAAACTGTGTCAGATTGGGTCATTTTCACTGATTTGGATGGTCTCTTTTTGCTGATAAATATCCGGCATAGAATACCGCTGCAGATTCACTTAACTTTTTTATTAACGTTTTATTTTTAAATGTGTTAATTTTACAATATTTTAATGTTCATATTTTCCATAAAATATATTTCATGATTGTTGCAAAAGAAATTCTTTAGAAGTGAAAAAGATCGCCAATCGATTCACTGGAAGTACTTCAAAAGTCAGACACTACTTTCGAGTTTTTTTGCGGATATTTTTGTATCAAAAAACTTTGGCTTTGTTTTAATCAATACTTTTTTTCAGTGTAGTGCGGAGAGTTAAGAATCACTCAAAATAGAAATGTTGAAAAAAAATTTTACTAAACAAATTAAAAGTAAAAGTTTTTCAATGCCATGCCGCTAATATTACCTCAGTCAAGCAATTATTTTGAATCCGCCAACGCCGCGCAGCGGGCACATTATATTTTGGCCAACAGACAATAGTCAAAACACCAAACATTTGCCTCTCACTCTGCCTCTGCTCTTCTCCTCGCCAATTTGTTGTTCTAACCGTCAAGTCTGAGGGCACGTTTTATAAAGGGGGATTTTAATTTCAATTCTAATCTTTAAAAGCAAAACAAAGAAATCTATTGTTAACAAACATTTTTTCCTTTCTATTTTTTTCTTCATATCTCATCTTATAGAAGAAGTCAACCTACCCAAACCCACTTCCCCGGTTCAAAAAATAAATTTAGAATAAAAAAATATTGTGTTTACTTTCAACCACAAAAATAAGGAAAAAAGGCCAACCAGAAAATAAAGAAAGAAAAAAAGAAAACCAAACAACACCGGACGCAGGAAAACGGAGAAAAATCAAGCATCAGCCAGAAAACAAACCCAAGTCAAGAAGATCTGTGGCATTTACTTAATCAAAAAGGTAAGTAAATATTAAATAGATGCTGACGACGTCGACGCCGACGACGACGACGACGCTGATGATGGTAGGGACAGGCGGACGGATAGGTGATGATGATGAAGCCTCAGTTAATGCTGTTGATAGTGCTGCTGGTGGTGGCTCCATTCATTGCCAAGCTCTGTCAGACATAATTTACCATTAAATATGGCCACTAAAAACTACTAACATCTACAGCCACAACTAACAACAAAAAACAAAAACATTTGTTACAAAAAATAAACACAAGAATAATAAGGAAAGGAGAAACATTTCTCACATTTAAAAAAACTAGAGATTAGAAAAAAGGTTCTTTCTTCTGCACACATACTCGTACACAAAGGTGGACGGACAGACAGAGAAAACGTAAGGTAGTTAAACTACACCTTAGGGCTCTACAATTTAGAACAATTTTAAAATTATGAACCACTTTTGTTTTTTTGTCTTATTTTCAAGTAAGTATTTCTACCACTAGAAAGATGTAAGTTTTAGACTTCTTCCCCACAGGGATATAAAAGAAGAATACAAATGAGAATTTTTTTAGTGCAAAAATAAATACTTCTTAACCTAAAGCATGAAATGAAATTATTAGAGCCGGTAAATTGTGGCTAACAGCTTTCTGGATGGCTAAACAATAAATGCAGCCAATTTTGCTTTGTATTGCATGCATTTTTTTGCTGCGAAATTATAGCGAAAGAGAAAAAAGGCAGAGGGATTATTGAAAGTTATAGCGCCGAAAAGAGCTTTCGGAGCATAGGAAGTAAAAGTGGAGTCAAGATAGTTTGGAGAAAGACTATTCCGCTTGTTCATACAAGTATTTCGTTGGTTTTCTGCAATAATCGTCTGCATAAAAAGTACTAACGTTCTTGAGATAGAGAAGATACTTTTAGGTGCAGATTATAGTTATTCATATCATTTTTAAGTGCACCGCACAAAATTTCTTCACTTATACAATGAAGAACTTCTTTGATGCAATGAATACTGAGTAGTTTTTCAGTCAAAGAAACTTCTTCTCTATTTTAAAGAAGTATCTTGATAATCTTCCCAAATGGATGGGTCATGCTTTAAAAATTCAGTACTCAATCCAAAAGCACCGAAAAAATGTTTGGTTTTGTATGAGACGAAATCGCTCAAATTATTACACAGCAATAGTTTCGGTTCGGGGAATTTTCGATCGTTTTCCAGATTTACGACGGGTTCTGTTAATTGAAGATGCCTAACCATTTTTCGTTTCTCTTCGAGTGAAACATCCGAATGGAAAAATGCCAAAGCCATTGATTCTAGGGCCAAATACCACAAATGATTTTTCCATTTCTTCAAAACCGCTTCAGACACATCTTGTCTTTCAACAAGTGTATATCTTGATTTGGTGCTCGTATGGCATTTTGCATGTAAACCACGCCCACTGGACTCTCGTTTTGTCAATGCAAACTGCTCTAGAAATAAGTATATATTTTTAAGGCATAAATGCCTTTTTCCATGAACCTTGCATGGGATGTTGGACCAGGTGTTCGGAAGTTATCGCCGACACGACCAAGAAACATTATTGTTAATTGTAATAGTTCCTTGTAATCAGCTCGGATTTGTGTTTCATTTAGCTGTTTAATGCAGAATTTCTTAATGACTTCGCTGTCAGCGTACAGTTGGATCTTCGAGTCCGTTTTTAAACGAATTGTGGTCGAGACTTACCCAAACGGCAGCAAAACGATTAAAAATAGGCACTTCAGGACCACAGGTCGCCGAAGTTTAACCTCAAACACATGTTTCAATACTATCTCCATCATGTGATGAGAACATGGGAACTTGATTAATTTTCGATCTAATTTGTTCTGCAACAAAATGCACGATCCAGTGTTTTGACCTGTATTTGATGAGTGCATCATGAACGACTTTGGCCATCTTTTCTCCAGTACCAGGCGGGAATTTGGGGGCGCCCAAAAATTTTGATGTGTAGATCGATTAATCACAAGCCCACCAACAGTGGTCAGAGGCGTCGCAGCATTATACATTACAGTTATCACATCATGAAATATCTGTCTGTTTGACGGCAGTTTGGCTCCAGATATTGTATGTGATACATGCCCAACTGATTCTACGGTGCGAAATTTATCACTGGATCTAGTAACCATTTTGGATGTGGTCGGTCTGGAGACAAATAAGAATATGACTAAAATTAAATTTTGTGCGAAGCTGTCCCTTTCTCAATTCACTTAGGCTGGAGACAGAGCGCGTTCTGTAAACGACCCTGTTGCATGACCGTATAGCGCGCTGCAAAGTTCTGCTTATGTTTTCTTATTCGACCAATAGAAAAATGTCAGACTGATGCGAAAAATCAACTATCATGCAAATCCGTTGTTTTTTTTTCATGCATGCACAAGCATGATCTATTTTTTATTGTGATTGCATAGAGGCCATGTCGGTGTGCATGCATGCCCTGTCATGACGTAAAATTCAAATGAAAACTGCTGTAACTTTTTCGTTTCTCGGTCGATTTTGATTGTTTACGACTTGTAAGAAAGAAAATTTTATTCAAAGATCATTTAAAAACTTTTCATGCTAATAAAATATTTTTTAATTACTTGAACATGTGACATTTGATAAAAACCCAAATTTTGTTCATGTAAAGTGAGTTTTGTGTTTTCAAACAACCTTGGGCACACCTTAGCGTTATAGGTCAAATGGAAACTTTTTCGGTCCGGAAAGCAGTACCGAAAAAATAATAAATGGTCTAGGCTATAATCAACAAGGAAAAACGGGGTTAAGTTCTACCATGCCAAATCGAACGAATAAGTATATGCGAGGTTTTAGGTTTAGGTTTTATGTTTTATTGAGCCTTCTTTTAAATCGTTATAATTACTCTATTATTATTAGCTACATATTTTAAAGAGAACTTAAGACTATAATGTAATATCTTAAATTACTATAATAAATATGAAAAACAGCACCATGCTTTTTAAATAGTACAGATATAGTGAATTTAGTATTAAATTATTAATAATAGTGTGCATAAATGTCCTTGCTCCCGGGACTACAGTGGCTTGAGAGTATAAAATTCTCATTTAAACTTAAAATCTAATAAATAAATAAAGAAAAGAGTAAAAAAAAAAAAAAAAAAAAAATTAAAATTAAATTAAATTCCTAAGCATCTCGTACTACCCCCGGTGCGTATTCGACAATGCTTTCTCATAGAATCCATGTCGAATACTGACGGAAATATCAAAATTCGCAGGGACTTCATTAATATAACCGATTGGTGACAAATAATTTGTATTCGACCAGTTAAAATGTTTCTGTATATCGTAAATTATAGAAACATACTCGTTATCGATCGGTCCCAAAATTGACCGACGGGACATATAGATGGCGGTAGAAGTTTGAAACATTTCTTTTAAGTTTCAAGGCGCCACGTTGTTTAGTTTATTTTTTAAGTAGTTTATTTCAAAAGTAAACGATCTCAGTGAATTTGTAAACATGAACAAAATTGGTCACCGATATGTAAGACTTTCATTTGAAAGGTCTCACTCCAACTAATATTAAAACCGAGCGACATTGCACTTGTGGAGGAGGCTGCACTTTCGTTTACAAATGTAAAACACTGGGTCAGAGTTTAAACGGAGCCATACGAGCTGCCAAGACGAACACCGCAGTGGTCGACCAATTGAGGTGTCCACCTCAGAAATGATTAAAAAAATCCATAAAATGGTATTGGATGACCGTCAGTTGAAGGTTCGTGAGTTAGCTGAAGTCATAAGCATTTCAAAAAGTGCTGTACTCGTACATCGCATATTGACGGAAAATTCGATGATGAGAAAGCTGTGCGCAAGATGGGTGCCGCGTTTACTCACCATCAAAACAGTGTACCAGTTCATCCATCCCCTATTGCGATGACCAAAATCAATAAATTAAAGTTCGAATTCCTTCAGCACGAACCTTACGGCCTGTTTCTGTATTTCTAACGAAAGTCTCTGCGAACGAACACCAGTCACTCACTTTCGTCTGGAATTTGGTTTCTCTAAGGTTCGTTCGTTCGTTCGCCTGGCCTTAGGTCAATGACGTTAGCCAATTGGAATATAATAGGCGTGTTTTCGTTACACCATAAGTGCTTAATTTGTATGGGGAGCTAAGCACTTTTAAGCACTATTAGTTCCCGATTAAGTGCTTGTGTTCATGTCTTAATCGTGTATGATGTTGCCAGATTGGGATCCCTATATTTAGCAATATGGCATCCCATTTTTGGAGAGATTTTATCAATTATTGTAAATAAACGGGAAGAAGAAGAACAAAAATGGGAAATAATTTTAATATTTGCAAAAGAGTGTAAACAATTGAACATAGAATAGTAAATATATGTTTTATAAATACTATTCACGAATTTTTTGTCTGTTTCGCACTGTTCTTTCTTTGCAACTCATGACACCATTGCTACCACATAGTGAAAATCCGCCACCTATTGCTTAAGTGCCAGTTAGTGGAAGTCAGTTGTTTTCGTTGCAAAGTGCTAAACTAAAAGTGCTAGCTTGTAACGAAAACATGCCTAATGTAATTGCCATATCAATCATTTCACAACTTCCGGTCTAAAAAAGCACACATATTTGTATGGTTGACCTTAGAAAATACACCTCTGTATCCTTTACACGAGCGGTGGCCAAAAATCAACCCTGGGTGAGTTAGCTGAGCTGATCCAACACTCTCGTTTATTTCTCCCTCTCTCTCTCTCTGTCACGTCTCTCTCATTGTGCACTGATGAATTTTTTCCATCTTAGCGAGCTGCCAATGTTGACTGGTTTATGCTTAAATATGTAAACATATGTATACAATTTTATTATTATTTCAATGTTTTAACCATAATTATGCTAATATATACTTATTTTTGCTTTTAATAAAGTCTTTTTGTCATTGTTCCTATCAGTCGACAAATAAAATAAAGTGACTCGATCTGACATTTGTGTCAGCAAGGAGAAATAGAGAAACTAAAATTTACACTGAAATGATTACGTTTTCATACGAGTTCATTATCGTGCGACTTGTCGTTGTGACGGTAGTTAGTAAAACCCAAATCAGCTGTTTGTCGTCTGGCAGGCGAACGAAAGCTAAATTTTATGTTACAAAAACAGGCTGTTATTCTCCAGATTAAGCTCCCTCGGATTGTTTTTTGTTTCCAAAGATTTCCCAGCAATGAAGAGGTGGAGGTTGAGGTTTATGGCTATTTTCTGGAGGTAGACAGTTCTTACTATAATTAGGGCATCAAAGCTATTGAAAATCACTGGACAAATTGTATCGGGCTAAAAGGAGGTTATGTTGAAAAATAAAGGACATTTTCCCCAAAATTGTTGTGTTTTCTTTGTTAGGTAGGCTAATTTTATTAATAAATAAATTTGGAAATTATAAAAAATATTTAAATAAGGGAAGATGTAAGCTATGACCGTTGTTCGTGGGAGTGGTTCCGGGTATAAAATAACTTCAATTCAAAAATTCAGCCCGATCGATTCAAATTTGTGGTTTCTATGGCGTTAAGAATCCAAATAACGAACCTTTGTACCGGGGCTATCTCAAAGCTATAATGACCGTTGTTCATGCGTATTTTAAAAATCTTTAAGATATCACTCTGTGTATCCGGTTTTTGCTCATAACTTTTTAAGTTATGGTCCGATTTGGTATTTTTCGGTACTTTTCAGAAAACAATATAATAAAATATAAAAACATATTATATTTTTTTGTGTGTGATTTTTATGTTTTGATTTTCAAATGTAGTTTTTTAAATTGTTTGTACTCTCCGATTTTCGCAATTTTTTTAAATTTAAAAAGTTCTATTAATTCTCTAGAATAAAAGCTTTGGACGGAAGTGGGCTTAAAATTATTTAATTACTTTTTTAAAAAATTTTCAAAAAATACGATATATTAAAAAAACCGTTGAATTTCCATAACAATATATTGTGGGCACCTATAGCTATTAAGGAGTCTTTTTTTGAATACATCACCAAACAAATCCATCGAGTTCTACTAGTTTTGATACATAGTTATATTTGTAGGGAGATTATCAGGGGTAAGGGGTTGAGCGGGGGTGTAGGAGTTTTGGCAAAAATACTTCCTGAAGTTTCTCTGTAGGAATACCTATTCTAAAGCTTTCAAGCTACAAAAAACGGTGGAATACAGCAAATTGTTTCGAGGAAACCTACTTAACAAAAAAACAACATCCAAAGAAGCGGATAAAATCTAAGTGTTGTGATACAGAAGTACTTCTAAAGTAGATGATCTTAAGCAATTAATATATGCTGAGTCTGTCGCGCCAGGATGGTATTCGTTGGGAGTATATTTGCACCAGGGCTTACAAGTATAAAATAATGCAAATGCAACAATATTTAATCAAAAAAGGAAAACAATTGTTTTCTCTAAATTTCCATTTCTTAATGTTTTGTGTAGATAGCTTTATTATCAATAATACATATAGCTGTGATTTGAACCCGGGTCTCTTAGCATCGCCTTAGCATAACATCACAGTTTAAGGCGTACTGCCACAAACGAATTTCAATAACTGTCCTGATATATCTCTATATATATATAAAAACGTAGACGAATTCTTTGTAACGCCATCTACTGAACTGATGTTAAAAATGTTTTCTGTGTTTCGAAGGTTATAGGTCGTTGATGGTTCTTAAATAATTAAAAAGTGGATGGGGTCAAAAGTGGGCATGGCATTATTTAAGTTTGGTACATACGTTATTTGAGCTATTATCTAAAAAGTCAACAAAAATGGACGGGATCGGATAAGTAGGTGTGGCAAATGTGGGCGTAGAATATTTAAAAATGTAGTATCTCCTAAACTATTGACGTAGATTTGGTTTAAGTTGTTGAAGTCGATATTAGATTAACCACAGATGAATCTTAACAAATCAAAAGTAGGCGGGTCGATAGTGGGCGTGACATTATGTTAACTTGAATATCTCAGAAAGTATTGAGCGTAGAAGAACTAAATTTGTTACATTATTCGATTATCACCTAAAACTTCAATAAAAATAGACGGGATCGGATAAGTGGGTGTGGCAAAAATGGGCGAAGTAATGTTTGAAACTTTAATATCTTAAAAACTATTGGCCATACATGAACGAAACCATTTATCGTAGAAGAACGAAATTTTGTATGTTATGGGAGTCAATATTAGATTAGCCAGAGATGGTTCATGAATTTATATAAAATTTGAATAGGAGAGTAGAAGAACAAAATTTTGTACATACGGTAGCGGCATTATTATTGAAAACTTGACAAAAAAAATAGTTGGGATCGAGTTGGTGGGTGTGGCTAAATTGGGTGTAGCAATATTTAAAAATTTAATATCTCGGAAACTATTGGCCGTAAAAGAATGATATTGCAGTCCATTGGAGTCAATATTAGTAATTTCACAAAAGTGATACATATTTGTACGATATATTTTGTAGGCGCATGACTAGAACAACTAGATCGACTAATTATTTTGTATTATTACTTTTTACTTAAATTAAAAGAGTGTGAGTAATATTCATAAATCGGAGTATGTGAAACTATGTATTACGATGTCGAGTGCCTTTACTATTTTATTAGCTAAAATTTGGCTGGATGACAGCAAGTTTTCTGAAATTTCTTAAGATGTACTATAATAGTAAAATATTACAGTAAGGGTCAATAAGACATTCCCTTTAATTTCTGTGTTTGAGCTCTGACAAGCCTCGAGATAATGTGGTTTTATTATAAATGTTCACATGCGAAGCAGCGGGTGTCTGCTAGTTCTAAAATAATTATACTTATACGTAGTTTTTTTTAATGGTACTGAATAAGATCTTTGTCACTGCTTTGCTTAATCTCTTTATATGAGGAAGCTTTATTGCACATTTTTTGCCTGACTATAGTCATGGTAAAAGTAATCTTAAATACAGAATTGCAAGACTTTGAGGTGATTGATTCAAAAGTTATGAAGAAATTAAGTTATTATGAATCTCAATTTAAAATGTATTTTTGCCTAAAAACTTTATAAAAATTTATTAAATTTGTTTGTTATTTTATTTTTGAAAATTATTGTGAAATTTAAAAAATTAAAAAAATCATTTTAGTGTTTACAAAATTTTGTATTGCTTTTTAACGGCTGAACCGATTTTTATACCCTACACCACACTGTGGTACAGGGTATTATAAGTTTGTTTCACGGCAGATGTTTGTAACACCTGAAAATAACACAGCTAGACCCACCTTAAAGTATACCGATCGACTCAGAATCACTAGATGAGTCGATTTAACGATGTCCATGTAAAGTTGTTCGTCGACTACAGGTCGCAATTTCACTCCGATCGTTCTGAAATTTTGCAGTTTAGAGTATTTCGCGGCTATTAAGATCGCTATTGAATTTGGTTGAAATCGGTTCAGATTTAGATATAGCTCCCATATATATCTTTCGTCCGATTTGGCCCTTTAGTCCTATAGAAGCTGTATTTTACATCCGATCGTTTTGAAATTTAGAATGGTAGAGTTTCTTGATCCATGAACCAACACTGCCGAATTTGAAGAAAATCGGTTAAGATTTAGCTATAGCTCCCATATATATGTTTCGTCCGATTTGGCCCTTTAGTCCTATAGAAGCTGTATTTTACATCCGATGGTTTTGAAATTTAGAATGGTAGAGTTTCTTGATCCATGAACAAACATTGCCGAATTTGAAGAAAATCGGTTCAGATTTAGATATAGCTCCCATATATATCTTTCGTCCGATTTGGTCCTTTAGTCCTATAGAAGCTGTATTTTACATCCGATCGTTTTGAAATTTAGAATGGTAGAGTTTCTTGATCCATGAACCAACATTGCCGAATTTGAAGAAAATCGGTTAAGATTTAGCTATAGCTCCCATATATATGTTTCGTCCGATTTGGCCCTTTAGTCCTATAGAAGCTGTATTTTACATCCGATCGTTTTGAAATTTAGAATGGTAGAGTTTCTTGATCCATGAACCAACATTGAAGAATTTAAAGAAAATCGGTTCAGATTTAGATATAGCTCCCATATATATCTTTCGTCCGATTTGGTCCTTTAGTCCTATAGAAGCTGTATTTTACATCCGATTGTTTTGAAATTTAGAATGGTAGAGTTTCTTGATCCATGAACCAACATTGCCGAATTTGAAGAAAATCGGTTAAGATTTAGCTATAGCTCCCATATATATGTTTCGTCCGATTTTGCTCTTTAGTCCTGAAGAAGCTGTATTTTACATCCAATCATTTTGAAATTTGGAATGGTAAAGTTTCTTGAACCAACACTACCGAAATTGAAGAAAATCGGTTAAGATTTAGCTATAGCTCCCATATATATGTTTCGTCCGATTTGGTCCTTTAGTCCTGTACAAGCTGTATTTTACATCCAATCATTTTGAAATTTAGAATGGTAGAGTTTCTTGATCCCTGAACCAACATTACCGAATTTGAAGAAAATCGGTTAAGATTTAGCCATAGCTCCCATATATATGTTTCGTCCGATTTGGCTCTTTAGTCCTATAAAAGCTGTATTTTACATCCGATCGTTTTGAAATTTAGAATGGTAGAGTTTCTTGATCCATGAACCAACACTGCCGAATTTGAAGAAAATCGGTTCAGATTTAGATATAGCTCCCATATATATCTTTCGTCCGATTTGGTCCTTTAGTCCTATAGAAGCTGTATTTTACATCCAATCGTTTTGAAATTTAGAATGGTAGAGTTTCTTGATCCATGAACCAACACTGCCGAATTTGAAGAAAATCGGTTCAGATTTAGATATAGCTCCCATATATATCTTTCGTCCGATTTGGCCCTTTAGTTCTATAGAAGCTGTATTTTACATCAAATCATTTTGAAATTTAGAATGGTAGAGTTTCTTGATCCATGAACCAACATTGTCGAATTTGAAGAAAATCGGTAAAGATTTAGCTATAGCTCCCGTATATATGTTTCATCCGATTTGGCTCTTTAGATCCAATCGTTTTTATACCCTACACCACACTGTGGTACAGGGTATTATTTACGTATAAAATGTCCCAAAAGTAAATTTATGTAAACAATTTATACATGAATTACAAAATTTATATATCAGAGTTATTCAATATTACGAGATTGGTGCAGGGTATTATATAGTCGGCACCGCCCGACTTTAGCCTTTCCTTACTGGTATTAAAATAAAATTTGGATTTTTTTCCAATTTTTTTTTTATTTAAATTTAATTTAACGATTAACTTCTCTTCGATTTTTTTTTAATTTACATAGAATATGCACCGGATTCTTTACTAATTTTACAAATTAAAAAAAAATTGTAAAAAATGGCCCCATTGTAAAAATCGGTTCTGCCGTTCATAAGCCATTAAAAATTTGGTTAAACCCAAAAAATAAATTTTTCTAAACTTTTTTAAATTTAAAATCCCCATATAACTTTGCAACAAAAATTAGTATCGATATGTTATTTTACCATTTAGCAACTTTATAACCATTTAGGTCAAAAATAAAAATTGTGGGTAAATATTAAAAATTCTGACCCACAATTTAAATCTGTTGTGGATGAGGTATTAGAAGGAATGAACCGATGGGGTCCATTTTCGAACACAGCCTAAACGAGGAGCAAATTTTTCCATTTGCAAATTTTTAATACTATTGGTTACTCATTTCGTGAATAAACAGACATACGAATGTACCGACATATTTAAAATGATGGACATGTTATAAAACGGATTTCCGCAAATCATACTAAAAGACATAGGGCTTTAGTTATTTTCAATGACATAAAACTTAAATCTTCTGTTATTTATAAAATATGGTATATTTTGACACGAAGAAAAAAAGCCATTAAACAAAAAAATATGTTTGAGAGCAAAATTGTAAGTAAAATATTTTTGTGTGCAAATGTGTTACGTTTATATAGCGAAAGTGAACATCTGTTGAAGCAATATAATTTCTTCTGATGTTTGGGTGCAAATTCCTTAGGAAAACAAAGAAAAACAGTATTTTTCCCCCGATTCATGGAAAAATAGTTGTTTTCCAAAAATAATATGTTATCGGCAAATATACTTCAGAAGCGATTTTTTTACATAGGGAAAAAAGTATCACAGACTATTTCTTGATCTACAAAGAACAATTTTTTAATTGGGAAATAATTTAACAATGTTTTTATTTAAAAAATAATTTAAAATTTTTCATATTGAAATTGTTTAGCAATTTTGTGAATGAGAGAAAAATAATTCTACATATATTCGTTATTCATATTAAATAATACAAAATTTTTTTAACAAAATTTAATATCTTTTTGTATTTTCGCTTGTTTTGTTCTTTTGTAAAATCTGTTTCTATGAAATCTGGGCTACTGCCTAATAAAGGCATATAAAAGCTTTGCTGGAGGTCATCTAATTTTTTGCAGTATTGCATAATTTAATAATTTGCAAAACATAACTTTTTTTGCAAAAACTTATTATGGAAATTTAATAAATATTCTCCAATCTATGCCAATGAACTCCAAATTTGCATCCTACTCTGTGAATACACGTTAAAGGAGTTTCTAAATCAAGCGATTTTAAAGTGCGGAGATTTGCATAATCGATTGTTGACTTCACAGTAGGTGAAAAACATATTGGTGAATTGAAAACATTTTTCTTCGTAGAGATTAAATTTTCTTGCTGTGTGAACTGCCTTTTGTGTATGTGCCAAGTTTTGCTCTGTATTGTATTTGTATTTTGAAGGGTTTCGATCATAGTTAATTTTTTAATATGTTCCCCCGTTGAAGATATTTTTCGCCAATTGAGATGTTCTTTTTTCTGGATTACCTTGAATTCTGGCATTCAGCTTTCCAAACTTTTCTGGCATTATTGTTTTTAGGACATCCACTTTTATGAAATTTTTTTAACATGTAAAGGTCCGATACACGAACATTTGGTTATTCGTAAAGGTTGTAGCTCATTATCAACGGCTGGTTGGAATATTTATACAAATTTGATAAATAAATACAAAGCAATAATACTATTACGTATAAATTTCACTTCAATAGTTTTTATCAGCTGCAATAACAATTCAAATTGTTAAGTACGTCAATTATTCGTCTATAAAGAAAAAGTTTCCCCCACTGTGTTTACACTTGAATAGAAACTTGAACTTATTCAAAAAAGGTATCTCGTCTAACAAAAGAGACAAAACAAAGAAAAATATATTAGCTTTTTTTAATTTAAAGATCAAAGTCAAATAAAATAAAAAAAAATAGAAAAACATTAAATGACGACAAGTTCATCTCTCAAAATCACAATAAACTGAATAGAAACCGAATAACCAACCGAAGACCTTCAACTCACTCCAACACGACACCAATCATAGAAATTAATTCCGTTTAAATAAATGTTTTCTAACAAATGAAACTGAAAATGATTGTTTTTAAAGTGAAACGACAACTTATGCAGATGATGATGAAGAAGTCTAAGACGACCGAGACTCTACGACAGATGCTGTTCATAATGATGATGTGACTAAATGAGTGAATGAATGAGTGACTGACTGAATGACTGACTGAATGATGTTAATGATGACGATGCATCAAAATACACCGACTTTTTCGTCTTTACATCTTTATCATTCATTTGTTTGTTTATTTGCTTAATTCAGTCTTTAGGTGTGATCACATTATCAATGTTTTCTCTATTCGGTTTTCAAAATATGAATATCATTGACTTCCTCTTCTTTTGTTTTACTTTAAAATAGAAGAACTTTAAAGAAGACCCCAAAAAAAACGCTGCTAAAGATGACTCAGTAAAATCGTCGAAAACCATAAATTGTAACTTAGAACGGCGCTTGGGAATAATCGGATTTTATTTGTTATTCTCAATTCGTTTTACAATGTTCTAATTTACACGATTTTCGTTCTTTGGACCGTTGATCTAATTCCAGCTTTTAACAGTTTGAAAGTAGGTGACATGGTCAGAACGACAAATTGATTCAGTTCTGGTGGGAAAATCGTTTTTTACTCTTTTTGTTTAACATTGGAGCTAATAAAAGCGCTTCTATGGTAGCCGGAAATTATAAGTCGGAAGAGGAGATAAACGGTAAAAATCAGCCGTTATTTTAAAACAACAAGTCAAAGTTAAGAAGAAAATGTCTCAAAATTATTCGATTCGAGAAATGTTTTTGGAAAGTTTACAACAAATATCTTTCAAAAATGCATGTACTGCGAATATGTTTGAAATTTTTGTAAACAAATATTATTTATTATTTATTTATTTATATGAATTACAATACAAAGTAAATTTATATTCTAATTATAAGGTCCAGGGAAATCCGAGTTACAAAGACCATATGGCTAAATGTATGCAGCGACACACCAGAGCCTCTGGTGGGATTCGAACCCACAACCCCCAAACTCATAGGCGAGTACGCTACCAACTCGCCAACTGGGGCGCTCTGTAAACAAATATATTTTTGACAATTTGCTAAACGAAAATTATAATAACATTTTTCTTTAAATAAATAAATTTTCAGAATTTTTACATTCTATATAAATGATATCGATGTAATATTTTGGAATATTTTCTATACGAAAATAGCATATAAAATTTTTTTGTATAAAAATATCTTTGAATCTCGAAAAGTACGAACATTACTTTCTGTACTAATTTTTTTTTCTAAATTTTAAGTACAATAATATTTTTAAATTTGTTTGTAGGAAAGACATCTTTGAAATTTTCTTTTCTATTCAAAAATATCTTTCAAATTTCCATTTTATAAAAAAAAAAATATCTTTGGCATATTCCGAGCTTTTTTCCTTTTTTTAAATTTTCTATACGTAAATTTCATTGACATTTTTATAAACGAAAAATATTTTTTAAATTTGTTTGTAGAAAAAACATCATTGAGTTTTTTCTTTTCAAAAATATCTTTTAAATTTTCATTTTCTAAATGTATCTTTGGAAATTTTTTTATGAAAAATATCATTGAAATTTATTAATCGGAAAATATTTTTACTATACGAAAAATATTTTCGGAATTTTCTATACGAAAAATATTGTCGGACTTTTTTCCGAAAAATATCTTCAACATTTCTTATAATTTTAATATTTTTCTATGGAGCAAATACGTTCTATACAAAATATATATATGTGTTCGAAATTTTTCGTATAGAACATTTTAAATTATTCGTTGACAAACTGTTTTTGAAATGTTGTATGCAAAAATCATATATTACGAAAAATTAAATTTGTTTATAATAAAAACATCTATGAAATGGTTCTATTCAAAAAATATGTTTCAAATGTGCATTTTCTACAAATATATTTAAAATTGTTTTGATATGAAACTATCTTTAACATTTATTATTCGACAAACATTTCTGGGAATATATCTAACGAAAAATATCTTCGGAATTTTTCGATACGAAAAATATATTTGAATTTTCTGTAAAAAATATCTGCGAAATTTTTCTATAAAAACCAGTAAGGAACGGCAGAAAGTCGGGCGGGGCCGACCCTACACCTCCCTAACAATGCGATAAGGGTTATTGCGATAATAATTTGGAATATATATGTGGGGGTAAGAACATATATATGTGGATATATCTAATTCTGAACCGATAATCGCTAAATTAAGCAATATTCGTTCCTAAATTGAGAAACATCTTTCTGGAGAATTTTGTAATAATCGGAAGTAAAGTACAACTTCTATAGCGCTTTGTAACCAAATCAGGAGGAACATATATATGGAGCTTATATATAAATCTGAATCGATTTTCCCTGAAGAATCATTCATGTAAAATAGGAACCTCTTTCTGTCGAATTTCGTACGGATCGGATATAAAATACAGTCTCTACAGCGCTTGAATGTCAAATCGGGGCTAACATATATATGAGGGCTATATCTAAATCTGAACCGATTTTCTCCGAATTTGGCAGTATTCCCTCATGTAATAAGAAACCTCTTTCTGCCGAATTTCGTACTGATTGGATATAAAATTCAGTTTCTACAGCGCTTACATGTCAAATCGGGTGCAACATATATATGGGGGCTATATCTAAATCTAAACCGATTTCCCCCAAATTTTGTATTGTATCTAAGTGTATCACGAGACTACTCTCTGTCAATTTTTGTACAAATCGGTTACAGTGCATATATGTACCTCCGATTTGCTTATACAGTGCATATATGCCAAATCGGAGGTACATATATATGGGAGCTATTTGTAATTCTGAACCGATTTTAACCAAATTCAATAGGGATCGTCCTTGGGCCTAAAAAAAGATATGTGCAAAGTTTCGTTGAGATCGGACAATAATTGCGACCTGTACTTTGATTACAAGAATACATCTACAGACAGACAGACAGACATACGGACATAGCTAAATCGACTCAGAAAGTGATTACAAGTCGATCGGTATAATAAACAATGGGTCTATCTCTTCTCCTTTTGGGTGTTACAAACAAATGCACAAGGTCATAATACCCTGTACCACAGTGTGGTGTAGGGTATAAAAATATCTTAGGATTTTTCTATACCAAAGATATCTTTGGCATTTTTTGTACGAAAAATAGCTTTTAAATTCTTTTATACAAAAATATCTTTCTTATTGTGTTTGCTGTGGAATTTTTCTATACGAAAAATATAAATATTATTTTCGTTTTTTTTTCTATTCAAAAGGTATTTTTGCAATAGTAAAACTATATATGAAAAATATATATTAATTTTTTCAATACGAAAAATATCTTTGAAATCATTATATGAGAATTTTTTCTATATAAAAAATGACATTGAAATTTATTTACAAAATATTATCTATCTTTAGAATTTTTCTGTACAAAAAATATCTTTGAAATTCTTCTATACGAAAAATATCATTCATAATTTCCTATTCAACAAATATGTTCAAACATTTTCAATACAAAAAATATATTTCACATTTTGTGTATTGAAAATTTTCAAATTATTCTATGCCAAACCGTTTTGAAATTTGTATACAAAAATAACTTAATATTACCTATGAGAATATTTCGAATTTTTCAATGCGACAAATATTTTCGGATTTTTTTTTTGAGAAATATCTTTCGAGTTTTTCTTTACGAAAAAAATCTTTGGATTTTTTCTAT
This sequence comes from Eudasyphora cyanicolor, assembly GCA_963930755.1. Lineage (NCBI taxonomy): Eukaryota > Metazoa > Arthropoda > Insecta > Diptera > Muscidae > Eudasyphora > Eudasyphora cyanicolor. Next base: position 266,786,895 of record OZ005737.1, read on the forward strand.
ACAAAAACTATAAATATTATTTATTCAAAAAGTATCTTTATAATTGTTCAATAGTAAAACGATATATGACATTTTTTATGAGATAAATAACTTTCTATAAGGAAAATATATATGAAGTTTTTCAGTACGAAAAATGTGTTTGAAATCATTCTATAAGAAATTTTTCTATATAAAAAATTGCATTGAAATTTATTTAAAAAATTTAAATTTAATTCTATACGAAAAATTACGTCAGAATTTTTCTGTAGAAAAAATATCTATAAAATATTTCGTGATTCTAACTAGGATACTCTCCCGGCTTCAAGACCATTTTGTTTCTATATTATTATAGAAACAATTATTTTATACATGGTGGTGTATACAATTTTTTAAAAAAAAAATTTTCTATACGAATGAATGTCTTCGGAATTTTTTTATACGAAAAATAACCACTGTTTTCAAAAATTGTCAATAAAAAATATCTTCAAATATAAAATTTTTAATTGTTCCAAACGAAAATAACTTAGGAAATCTTCTATACGAAAAATAATTGGTACATATATACAAAAAAAAAATAGTAAAAAAAGCTCGGAAAATATTCTATAGGAAAAATATCTGCATTTTTTCTATGGAAAATGTATCTGAAATCTTTCTATAGGAAAAGCATATTTTACATTTCTCGATATAAAAATATGTTTGAAAGAATAATATCGTTGAAAGGTTTTTTATCAAGAAAACATCATTTGAATTTTTCTACATGGAAAATATCTTTGAAACAATTTTTTATTCAAATATGTAAAATTTTTTTGTAATACCGGCGGAATTTTTGTACTTGAAAAATTTTTTTTATATTAAAAATATTTTTAAATTTTTTTTTCGGGAAACATCTTTCATAATTTTGTATAGAACTTTTTTTTGACATGAGCGCCCCATTGGATTTGTTGGTGCGTAATCGCACCAAGTTGGGGGTCGTGGGTTCGATTCCTACCAGAGGCTCGGGTCTGGAGATGAAAAATCTAGCTACATGGTATTTGGAACGGCTTTTCCCTGGACTGTAAAATTAGAATATAAATTCACTTTGTATTGTAATTCATATAAATAAACAAAATATAATATCAGTGACATTTTCCTCTACGTAAAATATAACATTTTAAATTACCTTTGGAATTTTTCTATATTAAAAATATTTTTGATTTTTTTACTCAAAATATCTTGAAAATTCTTCTGTACTAAAAATATGTTTCATATTTTTCCATATGCAAAATATCTTTCCCATTTTCCTATATATGTATCTTTTAAATTTTTTTATAGAAAAACACCTTACAAATTTTTCTATACGAAAAATACCTTTTAAAATTTTCTACATAAAAATTGTCCTTGAATGTCCTAAGAAAAATATGTTAAAACTTGAAATTCCTAAGAATGTCCTAGGAAAAATATGTTCTTTAATACCTTAAAATTTGCTTATTATGACAATATTTTTGAAATTGTTCTATCTGAAAAATATCGTCAACATTTTTCTATAAAAAAAAACTATTTTTGAATTTTTTCTAAAAGAAAATTTTATTGAAATTTTTTGAATAAGCAAATGTTATTGAAACTTTTCTGAAGGAAAACGTCTGATATTTTTTTTTAGAAAATTGGTTTTGAAGATATTTTTCATATAACACATTTTTAAAGAAATTTTTTTATACAAAATTCAAAGAACAAATTCAAATACAAATATTTTAAATTATATATAAAAAATAATAAATATGTTTTTAATATAGAAAACTTGTCCTTCAAAAATATCTTTGCTGCTGAAAAAATGCAAAAATATTTTTCTTATAGACAAACTTCAAGACAAACATGGCGATATTTTCAGATAGAATAATTTTAAAAATATTTTCCCAATAAAAAAATCTCATCTTTACGAAAAAAATGTTCTATGCGAACGAATCATTGAGATTTTTCTACATGAAGAATATTTTTGAATAACTTTAAATTCGTTTTTTTTTGGAAAAATATTTTCGAAATTTTTCTGTATAGATATGTAATTTTAAAATTTTATATATGAATAGTATCTTCTAAAAAGTTTCTATACGAAGAATATATTTCACATTTTTTATAAGAAAAATATAATTAAAATGTTTCTGTAAGAAAAATATCTCTGATAATTATTTTTGAAATTTTTTTATTGGAAAGTTATTTTCGTATTTTACCTATACTCAAATTATCTTTGACATGTCCCTATACGAAATTATATTTGACATGTTTCTCTCCGAAAATAATATTTGAACTTTTTCTATACGAAAAATATATTTGTAATATTTATGCGCGGAAAATAAAAAATTGTCTATGGGAAAAATATTTGAAAAAGTTTCTATATTTAAAATATCTAAATTTTTGTTATAGGAAAAATATCTTACATTTTTTTCTTTGAAAAAATATTATTAATTTTTCGTATACGAAAAATATTTTGGAACTTTTTGACAAATTTTATATGCAAAAAATTGTTGACATTTTTTCAGGACTAAATCCGAAATGTTACTATACGTAAAGGACCTTTAAAATTTTTCTATACGTCTTTCAAACTTCTCTATATATATTTATTGATCTGTATTAGTTTATTTTATCTTTAAACTATAAAGGAACATCAAGTGTTCGAAATTTTTCTATATAAAAAATATATTGTCTTCGACATTTTCTATCCGAAAAATATTTTAATTTTTTTTTGTGTGAAAATTATTTTTAACAATCTCAGTTATTCTCTAAAAATATTTTTAAATTCAACTCTTCCAATTCAATTATGTAATTGCCTTCTATGTTCCCAACTGCAAATCCACTTTCTTGCAAATTTATTCAAATTTCAACCGCACAACTTTATGACCCACTCAATGTAGACAGACAAGACTTTATAGCCATTTCGTTTGTTACATTCTTAACATAGGTCAGTTGTGTTAACTAATTCCCAAAACAACCGAAAAGAAAATTTAAATACAATAGCTATTTGGGAAGAGAACTTTATGGACAAACATGGATGGCACTTGTACAGTACAGTACAGATTTGGGAAAAGTTTTTCACAAACAAAAAGTATGCCAAACATTGTCGAAGGAAAATTAGTTTTGAGAAATTCATAATTGTTCATTGTTTTATCTCAAAATCAACCCCTAACAAAATTTTTTTGTACAATACATAATAATAAATTAAGGTTTCCATTTAGGCGAGGCCATAGACATTTTAAAACAAATTGAGGCAGACACAGAACACAGAGCAATTATGGTGTTTCATGCCACAGGTGGCAGTGTCTATTAGTGTTGGTGGCCATTGGTCGCTGTTCATATTGGTTATACGAGGTTAGATTGGAAAGTAATATTCATAGGCTGGAAAAACGAGTACTTGAATACTAATAAAAGTTAGGGAATTTTCTGTCTGTATAACTTTATGGCAATTTTCACTAAACTCGTTACATCGGGCTCCAAAATATTATCTGTATTACCAGATTCGAATAGAACAACTAGAAATCTGGAGTCGACTTTATAGTCGACTCCTATAGACGACTTCATAGTCGTCTTCTATAGACGACTTCGGAGTCGTCTCCTATAGATGATTGTACAGTCTTCTCCTATAGACGACTTCAGAGTCGTCTCCTATAGACGACTTTATAGTCGTTTCCTATAGACGACTTTATAGTCGTTTCCTATAGACGACTTTATAGTTGTTTCCTATAGATGACTTTATAGTCGTCTCCTATAGACGACTTTATAGTCGTCTCCTATAGACGACTTTATAGTCGTCTCCTATAGACGACTTTATAGTCGTCTCCTATAGACGACTTTATAGTCGTTTGCTATAGACGACTTTATAGTCGTTTCCTATAGACGACTTTATAGTCGTTTCCTATAGACGACTTTATAGTCGTTTCCTATAGACGACTTTATAGTCGTTTCCTATAGACGACTTTATAGTCGTTTCCTATAGATGACTTTATAGTTGTTTCCTATAGATGACTTTATAGTCGTCTCCTATAGACGACTTTATAGTCGTCTCCTATAGACGACTTTATAGTCGTCTCCTATAGACGACTTTATAGTCGTCTCCTATAGACGACTTTATAGTCGTCTCCTATAGACGACTTTATAGTCGTCTCCTATAGACGACTTTATAGTCGTCTCCTATAGACGACTTTATAGTCGTCTCCTATAGACGACTTTATAGTCGTCTCCTATAGACAACTTTATAGTCGTCTCCTATAGACGACTTTATAGTCGTGTCCTATAGACGTCTTTATAGGCGTCTCCTATAGACGACTTTATAGTCGTCTCCTATAGACGACTTTATAGTCGTCTCCTATAGACGACTTTATAGTCGTCTCCTATAGACAACTTTATAGTCGTCTCCTATAGACGACTTTATAGTCGTCTCCTATAGACGACTTTATAGTTGTCTCCTATAGACGACTTTATAGCCGTCTCCTATAGACGACTTTATAGTCGTCTCCTATAGACGACTTTATAGTCGTCTCCTATAGACGACTTTATAGTCGTCTCCTATATACGACTTTATAGTCGTCTCCTATAGACGACTTTATAGTCGTCTCCTATAGACGACTTTATAGTCGTCTCCTATAGACGACTTTATAGTCGTCTCCTATAGACGACTTTATAGTCGTCTCCTATAGACGACTTTATAGTCGTCTCCTATAGACGACTTTATAGTCGTCTCCTATAGAGGACTTTATAGTCGTCTCCTATAGACGACTTTATAGTCGTCTCCTATAGACGACTTTATAGTCGTCTCCTATAGACGACTTTATAGTCGTCTCCTATAGACGACTTTATAGTCGTCTCCTATAGACGACTTTATAGTCGTCTCCTATAGACGACTTTATAGTCGTCTCCTATAGACGACTTTATAGTCGTCTCCTATAGACGACTTTATAGTCGTCTCCTATAGACGACTTTATAGTCGTCTCCTATAGACGACTTTATAGTCGTCTCCTATAGACGACTTTATAGTCGTCTCCTATAGACGACTTTATAGTCGTCTCCTATAGACGACTTTATAGTCGTCTCCAATAGACGACTTTATAGTCGTCTCCTATAGACGACTTTATAGCCGTCTCCTATAGACGACTTTATAGTCGTCTCCTATAGACGACTTTATAGTCGTCTCCTATAGACGACTTTATAGTCGTCTCCTATATACGACTTTATAGTCGTCTCCTATAGACGACTTTATAGTCGTCTCCTATAGACGACTTTATAGTCGTCTCCTATAGACGACTTTATAGTCGTCTCCTATAGACGACTTTATAGTCGTCTCCTATAGACGACTTTATAGTCGTCTCCTATAGACGACTTTATAGTCGTCTCCTATAGACGACTTTATAGTCGTCTCCTATAGACGACTTTATAGTCGTCTCCTATAGACGACTTTATAGTCGTCTCCTATAGACGACTTTATAGTCGTCTCCTATAGACGACTTTATAGTCGTCTCCTATAGACGACTTTATAGTCGTCTCCTATAGACGACTTTATAGTCGTCTCCTACAGACGACTTTATAGTCGTCTCCTATAGACGACTTTATAGTCGTCTCCTACAGACGACTTTATAGTCGTCTCCTATAGACGACTTTATAGTCGTCTCCTATAGACGACTTTATAGTCGTCTCCTATATACGACTTTATAGTAGTCTCCTATAGACGAACTCATAGTCGTCTTCTATAGACGACTTTGGAGTCGCCTTCTATAGACGACTTTGGAGTCGTCTTCTAGAGACGACTTCGTAGTCGTCTCCTTTAGACGATTTCGGAGTCGTCTCCTTTAGACGACTTCAGAGTCGTCTCCTTTAGACGATTTCAGAGTCGTCTCCTTTAGACGATTTCAGAGTCGTCTCCTATAGACAACTTCAGAGTCGTCTCTTCGCTACATGTTTCGTATTAAATATTCTTTTGTAAATTAGAGTAATTTTCAAATAAGTAACTTGGCTAACCTATGCGACTGCTGGGCACACTGAATGCCTGAGATTTTTATGGTGTTTAAAGCGCGAATTTATTGCAACCATTTTGAAGCCACAGGCATCCGTTTCCTTCTCCCGTTGCCCATAGGACACGACTGCGAAAACATTAACAATTTTGTGCGGTACATGTTTGGGATACATTGATGGTACGAGTATCATGTTCTGAGGGCGCTCCAATGTTGTTTAGACCAGAATTGTTGAATTTTCTAATGTAGTTGAATGAATGAATGGATAGATGGCGTCTTCCTTCCTTTTTATGGGCGACATGGAGCGACGGACGACGTGCGTTTGTATTCGCATGCTGTAAAACTTAGAGTTCGTTATGATTTTTCCCAAAATTCGTGCTGAGAGATTTTGTGCTTTTTTGGTTAAATTCTGGGAATATTTAATGTTGCATTTGTGGCCCATGATGAGTTCCAAAAGAACGCCAACACCAAACAGTAGAGTGAGTATTGCCGCATTGTAGGTGCGGTGGCTGTGCGGCGGAGGAGCATATCCAGTTAATGGGAATTTAACAACAGCAGAACAACACTCAGGAACAAACACCGCCAACAACCGAACAACCTAAAAACAAATCTAAACGTTTGTTTGTTAACTTAGCTAAACGTCGAGTTGGCACTCCAACTCCTAAACTTGTAGTCGTGGTTGTCAGTTGAACCATACCTAGGGGGAATATGTATCTTCTGCTGGATGTATGGATGGGTGGATAGTTGGATGGTGTCTATGGGTGACTGCGCTGGTGCCAGCGTCTAAGCCGGTACCCATGGCAGTTTATTTCGTATTTCGTGTAAGCGTTTTCCACACCAAAAAATACATTTTCATACATTTATGCATGATGCAGATGCGAGGCCAATACATGTTGTTGCTGGCGCTGCTGTTGTGGTGTTGCATTGCACTTAGTACATTCGTGAGGATGTAAAAACTTGCGCACAGTGAAGCAAATCTGAATAATTATTTCAGAATATATCGGAAGCTTCTGGGAAAAAAGTAGAATTGCGGCGTTCATCGTAAATCGCTGGTGGATCATCTGAAATTATAAAACCAAAACTATTTCGTTAGATAATCGTTTTCGCCAGGTAACGCTGGTAGGCTTTTTCGAAATTTCTATTTTACAATTTTTGGCAACACTTGGAAATGAAAAACGCGATTTTTGCAAAAAAAACACGAATAATTTGTTGTTGTAAAATGCTGGGGACGACTATAGCACGTGATAAGGGCGACTAAAGATCTTACTGGGGACGACTAAAGCACGCTTTGGGGACGCCTAAAGAACGCACCGGGTATGACCGTATTTTTTCTTTATAGTCGTCTTCTATAGACTACTTTATAGTCGTCTTCTATAGACGACTACTTTATAGTTGTCTTCTATAGACGACTACTTTACAGTCGTCTTCTACAGACGACTACTTTATAGTCGTCTTCTATAGACGACTACTTTATAGTCGTCTTCTATAGACGACTACTTTATAGTCGTCTTCTATAGACGACTACTTTATAGTCGTCTTCTATAGACGACTACTTTATAGTCGTCTTCTAAAGACGACTACTTTATAGTCATCTTCTATAGACGACTACTTTATAGTCGTCTTCTATAGACGACTACTTTATAGTCGTCTTCTATAGACGACTAATTTATAGTCGTCTTCTACTTTATAGTCGTCTTCTATAGAAGACTACGTTATAGTCGTCTTCTATAGACGACTACTTTATAGTCGTCTTCTATAGACGACTACTTTTCAGATATCTTTCGGAGGAGACGACTATAAAGTCGTCTACTTTATAGTCGTCTTCTATAGACGACTACTTTATAGTCGTCTTCTATAGACGACTTCAGAGTCGTCTTCTATAGACGACTTCAGAGTCGTCTTCTATAGACAACTTCAGAGTCGTCTTCTATAGACGACATCAGAGTCGTCTTCTATAGACGACTTCAGAGTCGTCTTCTATAGACGACTTCAGAGTCGTCTTCTATAGATGACTTTAGAGTCGTCTTCTATAGGACTTCAGAGTCGTCTTTTATAGACGACTTCAGAGTCGTCTTTTATAGACGACTTCAGAGTCGTCTTTTATAGACGACTTCAGAGTCGTCTCTACAGACGACTTCAAAGTTGTCTCTATAGACGAATTCAGAGTAGTGTCGAGAACGATTTGTCATGCACGTTACGGGGATAAATTGTCCTCAAACGGGGTTGATTCTGCAAAGTCTTTTTTCCCTCAGTGTATTTTCCCCTAATGTACAGAATCCTATTTGCAACTTATAGTCGTTTTTCAAATATGCGAGCTTTCCAAAAATGTAACAAAAAAATGTTTTGCGACTTTTTCAACTAGGAAAGAAGGTTTTTTTTTAAATAATTAAAATGTTTTCTATTAGTTTTAACGACAGTAACTAAACGATTGCCACGTCAATCGTTACTAAACCACGTAAAAGAGTATTCTATTTTTAGCCCTTATAATTCTCTTTAATTTAAGTGGTATCACGGAATTAAAAAAATCTTTACCTTAACAAAATTTTTTTTTGTTGGTTTCATAAAATAATAAGCCTTAATCTAATATATGAAAACTTTTTAGGTCTCGGACACAAAAATTGTCTTGTTGCATAGTTTATTACCTGACCACAAAGGCAAAAGTTACTCACTTGTAAACATTTTGTACGCCCGTGGCGGGCAACTTTGCCATGGGGGCCCAATATAAAACTGAAATTCTTTTGTACTTCTTCCACAATTGTTCCAAGTTTTATAGACATCGGTTTTCTGGTTAAAAAACGGCAGAATTATTTCCTTTTTTAATTCTTCCCACTGTGCGATATGTACATGCCAAACATTATTTGTAGCTTTTTCATTGCTTTGGATGCCCACTTCGAAACCCTACTTTTGTTTTATACTTAAAATTTAAAAAAAAATATTTTTATTGAAATATTTTTAGTATTTTATATTTTTTCACAATGAAAAATACAGAATTTGATTGCTCGGAAGTACTTCGATTCTTTAGAAGTAGTTTCCACATTGTTTGCTGGATAAGAACGTGCTCCCAAAATAGGCTACCTTTTCCTACCTTTCATGCTACTTCTCTAACACTCTACCTCTTTTGTCTAAAGTAGCACAAATTTCTGATTTTTTTTTTGGAAGAAGATGCTATAATTCTTGCCCATTTTTCCCAAAAAAAGATCTTATTTAATATCTGAGACTTATTGCCAAATACAAAGTTTTACAGAATAAGATTTAATTATGAAATTTTTTGTTGAAATATATATATTATTGTGTAATCGTGATACAAATACAAATCGTTTTGAATAATAGATTTATCTTTTTGGTGGTTATGGATCGATATTCGTTACTCTCAACGTTTTCACCACTTTTCTTTACTTTCGCACCACTGTGTCTGGTATGCCCATATATACTTAATATGCATTTACATACATTCGTATATACTACGTTCGTAAGGCTACATTTGGTGCAATGGCTGAGCATAGAGTGAGTGCGGAGTATAAGAATACAGAGTATAGAGTGCATTTTTATTGGGTACTCTCCAAACTCTTAACAACTCAGGTCATTACTCCCTTCAAAGTTGTTTGGGTTTTTGGTATTCGCGGTGTTGTTGTAGTCGTTGTGTTTATTTTAACGTTTTTTGAATATTTTTGTATTCCCCTTTTTTTGTTGTTGTTGTTAGTTTTTTGTTTTTGGAGAGTCTTTTTGGTCTAAATGTTTTTTTTGGTTCAGTTTGTCGACAACGTTGACGACAGGGTTACCCCTGTGTGTTTTTTTTTTGGTTGTCCATTGGTTGTTGGGATAGGTTATTGTGGGATGATGGCAGCGTGGTAGTGACACAGACACCGACGCCGACGCTGATGTTGACGGTGGTAATGGTCGTGGTGTTTTTGTTTTGGTAATCATGGTAAGTGGTAGTTTAGTTGTATTACTCTGTGAAATGTTCTGTAATGCGTTGGCATTTCCCTTTTTAATGGTCCATAATTATAATTATCTGTTGTGGAGGACAACAACACAGCAGCACAACAGCTATGCTGAAATATATCCCCAATGTTGTTCCCTTTTCGAGTATTTTTGTGCAGTTGAATAAAGCTCTTAAAAACGACAATTATTTTGTTTGTTCCCCTCCACCATTTTTTCACTTAAAAGCTAAGCAATAAATTAAATAAATTTAACCATGAAATGTTTTAGAGGGTACTTAGAATTTATTCACTGTCATAGAGCCGAAACTGCATTACAGTGTCGCTCTGTCAATGGCGACATTTGTGTGAAAGACATTAAATGGGAGAAGAGTTGCATTTATTTAGTTCTAGAAAATGGTTTATATCGCAATTATTATTTTGGGATAAGGGGGACAAAGGATAATAAATGTAATAGACTCTCTTAGGGATTTAAAAACAAAACATTCAGTCAGAATTTATTCGGTTTAAGACTATATGTTTCAGTTACTTTCTGTGAATTGCAAAAATTGAATAGAAACAAATACAACAAGTAAAAGCGTTAAATTCGGCCATGCCGAATCTTATATACCCTCCACCATGGATAGCATGTAAACTCAAACCTACAAAATAACTCAGACCTAAAGAAAATAACACCGAAAACACACACAAAAATATAGTAGATGAGAACAGTAGGAAACATATAGTAGATGAGAACAGTAGGAATAACAAGAAGATAGATGATATATATTTGAGCTATATCTAAATATGGACCGATATCGCCCATTTACAATCCCAAACAACATGCAACTATAAGAAGTATTTGTACCAAATTTGATCAATCTAGCTTTATTATTGCGGACTGTAGCGTGATTACCACAGACGGACGGACGGACGGACATGGCTAAATCGTCTTAGAATTTTACGACGATTATATACTTTATGGGGTCTCAGTTCAATATTTATAGGTGTGGTGGAGGGTATAAAAATTGGTAGAGAGTTTTAATTGCTTGGTAGAATTGACTGCAGTTTCTATAGCAATAATGTATGTATTTTACATAAATCAGCTGAAATGCTTATGGAAGTAGTAAATTGAATGTAACAAGAACTACTGCCAAACCCGTATTTTGCCAAACTAAGTCAACATACTAAATCTCTCATACGAAAAAAAAATATTTTTTTTTTTTGAAAATTTGAATAACTTTTAAATTAAAACCTCTTAAAAACATCGTTCATCATTCACAATTATTATATTTTAAATTATTTTATCGTAATGTCTGATCGGCCATGAATAAAATTCTGATCAGCCAAGAAGTGAGTAAATTTTTAAACCCAATGTCTTCCGATCGGGATGAAAATTGCACCAAGTTTAGTCCTACTGGAAAGTAGTTATGACACAAAATTTCATCCAAATCGGTTAAGGACTGTCCGAGTTGTAGGGTGAAATTTTGTTCAAACGGACATTCTGTCCCATCCATATAATTTATAACCTAATGTATTTTGAAAATTTTGCCCAAAGTGTTTTCGATAGCTTTTTCTTCAATCTTTTTATGAAAATAAAAAATTTCGCAAAAATATTTTTTATGCATTTTTTTGCGAAGTTAATTTTTTTTGCATTTTTAGAAAAAAATATTATATTATTTTTTTTTTTTTTTTTTGCTTAAATGAAAGCTTAAATCAATTGTTTTAAGAGCTTAAACGCAATTTATAGGATGGAACCAGCATATACATATATCAAAATAAACACCGAAAAAATATAGGTTGCACCACAAATTTTAGCATAACTCGAGAACCAATTATCCTAATTGGTTCAAACTTTAGGAGATCCTAAATTAAGTAACCTTCAACTTCCTCTAACATAATTTTTTTATCCCATCAGTGGTTTTAACAAAAATCAAAAAATTAAAATCAATTTTTTAAGAAAATTTTAAAAAATTTTTAATTGTAAGGGCCGGTGTTGAATGTGAACTACACCTAAACGTCAAGTTTTTTACTGCATTTCATTTGGCATTTCTCAATCTCAGACTAACTCAATTTGAACCATGGAAAGATACCCAATCGAGCAACTCGTTAAAGTTTTTTAAGCCTTTTACGAAAATGGGCGTTCAAATCAAAATGCATTTCGTGCACTTCGTGATGTTTTTTTGATCAGCATAATCGACCAAATGTGTCCACAATCGGGAGAATTGTGCGCAAATTTCAGCAAACCGGGTCTGTAGGAGATGTGAAAACACCTGTGCGTGCTCGCCCAGTTCCTTTGTTGCCGCTTATGGGCGAGCGACGTCATCGGGCCATACTTCTTCGAAATGAGGCCGGTCAGGCAGTTACTGTGAATGGTGTTCGCTATCGTGAGATGATAACGAACTTTTTATGGCCCGAATTGGAAGATATGGATGTGGACAATATGTGGTTTCAATAGGACGGTGCCACTTGCCACACAGCTAAGGGAACAAGGGCTCTTTGCGCAACAAATTCAAATTCAACCCTTTATAAACTGTTTAGTTTTGAGCAGAGAATAGATATGCAAATTTGTTGTGAAGTCGGGAATGGTGATCCAAAAAAATGTGTTCGGTTTGACATGGAAAGAACGATATGTAGTATTTTGAAGATGTAGAGGAAATTATAAACAGAAAGTATAACATATTTATATTCGTCTTAAATGAATCTTCCTGGAGAATTTTAAATCGGTTTATATTCTGCGCTGATATTAACAACATACTAGGACCTCTGTCAGTAAAAAATAAAAAAAAAATCAATTTTCAAATGTAGACAGAAATCTAATAACGCCACAAAATATTCAGAAATAAATATATATTTCAATGAAATAATTGTAGTTGGTAGATATTGACATCACAAATCGAAAGTAATTCGCGAATTATTATATTTTGATATGTGTATTTCACGACAAATATATTTTTTACTTTTGAATTTTTTGTATTTTTTATTTTATTAATTTATTTTTAATTATTTTATTTTTTTTTTATTTTTAATTATTTTATTAATTTATTTTCTCTCTCTTTCTTTCTCTTTTTAGGTAAGTCCTAACACGCATAACTTGCCATGCCATTAAACAGTAAGTTTTTTTTTTGTATGTGAATTTGAATCCATTGCATGAGAAACTATAACACAAAGCAACACAAATTATTTTTCCGAGACCTAAAAACTTTTTTTTATAGATTGAGGCATAGTGTTTTATGAAACCAAAAGTTTTTATTGTCAAAGCCTTTTTAAAATTTTTTTTTCTAAAATTCGAATTTTCATTGAGGTTACCTTTAGTATTTGGACCATAGTTTTTGAAGTATAACCTCGATACCTATACCAGGGATACCTTTTAAATTAAAGGACATTATTAGCGGTAGGAATTCTTAGGTAACCACTTTATCGTAGAAACGGAAGTTTAGTAACTGTAGTTAAAACAATTAGTAAAAATTTAATTTTTTTTAAAAAAATCGTTTTATGGTATCACGAAAGAATAATATAAAGAAACTATAAAAAAATCGCAAAATAATAGTTTGTTCCATTTTTTGACAGCTAGCATCCCAACGAAGAAAACAAAGCCTTTTTGAAAAAAAGTCTATGGATAAATGTATAAATTATGACCCATATTGTAAAAATAGGGTAGTTAAAAAAATAATATTTCATATTTTTTACTTTTGGCAATTTTATTTAGGAGGTGCCAAAAGTGGCGGGGAAATAACGCCCATTTTACAATATTCTATGGGTACTATAAAAACGTTACACTGTATAAAATGTTAAGTGTTTGTATGTGCAGGAATCAAAGTTATAAGCCATAAAATTTTTATGCAAAACGGACAAGGGGCGTGGCAATAGCGTACATTTTTACCGGAGTAGGTACCATAAAATCATTACACTTCACAAATTGTCAAGTATTTGTATGGACTGGAATCAAAGTTATAAGCCTTTTACTTTTTGTGCAAAGTGGCCCATATGTATAGGGCGCGGCAACTTCACCCATTTTTCTCAAGATAATAGCGACTTATACTATGTGTGGAAAGATTCTGAGTAGTAGTATAGTAATTATATAATAATCAATATTTCACTAAATTTTGCCCCTTCGTGGGGGAGGTACACGAAGGAGTGGACCAACTTAGTCCATTTTTTGACCTTGCCTGAGATAGAAAAAAATATTGCCACACACCAAATTTGAAGTCAATCGGTGACTCCTGTAGAAAGTTATCATGCGCACCAGCCAGACAGACGGACGGACTGACGGACATTGTTAAAATGACATAAAATGGTCAAAAACGGATATCGGCCTATTTTTGAAAAAAAAATTTACCCTAAAATTTTGTTATTTTATTTAATTTTTTTTTAATAAAGAAAATGGGAATTAAAAATAAAATTATGCTGCAATATCTAAACTAGACTTAACATGATTTTTTTTATTTAAATATATCTTTATTCAAACTTTTCCAAGTTGGTATTTGCGAGCAAAATTATCACAAAATCACATCAAGCTCTTTCCGCATGATATATTCCGGCAAATATCCTTTATATGATGAATGACTTTAGTTAGTATCTGTGGATTAATAGCGACCACATTTGACCTCCTTTTTGACACTTTAACACTTGCAACTTCTGGCGAGAGGGCTTGTGGGCTATTCATTCATGTTCATGCATGCGCAAGGAGTTACTGTGTGTGTAGGTTCTTCTGTGCGATTTTAAGATAATCCACTTCAACAAAACTTCTGTAATAAACTGCTAAAAGTTTCTAGGAAAAACTGCAACTCAACTGAAAGAGAAACAAAAGCACAAAACTCCCGAAGAGAAACAATAGAACTTTGTCTAAGTTGAATTCAATTGAATGCCAAACGTTCGGGCGACAGAACGCCGCCACTACCGCCTGCTGCCCCCCAAGCAAAAATGAATTAAATGAATGTGAATTCGAATGAATGAATAAATGAATGGATGGATACTCGTAGATGAATGAAAGAAGCAACGTCATACCTCATAGTCTCAAACGCAATGGGAATGTGAATGGTAATGTTTTGGGTTTGGGGCATCCGAATGTCTATGAGTTCTCGTATGCCTCTGTACCGTAGTCAAGTGAAGTAGAAACTTATAATTTAACCTTTTGAATGAATGGAGCCGTTTTACCTTTAACATTTCCCCAATACCATGCACAATCCATATGAAGAGATAACAGATAGACAAACTGCTTTGGCATTATGCTGCAATGGTTGCCTCCATGCATCATCAGCTTCGACTCACCCCATCATCGTCATCTCTTTTCATCTTCATTAGGAAAGCATTAACATTTGCAATGAACAAAACGAAAATATTTTCAAAACAAACTTTTCTAATTCACTTATATTCTTTAGTCGTTGCACTTAGTGCTTTGGCAAATTGTTCATCGATTCGATGTTCAAATGATGAGGATATTTTTTTTCGTTATAAACATTTTTCCAACAAATACAGTGGCTACAAAATGAAAAAAAAAATCCAACAAGAACCATGAAATGCGTTAAATTCTCGAAACCAGAAAAATCTTTAAAGTAAAAAGAGAAGCTCATCATGGACTGAAATTGTTTTTGTTAACAAATATTTTAAAAATAAAACGAAAGCTGCAAATTTGCAACCAAATTGTTTAGAAAATATTGCATCTATAGCTTAACCAAACATATTTAAGAGAGACCTATTTATGGGAATAATATCGAAAAGTAGACCGAAATGGTCAATTTTCATTGTGCAGAATTTTAGTATTAATAAAACACAAAATTCCAAACAACTTAGCTGGGAATGTTATATTCACGGCATAAAGAAGCAAATTTGAGAGCGACCTCTATATGTTGACTTTATATCGATATCTATTTTTTTTTGGCTGTAGATAATTCTTGTCAACAAATCCATAATTTCAGTGAAATTGTTAGACAAATGTGGCGTAGATAAATAACATTAAGAGCCATCTCCGTAGGAGAGCTATATTAGAAACCAGTAAGGAAAGGCAGAAAGTCGGGCGGGGCCGACTATATAATACCCTACACCTCCCTAACAATGCGATAAGGGTCATTGCCATAATAATTTGGTCATATCGGGAGTAACGTATATATGTGGGCTATATCTAAATCTGAACCGATTTCTTCCAAATTTAACAGTGTTTATTCAAATAAGAGGAAACCTCTTCCTGCCGAATTTCATACTGATCGTATATAAAATACAGTTTTTACAGCGCATACATGTCAAATCGGGGGTAACGTATATATGGGGGCTATATCTAAATCTGAACCGATTTCTTCCAAATTTAACAGTGTTCATTCATATAATAAGAAACCTCTTTCTGCAGAATTTCATACTGATCGGATATAAAATAAAATTTTTACAGCGCTTACAAGTCAAATCGGGCGTAACGTATATATGGGGGCTATATCTAAATCTGAACCGATTTTCTCCAAATTTAGCAGTATTCCTTTATGTAATAAGAAACCTCTTTCTGCCAAATTTTGCACTGATCGGATATAAAATACAGTTTTTACAGCGCTTACATGTCAAATCGGGGGTAACATATATATGGGGGCTATATCTGAATCTGAACCGATTGTCTCCGAATTTAGCAGTATTCCTTCATGTAATAAGAAACCTCTCTTTGCCGAATTTCGCACTGATCGGATATAAAATAACATTTTTACAGCGCTTATATGTCAAATCGGGGGTAATGTATATATGGGGGCTATATCTAAATCTGAACCGATTTCTTCCAAATTTAACAGAGTTCATTCATGTAATAAGAAACCTTTTCCTGCCGAATTTCATACTGATCGGGTATAAAATAAAGTTTTTACAGCGCTTACATGTCAAATCGGGGCTAACATATATATGGGGGATATATCTAAATCTGAACCGATTTTAACCAAATTCAATAGGGATCGTCCTTGGGCCAAAAATAAGATATGTGTAAAGTTTCGTTGAGATCGGACCATAATTGCGACCTGTACTTTGATTACAAGAATACATGCACAGACAGACAGACGGACAGACAGACAGACGGACAGACAGACAGACAGACGGACATAGCTAAATCGACTCAGAAAGTGATTCTAAGTCGATCGGTATAATAAACGATGGGTCTATTTCTTCTCCTTTTGGGTGTTACAAACAAATGCACAAAGTTATAATACCCTGTACCACAGTGTGGTGTAGGGTATAAATACACCGTTATGGTTATTGTGCAGAATTTAAGTAGATACTCGTATAAAACTGCAAAATTTTAGTCAAATCGCCTGGATATGTGGTATTTATTACTTAAATATGAATATTTGAAAGCGACCTCTGTATGTGGACTATTATAAAATATGAGCAGAATTAGGTATTTTTTGTTCTGATTTATGGCTTCAATGAGAATATGTATTTAAGAGCGACCTCTATATGTGTAATATAACAAAAAATAAACCGATTTGGGTGAAATTTGTTGTGATGAATTTTTGTAAAAATAGAATTCAAACTGTAAAGTAAATTTTTTTAGAAAAAGTGGTTTTTATAACAAAAAAATCCGATTGACATTTTATTCCGTCAGTTATGAATTTCAGATCTGAAACTTCATGATATCCTCAAGTATGTATTTTAGAACGAAATTATAAAGTTTATTTTGGGTGGTTGTCAATTATACATCGGTGGGCGGAGTAAACGCACATCTATGCCTCCATCCTTTGTATTTTTTTTTTAAAAATCACGTATTTTTACATCAGTGTTATAAACGCAGTGAAATAATATTGTGGTTTTGAAATTTCTTTCAAATAGTGAGTTTTTTTTACATACGATTGCTTTTTACGAGGTATCTTTTTTCCTTATCGATTTCTGGGCTCAGATGGAGGTGCAACAAGAAGAAATACCATTAGATATTGAAGATGTGATCGCAATCATAGATTCTCAAAATATATTCCTCTATACATATAAAAACATTTCAAGACTTTATTTTACTATTTCACCATACATCCTGGACTACAATATAAATATTAAATGCAAAAATTTAAATAAAATACGCAGTGGTACAGCTGTACCAAGGATGTCATTAGAAAAGGTGTGGGGAAGGATGCCACAGAAGGATAAAAACAACAAAATTTTCAAAAAATATACAATTTTGGCAAATATTTTTGCAAATATATATATTTTTATTATTTTCACAAACATTTTGTAGAAAAATTCAATTTTGGTGAAATTTTAAAAATATCAAATTTTGACAATCATGTATTAAATCTTCCCACCCCTTTGCACAAAAAAATTATAGTAAATTACATTGCCAATAAATCAAATTTTTTTCGAAAATGTATTTTTTTGCGAAATTTCGTGGGAGTTGCATTTTTGTTAGAAAATTTCAACATTTCTTTAAAAAAATGCTATGAAATTTAATTTTTTCTTGAAAATTGAAATTTTATAGAAAATTAAGTTTTTCTACAAAAATTCCTGAAATTGAATTTTCTTAGAAGATCCTTTTAAATTTAGGTTTTTCTAGAAAATTTCCTCAAATTTGTATTTTTTTTTTCTAAAAAATATTGTTGAAATGTAATTTTTGTACAAAATTTCGTTGAAATTTAATATTTCTTGAAAATTTCGTCGAAACTGCATTTTTCTACATCATATTGCTGAAATTGAAAATCGTTGAATTGCATTTCTGTAAAAATTTTGCTAAAATTGCATTTCTCTATACTACTTCTTGATATTGATTTTTGTCTAGAAAATTTAGTTGAAACTTAATTTCCCTTTTTTAATTGTTCTATAAAATTGCATCGATATTGGATTTTTCCAGAAGAAAATGTTAAAGACAAATAGGTCAGAATATTTAATATCGACCTATATAGTTTATTTTTGGCTAAAATGTTTATAAGCAGTTACCAATAGATAAAATAAGTGCTCCGATATTTACAAAATACTAACAAACAGTAAGTGAAAAAATGAAAAATTCGATTTCCAATTGCAGATATCTCGGTAACTGTACGAGATAATTCTTAGGTGTAAAAAGTTTTGTTGGTAGAGAAACACGAGTTACACGCGCTTGAACATTTTCTTCACCCGATGTGCCCAACATTGAGGCTCTCTAGCTCCACCCCTGTCTGACATAGGGGCCCTTTCTCTAACACCTCTTCATCAACCATGCCAAGTTTGGTCGCAATCGGTTGTTTGGTTAAGAAACGGTCGAATTATTCCCCCTTTTTTAATTGTACCACTGTGCAGTGTTCCATAACTTTTACAAATATGTATTGAGTCTTCTAAAATTTTTTTTACTGTTCTGAATTTGTGAGAGTCCGACGAATATTCTGTAAAAATTTGAAGAAAATCGAGGGGGGAGCAATTTTTTCTGCAAAGGCTTTTTCGAAAAAATTTTCCAAAAAATGACGCATTGTGTCCTCTTTAAAACAAAATAAACTTTGCAAAAATTTCGTAAAACACAAAAACCATTTGTTTTAATTTTTTCAAAACTTAAAATGCACATAAAATTTAAAAAAAATTTGTTTTTAATATTAGCAAAATCTTATTTTACCTATAAACTACATAGGTCGATATTAAATCGTAAAACACAAAAAAACATTTTTTTTTAATTTTTCCAAAAATTAAAATGCACACAAAATTTAAAAAAAAATTTTTAAATATTAGCAAAATCTTATTTTACCTATAAACTACATAGGTCGATATTGAATATTCTAACACAAAAATATTTTTTTTTACAAATTTCTTGAAATTTTTTTAGAAAATTCTTTCAAGTTTTTAATTTTTCTAGAATATTCCTTGAAATTTTAATTTTTGTAAAAAATGCTATTGAAATGTAATTTTTCTACAAAATTTTGTTTAAATTGATTTTTTCTTGAAAATATTGTTGATTTTTTTTTTGAAATTTTGTTGACATAGTATTTTTCTAGAAAAATTGTTATATTTCATTTCTGCAAAATTTATTTCTGAAGTTGCATTACTCCACAAAAAGTCTGGATATTAATTTTTTCTAAAAAATTTTGTTGAATTTTTTTGTTTTGAAAATTTTGTCCAAACAAAATTTTTCTATAACATTGCATCAATATTGGATATGTTCTAGAACATTTCGAGGAAACTGTGTTGGTTTAGAAAAAAAAAATCCGGTTAACACCATTCTATACCGTCAGTGGCCCTTTATCCGTAGTCATTCTTCTTTAATCCGTCTTTAATCTAAATCGGAGGAGAAACACGAGTTGCACGCGCTTGATCATTTTCTTCACCCGATGTGGCCAACTTTGAGGCCCTCTAGCTCCGCCCTGTCTGACATAGGGGTCCCAAATATAATGCTGAACTTCTCTAACACCTCATCATCTACCACGACAAGTTTGGTTGCAATCGGTTGTTTGGTTTCAATACGTACCACAGTGCAGTGTTTTGCAAAAATAGACGAAAATTGTCGACTAGTGTTGGTATTTCGTCCAAAACTTTTACAAAAATGTCTCCCAAAAATTTTTTACTCTTCTGGATTTTTGAGAGTGCGACGAATCTGTAAAATTTTGAAGAAAATCTAGGGGGAGCAATTTTTTCTACAAAGGCTTTTCAAAAAAACTTTTGTAAATTTTTTTTAAAAATATCCAAAAAATTAACAAAAAATTTTGCATTGTGTCCTGTAAAATACAAAAAAACATTTTTTTAATTTTTTCAAAAATTAAAATAAAATTTGATAGCGAGATCTTTTTTTACCTATGTCATGCGCAGTGTGTCATGCAATTCATTTTTTCAAAAATTAAAATGCCCATAAAATTTATTAGAAAAACAATTTTTTTGAAAAAAGTGATAGTGAGATCTTATTTTACCTATTGGTAACTGCTTATAAACATTTTATCCAAATATTTAATATTCTGACCCACAAATATTTTTTTTTACAAATTCCTTGAAATTTATTTTTTTTGGAAATTTTTTTCAAATTTCCATTTTTCTGGAAAATTCCTTGAAATTTTTATTTCTTCTTAAAATGCTATTAAAATGTAATTTTTCTAAAAAATTTCGTTCAAATTGAATTTTTCGTGAAAATATTTCAATTTTCTAGAAAAATCGATATATCCTTATAAATTTGAAGAAAATCGAGGGGTAGCAATTTTTTCTAATACAAAGGCGTTTTCAAAAAATCTTTCGTAAAAATATTTTTTAAAAAACTTCCAAAAAAATTAACAAAAAATTGCGCATTGTGTCCTGGAAAATACAAAAACTCATTTTTTAATTTTTTCAAAAATAAATAAAACGAGATCTTTATTTTACCTATTTGTAACTGCTTATAAACATTTTAGCCATAAATAAACTACATAGGTCGATGTTAAATATTCTGACCCAAAAGTATTTTTTTTACGAATTTCTTGAAATTAATTTTTTCTAGAAAATTCTTTCAAAATTGCACTTTTTCTTGGAAAATCCTTGAAATTTTTATTTTTCTAAAAATGCTGTTGAAATCCATTTTTTCACAAAATTTTGTTTAAATTGAATTTTTCTTGAAAATATTGTCGATTTTTCATTAAATTTTGTCGACATTGTATTTTTCTAAAAAAAAGTTGTTATATTGCATTCACGGACAGTTGGGCAAATTTATCAAGCCCCTTCTGGTACCACAAACCCCAGTCGGTTTAGCCGATTGAGATTTTCTTACTTGTTTGGACACACTCTAAGCGATAATTGTTTGTTCCACCGTTCAATCTGCTTTAGAAATATGTATATAGAGATTTTTATGACGATGACAACCTATTGGTGCACTTACAAAATATTAGACCATAATCTCTCTACTCTGTCAAATTCAAACCAAAAAATATTTGCCTTTCAAGTGAATTTACCATAGACAATATCAATTCTATGTCATGTACAACAACCTCATCAGCAGCAGCATTAACATTATAAGCCAACAATTGACTAAACATGGACATAGAAACCGAAAACAAAACAACTCTGTCATAAGCCATATTCACAATACACATACATATACTCGTAAACACCTTCATACATAGGACAATAATCTGACGATGACAATATATCCTGGGAAAATAATGCACTCCTGGACTAAAGTCACCGCATGGATATGCATGAATGAATGCATATCGAAATGACTCAACGACTGACTGTGTCATCACCTGTCAGGCAAAATTTAAATCATTATGAAGTTGTTAGCGGTGAAGTTATGGCTACTGAACCATGTGACAGTGACTCCCGGACTGCCACCTGCAGTTATTCTCCCACTGCACATAAAGGGATAATGAACGCACACACATATTGTCCTTACAACGAACTTTAGTGGTGGCTAACAACAAAAATATTGTGTTGTCCTCATAATAAATGCTTCATTATGCTACTCACATGTTGCTTGAATGTGTGTGTGTGAGTGTGTGCGTGTGTGGACATTCCAAAAGGATAAATTAACTACCACTATGTGTGGCTGCTCTCTCACCCTCTGTACTTGGCTGGTGACGATGATGATGACGACGACGATGTGTTAACGTTGATGTCCTTGCAAAAACCATAGCATAACCAGGCAAAAATGACAAATGGCATAACATGCAGACATTCACACGATATGTAGGATATGAAGTAGTCTAACGCCCTCATAGATACACTCGCTTGTAGGACATGACGTAGGGAATAAAATTCTATGGCAGACATGACAAAAACTCCAACAAACTAGACCCAGCGAAGCTTTTCTTCATAATTTAGTCGTAATAAACATAAGTGAAAATAGTCCTTCCAAAATGAAAATGTTTACTCAAATTGTTGAAAAAGGGTAATATATTTTTTTTATTATGTCTCGAAATTATTATTATTACGAAATTATTATTGGTACGATTTTTGGGGTTTAATAATTACCCTTTCTTTAGAATGTAGAAGAGATGGTGTCATTTACATAGTCCCAATTTAAATGCCAAAATTTCTGAAGTCCATTATTATTTTATCTGGAACTTTTACTCAATTTGTTGCCCTTTTTATCCCCTCACCTTAGAGAGCAGGGTGTATGTCATTTCTACGAGCCAAAAGTGTAACACATCGAAGGAGTGACCTAAGACCCTATGTATGTTCGGCGGAAATCCGTTTTGGGACATTTTAAGTCATTTGAGTCATGTCCGTCCGTCTGCCTGTCTGTGTGTCTGTTTGCTGGCTGGTGCGCACGATAACTCTCGAAAGGATTAACCGATTGACTTCAAATTTGGTATGCGATAATATTTTTCTCTATCTCCGGCTAAGTTCGAAGATGGGCCAACAATAATACCATTGTATAAAAATACTTAAAATTTTGTACAGTGTAATTCTTTTATAGTCTATATAGCCCGGTGTAAAATGGGCGTTATCACCACTCCCCTTTTTTATACCTTCATACAAAATTGTCAAATCATACCCAAATTTAATATCTCATAACGATGTGCACATAAACGCTTATAATTCGGCTCAGTGCAATGTATTTATAGTATCTACTGTTCAGCGAAAAGTAGGTGTATTTGTTAAACCCCTTCTGGTATCTCCCACACAAACTGACAGAATAACTCTTGTAATGTTCCATATAACATTAATCACAAAGTGAGGGTATACCTTAGTCGGTTTACCCGACTAAAATGTTGAACGGATGCCGTAGTTTGTACCCTATTCTTTACGCCAAAAAGTGGACGTTTAAAAACTAATTCTTCCTAACTCTTCCTTTAGAATTACTGGTGATGGCGACATGTTAGTCCTATTTTTTCATTATTATTTCAAACATTATTGTCTCAAACATATTTTTTTAATTCATTATTATCAATTATGGGAGTTGTTCATTATTTGAACTTCCATTATTTTTTCATTTTTGGATGATAAAGTTTAGGGGCATTTTGTCCCATTCTTATCGAAAAAGTATGAATTTTGAAAATCTAAGCTGAATTACGACATCATTCGTACGTTTTTGTACTGTTTTTTTTGTCATATTTTCAAAAAAATGAATTTAGAAAATCTCCAAAAAGAAGACAGTTTATTATTAATTATTCTTCCTTTATAAAAATTTTTTTTTTTGAAAATGCTATTAAAAAAACTGCTGAAAACGCATTGGATGGTCAGTTGGCTTCAACTCCTGAACCAATTGGACTTTGTATGGCGTCATACCAAGGTCTTTATGCAAAATTCGTCTCAATGATGTCTCCGAAATGTTCAATTGTTGAGAACGACGGTGAATTGATGTTGATGGCGCTTCACACACACTTTCTGCCACAACAGCAATATTCTCGGGTGTACGCACTGTTTTTTCCTTTTCACGCTTTGGTTTATCGATGAGGATGCCAGTTTCTTTCACTTTTTTCACAAGATAACGATCATACGGAGCTGACGGTGCTTCTCTTCTTCAAAAATCCGTACACAATTTTCGCACACATTCTGCAACATTACCATGATTTTCAAAGTAATGTCGCAATATTCGCATATACACATATCCGTTCAGCGGAAGGATTAAACTAATTATTTTATTATTTTTTTTTATTTTATTTAATTCAAAAATATAACCAAGCCTTATGGCCATATATGGTTAGATAGGCTACAACATTTAGACATAAAAAATAAAAACTATCTATAAATAAGGAGGAATTGGAACTACTCAAATATTTAAAAAATTCGGATAAAAATTTATAATTTAAATAAACAAAATATTGACAAAAAAAATTGACAACAAATCTTTTTAGTACTGAATAAACCTATAAATAAACATTTAAACTAAACTGACTGAATTGAATAAATGGAATTGAAGACTACTGTCTGTCAAATCAGGCATGAGCTAAGTTTTACCATTCACCAAATAAGCACTAGTTGAAAAAAAAAACGTTACATTGCGGACCCTTTAGTCCCACTTTAACTCCAAAAATGTCTAAAATCCATTATTATTTTTATCTGGGAGACATTTTATGCCCTTTTCATTGCAAAAATATTTTTTAAATTCATTTCTAACTCATGTCTGGGAATAGTAAATTAGTTGTCCTTCTTACATTGTTATTTCGTCTCTAGTAGATGGTACGATTTCCGGGGCCTTTGTCCCATTCTTATCAAAAAAGTATGAATTTTTGTACGAATTTTACTCTTTTTAGGCCAAAAAGTAGACATTTAAAAATTAATTACTCTTCCTTTAAATTGTACTAAAGATTGCATCATTTAGTCCCATTTGTACTCCAAAAATTTATAGTTTCTAAAATCCATTATTATTTTTATCTAGACGATTTATTTTAACCTATTTATCGCAAAAACATTTCTTAAATTTATTATTATTTCTAGTTGTCCCTTTTCCATTATTATTTCATCACTGGTTGATGGTACGAAATTTGGTGCCTTTTCTCCTTTATGTAGCTGGTAAAATTCCACACTTTTTCCTACATTCTGCATGTAGGTCCGTGGCCTGAAATATAATGAAATAAAAACAGTAAGTATAGACCAAAGTCGGTCGGGACCGACAGTGTAATTTCCCACACCAGTATTTCCGAAGAAATATATAGAGTGATCCATTTCGAGGTTCACTACTTTTTTAAAGGAAAAAAAACAGAAAATTCAAATTGAATGGGGAATGTTTATTATCATTTGAAAGAACATTATTTGGCATTTGTTTTTTAAAGATTATGTCTATCAAATGCTGGCCGCGGCTACGTCTCAGATGGTCCATCCTTTGAGTCCAATTTTCGATGACTCGTTCGAGCATTTCGACTGATAACTGGCGAATGACATGCGTGATGTTTTGCTCCAAGGCCTAAATGGAAGCGGGGTTGTCCGCATAAACTTTAGACTTTACATATCCCCACAGAAAAAAGTCTAACGGTGTGATATCAGACGATCTTGGTGGCCAATCGACCGGCCCAAAACGTGAAATTATCTGCTCACCGAAGTGTTCTCTCAATAAATCCATTGATTGATGCGATGTGTGGGAAGTGGCGCTGTCTTGTTGAAACCAAATGTCGCCAAAATCACGAGCTTCAATTTCAGTCATCAAATAGTCGGTTATCATGGCACGATAAAGGTCGCCATTGACGGTTACGTTCTCACCGGCATCATTTTTGAAGAAATATGGACCGATTGATTCCGGTACGTCGGATCGGGAATCGGTCAATGGCAAAAAGATAGCTCTTAACGAGAGCTAAAATATATATTGCTCATGGGTGTCAAGGTCGTGGGTCGCCTGGAAAGTGTTTTTTTGGATTTAAAAAAAATGGACTTAGCGCAATTGACGAACGATTATTGTGATAATAAAACTGAATAATTTGTAAACGTTGTTTAGGCGTAAGTCTTTCCATGATGAAATGCCAAACAATACTTAACAAAAATAACATGACAGCACGACACGACTCTCACGCGATCTGTCAAAAAGAAGCTATTGAAAAAAGTATATCTACTTAGATCACCCTATATATCTAGTTCAAAATATATTAAATATGGAATATATTCCATATTAAAAACGTATAATCTATATCTGCAAATTCGAGTGGGACCTTCATATGGGGTGTTATATCAGGACTTGAACCGATATGGCATAGTTTTACAAAATTCCCTTCATATGGCCAGGACCAATATACTTCATTTTCACTAATAACGGTCTGATGTCCAAATTTAGACTGATCAGAAAAAAATGCGTTTTTCAGAGAGTCAAGCAATCTATGCGGAAGGGAACTATATCAACACATCGGAAGGTGTCTTTACTATGTATGTATATTAAAAAATGGATTAAAAAATGGACTTGTAATTTTGGATAAAAATAGTAGAGGTCCAAATTAAATATAAACTGGTAAATTTCAGACGGATTCGTTGCAAACTATGGCTTCTAGTGCAGAAATAAATTTATATATTAGGGCTTTATTAAAACTTGGACAGAATAGGATCATTTTATATAGGAATCGTCCCTAGTCCTGGAAAAGTTTTGTAGAAATTTTCGTATTGATTTTATTAGCGACCATTTTTTCAATAGAAAATAATCCGAGGGATCTAAATCTGGCTTATAAGTTGCGTGATGAAGCAATTCCAACTTTAATTCATTGATTTTGGCTATCGCAATAGCGGAAGTGTATTGTCTTGACGATGCAACTCATTCAGCAGATGCGGACGTGTTTCCATAATTTCATGACATAAACGGTGCAATAACTTAGCACTTTGAAGATAATCACTAAAACAGGCCCCATGACCTTGCCTGTGTATGAAACTGTCCTCGCCTTCCTTGGACTCGATTCTCATATTCTACTGCTTTCGCTATTCCTTTGTCTTATGTGTGAAGAGTTGGACCCATGTCTCAGTCGAATCGGCGCAAAACACTTTGGCCTTATTGCGATGAAACATCGCAAAACACTAGACTAAAACATCTGCAACACGCTGTTGTTCTTTTGTGAGCAAACGCGGCACCCATCTTGCGCTCAGCTTTGCCATCTTCAAATAGTCGGTCAGTATGTGATGTATAGCACTTTTTGGAATACCTATCATTTCAGTTAGCTCACGCACCTTCAGCCGACGATCATCCTATACCATTTTGGGGATTTTATTAACCGTTTCTGGAGTAGACAACTCAACTGGTCGACCATTACGGTGTACGTCTTGGCAGCTCTTACGACCTCGTTTAAACTCTGCCGCCCAATATTTTACAGTCCTAGACGAAGAAGCTGACCCCCCAGTGTAGAATCTAGTTCGGTTTTTATATTGGATGGACTGAGATCTTTCAAATGAAAGTATTGAATAACATAACGGTGACAAATTTTTCCCACATGCAGTAAGATCGTTTTTTTTTGATGGCTCAAAAAATAATAAATAACGTAGCGTCTCGAAACCTAAAACATATGTTTTATAAGGTTGTCACTTTTCACAAAAATAATTGTTATACCCTCCGGCATAGGATATATTCATTTTGTCACTCCGTATGTAACATCTCCAAATATTCATCACTCGTAAATTCTAAGAAGATTTAGATTTCTTCCTTCCGTCTATTGTAATCACGCTACAATCTGCAATACTTGAACTAGATGGCTGAAATTTGGTACAGAGACTTCTTATAGCTAAAGGTATTTTGAGTTTGAAAATGGATAGTATCGTTGCACTTTTTGATATAGCCCCCATATATAGCATGTCTCCGATTTGACTTACTAAAGCCATGGAGACCACAAATTACATCGGAAATAGGGCTGCAAAATGGGTAACATACGTATATTTATACTCAGAACCATTCACGCGAACAACGGTCTTCCTAGGTCCATATTTTGACCTAGCCCCCATACAAAGGTTCCTCCCTAAAATGGCAGTACCCCAATTTGTTTGCTGGGTTCGGTGAAAACAAACCAAAATGTTTGTTAAATTCGCAGTAAGTGCTGAAAAGAGTATTATGGTTTTAGTGTGTGAATTACTTACACATTTCGCACATTTTTTTTGTCGGCGATTTTTGTTTTGTCACGGTGAATATGACATAATGTCTGCTAGTGACGGATAATGATTATAAGGGCAGAATAACGGCATAGAATGGCTTATTTGTAAAATAACAAAAAAAAAAGAAAAATCATTTAATCCCATAAAATTATAAAATATTTAGATAGAAATGATTTGGCAAAAAATTTAGAAAAAAACTTAAAAAAATTAAAAAAACAAGTAAGAAAGTTTCAGTCGGGTAAACCGACTAAGGTATACCCTCACTTTGTGAGTAATGTAATATTGAATATTACTCGAATTATTCTGTCAATTTGTGTGGGAGGTACCAGAAGGGGTTTATCAAATACACCTTTTTTTCGCTGAACATTAGATACTTTAAATTCATTGCACTGTGCCGACTTCTAAGCATTTATGTGCACTGGTATAAACGTTATGAGACATTAAATTGTGGTATGATTTGGGCATTTTGTGTGGGAGGTACAAAAAAGGGCGTGGCAATAACGCCCATTTTTCACAGGGCTATAGACACTTTAAAAACATTACAGTGTACAACATTTCAAGTATTTTTATACACTGGTTTTAATGTTATAAACTGTTAACTTTTGGTGCAAAAACGTACCTTTGTGAGGGAGGTACCAAAAGGGGCGTGGCAACAACACCAATTTTTCCCTGGACTGTGGGCAATATAAAAGCATAATGTTGTACAAAATTTCAAGTATTTTTATACGCTGTTATTAATGTTATAAGCTGTTAACTTTTGGTGCAAAATGGTGCATTTGTGTGGGAGGTACCAAAAGGGACGTGGCGACTTCGCCCATTTTTCTCGAGTTGATAGGGACTAATAAGATAATACTATGTGTGGAATTTCAAAAGATTCGAATAAGTAGTATAGCAGTTATTAAAGAATCAATATTTCACAACATTTTAACCCTTTGTGGGGGAGGTACTAGAAGGAGTGGACCAATATGGCCCATCTTCGAACTTAGCCGGAGATAGAAAAAAATATTACCACATACCAAATTTGAGGTCAATCGGTTACTCCTTTCGAGAGTTATCGTGCGCACCAGCCAGCAGACACACAGACAGACAGACAGACAGACAGACGGACGGACATTGCTCATTCGACTTAAAATGACCCAAAACGGATTTCCTCCGAACATACTTGGGGTCTTAGGTCTCTCCTTCGACGTGTTACACTTTTTTCCGTAGCAAATGATATATACCCTCGTCACACTAAAGTGAGGGTATAAAAATGCTGAACAATTAAGTTATTAAACTATTATTTATCTGCATTATATATAAGGGTATATATCATTTGATACGGAACAAAGAGTCTGAATATCCTAAATATGTTTGACAAAAATCCGCTTAAGCATTTCTTTATTCATTTGAGCTGTGTCCGTCCGTCTATCTGACACTCACGGCGCAACAGTGAAAAAATACACGGACTTGACAGTATAGGTTCGATTCTACTATCAAAGGGCAGTATAACCCTATACTCGGTTTGTCGAAAGTGGTAAGCAATTAAAAGATTCTGAAAATCAGTGGGCCCCTCGAGAAAGGTGTCATCAGTTTTTGTCCAACGTTTAATTCAGACTAGGTGATACCGCTTAACTATATTTGGCAATAATGTAGCTAAGAATTGTCATTTTTAAGGCACTGGATGCACTTTATTCTACTATTCAATATCTACAACTTTGCTTCAGACACAAAAGATATATCCCGTACGGTATACCGAGAAAAAAAATATAGAAAAATTTGCTAAAAATCCACCTTGAGGAAAACAAATCGTATGGCCATTAAATAATTAATACACATGCCTAAAGTAATGATGCAAAAGTCCTCAGTTTTGGGTCTACTTTCAAGTCCAATTCTTAGAATTAAGTCCCAAATATGTGTTGTGCTGTACTATACAAAGGGAACAAATAGTAGCAACATTTAGAAGACATTTTTTGAAATGGAACCATTTATAAAAAGTTATAAAAGTTCTCCAAAAACTTTTTCTACAAAAAAATTTTCCTTAATTCGATTTTAATTTTTTTAGCCTTTCTACTATTCGAAGTTCATTTCAGAAGGGTTAAATAAATTCACTCTTGAACATTATGTAAAATTAACACAAATTGTATGTGCTGCTCTTTAAAAAAAATAATCATGAACCCTTGGCTCACTGCAGCTAAAGGTTAAATCTGAAGCCGTGACTGCATCAGCAGAAATTGTAGCAGCAGCAGAAGCAAAAGAATAATTTCACTATGAATAGACAATGAGAAGAAAACAAAGTGATTTTACTTAAATGCAGTCTACTAGTACTACACTGCTATTATTAGTACTCTTCTTCGTTTCCTCCTTGTTTTTTTGTAATGATCCCAATGAATAAAAACGCTTTGTGATTATATGAATCCACACATGATGACAGTGGGCAGTAATTGAATAAGAGCACTTGGGAGATTGAATTTCCATGACAGATTAACATAGCAACAGATAAACTATTAATATGTGTGGAATTACAGAAGATTCGGATGGGTACTGTAGCAGTTATTAGAGAATCAATATTTCTCTACATTTTTAGCCTTTGTGAGGGAGTTACTAGAAGAAGTGGAGTAGCCCATCTTCGATCTTAGCCTGATATGGGAAAAAATATTATCATATACCAAACTCCTTTTGATAGTTGTCGTGCGCACCAGCCAGGCAGACAGACAGGCGGAGAGACATTGCTCAAATGACTTAAAATGTCCTAAAACGGATTTCGCAGAACATACTTAGGGTCTAAGGTCGTAATCCATTAAAGTGACGATATAAAAAGAATGATAGTATTTTATGAGGGATATAAGTATAGTATTGTCGAAGACATTCCAAATACAATACCTTTAAAGAAAAAATCCAATCCTTTTTTTTTAAAGAATTGTAAAAATAAAATCAATTGTGTGCATATTTATTTACATTTTCAACACTGTTATGTTTATTAATGGATTTTGATTAAGTAAACATTATTTGCACATAAAAAAACCCTCCCTCCTTATTCTAATGTACCTCAGGGTACTTTACTTAATCTGCTCTTCAGTGCACAGTGTAAGCAATCAGAGTAAATTTGCACTGACGTCGATGACTGTTTGCTACAATTGCTGGTTCTGCCCCACTCTATCTGTCTCTCCTTTCCATCAAGAGAATCTCCAGCAGCTTAACAAGAAAGGGGAAAATAATGCAAAAGAGTAAAAGAAATTCTAGGAATAACAATAGGTCGAGCAAAAGAAAAACACAAAAAAGACTACAAACGTTTTAACACTCAGATACGTTGGGTTTTGTTTGTTTTTCCGCCGACATGAAAGCATTCAAAGCTTTTTGTCTGCATCGGAAATTACACTTAAAGAAAAAAATTCGTGTAATACAAATTTTATATAACATTATATTTTTGTGGAACACTTTCTGGGGTCTTGAAGGCACTCAAATGGTGACAAAAAATCTATTCATTGAAAGGTATTTTTCCAAAGTTGTGCAGAATTTTATTTACAATAAGAATCCAATTAAAAATGCTCCAATTTTGTAAATTTTTAATTTAATTTTATTTATTTATATGAATTACGATACAAAGCTAATGTATATTCTAATTTTACAGTCCAGAGAAAAGCAGAATAACAAAGAACATGTAGCTAGACGTTGGCAGCGACAGACCAGAGTCGCCGGTGTGAATCAAACCCACGACCTTAAAATTTCAGCATATCGTTAAAATATTTTAAATTTAATAAAAAAAAGTTACTGTTCGATATATCCATCTTTACCTTGCATATTAGCGTATAGTCTGTCTGTCACATGCTGCACGAAAATGATCTGGCGGGAGTCTGTCCCATTGTCGACAAAGAGCAATCTTGTAGACGTTGATCGTCGCATATATTTTTTAATTGATACTTTGGCGTCCAGAATGGACCATATCGAAAAATCTACTGGGTTTAAGTCCGGGGAATATGGTGGCAATCGCTGTAAAGAAATAAATCCGGAAGATTTTTCTTGTAAAAAACCTTTGGATTTCACGGGCTTTATGGGATATTGCCGAGACTTGTTGAAACGTCCAATGATTTCTGCTATAGTGACAATAGACTTGTTGAAACGTCCAATGATTTCTGCTATATTGCCAGGTGCCTAAGGTATCAAAGTCGCGATGCTTTTTTGTCAAAAATACAAAACATATTTTTTGTAAAGTATAAATTCAAATGGCCGTAACTATTGTCTCAACGGTTGTCTATACAAAAAACCAATGAGAAAGGAATCGGTTTATGTCCGGCTCTAATTCGCAGGAAGGGATCTGGAAAATATTAAAAAAAAGTTCAAAAGCAGGCGGAAAATTCATAAATCCATAAAATATTAAATTTAAATTATTTTTTAAAATTTGTACGTCTTGACACCAGAAATCGAGTCTAATTCTAATTGTGTGTGTGAATCTTACCCCTTCTTTGTTAGACTATAGTCACTGTAAAATCAATCTAAAATAAATACATAACTCGAAGATAATTTTTCGCATGAATTTGCCTAGGAAGGTTCCAGGAGGGGCTTGACAAATATGTATGTACATCTGTTACTGAATTGTGTAAAATCAGGGCCAAGTTCAGTCCTATTGTATAGTTGTTATGACATAAAATTGCAACGAGATCATTTTTTTGAATTTTTTTGCTCACACGAAAGCATACTTGAGACATTACGAAAAAAATCCTACTTTTGTGTAAATCGGTTTAATCATTTAAAAAAAATACATCATAAAAGCTTCTAAAAATTCACAATTATTATATTTTTTGCCCAGATTTCAGTTTTCCGATCCAGTCCATTTGTTGACTAATCAGACTGCCACCAAATCCACCTCCATTTCAATATATGGCTCACATGGGTCCATAGGTCCGATCCCGCCCATTTTTGGACCAAACACAAAGACTGCCACCATTTTTGGACCAATCGCGTAGATTCGCAACTACTCCCAGTTGGACCGCAAAAAGCGCAGGACTGATGGCCCAAGTGGGATCACCAGTCCAGTCACAATCATAAATAGTGACAGTAGGAATCTCGTTAATCCATTCGTAGGTGCGAACAGTAGGAATCTCTACAAAATATCATTACTCTAAATTGGCTTATGTGGGCTGGGACACGCCCCCTCAATCAAGAACTTATATAGCATATGTCCCCGCTAGGCTTATCTGAAGATTCCCTGAAAATTTTATATAAATCGGTCCAGCCGTTTTGGAGTCCATACGTAACATTCAAACATCCAATTATATATATATATATAGATATTTTTATATTTTTTATATTTTTTTATTTTTAAATTTTTTAATTTTTATAATGATATTTTTTATATAATCCAAACATTAATATGGTCTGAACACTGTCCTTCAATTTAAGTTGGGGGTATAAAAATAATATACAAAAATATAAAGTCAGTTTTTGACACAATTTAATACAAACTTTTAATTTTAAAAGCTTCTAAAGATTCACAATTATTATATTTTTATTATTTTTATATTTTTTATTTTTATTTTTTATATTTTTATCTTTTATATTTTTCATTTTTTTTTCAATTTTTATTATTTTATTCTTATACCCTCCAACATAGGATGGGGGTATATTCATTTTGTCCGTTTGTAACACCTCTAAATATAGATCTGAGACCCCATAAAGTATATACATATATTCTTAATCGTCGTAAAATTCTAAGACAATTTAGCCATGTCCGTCTGTCCGTCCGTCCGTCCGTCTGTGGTAATCACGCTACAGTCCGCAATAATAGAGCTAGGTTGATCAAATTTTGTATAAATACTTCTTATAGTTGCAGGTGGTTTGGGATTGCAAATGGGCCATATCGGTCCATATTTAGATATAGCTCCCATATATAGCTTCGAACTTGTTGTGATTCCTACTGTTCTCATCTACTATATTTTTTGCGTTTTCGGTTTGAGTTATTTTGTGAGGTCACATGCTATCCATGGTGGAGGGTATATATGATTCGGCATGGCCGAAATTAACGCTTTTACTTGTTCGTACTCGTATAATCCAAACATTCTCTCCTTCGATTTAAAATGGGGCTATAAAAATATGACATAAAATGTCAGTTTTTGACACAATTTAATAAAAACTTTTAATTTTAAAAGCTTCTAAAGATTCACAATTATTATATTTTTACTATTTTTATATTGTTTTATTTTTTATATTATTATATTTTTTTATTTTTATATTTTTTAATATTATATTTTTATCTTTTTGTATTTGTATACTTTTATATTTTTATATTTTTATATTTTTATATTTTTATATTTTTATATTTTTATATTTTTATATTTTTATATTTTTATATTTTTATATTTTTATATTTTTATATTTTTATATTTTTATATTTTTATATTTTTATATTTTTATATTTTTATATTTTTATATTTTTATATTTTTATATTTTTATATTTTTATATTTTTATATTTTTATATTTTTATATTTTTATATTTTTATATTTTTATATTTTTATATTTTTATATTTTTATATTTTTATATTTTTATATTTTTATATTTTTATATTTTTATATTTTTATATTTTTATATTTTTATATTTTTATATTTTTATATTTTTATATTTTTATATTTTTATATTTTTATATTTTTATATTTTTATATTTTTATAATTTTATATTTTTATAATTTTAAATTTTTATATTTTTATGTTTTTATGTTTTTATGTTTTAAAATTTTTTTATATTTTTATATTTTTATATTTTTACATTTTTATATTTTTATATTTTTATATTTTTATATATTTATATTGTTATATTTTCACATATTTATATTTTTATAATTATAATTTTTATGTAATCCAAACATTCTTATGGCCTGAAGTCTCTCATTGGATTTAAGGTGGGGGTATAAAAAATAATATAAAAAAGTCAGTTTTTGGCACAATTTAATACAAACTTTTAGTACTAAATGCTTCTAATGATTCAAAATTATTATATATATATATTTATATATATTTATATTTTTATGTTTATATATTTTTATATTTTTAAAACTCTATATTTTTATATTTTTATCTACTTGAATTTGCGACATATCAAGTGGGCGTGGACCCGCCCATATGGGTCAAATATATTCCAAATTTTAGAATCGTGATATCTTGAACAATTTGTGAGCGTGAGTGCTGAAATTTAGTGTATATGTAGCCGGTGGCAGTCTACGTTATTGGTCCAAAAACGGGCGCGATCGGACCAATGGGCGTGGCCCCGCCCATATATGCCAAATGTTAGAATTGTGATATCTTGAACAATTTGTTAGCGTGAGTGCTGCAATTTAGTGCATATGTAGTGAGTGGTAAGAAATCCCATTTATATCCCCTCACCTGAAAGAATGTAACACATCGAAGGAGTGTCCTAAAACCCTAAGTATGTTTGTTGGAAATTCGATGTGAGTCATTTTAAACCATTTCAGCAATGTCCGTCCGTCTGTTTGCTGGCTGGTGCGCGCGATATCTCTCGAAAGGAGTAACCGATTGACTTCAAATTTGGTATGCGGTAATATTTTTCTCTATCTCCGGCTAAATTCGAAGATGGGTCATATTGGTCCACTCCTTCTCTTCCACATAGGGTTAGCATTTAGTGATTTATTGATTATTTATTGATCCTTTATTAACTTCTATACTAGTTATTCGAATATTCTGAAATTCCACACATAGTATTAGTTTATTAGTCGCTATCACCCCGTTTGGTACCTCCCACACAAATGGACCATTTTGGATCAAAATCTAACTGCTTATAGCTTTAATATCACTTCATAAAAATACATGAAATTTTGTACAGAGTTATGCTATTATACATAGTAACTACTGTAAAGTTAAAAATGGACGTCTTTGGGAGACCCCTTTGGTACCTCCAAAACAGCTTTATAGTTATTAAATGCAATTTAAATTGATAATAATGTAATTAAAACAAGAATTAAATCATAACAAAAATTCTGGTTTAGCTTAGCATGTTCTGGAATATAGGTGTCGAGAGATATGTGTTTTTGACGGAAATTTTTTTGTTTAACGGGAGAACCAGGGCATCGAGTCCTTTGAGAAAAATATTTATGTGCAGAATCATATATACTCGAATGACATGAAATTATACCACATAGATCCTACTTTCTATCAGTGTATTTACAAGAAAATACAATCAGCTTCCACTAACCAATTGCCATTTGGTATATATTAATGCCCTCAAATTAAAAATAGTAACGATTGCAAATTCATCATCAAACAAATGTAATGTTTCTTAAACCAGAAAATTAGTCTTCACTTTATTGCATAATCTAACTGCTCTAAAACAGTTTTACTTTTCTTCTCACAATAAATATATTCATTAGCAATCTTACAGACAGGTGACAAAATTCACAGTTTTTAATTAAAAAAGTTTCCCTCCCAAAAAAAACCTTCAACTAAAGTTATTTTTCAATTAAATTACTTAAAATGTAATGATAATCCCCTTCTTCATTATCACAGCTATTTTGTCAGTGTATGTCCGTCCGAAATCTAACAAAAAAAATAGTCCAGCATTAGCCTATTCATTGAAATGCTTTTGTGTAAAACGCCTTGTGATGCCTTTGCACTGCAATTTTGTGAACTTCCAGAGAGCGCTGGTGAATGAGAAGGATGATATTCATCAGAAATTCTGGTTAAATCCGGTCCTTGTTTAATGCAGTCCTTGCACGATTTCCTCCCCCACCCGTGGCAAGGGGGAGAGGGAAACGAAAAAACCCTAAGCTAGATTAGCAACAACACCTCCTCGTTATGCATCTATCATCATAATCAGTTCTATCTCTATCAACGACATTAGCACCGCCGCCATCACCACCACTACCATTGCCACCAAGACATGTTCCAACATCATCAGTATCTGTTTTGACGGTGACTCTGTATAGATGCACACTGAAGCCGACATTGTCGGCATCATCATCACCATCCTCATCAGTGGCATCTCCGCTCTATGTGGCAGCATAACCTTAGAGCTTAGCACCACAAAAGATGATTAAGACCATTATAAGCTTAAAATTTATTTTTATCCTTTTTTGCTTCTCGCCCATTCTTTATACAGAGTCACCCACGCCTTTACAGCAACCAACATTGGAATAGACAGTCAAGTCGACATAGGGATTTTTACAACTAAAGTACACGCACGCAGGTAATAGGTTTCAAAAAATGAACCGGTTTAATGATTTATAGAAAGCGAGAAACATAGAGGAAAACATTACCGACACTAGCCGTGGAAGATCTCAGAGTACAATACCTCTGACATAGACTATGATATAGAGGAAGGCCAGAGGTAAACTCTGGAATAGAGGAAAACCTCAGAGATCGACTCTAGTATAGATGAAAACCTCCGAAGTCGGCTCTAGTATAAAGAAAGACCTCAGACGTCGGCTCCAGTATAGAGACCTCAGATTCCGGCTCTAGTATTGAGAGTTACCTCAGTGATCGACTTTAGTGTAGAGGAAGACCTCAGAGTTCGACTTTAGAAAAGAGGGAGATCTCAGAGGTCAACTCTAGAAAAGAGGGAGACCTCAGAGGTCGACTTTAGTATAGGGGAAGACCTCAGAGGTCGACTCAAATGTAAAGGAAAGCCTCAGAGGTCGACTCTAGTACAGAGGATGAACTCAGACATCGACTCTAGTTTATAGTAAGAGAGTCGACTCTAGTATAGAGGAAGACTTTAGATCGACTCTAGTATAGAAGTCGACTCTAATATAGAGGAAGACCTCAGAGGTCGACTCTAGTATACAGGAAGACCTCAGAGGTTGACTCTTATATTGAGGAAGACCCCAGAGGTCGACTCCTATCCTCATAGGTCGACTCTAGTATAGAGGAAGACTTCAGAGGTCGACTCTAGTATAGAGGAAGACCTCAGAGGTAGACTCCTGTATAGAGGAAGACCTCAGAGGTAGACTCCTGTATAGAGGAAGAACTCAGAGGTTAACCCTAGTAGAAAGGAAGACCTCAGAGGTTGACTCTTGCATAGAGGAAGACCTCAGAAGTTGACTCTAGTATAGAGGAAGTCTTCAGAGGTCGACTCTAGTATATATGAAGACCTCAGAGGGCGACTCTAGTATAGAGGAAGGCCTTAGAGGTCGACTCTAGTATAGGGGAAGACCTCAGAGGTTGACTCTAGTATAGAGCAAGACCTCAGCGGTCGACTCTTGTATAGAGGAAGACTTTAGATGTCGACCTTTCTATAGAGGAAGACCTCAGGGGTCGACTCTAGAATAGAGGACGACCTCAGAAGTCGACTCCAGTGTAAAGGAAGACCTCAGAGGTCGACTCTAGTATATAGGAAGACCTCAGAGGTTGATTCTTATATAGAGGAAGACCTCTGAGGTTGACTCTTACATAGAGGAATATCTCAGAAGTTGACTCTAGTATAGAGGAAGTCTTCAGAGGTCGACTCTAGTATATGTGAAGACCTCAGAGGGCGACTCTAGTATAGAGGAAGACCTAAGCGGTCGACTCTAGTATAGATGAAGACCTCAGAGGTTGACTCTAGTATAGAGGAAGACCTCAGAGCTCGACTCTTCTATAGAGGAAGACCTCAGAGGTCGACTCTAGTATAGAGGAAGACCTCGGAGGTTGACTCTGGTATAGAGAAGAACTTAGAGGTTGACTCTAGTATAGAGAAAAACTTAGAGGTTGACTGTACTATAGAAAAGTCCTCAGAGGTTGACTCTAGTATAGAGGAAGACCTCAGAGGTCGACTCCAGTATAGAGGAAGACATCAGAGGTCGACTCTAGTATAGAGGAAGACCTCAGAGCTCTACTCTTCTATAGAGGAAGACCTCAGAGGTCGACTCTAGTATAGAGGAAGACCTCGGAGGTTGACTCTGGTATAGAGAAGAACTTAGAGGTTGACTCTAGTATAGAGAAAAACTTAGAGGTTGACTGTACTATAGAAAAGTCCTCAGAGGTTGACTCTAGTATAGAGGAAGACCTCAGAGGTCGACTCCAGTATAGAGGAAGACATCAGAGGTCGACTCTAGTATAGAGGAAGACCTCAGAGGTCGACTCTAGTATAGAGGAACACCTTAGAGGTCGACTCTAGTATAGAGGAAGACCTCAGAGGTCGACTCTAGTATAGAGGAAGACCTCAGAGGTCGAGTCCAGTATAGAGGAAGACCTCAGAGGTCGACTCTAGTATAGAGGAAGACCTCAGAAGACGACTCTAGTATAGAGGAAGACCTCTGAAGTTGACTCTAGTATAGAGGAAGACCTCAGAGGTTGACTCTAGTATAGAAGAAGTCCTTAGAGGTCGACTCTAGTATAGAGGAAGTCCTCAGAGGTCGACTATAAAATGGAGGAAGTCCTCAAAGATCGACTTTGGTATAGAGAAAGACCCCAGAGGTCGATTCTAGTATAGAGGAGGACCCCAGAGGTCGACTCTAGTATAGAGGAAGACCTCTATAACCCTAGTTTGTTGCCAAACCGATTCGATTCCCTACATCTCTAACGAGAAACTAACATTTAGACAGATGCAGTGTGTATAAAAAAGACTTTAGTGATTTGAACTGAAAACTTAAGCTGATATAGTAACTCATAGAATGTTGTTACTTGGAACACGCACACACACACACACTCCCACACAAACTCACATAAAGCGAATGAGAAATGCATTGTGCCAAAAGCAATGAATGGTGGCGGTTGTTGGTAACATTGAAACGAGTCGTAAAGTACTAATACCATTTTAGTCGTCCTCATCGTCGTTGTCGAGCTCATCCTAGCCAAAGTCTCTCAAAATTTAAAGTAGTTCCTAAAGGGAACCAAATAAACACCAGCTCCACCAAACCTTTATAACACATTAACACAAAAAAGTGAATAATGTTTGTGAATGGTCATACCTTTCTTCCGCAATTGTTCGCTCGTCTGTCTGTCTGTTTGTGTGGAGCAAATTTAAGTAGTGTAGCCAGAGTAAACTCTAGGATCATCAACTCTGAAAATATGAATAGCAATAAGCGTTATAAAATTTATTAAGAATTTTGGGAAAGCTTAACAGGGAAATGGTTTACCATTTTGGTTAGGTTGTCAGTGAATTGAAATAAAGTTATGCTATTGTTGGGATTATTTGCAAATACATTAGAAGTTATAAGGAGTGATTAAGTAATAGTTTCGAATTTTAGAGAATACCAAGTATTTTTGAAAAAAAGTTAACTGAAACTGAAAGCCAACAACAGTGCCATAAACAGATTGCAGAACTGATGAATAATTGTTCACAGATAACCAGTTCCAGTTCTTTTATAAAATATTAAAAAATTTCAGTTCTTGGAAATGGCATAATATTATAATACAAACTAATTTTAATTTATTTTTTTTTCAAATAAAAAGTATAATATATTAGGCCTTAGAAATATTTCCTTCTCTTAATGCGTATTGCAGGTGCTATGATAACGCCGTAATTAAATTATCTTGTTCAGTTAATTGAAAATTGAAAT
The DNA here is from genome assembly GCA_963930755.1 of Eudasyphora cyanicolor. NCBI lineage: Eukaryota > Metazoa > Arthropoda > Insecta > Diptera > Muscidae > Eudasyphora > Eudasyphora cyanicolor. The sequence goes on from OZ005737.1 coordinate 266,827,589, forward strand.
ATTTATTATAGAAAATACTTAAGCACCTATACAAAATGGTAATCAAACCTTGAAGTGCTACTTGTATCTGTTTATTTATAGCCGATAAAACTTTTTCATAGCGGAAAAAAATTAAATTATTAAAAATTTTAATTAAAAATGCAAATATATCATTCACGTTTGGTTTGGTGTGGTTTTTTTTTTGTTATGATGTGAAATTAAACAGATCCTGACAATAATGTGGTTAATATGAAATTAATTAAAAAACAAATACATATTACTATAATACATAATCACATACGCACACACACGCGAGCATTTGTGTGTTTGTTTATCGAATGTAAATATCATGTTTTAATCGTTGATGCTGCCACATTTATTGGCTGTTACTGCAACCGCAGCTGCTGTGGCCGCAGCGTAATATGAAGAAAAAATAACAACACCAACTATAGACCAAGCCAAATCAGTTGTACACTGGAAAAAATTGCTATGTGAACACTGGGGGAAATATTAAAGACATAAATAGAGGATAAAGTCGACGATATAATATCCTGCATTTAAGAACAGATAAAGCACACATACCGCTGCTCTGGTAGCTTCTGTAATGTTTACGAGATCTGTTCAAAACATAAAGAGTATTTTTCAAATTTCGCAGACTGGCTACATTAAATTTTTGATTTTGGTAACTTTGTAATATAAAAGAAACGCTTTTAAATTCGGTGCTGTAGATTCTGGTTGATACCCTTATTTCGAAAGTATAGTTATTTTTTTATTAACTATAAGCTGGACCCCGTCCACTTGATTGCCCCAAATTTCAGTTTAGTGAAATAGTAATATATCATATATTCCGTAAAGGAATATCGATACCCACAAACAAAAAATGTGATCACCTTGACTAAATTGTTTATCTCAATCGCGCTGATTGTATGTAAAAAGCCACGCCTACTTATCCAATATCTCCCATTTATAGTCGAGTCACGCACAGTACTGTGAAATGAATTCAAACCCAATCTCAATACTCATGGTTCAATGGTTATCTATGTAGATATAACGTTTTTATAAATGGGGTCGTATGAGCGGTGCCACGCCCATTGGTTCGCCCCCGCTTGCAATGCATATACATAAAATTTCAGTTTTCTCGCAAATCAATTCCTCAAGATATCTCAATTTTAAAACTTGGCCACGCACACTTGGTACTCGTATATCGAAAATTTTGGTATCCAATTTTCATACATTTACACATATACATTTTGCGAAAACATCAAGAAGATCGGTCAGGACGTTTAGGCGTCCATACGGAATGAACAGACATACATAGATTTTTATACGTTTGCATAGAATATAGATTTTAATAATTTCTCTTTTCTCTCACTTTACAGGTAAGACGCTACAAAAACTTCAACAAGTAAGTCATCTATGTATGCAATTAGATGTCATAACCTTTATACATATATAAACATTAAGATCACTTTTCAACAATATAAAACATTTCAGAAGAAACCAATTTTTTGTAAGTTTTCCTACTCTACAATATATACAGGGTGGCTGATGAATATTGCTACATTAAGAAACTCAAATAACTTTTTTTTCAATGTATGGAACATGAATATAAGTTTTCTTATATTCATGTTAAAGCCCATTAAATTTAATTAAATATAGCTTAATTAGTTTCAAAAATAATGGAATTTAAATGCCCCCCTGCTCGTTGATGCATGTGCGGCATCTTACCAAAAAGTTGTTCATTACTGCTTGGAGAGTTGAGACGGGAATAGCCGCAATTGTTTCTCGAATGGATTGCTTTAGTTCATTCAAATTTATTGGTTTTGCTTTGTAGACTTCCTGTTTGCTATAACCCCACAAGAGAAAATCGGGTGCAGTAAGGTCAGGCGACCTGGGGGGCCAACGGAATGTGAAGTTTCTGGATATCAGCTTATTAGGAAATTTTCGCCGCAATTCCACCATTTGAAGCATCTTCTGGCAAAATTCCAAGCGAATCGGGAAGTCTGCTGAGTTCACTTTGTTGGCCATTTGAATTGTATATGGGAATAACTCAAAATCTTTGTGCACAATTAATTGGAATGACTGTCTGCTTATACCCATTTGAGCAGATAAGGTTCTTGTTGAAACTCTTGGATTGTTTTGTATGGCATCAGCTACAGCAGCGATTGTTTCCTCCGTCCGAACTGAAGGGTTTCGATGGTAAGGTCTTCTGTTGACTGTCCCATGCTCGGAAAAATTGTTAACAAGTCTCTTTATGGCCCATCTGCTCGGAGGATTGTCGCCAAACGTGCCCCTATACTCTCTTTGAACCGAAACTACGGACTTCAGTGCGTAATAGCGGCGGACAATCCAAATTCTTGTTTCAGTGTCCCAGTTATAGTAAAAAAAACCAGTAAGGAAAGACTAAGACAATGTTGGTTCATGGATCAAGAAACTCTACCATTCTAAATTTCAAAACGATCGGATGTAAAATACAGCTTCTATAGGACTAAAGGGCCAAATCGGACGAAAGATATATATGGGAGCTATATCTAAATCTGAACCGATTTCAACCAAATTCAATAGCGATCTTAACAGCCGCGAAATACTCTAAACTGCAAAATTTCAGAACGATCGGAGTGAAATTGCGACCTGTAGTCGACGAACAACTTTACATGGACAGACGGACGGACGGACGGACATCGTTAAAACGACTCAGCTAGTGATTCTGAGTCGATCGGTATACTTTAAGGTGGGTCTAGCTGTGTTATTGTAACGCCATCACGCAAGAACTACTGGACAGATTTTAAAAATGTTTTTTGTGTTTGGAAGGATATGCGTCGCAGATGGTTATTAAAAAAAAGTGGGCGTGGCATTATTTAAAAGTCGAATATATCAGAAAGCGTTGATTGTAAAAGAAAGCAGTTTGAAACACAGTAGATATATTATCTACAACTTCAACAAAAATGGGCGGGATCGGGTGTGGAAAAAGTGGGCGTAGCGTTGGTTCAAAATGCGTTATCTCAGAAACTGTTGACAGTAGAAGAACGAAATTTGGAATTTATGATATGGGAGTCAATATTAGAAAACATTTATCGCAGAAGAACGAAATTTCTTTTGTATGTTATTGGAGTCAATATTAGAAATTTCACCAAAAGAAGAATAAGTGGGCGTGACAATATTTTAAATTTGAATATCTCGGCCACCATTTATAGTAGAAGAACGAAATTTGTTTTGCACGTTATCGGAGTCAATGTTAGTAAATTTTCCAAAATTGGGCGTGATAAGATCAGTGGGCATTGCATGACTTAAATAAGTAATATCTGGGCAACGGGGAAGTGGGCGGGATCAAATATATGGGCGTAGTATTCTTGAAGGACATAATGTCGTTTATGTAGACGTACAATTTTTTTGTCTCTTCTACCAGAATTCATTGTCAGAACCCCGTTTTTTTTCGTGTTGTACTGTGTAATTTTAGAGAATATTTTGGTGGAAAAAAATATTGGAGCTCAGACAAGCATCGAAGAAAAAGGGTAATCAAGTCCGATTATGATGTTACTTTTAACTCCAATGATATTTATAGATGTTCTCGGGTATTTGCTAGTTTATAGATGTTCTCAGGTATTACCTAGTCTTTCCATGATGAAATGCCAAAAAATACTTAACAAAAATGACGTGACAGCATGACACCGCTCACACGTGATCTGACAAAAAAAGGCTATTGAAAAAAGTATCTCTACTTGGATCACCCTATATATTGGTTTAGTTTTTTTTTTATGAAATCATAAGACCAAGAACATTTATGTTTAGGTGCTAGGTATTAGCTGAGTGTTGAAGGGTGAAAGAGTCTTCAAATTGGTATATGTGGAACACATGCAAAAACAAGTAAAGACGGATTAAGTTCAGCCATGCCGAACCTTATATAGCCTCCACCATGGATCGCATGTGAATGGTTCGGTTACAAATAAACTCATTAGACCAAATTTCAGCCCAATTCGTTCAAATTTGAGGTTTTTGTGGCGTTAAGTTTAGGTTTAGGTTAGGGTATCAGCCGTATTTTTTTACAAGCTCACATAGACCAGTTTAGGTCCCTAGTGTTACCACGGGCTGAAATGTCCCTCATCGAAACCAACCTGTTTGATATATAAATTTATCGATAGTACGAATATCAGTACTGGAAAGATCTGTTAGGCTGCCTGAAAGGGCAACCCCAGTATGTCCAGTCGTCGTTTACTCAAAGCGGGACAGTCGCAAAGCAAGTGCTCAATGCTCTCCACTTCTTCCTCATCTCCACAGCTTCGGCAGAAGTCATTGGAGTCAATACCCAATCGTTTGGCGTGTTCGCCGATCAAGCAGTGTCCCGTCAGAACATGTACTAACGTAGACAATCGTTTCCTCTCTAGTGCGAGGAGATATTATGACCTTCTCAGGTCATACCTTGGCCAGATTTGTCTAGCTACCCTGCAGGTGACTATTTCTGTCCATCTTTCGTTGGACTGCCTGATTGCCTCTTGCCTAAGCCAAAGCTTGCACGTGGATAGTGGCGCACCAATATATGCAAATTCTTCGAGAATTTGTAATGTCGTCCCTTTTCTAGCAAGTTCATCGGCTTTGCAGTTCCCCGGGATATCCCTATGCCCAGGCACCAACTGCTCAGCCATCTCGTTAGGAGATCTGCGGCAGTCGAGGCGTTACAAAGTCAAATCTAGAGGGACCTTTGTACGGGGGCTATATCAAAACATGGACGTATGGTCGTGTGAAGGATTCCGGGTATAAATAAACCCCAGCTACCAACTTTCAGCCCAATCAGTTGTAATTTGTGGTCTCTGTTGCGTTAAGAAGTCAAATCGGAGAGTATATGTACCAAGTATATGTACCAAATTTTAGCCACCTTGCTCAGGTATTATATGTAGATTGTAGCGTGATTTTATGGGGTCTCAGACCAATTTTTAGTGGTGTTACAAACGGAGTGACAAAATGGACATAATAAACATTAATCATTCAGAAGATCTACACTTAAATATTGAATAGTTAATTCGAAAAATTTTTAATAAAAACCAGTAAGGAAAGGCTAAAGTCGGGCGGGGCCGACTATATAATACCCTACACCACTCTCGTAATATTGAATAACTCTGATATATAAATTTTGTACTTCATGTATAAATTGTTTACATAAATTTACTTTTGGGACATTATATACTTAAATAATACCCTGTACCACAGTGTGGTGTAGGGTATAAAAACGATTGGATCTAAAGAGCCAAATCGGATGAAACATATGTATGGGAGCTATAGCTAAATCTTAACCGATTTTATTCAAATTCGGCAGTGTTGGTTCATGGATCAAGAAACTCTACCATTCTAAATTTGAAAATGATTGGATGTAAAATACAGCTTCTACAGGAGTAAAGGGCCAATTCGGACGAAACATGTATATGGGAGCTATAGCTAAATCTTAACCGATTTTCTTCAAATTCGGTAGTGTTGGTTCATGGATCAATAAACTCTACCATTCTAAATTTCAAAACGATTGGATGTAAAATACAGCTTCTATAGAACTAAAGGGCCAAATCGGACGAAACATATATATAGGAGCTATAGCTAAATCTTAACCGATTTTCTTCATATTCGGTAGAGTTGGGACATGAATCAAGAAACTCTACCATTCTATATTTCAAAATGATTGGATGTAAAATACAGCTTCTTCAGGACTAAAGAGCAAAATCGGACGAAATATATATATCTGAGCTATAGCTAAATCTTAACCGATTTTCTTCAAATTCGGCAATGTTGGTTCATGGATCAAGAAACTCTACCATTCTAAATTTCAAAACCATTGGATGTAAAATACAGCTTGTATATGACTAAATGGCCAAATCGGACGAAACATATATATGAGAGCTATAGCTAAATCTTAACCGATTTTCTTCAAATTCGGTAGTGTTGGTTCATGGATCAAGAAACTCTACCATTCTAAATTTCAAAATGATTGGATGTAAAATACAGCTTCTACAGGACTAAAGAGCAAAATCGGACGACACATATATATGGGAGCTATAGCTAAATCTTAACCGATTTTCTTCAAAGTCGGCAATGTTGGTTCATGGATCAAGAAACTCTACCATTCTAAATTTCAAAACGATCGGATGTAAAATACAGCTTCTATATTACTAAAGGGCCAAATCGGACGAAACATATATATGGGAGCTATAGCTAAATCTTAACCGATTTTCTTCAAATTCGGCAATGTTGGTTCATGGATCAAGAAACTCTACCATTCTAAATTTCAAAACGATTGGATGTAAAATACAGCTTCTATAGGACTAAAGGGCCAAATCGGACGGAAGATATATATGGGAGCTATATCTAAATCTGAACCGATTTCAACCAAATTCAATAGCGATCTTAACAGCCGCGAAATACTCTAAACTGCAAAATTTCAGAACGATCGGAGTGAAATTGCGACCTGTAGTCGACGAACAACTTTACATGGACAGACGGACGGACGGACGGACGGACGGACGGACATCGTTAAATCGACTCAGCTAGTGATTCTGAGTCGATCGGTATACTTTAAGGTGGGTCTAGCTGTGTTATTTGTAGGTGTTACAAACATCTGCCCTGAAACAAACTTATAATACCCTGTACCACAGTGTGGTGTAGGGTATAATTAGTAACTCCATTTCTATAATAAAATTATTGATTATTTGAATATATATTTATATCAAAATTTTCCTCTGTGTCTACGATTAGCCCTGGGGCAAGTATCGGCATTTGAGCCTCTTAACCAAGTTAGCCTCTCAGCAATAGTAAAGCTATTACCAATGGGATATGTGTTGTTGCTGCTGCTGCCGCTTCTGGCGCTTCCATAGCGCTATGGAATTTGCTCTGTTAGGCCGAGTGGCATAAACTTTTAATTGGCTATAAATGATGGGCAGTAAATATAATTAGTTTTGCAAGAGAGCAAAACCAAAATAAAAAACAGAAAAACAACAACAAGTAGCCCAAGTACCTGCAACAAAGTTGAACATTATGTTTTCATAACAAATTATATGTAATTACTACATTGAATAACATGGCTCATAAGACAACAACAGCAATAACAGCAACAAGAACAACAATATTCACCAAAGTATGGCAAAAATGCGTTTTTAAATTGAAATTTAAATGAAGCTTAAAAAAAGTTGGTAAACCATTAATTACTGGGGCACGAATTGCATACTCGTTTTGGTTGTTTGTTTTATTTATATTTGTTTTTAAATGAATTCAAAGTTTTCTTTTTTTTTGCAATTGTGAAGGACATAATGCTATTTTTATGTTTTAAAAATTGTTTTTGTGGTTAAATCACAACTTGATGACACTTACGAAGGATAAGAAGATAAAATTATATATTTTAAAATATATTCAAATTAAAACGTGATAAATGTCAAGGGTTTAATGTCATTATGTGCCATTGACAATATTGCAATTAGATGTTATGCTGAAGAAAACCACATGACAGAAAGTAAAAATTGAAATAAATTTACAATTATTTATAAAAATACTTATACTGAACCACAAAATGTGTTGCTTATTAAAGAAAAACTCTAAAAATTTAAGAGATGGGGGTAAAGTTAATTCGTGCAAAAAGGTAAAATTTTGTGAATTTGTTCTGACGACACAGCAAAAATCTTGTGATTAAAACCAAAGGTAACATTAAGTTATAACTTTGGAAGTATACGAGTATTGTGTAAAATGTTATTGAAGAAATATTAAACCAGAAAGTTCAGTCGGGTAAACCGACTTATGAATTACTTCACCTTCAGTCTCACAACCTATTCGTAAATTTAGTCGGTTTTAGCCTTATTACGGAAACCTATTGGGTTAGACAGTGGGCGTTAAACCTAATATAACGGTGGTCCGAGTGTCCATCCGACACCCTCCACTCATGGATCTCATCAATAATATTTTCTGAACATAACGTTATATATAATACTTCTTCCCTAATTTTGTTAACAAAGGTTGCCTTATTTCCTATGTCATGTCTTATGATTTTGTTTGTATTCAAAAATTATATTAGGGCGTGTCACCTTTTATTGGTGTTAGTACTACCCCAAGCGATATGATGGGAGTTGGCTTCACTACCAGCTAATAACTCATTGCTGGTTTGTTTAGATTCCCTCACCAGACGTTGTAATTCCGACGTAGGTGGCAATGTCGACACATCGAATTGCAGATATATTGACGACAGGTACATATTTCCATTACCTTGCCTCTGCACCGCTGCGTCCGATGTTGACAACTCTGGAGAGGATTTTTTATGGCACAAAGTCCTTGGACGAGTACCTGTGTTAGCGTAGAAAAGGTTGTAGTTCACATGGTTTAATCCAGTAGCCTTTTGGTAGTTGTCCATGGGTCCTGGATCAAAGCAATACGACCTTTCTTTATGATGTCCATCAGAGCGGTGGATGATGTCTCGCTCCGGTGAAGGTTTATCTGGATGACCTCAATCATTGTCTTTTCAGTAAAAGTTTCTTTTGGGAGTCTATCCTATCTTCTCATTTCGTTCACTACCTATTACACCACCTTCCGCCTCGACATTTTTGGGAGGCGGTGTTATTTTTTTGTCGCTCCCTCATTGTTTTGAATCGTTGTTTGGCTCTTTTTATTTTGATCACCACCTTTGCTGGGAACTTCCTGCAAAATTGGCGGTGTTATCGACTATCAGTTTTTGGCAGGGCCTTACTTGTCTCCATCCATTCACTACCAGCGTTTGCCTCTTCAGACAGCATATTTTGACTTGATTCATCTGCCCTGCCATTCGGGACCTTTCCAATCAAGATCATGACAAGATTGTTCTTGGATTCTGGGTCTATGTCCAACACGAGGAGAGTAACCTGGGTTTCATCCATCCTATAGAAGACTTCCCATTTTCTCACGGAAAATTTTGAATTCTGTTTGCCAATGATGCCAAGTATGTACTCTGATGAGAACTTACAGGGACATCCTTTGACATATAGAGTCGTTTTTATGAGTTCAGGAATGTCGGTATTCCTTACCAATTTCAACTTTACGGCGTCCCAAGGTGTGGGGAACCTATCCACAAGTTTTAAGAGGACACCAGAGCAGCGTTATGATGCCAGCCTTAGCATCGAAACACCCATCTCAAACTCAAACAACTCATTGCTTCGATTGCCGGTCATCCTTAGATTCGAGGACGAACTCCGCTACCCTCGTATAGGCCAAATCTTTGAAATTACTCTTTTGGTGGATTCTGCCAGATGTGCTACTGCTATCAATTATGGCATAGCATAGATTGTCTCGGAAATGTTGTTTAGCTATCTTACCCTTCTTTAGGGCCAATTGATTTTTCCTTATCTGTAGAGTCATATTGTTTAAAGCTTCATCCTTAACGGATGATTTGGTTGACTTGATCTGCTTTACCGGATCAACTTTACCGCCCACGATCGAAGGACCCCGACTAGAGACTTCCCTTTGTATGGTTACGTTAGGCTTCTCCGAATTACTGGAAGACGGCGAGCCCTTTTTCTTCTTAGCTCAGAAATTTCTATCCATAGCCCGATGCCTCCAATTCAACCTACGCTTTAAAAACAACAAACCACGTGGTTGCGTAATAGGTAGGTGAATAGGTACTGCGTAATTATTCTCACCTTGAGACAGAAGTTTAGTAAATGTCGTTAAAATATTTTGAAAAAAAAAAACGATTTTTTGCAAAAAATATCGTTTTTGCTGCAATAAAAAAATAAGAAATATTAAACTTAGTATATAAGATAAAATGTAATATGTTGGCACAACAAAAACTAAATTAAAGACTAGAATTTCAGGACATAAATCTGACCATAAAGCAAGTTATAAACCTTTGGAGCAAAAAACAGCTCTAGCAGCACATTGTACTCTGACGGGACATGAGCCAAATTTCAAGGACGTTGACATATTGACACATGAGAACAACTATAAGAAAAGATATACTCTGGAAATGCTGCACATAATTAATGTACCTACTGACGTAAGAATGAACTATAAGACTGACACTGACCACTGTGCACAAATTTATCGTAACTTAGTGGAAAAATACAAACCGAGAAAATAAAATAGTTAGTTGAAACAATGCTGTGTTAGCAACAAGTCGTTTGTTTTGTTTAAATGTAAATACATACCGTGATATATTTTTGTAATTTTTCTTTAAATAATATATGTTCTTTGTTATTTTTTAAGTGAAAATCTCTGAAGATGATCGTCGAAGACGATCGAAATATCGGAAATAAATAAAAACCAGTAAGGAAAGGCAGAAAGTCGGGTGGGGCCGACTATATAATACCCTACACCTCCCTAACAATGCGATAAGGGTCATTGCCATAATAATTTGGAATAATTTGTAAATGGGTAGAAACATATTATCTATTTCTGAAACGATAATCGCTAAATTAAGCAATATTCGTTCCTAAATTGACAAACATCTTTCTGGAAAATTGTAATGATCGGAAGTAAAATACAACTTCTATAGCGGTTTGATACCAAATCAGGAGGAACATATATATGGAGCTTTAATATAAATCTGAACCGATCTTCCCTGAATACTCATTCATGTAAAAAGACTTCCTTCTGTCGAATTTCGTACTGATCGGATATAAAATACAGTCTCTACAGCGCTTACTGGTCTAATCGGGGGTAACATATATATGGGCCTTATATCTAAATCTAAACCGAGTTTCTCCGAATTTGGCAGTATTCCTTCATGTAGAAAGAAACCTCTTTTTGCCGACTTTCGCACTGATCGGATATAAAATAACATGTTTACAGCGCTCACATGTCAAATCGGGGGTAACGTATATATAGGGGCTATATCTAAATCTGAACCGATTACTTCCAAATTTAAAAGTGTTCATTCATATAATAGGAAACCTCTTTCTGACGAATTTCGCACTGATCGGATATAAAATACAGTTTTTACAGCGCTTACATGTCAAATCGGGGGTAACATATATATGGGGGCTATATCTAAATCTGAACCGATTTTCTCCGAATTTGGCAGTATTCCTTCATGTAATAAGAAACCTCTTTCAGCCGAATTTCGCACTGATCGGATATAAAATACAGTTTTTACAGCGCTTACATGTCAAATCGGGGGTAACATATATATGGGGGCTATATCTAAATCTGAACTGATTTTCTCCGAATTTGGTAGTATTCCTTCATGTAGAAAGAAACCTCTCTTTGCCGAATTTCGCACTGATCGGATATAAAATAACATTTTTACAGCGCTTACATATCAAATCGGGGGTAACGTATATATGGGGGCTATATCTAAATCTGAACCGATTTCTTCCAAATTTAACATTGTTCATTTGTATAATAAGAAACCTCTTTCTGCCGAATTTCATACTGATCGGATATAAAATAAAGTTTTTACAGCGCTTACATGTCAAATCGGGGCTAACATATATATGGGGGCTATATCTAAATCTGAACCGATTTTAACCAAATTCAATAGGGATCGTCCTTGGGCCAAAAAAAGATATGTGTAAAGTTTCGTCGAGATCGGACCATAATTGCGACCTGTACTTTGATTACAAGAATACATGCACAGACAGACGGACAGACAGACAGACGGACAGACAGACAGACAGACAGACAGACGGACAGACGGACATAGCTAAATCAACTCAGAAAGTGATTCTAAGTCGATCGGTATAATAAACGATGGGTCTATTTCTTCTCCTTTTGGGTGTTACAAACAAATGCACAAAGTTATAATACCCTGTACCACAGTGTGGTGTAGGGTATAATAAAACATAATAGAAACAACACCATCAGTTTTCAGTTTTTAATTTTATATATGACCTCGAGCCAGACAAAACTTTAAAAATATTAAAAATCTCCAAAAAAATCTTTTGTTCCATTTTTTTAAAGCTTTAATCCTAACGAAGAAAACTGTGCCTATTTGAAAAAAAAACTATGAGTAAATTTAGAAATTATGGGTTCAGAATTTTTAATATTAATTAACCTATAAATTTTATTTTTGCAGAAAAAGTTATAAAAACCTTTTACTTTATTTTTTAAAAACATTTTTTCCAAATATTTTTAAAAAAATGAAAAATATTTGTTTTTAAATTTATAAATTTTTTCTCAAAACGTTTTTTTTAAAGACTTTAATTTAAAAAATTGCTACCCTTCGTTTTTTTCAAATTCACAGAGAATAGGCAAATCCAAAATAGTAATTTGGTGAAGCAATATTTGTCAAAGTTTTTTAAGAAAAATTTCCGTAGAAAATATAATTTTTTGCAAAAAAATACCCGTTATGTTATCTTTCAAACGACTTAAACTTGAAATACTTAGCATTCAAATTTTGAAGTTTTTAAAATATTCATAGCATGACTGTTTTTCATATTTTTTAATATAGTTTGAGTGAGTGTTTATAACTCTTAATTTAATCATTATACCAAGTTTCACCGTGACATAAGCCAAAAATACTGCTCTGTGGTTTTTTTCAAAACATCAAATTTGTTGTAAGGGTTTTATCGACAGTTACTAAACCACTGTCTCTACGTGAAATTTTAATATAATCAATCTAATTTACAGAATTCTAAGACTCAGAGGCTCTGAGAACACTATTTCTATGTGTTTTAATATAAATATATATGTCATTTTGTTTATTAATATAACCCAGAAATCAACAATATTTGCTTATTTGTGTATTCTAGTTACTCAGAACACCAACTTACAGCAAAGACAAATTCAGAACAATTTCAACATGTCAATCAAATATTTCTATGATATCACATATTGAAAAGAACTTTAATAGATCCACATAATAGCCACTAAATACCATTTTTATCACCATTACAGTCTTGATATTTCTTATTGAGAATCCAGTTTAATTCTGACTTAACCCTTTTAACAAATGTCCAAAAATCATTTAGAAAAAATAAGCTTTTCCTCATTGTCATGGGTAACATGATGATGATGACGGACAGACAGACAGACAGTCAGACTTATGGAAAGAGCGGTTGAGACATATTCTACAAGTCATTGATTGACATCAATGACTGACGATGAAGAATATAAGAAAAAAGTTAAAAAAAAAACGAAAAGTATTTTCTTCAATCCAACAAAAACAAGGAATGTCAATTATTTTAAGTAAACTCTCACATACACGCATACGTGCACATATAGAACACATCACACGTGATCAAATAGTATTTGTCACAGTGAGGAGCAGACAATAACCGACATATCATCACATAGTCACATCAGCAACAGCAACAACATTGAGTGCGACAGCAACAAAATCATGGCATGGGTGGAGAGGCAAAATGACAGTCACTCCGTCCGTCACCCATCATTTTCATAGCGAGAGATCTATCAACTCCCACATCAACACATAAGCAAAAGCAATAATGTCAATAGTTGACAAATTTTTGCAAAACAAATTTATTTTTAGCTAGGAATCTACCACCCCCCTTTGACGATTTATTTTTAAAAATCCTTTCCATTCCCTGGTGACAGTTCAAAAACGAAGGCTGTCTATTAGACAGCGAGGGTAGTGAGAGAAGTCCACTCGAAGAGATGTATGGATATTTGTTTAATAACGGGTGATTTTAATGGGTAAAACGAGACGGGGCCGGACGAGGCGGTCAATTGACAGCGACAATCTTTGAAATTAATTTTACACTAAACTCGCCAACTTATCCATTTTGGGCAAAAAAAGTCCGCGATCATTAGAAATCCGACTGCATCCAGTGGCAATGTTACTATTACATATTAATAAGAGCTGCATATTCTAAACAAACAGTCGGAATTGGAATCAACTGATAACTTAAAATTGCATAAAATTCCGCTGTTTCGTGATCATCAAACGGCGCCTTGCTCCTCTGACCGGGGTAACGTTAATTCGTGAAAAAGGGGCAATATTTTTTGGATTTTTGTTGACGTTACTGTTAAAATCTTTTAAGGGGGGGTAACGTTAATTCGTGCAAAAAAATCCGCATTATTATGATTTTTTTGTGACGAAACGGTTAAACTGTTTTGATTAAAACCAGTGGTGCATTAAAGTATAACTTTCAAAGTTTATTGTGAAAAATTTTCATAAAAAAACCAGTAAGGAAAGGCTACAGTCGGGCGGTGCCGACTATATAATACCCTACATCACTCTCGTAATATTGAATAACTCTGATATATAAATTTTGTAATTCATGTATAAATTGTTTACATAAATTTACTTTTGGGACATTTTATACTTAAATAATACCCTGTACCAAAGTGTGGTGTAGGGTATAAAAACGATTGGATCTAAAGAGCCAAATCGGATGAAACATATATATGGGAGCTATAGCTAAATCTTTACCGATTTTCTTCAAATTCGGCAATGTTGGTTCATGAATCAAGAAACTCTACCATACTAAATTTCAAAACGATTGGATGTAAAATATAGCTTCTATAGAACTAAAGGTCCAAATCGGACGAAACATATATATATGGGAGCTATAGCTAAAGCATGGATCAAGAAACTCTACCATTCTAAATTTCAAAACGATTGGATGTAAAATACAGCTTTTATAGGACTAAAGGGCCAAATCGGACGAAACATATATATGGGAGCTATAGCTAAATCTTAACCGATTTTCTTCAAAATCGACAATGTTGGTTCATGGATCAAGAAACTCTACCATTCTAAATTTCAAAACGATTGGATGTAAAATACAGCTTCTATAGGACTAAAGGGCCAAAACGGACGAAACATATATATGGGAGATATAGCTAAATCTTAACCGATTTTCTTCAAAATCGACAATGTTGGTTCATGGATCAAGAAACTCTACCATTCTAAATTTCAAAACGATTGGATGTAAAATACAGCTTCTATAGGACTAAAGGGCCAAATCGGACGAAAAATATATATGGGAGCTATATCTAAATCTGAACCGATTTCAACCAAATTCAATAGCGATCTTAACAGCCGCGAAATACTCTAAACTGCAAAATTTCAGAACGATCGGAGTGAAATTGCGACCTGTAGTCGACGAACAACTTTACATGGACAGACGGACGGACGGACGGACAGACATCGTTAAATCGACTCTAGTGATTCTGAATCGATCGGTATACTTTAAGGTGGGTCTAGCTGTGTTATTTTCAGGTGTTACAAACATCTGCCGTGAAACAAACTTATAATACCCTGTACCACAGTGTGGTGTAGGGTATATATATTAAAAAATATGGCAACGGCTGCATTTATGCGGAAGCGTCTCGAAAAAAAGTTGAATTGCGGTGCCCCTCATATCCAGTGTTAAAAATTTTGTATGGATCGGTACAGCAGTTTTTGAGTTATGAGGGGAACCGTCTTTGAAAACATGGGTTGTGGGAAAAACGCTTTAAAGTTTTTCTGATGTAATGAGTCACCTATGAGGCGCGGTTGCTTAGACTGCTGCATCTTCGTTAGCTTTGCTCCGATTCAGCTCAAATTTTCAATTTTACATACTCTCTCTAACATATCGGCCGGTATCTTAACGAATAAATTCTTCAATATTGGCTTCCAGTGCGTCAACCGTTGCGGTCTTGTCCTTATAGACGTAAAGGCGTTAAATGAAATGAAAATGAAAAAGAAACTGTTCACTGAACTCGTCTCTCAATTGGGACATTGCTGCCCGTTCTGTGTGGCATGTGGAACCGTCTTGTTGAAACTACATGTCAGCCAAGTCCAGCTCTTCCATTTTGGGCAAACAATAGTTTGTAATAACCGCACGGCAGTAACGTTCCTGCCTTCGTCATCTTTAAAAAAGTACGGCCCAATGATGCCACCGACCCATAATGCACATCAAACGGTGCATTTTCGGGAAGCATTGGCAGCTCTTGCAAAGCTTCTGGCTGCTGTTCAAACCAAATACGACAATTTTGTTGTTCACGTATCCATTCATGCAGAAATGAGCTTCGTCGCTGAACACAATGAGGTGCAAGTACTTTCTTAACCAAGCATGAATTTTGATAATAAAATTCAACAAGTACACCTACAGTCCCAAACAAATATTCGTAAATTAATTGATTTTTTTGTTTTAATTCGATTATTATCAACCTTAACAGCATTTAATGACTAAAGAATGCACTGGTATTAGAGGTCAAAGCTGTTAACTGTTGGTGCCAAATATTTCATTTGAATGGGAGGTACCAAAAGGGGCATGGCAATAATGCCCATTTTTCGCTGGACTGTAGGTACTATAGAACCACTACACTGTACAAAATTTTAAATATTTGTATGCACTGGTATTGATGTTAAAAGCTGTTAACTTTTGGTGCAAAATAGTTCATTTTTGTGGGAGGTGCCAAAAGCTGTGTGCCTATAACGCCCATTTTTATACCCTCACTTTAGTGTGACGAGGGTATATATCTTTTGCTACGGAAAAAAGTGTAACACATCGAAGGAGTGACCTAAGACCCCAAGTATGTTCGGCGGAAATCCGTTTTGGGTCATTGTAAGTCGAATGAGCAATGTCCGTCCGTCTGTCTGTCTGTCTGTCTGTCTGTCTGTATGTCTGCTGGCTGGTGCGCACGATAACTCTCGAAAGGAGTAACCGATTGACTTCAAATTTTGTATGTGGTAATATTTTTTTCTATCTCCGGCTAAGTTCGAAGATGGGCCATATTGGTCCACTGCTTCTGGTACCTCCCCCACAAAGGGTTAAAATGTTGTGAAATATTGATTCTTTAATAACTGCTATTATACGTATTCGAATCTTCTGAAATTCCACACATAGTATTAGTTTCTTAGTCGCTATCAACTCGAGGAAAATGGGCGAAATTGCCACGCCCCTTTTGGTACCTCCCACACAAATGCACCATTTTGCACTAAAAGTTAAAAGCTTATAACATTAATACCAGTGTTTAGAAATACTTGATATTTTGTACAGTGTAATGGTTTTATAGTGCCTACAGTCCAGTGAAAAATGGGCGTTATTGCCGCGCCCCTTTTGGTACCACCCACACAAATGCACCATTTTGCACCAAAAGTTAACAGCTTATAACATTAATACCAGTGTATAAAAATACTTGAAATTTTGTACAGCGTAATGTTTTTATAGTGCCTACAGTCCATTGATAAATGGGCGTTATTGTCACGCCCCCTTTGGTACCTCTCCCACAAAGGTACCATTTTGCACCAAAAGTTAACAGTTTATAACATTAATATCACTATATACAATTACTTGAAATTTTGTACAGTGTAATGCTTTTATAATGCCTATAGTCCAGTGAAAAATGAGAGTTATCACCACGCCCCTTTTTGTACCTCCCACACAAAATGGCCAAATTATACCACAATTTAATATCTCAAAGTTAATATACCAGTCCATATAAACGGTTAAAATTCGGCACAGTGCAATGTATAAAGTATCTACTGTTCAGCGAAATATAGGTGTATTTCTTAAACCCCTTCTGGTACCTCCCACAAAAATTGACAGAATAATTTGTGTAATATTCAATATTACATTACTCACAAAGTGAGGGTATACCTTAGTCGGTTTACCCGACTGAAACTTTCTTACTTGTTCGCTGGACTCTAGGTACTAAAAAACATTACACTGTACAAAATGTCAAGTATTTGCATGAACTGAAATTAAAGCTAGAAGCAGTTAACCTTTCGCGCAAATTTGAAGTCAATCGGTTAATCCTTTTGAGAGTAATCGTGCGCACCAGCCAGCATACAGACACACAGATAGACGGACGGACGGACATTGTTCAAATTACTTAAATGGAACCTACGAATCTACACTAAACAAACTTTGGGTCTTAGGTCACTCCTTCGATGTGGTACACTTTTGGTTCGAAGGAAATGAAATATACCCTCCTCCCTGTAAGGTGAGGGGATCATACTATTTCCATCAAGCAAAGGGGATTCATCAGCAAAATTTTATTTTTACAAAAAATTTTTATAGAAATCGAATTTATAAAGAAAATGTTGTCAAAATAGTTTTTCTAAAAAATTTCGTTGAAATTTTATTTTTCCATAAAATTTTATTTTTGTTGAAAATTTAGTTTTTTCTACAAAATTATGTCAAAATAAAATTTTTCACAAAATTTTGTTGAATTGCTTATTTTCAATTTCTTCGAAATTAAATTTTTCAAAAACAATTTCCTTTATTGTTCTTTACTAAAGTCTATGACCTGGTTTAAAGAGTGTTATCTGGAAATTTTCTAAAATAATGTAATCTTCTGTGGGGAGCCATTAAGAATAAATGTTACGCAAAGCATCCACAGACAACTGAGTCGTTGGAACATGAAGTAGAAGTTGACATTGAAGAGATTCGACCCGAAACAATCGAAAATGTACTGAAGAATTGGTTTGATCGGATGAGGTACTGCCGATCGGATGAGTTCAACCCTTCCAATAAAACCAGAAATTTGAAAAAATTATCAGTACTTTTTTATAGTCGATCCCGATTGAAAATTTTAAATGGCCCACCCGTAGCTGATTCCATCCCTAAAATTCGCAACTGGGATTAAAGGGTGTTAACTGGATAAAAGAGTGTTAACTGGAAATTTCTTAAATAATTGAAATTCGTCAAATTTTTCTTGAAAAATTCAATTTTGTAGAAAAATTTAATTTCAAGAATTTTTGTAGAGAAATGCAATTTGAACAAAATATTCTAGAGAAACGTAAATAAAAGAGTGTTAACTGGAAATTTCTTAAATAATGGAAATTCGTCAAATTTTTCTTGAAAAATTCAATTTTGTAGAAAAATTTAATTTCAAGAATTTTTGTAGAGAAATGCAATTTGAACAAAATTTTCTAGAGAAACGTAATTCAACGGGTTTTCTGGAATTTTGCAGAAAAATGCACTTTCGGCGAAAAAGAAAAAGTTTATTTCAAGGAATTTTTTTTTGACAAATGTAAATTTGAAGAAATTTTCTAAAAAATTTAAATTTGAAGGAATTTTCTAAAAATGAAATTTCAAAATTTTTTGTAGAAAATTTGTCAGTGGCATTTTTTTATAAACATTTTATTTTGCAGAAAAATGCAATTTCTCCACCATAGGATGGGGATATACTAACTTGGTCATTCCGTTTGAAACACCTTAAAATATTGATCCGACCCCACAATTTATATATTATTTTGATGGTCGTGAACTTCTAAGACTATTTAGCCATGTCCGTCTGTCTGTCCGTCCGTCGGTCTGTTGAAACCACGCTACATTCGGTAATAATAGTGTTTCATTTGATCACGTTTTGTACAAATACTTCTTATAGTTTTAGGTCGTTTGGGATTGCAAATTTGATAAAGTTCCCCTATAGATGTCGCTCCCAAAAAGGCTTATTTAAGCCATAACACCATATTTTCTAAGCAATTTAACTGAAACTCTGCAGTTTGTGTTCTATAAGTATAGCGTGATCCATTTCGAGGTTCCCTACTTTTTTAATGAAAAAAAAACACAGAAAATTCAAATTGAATGGGTAATGTTTATTATCATTTGAAAGAACATTCTTTGGCATTTATTTTTTGAAGATTATGTCTATCAAATGTTGGCCGCGGCTACGTCTCAGATGGCCCATCCGTTGAGTTCAATTTTCGATGACTCGTTCGAGCATTTCGACTGGTAACTGATGAATGACACGCGTGATGTTTTGCTCCACGACCTGAACCGAAGCGGATTTGTCCGCATAAACTTTAGACGTTACATATCCCCACAGGAAATAGTCTAACGGTGTGATATCACACGATCTTGGTGGCCAATCGACCGGCCCAAAACGTGAAATTATCTATTTGATTGACGCAATGTGTGGGATTGATGTGATGTGTAGGAAGTGGCGCCGTCTTATTGAAACCAAATGTCGCCGAGATCACGAGCTTCAATTTCAGGCATCAAAAGATTTTTCCAGTAATATTAGATTCGGCATGGCCGAACTTAACGTTTTTACTTATTTGTCCTTATTTTGTAATCAATATTTAGCCTTAAAACGACTAAAACAACAGTGATAGGACTGTTAAGGATCTATAACATTATGTAAAAAAAAATAAGTTTTATTATTAGGTTTTTAATATTGAATGTGTGCAACGGTCACGTTCGACACCGTGCAATTGCCCATATGTGGAATTTCGGAAGATTCGAAAATGGAGTATAGAATTTATTAAAGAAACCATATTTCAGAAATTTTTTTTTTGAAATTATCTTTCTTTTATACATATCACTTTTACATTTAGCCATAAATTATTTTCATTTAGCTATTATGTTTTCATTGTTAGGATGCAACTTTCAAAAAATGGAACAAATCTATTTTTTTGCGAATTTTTTCTATTTTTTTTCGTGCCAGTAAAAAAACTCACTTAAATTTTGTGAGAGGTCATATTTTCTCCTATCTCAGGCAATGATACTTCCTGAACTACTGGTATTTACCACACAAATGATCAACATTTTGTGAACTCTTTCTTATAACGTTTGCTCTCCTTAGCCGAATCTTTGTAGTATTTCCACGCATAGTTCCAACTCTAGAAAAAATTACGAAATTGCCACGCACTTTTCGGTATCTTTTAGACAAAGAGGTGATTTTAACCCAAAAACAAAAACAGTATTTGCCCATAACTTCTGAAGCATTGGCTTTAGTATCTTCAAAATCAATGTTTCAGGTTAATTTCCCTATGGATATAGCTAGACAAATAACGTCAATTTAGGCCACTCAAAATGTTCTTACTTGTTTACTTAGACATTTAATGAATTTTGACCCACTTGAAGCATATACAACCTAACCTATAAATTGCTCTCGACCCTCATATATTATACCAAGACGTCATCGGCTGTCACTGGATGTTGTTGTCCATTAAAACTAACAAATATCTCTCCTAAGCGAGCTAGGCAAATTGATACCAACTCTTTGATATCTCTAACTCTGAATAGTCCGTCGTATGCAAAAAGTCATGTCTCCTCTGATCGATGGCCGCATGTAAAAATGTCCGTAACTTTGATAGTATTTTGTAGAGCTACAAAATACCAACACTGTTCGAGTCTTATGCTTTGGAATGCTGCTGTCGCGGCAGCTGCCCGAGGAGTAAGCGCGTGCCGTGTCGCCTCAATTGTTGGGTGCCAATCAATTTGACATCAAACCAAAATGTCACTCATTTAGTCGCTTATCCCGTCCGACGATACGTCTGTCCGTCCGTCTGTCCATCCGAATGTCACACTTTAAAACAAAACCGCTTTTGTAGCCTTGATAGCTTTTATAGTTTTATTAGATTAAGCGAGGAAAAACTACACAAAGCTTAAATCGGTGAAAGACTTAGGTTTTCATTTGTTGCAGTGCAGAATCACACCTTGTTTGATGCTAAGATGACAAGATTTGTCAAGGCGACAACGAAGCTGGCGACGCCGGTCGCCGATGATGACGTTGTCACTTTTCAGAGAAAGTTGTGAAATGAAGCTTAGAAACCAACTGCGACAAATTTTAATTTTTTTGTTTCTTGGAAAATCTTTTGTACTAATGGAAAAATTGTCTAATAGTAAATTGTCGTACGTACGTACGCCTTGGCTTGGTGGCTTACAACTTAATTGGTTTTGGATTCAAACAATCACTTTTTCTAATGGGAAAACCTGACACAATGGTGCTAAAACGAAAGTGAATGGGATTATTGTCTTGTGGTAACACAGATTTGGAATATAATTTGAAAACCAAGAAGAAACTAATAGGTTTTATTAAAATTCGTCAACTATATTCGTTACAAATTGAGATTTAGTTGAGGAGAAGAAAACTTCAAAAAAAAGTCCGATGCCCATTGGGACCGATTGACAAAAAAAATGGTTGTACTGATGCCAGAACTTGTGAGCTGTTGAGCAAATTGTTTTGTAAAATTTCGTTGAAACTGCACATCTTTAGGAAATATCGCAAAAATCTAAACAATTAAAATGTTTCTACAAAAATGTATGAAATAAGCATCAAAAGCCTATTTTGATTATTTAAACATTTTTTTAAAGATGTAACGACTGTTATCGTTTCTTTTGGCGTTTTGCATTTGAACTGTTTTCGTCTTACCTAACTTGATTCCTACTGATTTTAGCTGAAAAATCATGAAGCAACTTACCACGATGCAAAACTACAGAAAAAACGAAAAGAAGACGAGGGAAAGCATGAGGCTTCTTGGCGAAAGAGAGAGCTCTCAAAAAAACTATGACTAGATCAAATAAGGTGATGACGGACGAACGCCAAAGTCAGGAAAGAAATAACAAACGCGAACGAGTAAAAAAATTTCGTGAAAAAAACAAAAAGCGTTTAACTTTTTATAAAGCAACGACCCTTTCTTTTTAAAAAAAAAATTTTTTTGGTAACTAATTTTCTTTGATTTGAAAATAAACCCATTCCTTAAACAAAACATTTCAAAGAATTTAATCAGATTTTTTATTTGACACATCCTGTGCAAAGTTTTACAATACATGTTTGTTTCCGAAATTTGAAATCAGCACATTTATAAAGTAACGACCGTTACTTTTTGAATGGTCAAAAAAATGATTGAAATTACATTTTCAATGAATTCTTTCGGTTGCTACCGATGCTTGAAATTTCGTAAGTCCAAAATTAAGCAATCCTCGTGGCATATTTGCTTAGGTTGGAATTTTATTTTAAAAACCTCCGAAATTCGGTAACGACCGTTACTTTGGAAACACCCATATGTATTTTCCAAAAAAAATTATCTAAAAAATTTGGTTAAAATTAAATTGCAATGTTCAACCTTTCCAATAAAACCAGGAATTTGAAAAAAATATCGGTACTTTTTTATAGCCGATTCATATTTTAAATGGCTTATAAAATAAAATTTCGCTTTATTTTAATTTTTTTCTGTAAAATTTCGTTGAAATTGCATATAGTTAGAAAATATCGCTAAAATCTAAAAAAATTAATTAACATTTCCACATAAACACATTTTTCTAAAAACTTTCTTGAATTAGCATTTTTTAGAAAATCCCTTCAAATGTACATTTTTTAAAAATCCCATTAAATATGTATTTTCTAAAAAAATTTAAAATCTTATTTGTCTAACAAATTTGGTTAAAATTGAATTAAAAATTTCAATCTTTCCTATAAAACAAGAAATTTGAAAAAATTATCAGTAATTTTTTAAAGGCGATTCAAATTTAAAATTTTAAACGGCTTATAAAATAAAATTTCGTTTTAGTTGATTTTTCTTTAAAATTTCGTTGAAATAGCATATTGTTAGAAAATATTGCAAAAATCTAAACAATTTAAATTTTAAAAAATTTAATGAAAACTTCCAAATAACTACAATTTTCTTGAATTAGAATTTTTTAGAAAATTTCTTCAAATGTAAATTTTATAACAAATCCCTTCACATATTTTCTAAAAAAATTTGAAATCTAATTTGTCTAAAAAATTTAGTTAAAATTGAATTTTTCTTGAACATTTCGTCAAAACCGCATTTTTCTGAAAAATTTTGTTAAAAATTCAATTTTTCAAAAAACTAGAAAAATCATTTTATTTAACATCTCTAGAAAATGCTATTTAAATTGAGTTTCTGTTCAAAATTTCCTAAAATTAAATTTTTAACTTCCGTTGAAATTGCATATTGTTAGAAAATGTCGTTAAAATCAAAAAAAAAATAAAATTTTTCTAAAAAAATTTATGAATATTTCCACATAACTACTAAAAATTTATTGAAATAGGATTTTTTAGAAAATTCCTTCAAATGTACATTTAATACAAATACCTTCAAATGTGTATTTTCAAAAAATTTTTAAACCTAATTTGTCCAAAAAATTTTGTTAAAATTGAATTTTTCTTGAACATTTCATCAAAACAGGATTTTTCTGAAAATTTTTGTTAAAATTGCATTTTTCTAGAAAAATCGTTTTATTTCACATCTCTAGAAAATGTTGTTTATATTGCATTTCTGTTCAAAATTTCTTAAAATTAAATTTTTAACTTTAAATTTCACATTAATTTATTTTATTTATTTATTTATATGAATTACAATACAAAGTAAATTTATATTCTAATTTTAAGGTCCAGGGAAAGGCCGGGTTGCAAAGACCATATGGCTAAATGTTTGCAGCGACAGACCAGAGCCTCTGGTGGGAATCGAACCCACGACCCCCAAACTCATAGGCGAGTACGCTACCAACTCGCCTACTGGGGCGCTTTAATTTATTTTTCTGTAAAATTTCGTTGAAATTGCGTATTGTTATAAAATTGCATATTGTTATGTTCCACATAACTACCAAAAATTTCATGAATTAGCATTTTTTTTTAGAAAATTCCTTCAAATGTACATTTAATACAAATACCTTCAAATATGTATTTTCAAAAAATTTTTAAACCTAATTTGTCCAAAAAATTTTGTTAAAATTGAATTTTTCTTGAACATTTCGTCAAAACGGGATTTTTCTGAAAAATTTTGTTAAAATTGCATTTTTCTAGAAAAATCGTTTTATTTCACATCTCTAGAAAATGTTGTTTAAATTGCATTTCTGTTCAAAATTTCTTAAAATTAAATTATATAATTATATAATTTCTTTGAAATTGCAAATTGTCAGAAAACATCGTTAAAATCCAAAAAATTAAAATTTTTCTAAAAAATTTTATGAAAATTTCCACATATCTACCAAAAATTTCTTGAATTAGCATTATTTAGAAAAATTCTTTAAATGTAATTTTTTTAAAAATCCCTTCAAATATGTATTTTCTAAAAAATTTGGAAATCTAATTTGTCGACAAAATTTGTTTAAAATTGAATTTTTATTGAAAATTTCGTCAAAACTGCATTTTTGTGAAAAGTTTTGTAAAAATTGCATTTTTCTAGAAAAATCGTTTTATTTTATACCTCTAGAAAATGTTGTTAAAATTGGTATTCTCTTCAAAGAAATTGCAGTGTTAGAAAATATCGCTAAAATCGAAAAAATTAAACTTTTAAAAAAAATAATAATACAAATTTCCACATAACTACAGTTTTTAAAAAAATCTTGAATTTTGACTTTACTCTAAAATAATACAAATATAATTGGAATTTTTCGATATTTTAATTAAAAAATTAATTAAATTCGTTGAAATTGCGAATTGTTAAAAAATATCATTAAAATTAAAAACAGCTATTTTTTCTAAAAATTTAATGAAAATTTCCACATAGAAACTATCTCCAAAATTCAAAAAAAAAATTCTAAAAAATTTTATGAATAATTACATTTTTCTAAAAAAAATCTTGAAATAGAATTTTTTTAGAAAATTCCTTCAAATGTTCATTTTGACTTTACTATAAAATAATACAAATATCAGAGTTGTGAATTTTTCGATGTTTTTAAAAAGTTTTAATTAAACAATTTTTAAATTTTTTTCAGAAAATGTTTTTTATTTGCAATATCTTGTAAGATATTTTTAAAACCGCTGATGTGATGTAAAAATCATATTAGAAGATTAAGGCTACTTAAATGAGATTCTTTAAACAAATAAGATAGTTCTCAAGTTAATCAAAAATATGTGTGGAAATACTTAAGGTTTCGTTTGAGTAAAAATAAAAACTAATATAAGAACATGGGCTTTTGACAAAAATTTCAATAGAAGTTTAAACAAACTATTTTTGAGTACTTTTTTTAAAAAAAGATTGAAGAAAAGGCTATCGAGAAGTCTAAGGTAAAAATTTTCTAAATACATAAGGTAATTAGTTATAAGGATTCACGCAAAGAAAAAATTCGTTACTCCCAATCGAAAAATTACCTAAACGAAATTCGTTTGCGGTCTATATTTGTCGCAAACGATTTATGTTTATCCCAAAACCCAAAGAAACGCTTACAGCGAACGGATAGTGTACTTATCATGTGAAACATTTGTTGCAAATGGTTATTGCGTTTTTCACAAGCTATGCTTGTATATTCCAAACTCTGTAAAACGTTTGTTGCAAACGATTATTACGTTTGTCACAAGTAATATCTGTTTAACCAAAACCTGATGAAACGTCTGTTGTTTTATTAACACCGTCTGCAGAGCTGTAAATAAAACAACACGTACAGACAACGTTCCACATACTATTCCAACACATACAAAATTTATAAGTCCGCACTCTCTCGAAATGAGAGCACATTACGCTCTTTGGTCTCCCAACTCTATTTACAATGTTCAATCATGTTTTAATACAACGTGTTTCTTTAAGTAATGAAAATTTTGGAATGAAAGAATGGTCGTAAACAACAAGAGGAACTTCGTTTACGATAAACGTTTTCATTCACTGGAAATATTTCAACCGTTACGAGAAAAGTATAACGTTTGAGACGAAGAACTATGTTTGCGATAAACGACCTCCAATCGGTTTTTTCCTTGCGGAAAAAAATGACCGTTTGACCAAAATTTCAAAATTCAACATCTTCCAACTCGAACAGTCCTTAACCGATCTTTTGTGTCATAGCTAATATACAATGGATTAAACTTGATACAAGTTTCATGCCGATCAGGAGGCATCGCTTTTAAAAATTCAACCATTTGACACGAAACCTCAATTTCTACCCCTCTAAGTCCAAATACCAACAAAGATGACAACAATAAAATGTACTATTTGTCACTGTAAACAAATTGCCACAATTTGTATTATTTATGGAATAAACAGAAAACAATAACTGAACGAAAAATAAGCAGAAAAGAATAGCCATAAATAGCTCATGGCCAAAAAAATAAAAAGAATAAAAAAACAATTCACCTGTTGAGAATAATCAGGATAATTCCTGAGGTGATCATTTAGCAAATTAAAACCGCATACAAAAACAAAAAAATGTCAAATGATTTAGTTTACAACAATAAAAACAGAAGTTCTAACAAAATACGTAGAATAGTGAACAGAAGGAGAGTTGGGCAGTTGGAAGAACAAAACAACAGATTAGAGCCCTTTTTTCTAAAGCCTCAAAAGCTTGCTTCCACAACAAAATTCCCATAGCATCCAGACCATAATATGTCCTTAGAAGTCATCCATATTTCCATACTTTGTTTATGAACACCAAGGGTTTGCAGGATTAGGTTTATTGGGTAAATGACATAAAGTATAATTAGTTTTATTTTAGTAAGCAAATCATATTTTTTGTGATTTTGAGGACGTTTGGCTAAATGATAATTTATTTTCACCTTTGCAACAATTACAAAGAAAGTAATGAACCACAGGACACTTTCAGTCACCAAATTACTGACACAATATTTTCCTGGATTGCGAAAAGCAATCAAGAGAAAAACATTAAAATAATTGTTTGAAAACATATTACAAAAATTGCAACAGAGAATAAATCACTTTTCTTGAAGTATGAGAAAATTTATACGAAAACGGACAATGGCGACAATTGTCCTTATTTTTTTTTATTACATTCTGCTTTGCTTTCAATGCAGGAGTATTCCCGCATGTATGTGATATTTCGAGACTGTTGTTGTGAGTGTGTGTATTGCATACTTCCATATGAAGGACATCAGACTTGCGATCTTTTTTTCCAGCGAAAGATGACGGGCTGAACTGTCATATTATTTAAGGAGATGATTTATAATGGGATTTATTGCTTAAACAGCTTATAAAGTATTCGTACTTCATTAAGAGTCTCTCGCAGACTCCCATACACAAACTCACTACAGCAATACATACACATAAATTTACACGCATACTCAGTATTCATTGCAATCTTCTCATTCATAAAAGGACCGCGTACAGGGACAATGTTTATCACTACTCCGTTTTGGGTGGGATGTATTAAAAAGAGAACATATTTTTAACAAAAAAGAAAAAGTGTACAAAATCGCAATCGAGTAAACCGACTAATGTTTACCCTCATTTTATTAGTAATGTAATGTGTAATATGAATTTGGTACTTTAGTGTGGGAGCCAGAATGGTGGAAACAATTTTCTCAATCTGTAGTCAAAGCCAAAATTGTCTAAAATGCAAAATATGAAAACATTTAAATGAATGCTGCAGAAGTTATGGGGATGTTGTGTTCGAATTGAATCTGTAAATATTTCAAATACAACTTTATAGAATTATAAAAGTTTATGTGCACCCATTTTTTACCGGACTGTAGGTACTATAAAAAAATTACACTTAAAGTGATTTTGTGCAATTTTAAGTACATATTTATGTTTACGTTAAGTGATCACATTATTTTTGCCTCATATTCATTAGTAAATCTTGTTATAATGGTTATATTAAGTATTGTCAACAACCCATGCAAATTATTAAAAACAAATAAACATTTTTTCGAAATTGTAAATTTTGAGAAATACTGGGTTTATTAAAAAATTATATCTTTTTATCAGTAGACGCTATCAAAATGTTAGTAATTATTAGCACTCGCAATGAAAAATAAAAAAATAAACAAATTTTATAAATTTTTTTAAAAAAAATTATTAAAATTAATTTTTATGAAAAAATTCGCCATTTTATTTTTAAATTTAATTTTTTGTATTTTAGGCCCAATTGTCCTCTAAAATATAGCCAAGTTCCACGATGGCCTTTTTGTCTTTCTCGAGAAATAATTAAATCTTTATGACAGGTTTGTGCCAGTATTTTCTAAAATGCTAAATAGGCCGGATTGAAACGCTAAAAATTACCTTTAATCATATTTGAATAGCACACAAAAGTTGTGTTATGACGCCAAGTGTTCTGAACCAACAGAAAACAAATCTTTAAAATGTTCTTAAGATCGCGCAAGGACGATCACTCAAAAAGTAGAAAAAATCTACTTTTTTCATAGCCTTTCTTAAAATAAGAAATTGAAATTATAACTTGAAATTGGGTTTTGTAATTTATGCTAATGCAGCATTAGGCTAGAAAATTTTTAAGATTTGTTCCCTTTTGGTACAGAACAGTTGGCGTCATGAAACAACTTTTGAGTGCTATTCAAGAGAGATCTAAGGTAATTTTTTGCGTTTCAATCCAGAATTTTTAGCATTTTAGAAAATACTGGGACAAGCCCATCATTGTGATTTAGTTATTTCTTGAGAAAGACAAAAAAGGCCATCGTGGAACTTGGCTTTATTTTAGGAGACAATTTCGCCTAAAATACAAAAAACTAAATTTGAAAATAAAATTAATTTTTTTTTTGAAAAGTAATTTTAATAATTTTTGTTAAAAAAAAATTTATACCCTACACCACACTGTGGTACAGGGTATTATAACTTTGTGCATTTGTTTGTAACACCCAAAAGGAGAAGAAATAGACCCATCGTTTATTATACCGATCGACTTAGAATAACTTTCTGAGTTGATTTAGGTATGTCCGTCTGTCTGTCTGTCTGTCCGTCTGTCTGTCTGTCCGTCTGTCCGTCTGTGCATGTATTCTTGTAATCAAAGTACAGGTCGCAATTATGGTCCGATCTCGACGAAACTTTACACACATCTTTTTTTTTGGCCCAAGGACGGTTAAAATAGGTTCAGATTTTGATATAGCCCCCATATATATGTTAGCCCCGATTTGACATGTAAGCGCTGTAAAAAACTTTATTTTATGTCCGATCAGTATGAAATTCGGCAGAAAGAGGTTTCTTATTATATGGATGAACACTATTAAATTTGGAAGAAATCGGTTCAGATTTAGATATAGCCCCCATATATACGTTACCCCCGATTTGACATGTAAGCGTTGTAAAAACTTTATTTTATATCCGATCAGTATGAAATTCGCCAGAAAGAGGTTTCTTATTATATGGCTGAACACTATTAAATTTGGAAGAAATCGGTTCAGATTTAGATATAGCCCCCATATATATGTTACATCCGATTTGACATGTAAGCGCTGTAGAAACTTTATTTTATATCCGATAAGTGCGAAATTCGGCAGAAAGAGATTTCTTATTACACCAATGAATACCGCCAAATTCGGAAAAAATTGGTTCAGATTTAAATATAGCCGCCATATATATGTTACCACCGATTTGTCATGTAAGCGCTGTAGAGACTGTATTTTATATCCGATAAGTGCGAAATTCGGCAGAAAGTGGTCTGTTTACATGAATGGGTATTCAGGGAAAATCAGTTCAGATTTATATATAACCTCCATATATATGTTCCTCCTGATTTGGTATCAAAGCGCTATTGAAGTTGTATTTTACTTCCGATCATTACAATTTTCCAGAAAGATGTTTCTCAATTTAGGAACGAATATTGCTTAATTTATTCCAAATTATTATGGCAATGACCCTTATCGCATTAATTGTTAATTAATTAGTTTTCTATTTTCAATAAAGAGGGCAAATAATTACTACCATTTTGCAAAAAGTTCCATATTGAGAGCATTTACCGATAAATAGATATAATTTTTTTAATAAACCCAGTATTCCACACATGTAAGAAAGTCCAGTCGGGTAAACCGACTAATAAATCCCCTCACCATGAGTCTCAAAAAAATATTTAATTATTATCAATTTAAATTGCATTTAATAACTTTAAAGTATGTACTGGTATTAAAGTTGAAAGCTGTTTACTTTTCGTACAAAAACGGGGCCAAAAACGCCCATTTTTCTCTGGACGCTGTGTACTATAAATGCATTACACCGTACAAAATTTCAAGTATTTGTATGTACTGGTATTAAGTTATAAGCTATTAACTTTTGGTTCAAAATTTTAAATTTGTGTGGAAGATACAAAAAGGGTCCTGGCAACTTCGCCCATTTTTCTCGAGTTAATAGTGACTAATAAACTAATATTATGTGTAGAATTTCAGAGGATTCAAATAAGTAGTATAGTGTTATAAAATAATCAATATTTCACTAAATGTTAACCATTTGTGTGGGAGGTACCAGAAGGAGTAGACCAATATGGCCCATCTTCGAACTTAGCCGGAGTTAGAAGAAAATATGACCACATACCAAATTTGAAGTCAATCGGTAACTCCTTTCGAGAGCAGACAGACGGACGGACATGGCTCATTCGACTTAAAATTACCCAAAACGGATATCCGCCGAACATACTTATGGTCTTAGGTCACTTCTTCGATGTGTTACACTTTTTACTCGTAGCAAATGATATATACCCTCCTCTCTAAGTTGAGGGGATAAAAAGAAGAAGGCTGAAAACCACTTGCAGGGCCAGCATAGGAAAAAAGGGGCTACTAGACTATATTTTTCTCAGAATTTTAAGTTGGCGTCATTGAAGTGCAGGATGCAAAATGAAGTTGCATATGCAACTGATGCATTTAAAAAACTTTAATTTAACCACCATTAATATTTGTACTTTAAAGAACAAGTCACGACCTTACAAACCAGCCTTCATTTGTAAAATTACGTCCCCGCGTTTGCATAATACAAAACTTCAGAAATACGACATTTTAGATATTATATGTATATAACATCTGAAACAATTTTTTGGTTTTTTTTCTGGCCAACTACAAGATGATTCATTTCCATAGTAAAACACATGTGCAAATTTTCAAGACAGGAAGAAGGATTCCGAACCTGAGAAATCCGATGACGATATGGGCTTCGCTCTCTTCGACTAAATGGACAACTGTTTGTTTTTCTTGAAAAATCGTTCGGTTTGATATGAAATGAACGATATACGGGTATAATGTAGTCCGTCAAATCTAACGTAATTTACATTTTCAAACTGCAAAAATGTTTTAAAAAGGTGTTGCTTTCGGGAAAAGGGCGAAAAAAGTGCTGCACTTTTTCCAGAAACGAAATCGACATTAGGGTAATTCCAAAGCAAATGAAGCGAAAAACACACATTTTAAAAATGACGCTTTTTGGTTCAAATAAAATTTGACGCAATGATTATACATATATGTAGGAATTGTTTGGCGGTTTTAGTACTTCAAAATTCATTTTAGTTTTTGTGGTACAGAGCTCCAAAGTTACCTATTTCTAGGTTTTTTCTCAAAATTACTATTTTTAGATTAGCCATATATTCTTAACCGCTTCACGTGTTTCGAAAATATTAATACCAATGAAAACCTCTGCTACTCCTCTTCAATGATGTCCTTTTGGCGGAAGGATGTGAAAGTATGGAATATATGCTTAATCGCTGAATATCATGAAAATGAATCAATTCATGTCTTTGATTTTTTGGTACAAAGGGTCAAACTTTTATGAACTGACTATGAAAACTGGAAATAGAAACTTTGAGGGACCTAAACGCTATAGTAATTTCATTGAGTCAATATCACAATTTGTATCCCCTCATATATCATTTGCTACGAGCCAAAAGTGCAACACATCGAAGGAGTGACCTAAGACCCTAAGTATGTTCGGCGGATATCCGTTTTGGGTCATTTTAAGTCGAATGAGCAATGTCCGTCCGTCTGTCTGCCGGCTGGTGCGCACGATAGCTCTCGAAAGGAGTAACCGCTTGACTTGAAATTTGGTATGTGGTAATATTTTCTTCTATCTCCGGCTAAGTTCGAAGGTGGGCCATATTGGTCCACTCCTTCTCCCCCACAAAGTGTTAATATTTTGTGAAATATTGATTATTTAATAACTTCTATACTAATTACTTGAATCCTCCGAAATTCTACACATAGTATTAGTTTATTAGTCACTATTACCTCGAGAAAAATGGGCGATGTTGCCACGTCCCTTTTGGTACCTCCCACACAAACGGACGAATTTGAACCAAAATTTAATAGCTTATGACTTTATTACCAGTGCATACAAAGACTTGAAATGTTGTACAATGTAATGGTTTAATAGTACCTACAATACAGTAAAAAGTGGGCATTATTGCCGCACTCCTTTTGGTACTTCCCACAAAAATGGACCATTTTGTACCAAAAGTTACCAGCTTATATCTTTAATACCAGTACATACTAATACTTGAAATTTTGTACAGTGTAATGCTTTTGTAGTACCTGGAGTCCAGAGAAAAAAGGGGCGTCATTGGTCTGCCGCTTTTGGTACCTCTCACACAAATGGACCTTTCTGTACTAAAAGTTAACAGCTTTTAACATTAATACCAGTGCATACAAATACTTGAAATTTTGTACAGTGTAATGCTTTTATAGTGCCTAGAGTCCAGAGAAAAGTGACCGTTATTGGAACGCCGCTTTTGGTACCTTTCACACAAATGGACTATATTTTGTACCAAATTAAACAGCTTTTAACTTTAATACCGTACATACTTAAAAGTAATTAAATGCGATTTAAATTGATAATAATTTAAATAAAACAAAAAAGTAAATACATTTACTAATATATTTTGAGACTCAAGGTGAGGGGATTCATTAGTCGGTTTACCCGACTTAAGTCTTTCCTGACTGGTTTTCTTTTTAATTTTGTAGCATGGTGTAAAACATATCTTTGTAAATGTACTATAAATTTTCCATACAAATTGCATTAAACATATAAAGTTGTATACATTACATTTTGCAGTAACGAATACCACGAACGTGCAAACGATTACAACACCCACACACATGTATGCCTGCATACATGTTTATAGCAATGACATTAATACAGAATAAGTGGAAGAGAAGACTCAAAGGATAATAAGTAAATTTCTTAACAATAAAATGTTGTTAAAAGTATTCTTATTTATGAGAATGTTGTGACTGCATGTGGTTCTTGTTGCTGTAGTAGTGGTGGATAATGGTACACACAAAGAAAATAATGCGTTTCTGCGAAACGAAATTTTAAGCAACTACAATTCTCGTTTGCAGCGACTGAAATTTCGTTTGTTGTGACAGGAACTTGTTTTGCGTTTGTTCTGACCAAAATAAATTTCAGTCCTCGTAAAAGAGAATTGTAGTTTTTTAAAATTTCGTTTCACTGCAACGAATTATTTTCTTTGCGTGTATTAGTAGATGGAAGATGAGCTCTGCTGAGGACTCCTGCAATAAGGACGCGCACTGTTACTTTGGCCGACTTTACTCATATTTATCACTGTATGTGTTCGTGTGAGAGCGCGCAAAAATGACACAAATTATAATTTACTGTTTCATGAATCGTGACGCTTGAGCTGATATTTTATTTTCTTGCAACTGAAGGAAATAAATGTTTATTAAAAATTATTTAAAATGTGACACTGTTACCCAACCATATTTCAGTTCGTATTTTTTTTTTTTCATTTTTCATTTATTTCATACTTTTTACATAACACGTACAATGAAAATGAATGAATGCACTTAAACGAAGACAAATGTTTTTAGTTGAAAACAAATGAATGAAAAAATAAATACGACAAACACTTAAATATTTAACTTTTTAGAACGTAGAAGTTTTAAAAACGATTTTCATACATATGTATGTATGTATATTGCAAGGATAGAAATATGTTGTTTAGCACCATCGAATTTTGTCGTGAAAAGTGGCGCTTTCATTGGGGACAGGTATCAGGATCAATCAGTATCAATCTGGAACTCCAATTTGCTCACACTTTTCGCAGCATTTCCTGCCGCATTTCGTCAATAACTCGTCGAATTATTCCTTTCAGGTGTTCAATTGTCTCTGGTATATCGGCCTAGACGAGTGACTTTACACTACCCCAAATAAAATAATCCAATGGGGTTAAATCTCAAGATATTTGTGGCTATACATATAACAGGAATTACATGAAATTATTAAAAAAATGTAAACATTATCATTCATGAGATTCCAACAATTTGCAAGCATTGCTCTCATGTGCCCTCAAAAAAAAAAACGTTTGGAGATCGTTTATCGCAAACTAACTATGGAAATATTTCTAGTGAATGAAAAGGTTTATCCTAAACGTAGTTTCTCATGCTGTCACAAACATTATTTCATTCAAAAATTTACATAATTTACGTTTATGGTAAAAGAAAAACGTTTACGGAAATATATTGTTATTTTAAAGAGAGTTGAGAGAACAAGATTGAATATTTTAAAGAGAGTTGAGAGAACAATGAGCGTAACTTGTTCTCATTTTGTGAGAGTGCCGTTTTATAATTTTTTTTTATTTTTTATATCATTTAAACTCCAAATGAAATGGACTAAAAACATAGAGCTCTGCATGAAAATATTGAACATTTTGTGGAAAGCCAGAATACCAAAAAAAAGATTTAAAAAAAAACTGTGACATACTATCTATCGTGTTTGTTAATGACGAACTGATTATATTTTCACACGTCTTCAATTGTGAATAAGCAAATTAAAATCATTAACAATCAATCATCACAGGTTTAGGTATTAAAGCTTCTATTGGTAATTGTGAAATAAATTTATTGTCAAACCCATATCCATCTCAATCAGGCACTATACAACTGGATACTTCTGGAAACAGCAGAAATTTTCAAAACTAAACAGGTAACATTTTTTATGACAGACACTATGCAACACGATTTTCACCCGAAGTTTTTCATGTTATTTTCTGATGATGATTTTGTATTTTATATACGGACTTGGAAATGTTTGAATGATCAGCATTTAGGCCAGGATTTTTAATACTGACCTATGCAGTTAAATGTTGACCAAAAAGTTTGATATATGCTAAGATAACATCTCGCTTTGATCCATACAATGGCCTCCTAAATTTTTAATATGTTCTAACATACACACTTTCTTATGTACAGTTTGTCTACAACTTAATTAGAGGATATCAGCCAATTAATAGCAGATGTTTTTGCCGGGGAGCTCTCTTTTCACTAATTATAATAAAAATTGTGAAATTTTGGATTATAAACATAATTTTATAAAACATATTAAATATCATAATTCAAAGAATTTATTCTTTTGCAACAAACGTTTTCTCATTTATTGATAAACTGGCATTGCTTGTGACAAACGCAATAACCGTTTGCAGCAAACGTTTGACAGGGTTTGGAATAAATAGGCATTGCTTGTGACAAACACAATAACCGTTTTACAGGTACGATAATAACTCTAACCGTTTTCTATAAACGTTTCTTTGGGTTTTGGGATAAAAATAAATCGTTTGCGACAAACATAGACCTCAAACGAAATTCGTTTGGTAGTAACGAATTTTTTCTTTGCGTGTATGTCTATCCATGATTAAATGGCGAAATAAACTAAACATAAAACAATTGTAAGCTGTTATATCGGTTGTCAAATAAAGCAGCGTTGCCAACTCAAAGTTGTGAACCTCTAAAAAATCACCCTTTAGTACAGCGCATCAGTTATCCAAGACCCAATTTAAACGGTGCGACTTTTTTGATTTCTCTTTTGAATCCCTACGTAAAATCATGCCAAACAGGGTACAAATCTATATTTTGTATTCGTTCACTCATATTTATTTTATTGAATTTGTTTTTTATTCCTTGCATTTTCAATTCTTGCAACATTTTCTACCCGAAAGCTTCTCTACACGCTTGGACAACAAACTCCTGTAGCAAGACACATGTCGCAAAGACAAGACGCAGTGTGTAAATGGGGTCTAGTCATTGCGAAAATAAAAACCTTAATTACATACTTATTTTTGATACCATTTTCCGTGTCCTAAATTTGCTGATTTTATGTAAAATGCCAGAAACTTGTTTTCCTCATAAATACAATTTATTTTCTTTAGGAAATGTCAAGTTTTTCATGCCAAGTCTAAGTATTTTAACATAACAACGTTACAAGGAATTCAGTTCTTTCCTTCAAATTTTATAAAGTGTAAACATATCTTTCTATCAATTATACAATGCTTTCTATCTATAGATATATTCTACAAAATTAACTAATATATTTATGTCTTTTCTTTTCAGGTAAGACTTTAAATCGAAACTCCAGACATACTATACTTATATGGGAAATACTATTTACACCATAAATTGTAAGTAAGAAAGAATATCTCACTGAACTCGAGAAAAATATACAAAAAAATAGTTGATTGATTTTGGAAATTTATTTACATATTTTTATTTATGTCAATTACAATACAAGTTAAATTTTATATTTTAAACAATGTAACTAGTTTTTCGCAGCGACTGACTAGAGCCTCTGGGCGGGTCAAGTGATCTGGCTGAAAATGTATAACTGGGGTTTATTTATACCCGGAAACCTTCACACGAACAACGGTAGCCATAGGTTCATGTTTTGATATGGCCTCCATACAAAGGTGCCTCTACATTTTACTTCTTAACGCAACAAACACCACAAATATCAACGAATCGAGCTGAAATTTGGTAATATGACTTTATTTGTGCCCGAAACCAATCCTATGCTATCCATGGTGGATGGTATATAAGATTTGGCATGATCGAACTTAACGCTTTTACTTGTTTTCTTTCGTTTTTTTGTAGTAGAAAACGATAGTTCTTACAGCTGTTAGTAATGAATTAAAGCTAATTCAATCTCTTATAATAGTTGTACCCTACAGCCCCCAAATGTTTTTAATGCCCCAAAATATAGGAGCTAGACCTAGCAAGTTTACTGATCGGTTCAGAATCCCTAGCTGATTCGATCTAGCCATGTATGTCCGTCCGTCCGTCCGTCCGTCCATCTTAAGCTTGTACGTAAAGTATAGGCCGCAATTCAAATCTCTGTTCTTGACGAAATTTGGTACAGGGTACTTTCTTGCATCAACGACGAATCCTATTGAAATTCGTGAAAATCGGTTCAGATTACTCGTAATAGTATATAGGACCCATATATACATAGGTACATACCGATTTGGCATTTAAGCGGTATAAAAGCTTTCTTTTCCGGCAGATATTTAGGACAGAGAAGTTCTGTAAGGCAGTAAAAAACACTGGACCATTAGACATTACGATGATGGTGGTAGCATTACAAAATGCCTTGGAGGTTGACTTTCAACAACAGAAACGTTTCTTAGAAATTACACATTCAAACCTTGGCAATTTATAGGGGCCATATTGTTGAAGCTACATCTGTCGAATTGGCTGTCATTTCTTCTGTCTGTTTATCATAGAGCCATAGAGGGATACATCCTTGAACAGTACATGCAAATGGTAAAATTGTTTTATTAAAATGTGTTGTTGTTATTTATTGTTGG
This sequence comes from Eudasyphora cyanicolor, assembly GCA_963930755.1. Taxonomy (NCBI): domain Eukaryota; kingdom Metazoa; phylum Arthropoda; class Insecta; order Diptera; family Muscidae; genus Eudasyphora; species Eudasyphora cyanicolor. The sequence goes on from OZ005737.1 coordinate 266,865,388, forward strand.
TCTGCGCTTTTGTTATTCAGTCAGAATTTATTCGGTTTAAGACAATATGTTTCAGTTACGTTCTGTTTATTGCAAAAATGTAATAGAAACAAATATAAAAATGGATAGAGAGTTTTAATTGCTTGGTAGAATTGACTGCAGTTTCGATAGACACCACTCTATCATCTTCAGAATTCAATAGTAATAATGTATGTCTTTAACTTAAATCAGATGAAATACTAATGGAAGAAGTAAATTGAATGTAACAAGAACTACTAACCAAACCCGTATTATGCTTAAGTTAAAGACATATGTACATTATTGCTATTTAATTCTGAATATGATAGAGCGGTGTCTATCGAAACTGCAGTCGATTCTATCAAGCAATTAAAACTCTCTACCAATTGTTTTATTTGTTTCTATTACATTTTTTCAATAGACAGAAAGTAACTGAAACATATGGTCTTAAACCGAATAAAAAAAAGTTTTATTAAAATTTCCATTCTGGAAAAGTTCTGCGCGTTTCTCCCTTCAGCGAGTGTATGTAATCAAACAAAATTGTCGAATTTGGGACGACACTAATCGACTTGAGATCCAAGAGCATCAAATGTATCCAGAAAAAGTCACTGTTTGTTGTAGATTCTGGGCTGGCGACATCAGTCCATATTTCTTTGAGAACGACGATGTTGAGGAATAAAAAAAGGAAAATAACTCGGCCGTTTCTTAAACAACACAAGGCATTCTGGTAGAACAGGTATTACAGATGGTAAGTTTTGAATTTGGGCACGCTATGACATACAGGGACGGAGCTAAAGGGCCTCAACGTAGGCCACCTCGGGTGAACAAAATGTTTAAGGGCTTGTTTCTTTTGCCCCTTTCTTCTGATTCATAAAAGACTTTTTACACCTAAGATTTGTCTCGTATAGTTATCGAGATATCCGCAATTGAAAATTATTTTTTGTTCAGTTTTTTCCCGACGTTGTCTTTGTATTTTTTGAATATCGGAGAAGCATATGTACCGATTTCTTTCACATCAACTTTTCTGAATAGGCAACAACATTTCTTATGAGGACGGCTCCAAAATTAGCCGAACTGACAAATAGATGGCAGTAGTATTTGAAAAGAAATGCTTTTATGAAAAGTGGCAACATTCTAAAACATAAATTTTAAGTTGCAAGGCGCCACGTTCAGGGCCTGATCTAGGGTGTCTGGAGCCCCGGGCCTATTATGCGCCCCCACATAAAAAAATTTGATTGAAGAAAAATAATTGTAGCTTTAAACAAGTGCTCTCTGCAACACAATTTGGGGGGGGGGGGGGTGATATTTCCTTCGCCAAATGATAAGCTTCGATGAGTACAATACATATATAAATCCTCCCAAAGACAAATTCGCAATAGAACAAACTTGGCCACTGGATGTAACAATTTTGATTTTTCCACCGAATTGTTTGTAGAAAGTGTTAAAAACAATATCTGTATTTATCTTACAAAAAATCGGCCCGGAGATGTCTGGAGAAAAATTGTCGGCGAATAGTATGGTAGAACTTTTTGATCCCTATATTTTTTATTCAAAAGTGTAATTTTCGTAATTTTTTACTAATAATTTAAACAATAAAAGATATCAGTATGAACATTATAGTATTCTGCAAAGATGTTCCCCGCTCATTTCGCTAGGGGTCGTCAAAGAAGCATTACGGAAAACCGACGTTTTAGAGGCTAATGCTTTGAAAAATGCCCTTTTTATACCCTACACCACACTGTGGTACAGGGTATTATAACTTTGTGCATTTGTTTGTAACACCCAAAAGGAGAAGAAATAGACCCATCGTTTATTATACCGATCGACTTAGAATCACTTTCTGAGTTGATTTAGCTATGTCCGTCTGTCTGTCTGTCCGTCTGTGCATGTATTCTTGTAATCAAAGTACAGGTCGCAATTATGGTCCGATCTCGATGAAACTGTACACATATCTTGTTTTTGGCCCAAGGACGATCCCTATTGAATTTGGTTAAAATCGGTTCAGATTTAGATATAGCCCCCATATATATGTTAGCCCCGATTTGACATGTAAGAGCTGTAAAAACTTTATTTTATATCCCATCAGTATGAAATTCGGCAGAAAGGGGTTTCTTACTATATGAATGAACACCGTTAAATTTGGAAGAAATCGGTTCAGATTTAGATATAGCCCCCATATATACGTTACCCCCGATTTGACATGTGAGCGCTGTAAAAATGTTATTTTATATCCGATCATTGCGAAAGTCGGCAAAAAGAGGTTTCTTTCTACATGAAGGAATACTGCCAAATTCGGAGAAAATCGGTTCAGATTTAGATATAGCTCCCATATATATGTTACCCCCGATTTGACATGTAAGCGCTGTAGAGACTGTATTTAATATCCGATCATTACGAAATTCGAAAGAAGGAGGTCTTTTTACATGAAGATCAGGGAAGATCGTTTCAGATTTATATTAAAGCTCTATATATATGTTCATCCTGATTTGGTATCAAACCGCTATAGAACTTGTATTTTACTTCCGATCATTAACATTTTCCAGAAAGATGTTTCTCAATTTAGGAACGAATATTGCTTAATTTAGCGATTATCGTTTCAGAATTAGATAATATGTTTCTAGATAATATGTTTCTATGTGTTCTACGCGTAGAGGGCTATTGCTTGATGGATGAACCGTTATTATACGAACCTTAGTAACATGAGAGGAGGAACATCGGAGATACGTTAGATTTACGTGTTCGGAATGTTCCACAAAAATATTCCCCTCATACGATTTTACTGAAAGTAACAATGGTATTTTGTTCTGAGATTTTCTACAATCACTTTGCGGAGAGAAAAAAATATTTGACAGTTGCTAGTCTAGTTTGACCCAGGGCATTTCTGCTCTTAGGGATATTACTTCTACTCACTGAGGACTATTTTTTGATTTTTAGAATAGTCTAGACACCAGACACCTTATTGCGTTTTTTTAATTTAAAATGAATTTGCTGCTTTATTTGAAAAGAGTCAAAATTGACATCAAGGACGTCTAGTGAAATTGCACATATTATAGTTTTTGCAATATTATTGAGTATTATTTGGTGAAAAAAAGTCAAATTGATGTGGTTATTGTGGTCGAGTTTGATCTAACGAGAACCTACCGTAAATTATGATTTTTTACAATATACAAATAATGTGGAGAATTTCAATTTTACGTTTCCATTAATTGCGCAAATCTCTTCAAAGTCAACTACAAAATCATCTTCTGTTGCATATTTTTACTTTCAGTACGGCACACTTTTACTCGTAATATTCAAATATGACTGATATGAACATTTATTTGTATTAAAACTCTAATTGATTGTTATTAATTTTTGCATCAAAACTGTGCAAATTGTATGAATTAAAATGTAAAATTATTGCTTTTATAATTTTCCTATTTTTCTAAACAACAATGCAGACGTGTGAGCTAGAAATTTTATGTTTTGCAAAAGATTTAGGAACAGCAGTTCTGCCATTTCTGAATTTGATGAACAATTTTATTTTTTTACCATCATAAAAAACTGTAATGGCCAAAAATTTGCGCCCCTCATTTGTCTAGCGCCCGGGGCTTCAGCCCAATTAGCCCATATGGTAGATCAGGTACTGGCCACGTTGTTTAGTTTTTTTTTTTTGAGCACTCAAAAGTAAACGTTCTCAGTGAATTTGTAAACATGGAAAAAATTGGTCACCGATATGTAATACAATACTTTCATTTGAATGATTTCATTCCAACCAATATTACAACCGAGCTAGATTCGACTTTGGGGGAGTCTGAGCCTTCGTTTACAACTATAAAATATTGGGTGACAGAGTTTAGATAGAGCCGTACGAGCTGCCACGTCGGACACTGTTTTTTTAATTTGGAGATATTCGATTATTTCTAGTGCTATTTTTAGTACTGCTGATGCACAAAAATAAGAAAATTTTTCATCATTTATTATTTTCAAGAGTAAAGAATTCATTTCAAAATTCATTGAAAGATTTCGAGTTTTAAACCCTTGAGGAAATAGAGTACATTTCCCCAAACACTTTCTCTAATGCAACTCCTGCTGCTATTGTTGCTACTGTTTGTGACGTGGTTATTTCTGTTGCTCATATTTCGAACTATTTTTTTCCCATTCTCTTTCTCTCTCTCAAACTAAATTAAAGCTGAATAAATTTTTAACACATTTCTGAGGTTCACCAAATGGATTCACACCGGAGGATTGGAGGAGGTGGTGGGTGTGGAAGTGACAGTGGTGGCAATGCTAGTGGCGGTGATTGCAATTCTGTTTTTATGAATATGGAAATATCAAGAGTAACTCAGACAGAAGATTGTTGTTAAAAGCGTAACCAAAAGTGTAACTAAAACTAAGACCAAGACCAGCAACCAGCAACCAACAACAAAAACATCAGCATCAGCAACAACAACAACCAACACATATACACACAAGCAACGATTTGCCACACTGGCAAAACGGAAACAAAGAAATAATCCGGATGTAAACGCCGTTTCTTGTGTGTTGTCTTGCTGCTCTGTTGGTCGTCTTTGCGTGTGACTATGTGTATATGTGTGCATCTGTATGCGCTTGTGTGTGTCGGTCTCAGTGGTATGTCCCTAAATGACTAGAAAATACACTAAAGCTCCGCCACCAAGGCAAAGCACAGTGGCATAGAAATGCATTTGCAAAATGTTGCTTGTTGCAAAATGTCGCTTTTTTGTTTTGGTGTTGTCATTACTTTGGCAAATACGAATAATGCGTTTTTTGCTGTTCACTGAATTTTTGCACAATATAAATTTTTAATTTTTTTCTCGTTCGTCAGTTTTCTCTTTTCGGATTCTTCTACTTTTCAAAGTTAAATGAATTCGCATTTCTGTTTTGGTGCGTACAGCTTTTATACTATGCATTGCCCCCCACATTAACGCAAGAACACACAATGCAATAGAAAAATGTTTAACTATAGCAACAGAAATTACTCGGGAGATTCGAGGGAGAGTGTAATCAGATAAGGAAGGAAGGACATCGCTAGATTGTACTAATTCCAATACTAATTAATTGGGACCTATCACTGATCTAATGACGTATGTGGTATGTCATCATACAACAACGTTAGATATGTCTACTACTTAGTAGAAGACAAGTTGAGTTATCTACACCGTCGTGAAAGACCTGTTGGTATACCCTCCTTAGTAGATGACCAGCTGGATTATCTACTACTGTTGGGTTATCTATGCTTTAGTAGGTAACCATTTGGGCTATATACTTCTTTGTAGACTACCAGTTGTGTTATCTGCTCCTTAGCAGACGTTCAGTTGATTATTTACGACCTAGTACAAGAGCTGTTGGTATATCTACCCCATTGTAGATGGCCAGTTGGGTTATATACTCCTTACTAGACGGCCAGTTGGGTTATCTATACCTTATTAGGGGACCAGTTGGTTTATCTACTCCTTTGTAGACGACCAGTTTGGTTATCTACTCCTTAGTAGACGTTCAGTTGGGTTATCTACATCCTTTAAGAAGACTCTTGGTATATATAGCACTTAGTAGACATCCAATTGGGTTATCTACTCCTTAGTAGACTACCAGTTGTGTTATCTGCATGTTTGAAGAAGACCTCTTGGTATATCTACCCCTTTGTAGACGACCAGTTGGGTTATCTACATCCTTTAAGAAAACCTCTTGGTATATATACTACTTAGTAGACATCCTTATTAGACGACCAGTTACGTTATCTATACTTAAGTAGGGGACCAGTGGGGTTATCTACTCCTTTGTAGACGACCAGTTGGGCTATCTGCTCCTTAGAAGACGTTCAGTTGGGTTATCTACTTCTTAGCATACGACCAAGTGTGTTATCTACATCCTTGAAGAAGACCTCTTGGTATATCTACCCCTTTGTAGACGGCCTGGTGGGTTACCTTCTCCTTACTAGACGACCAGTTGGGTTATCTATACCTTAGTAGGGGACCATTTGGTTTATCTATACATTAGTGAGGGACCAATTGGGTTATCTACTACTTATTAGACGGCCAGTTGGGTTATCTATATCTTAGTAAGGGACCAGTTGTGTTATCTACTCCTTTGTAGACTACCAGTTGGGTTATCTACTCCTTGGTAGACGTTCAGTTGGGTTATCTACAAGCTAGTACAAGACCTGTTGGTACATCCACTCCTTAGTAGACTAACAATTGGGTTATCTATACCTTAGTAGGGGACCAGTTGGGTTATCTACTCCTTTGTAGACGACCAGTTGGGCAATCTACTCCTTTTAGACGTCCATTTGGGTTATCTACTCCTTAGTAGATGACCAGTTGTGTTATCTACAACATTGAAGAAGACCTCTTGGTATATCTACCCTTTTGTAGACGGCCAGTTTGGTTATCTACTCCTTACTAGACGGCCAGTTGTATTATCTACTCCATAGGAAGGGACCAGTTGTGTTATCTACTCCTCTGTAGGCTACCAATTGGGGTATCTACTCCTTATTAGACGTTCAGTTGTGTTATCTACAACCTTGTACAAGAGCTGTTGGTACATCTACTCCTTAGTAGACGAACAGTGGGGTTCTCTATACATTAGTAGGGGACCAGGTGGGTTATCTACTCCTTTCAAGACGACCATTGGTCTATTTACTCCTTTTAGACGTCCATTTGGGTTGTCTACTCTTTAGTAGACGACCAGTTGTGTTATCTACATCCTTGAAGAAGACCTCTGGGTATATCTACCCTTTTGTAGACGTCTACTTTGGTTATCTACTCCTTACTAGACGGCCAGTTGTGTTATCAAGGAGTAGATAACACAACTGGTAAGGGACCAGTTGTGTTATCTACTCCTCTGTTGGCTACCAGCTGGGTTATCTTTTCCTTAGTAGATGTTCAGTTGGGTTATCCACAACCTAGTACAAGAGCTGTTGGTACATCTACTCCTTAGTAGACGAACAGTGGGGTTATCTATACATTAGTAGGGGACTAGTTGGGTTATATACTCCTTTGTAGACAACCAGTCGGTATGTCTACTCATTATTAGGCGGCTACTTCAGTTATCAACACGTTACTAAGTGACCAGTTGGGTTATCTGCTCCTTATTAGGCAGCCAGCTGATGTATCTACTTCTAGCTAGATGAACAGTTGGGTTATTTACTAGTTAGTAAAGGACCAATTGGGTTATCTATACCTTAGTTGATGACCAGTTGGGTTATCTAAACCCTTGTAGAAGACCAGTTGGGTTATCTAAACCCTTGTAGAAGACCTGGTGATATATATACTCCTTATTAGACGGCCATTTGTGTAATCTACTCCTTACTAGAGCGACAGTTGGGTTTTCTATTCTTTGTAGGGTTATCTACTCCATAGTAGGCGGTCAGTTGAGGTATATACTCCTTAGTAAGGGTGGCCACTAGGTTTATCTATTCCATAGTAGGTGGCCAGTTGGGGTATTCTTTAGTAGATGACCAGTTGGGTTATTTACTTGTTAGTAGAGCATCGATTAAGTTATCTTTACGTTAGTAGATGACCAGTTGAGTTATCCACCCCCTACTTGAAGACCTGGTTAAGAATGTACTTCTTAGTACACGGCGACTTGAGTAATTTGCTCCCTACTAGAGGGCCAGTTGGGGTATCTTTTCATTAGTAGACAACTAGTTGAGTTATTTAGTCTTAATTATGAGGTCAGTTTGGTTATTTACTCATTAGTAGAGAACCAGCTGGGTTATACTCCCTACTGAGTTAATTACTAGTTAGTAGAACACCAATTAAGTTATCTATACCTTAGTAGATGGCCAGTTGGGGTATCGACACCCTATCACCAGACCTATTAACATTTTATAAATAACAATTTATTGTTTATATCTAAAAAAGAATAATAATTTACGTAATAATTTTATCACCTTATCAAATTGCCCTCTTCCTACTGCGTGAACAGGAGTAGAACAACAGTAGTCAGAGTGACTCCAGCAGATATGGACAATATTCCCTTGAGAACAACAGTTGCCATTACATGCTCCGTCATAGACAGAGTCATTGGAGTAACTGCAATTGTTGTACTGGGAGAATACGAGTAGTTGTTGTTGTTGTTGTTCTTTTTGCAGTTACACTTTTTGGAAGACGACAGCCGGCAGTTGTTTATTGCTAGAATTCTCCTACAAAAATAAAAAAAAACACAGATAACACACTGAAGTGTGTCATATTTTCTAGTTCTTATTTCTTTTTTTCTCTTGCCATTTTTCCCTAATGAAGAGACTAGGAATCACAACTAAAAAATCAGTACCCACAATAAGAAGAGGAAACCGGACAATGTAACCAGGAAAGGAATAAAAATCAAAAACAGGGAATCACCAGTGAATCGGACAAACAAAAGAAAAAATGGGAACATCACTAACACTGTCTTGACTGCTGTAGTTGTAGTTGAATGATTCAGTCGGGCAAAAGAGCTATCTAAGTGGATAGTAAAAATGCTTACGTGTGCGTGTGCAGTCTAAGACATTCAAGAGTTTTGCATATACATACATACATATACGCAAGTAAGCGCTGGCATTGCACAGTGTTTGGAAAACATATAACATGTTTTTGTTTTGGATTTTACTTAAACTCTGATAATATTTTATTATATGTAAGTTTTAAATATGGTTATAAATGCTCAAGAGCTGAAGTTGGAGTATCTGATGCGACTTGTTCGTATGTCTATTAAAAATCTAAATTAAAAATAAATAACATATTTCTAAAAATTAAGAAAATTTCATTCAAGTATATCGACTTAAGGATATTCTCACATTGTGAAAAATGTAATATGGAATTTAGTACTTTGTATGGGAGAAGCCATAAAATTGTAAAATTTCTGCCAATTGCTTGTCAGATTATAGTAATTGGAAAAGCAACTGAGACACGAAATTTGGATAAATCAAATATTGTACACGAGGCAAAATCGCATTTTTTGATATGTTTGGATATTCTCACATTGTGAAAAATGTAATATGGAATTTAGTACTTTGTATGGGAGAAGCCATAAAATTGTAAAATTTCTGCCAATTGCTTGTCAGATTATAGTAATTGGAAAAGCAACTGAGACACGAAATTTGGATAAATCAAATATTGTACACGAGGCAAAATCGCATTTTTTGATATGTTTGAATCGAAAGAAAATATATTTGGAACACAAATTTTTAACTGTTTTATATTTCTGAGTAAACAAATATTATTTGAAAATCAATAAAATTTACTTGGAACGCATATAATAATATATTACAACAAAATATATTTGCAAACTAATTTTCTCAAATAAAATATGTATTTATATACCAATAAAATTCTTGTTTAGGAATATCTTCAAATATATATAATTTAAGAAACTTTGGTGAATTTTTCTAATTTCATTTTTAATTTTTCCTTCGTTTCGAATTATTTCTCCCAGTCAAAAATACCATTAGCAGCATTAGCAGCAATTATACGATTTCAATTAAAAATTTCAATTAAAAATTTCTAGTTTTATTAGTTTCTGAACACTGTACGCCATTGGATATACTCCACAATGATTTTACATTGGACTATTTTATGAAATCCGTTTTACTTCAACAGCAGTTTTCGGTGTTTGCTATGTTTTTACAAAATGTTAGAATCTCTTTTTTCATCTGCAACGATATCTTTTTGCTATGAGTTTTTTTAGACTTTCCGTTCTGACATTCGTTCTACAGCTCGTTTTTGTCCATCTATATGCGGAGGCAAGCTCAGTCTATAATCTGAAATAGATAAGATTTTATGAGTCTTTTGGGCACACACGCAGTGATGTGCTTAGGTAAAAGGTTAAAAAACGCAACTAACGTTTCACATGATCAGCAAAATAAAGTAAGTAAGACAATTTTTATCCGACAATAATTTCGCTAAAATCTGTAGGCTCTTTGAAAAGCAAAGTTGTAGATATTGAATAGGAGAAAAACCGACAAAAGTGCATCCTGTGCTTTAAAAATTGAAAAGATCTTCTGTTCTGTTTTATAATGTTCTGTTTATACGTATTTGTATTAAGTATACGTATTTTTCAATATTTTACTGACAAATATTTTATGACTTTGTGGGAATTTTTGAGATTTTTAAGGCACTGGATGCACTTTTCCGGGTAGGTTTGTTCCTCATTTTTTTCTCCTATTCAATGTCTACAACTTTGCTTAAGACACAAAAGAGATATTCCGTATACCGAGAAAAAAAATATAGAAAAAAAGCAAAAAATCCACCTTAAGCAAAAAAAAATCGTATGGCCATTAATTTATTAATTGAGCAAACTTGACTAAACTAATGATGCAGAAGTTCTTATTTCTGGGGCTTCTTCAACGTCCAATTCTCAGAATTTAATCCCAAAATCATGTGTTGTACTGTGTAATTTATGTCTTGTCTGATAATGTAGATATAGATACAGTACCTATTCCTGGACTTGTATATCAGTAGCAGAATATTTTAATTCCTCTAATGTTAAATTTATATCAGTAACAGAATATTTCAATTCCTCCAATGTTAAATTTATCGATTATTCTCATCTAAAATGAACAACCTAAGGATCAGTTTCCATTCTTAAGGGACCTATCAAAAATATTCCACTGCACTTGTCAAATTTGTCTTAACGTCATTACTTATGTTATTTTGCATTTTTGCTTAGGACGTATGTATGGATGGGCGTTTCATCTATGGTTGTTATGCCAATGAAAATGTTTGCAATTTTGTATGCTGTGGAGATTCCCGCAATTCAAACAGTCCTTTCAAAATGTCATGTTCATACCCGAGGAAAATCAGCAAAATCAGGGACACTACATTTCCCGCATGTGGATACATTTCGTGTTTTTTCCCTCAATTTTTTTACATATTTACAAGAAGTTATTAAATTTTAGCAGCATAAAAAAATAGGGATTTCAAATGGTGACACTTTTCTCAATTTGTTTTTATAGGAAAATGTTAAGAATATATGATTGCTCATTGGCACGTTAAATGATTTTCAGATAAATTGTAATATGCAATGCTGGAACATAACTGACTTCTCCCTTCCTAATGCCAATCAATATGTATCGTAAGCTGCTTTAGCTAGTAGGGCATCATTAGCTTCAGCTTTCATTTCACTGCAATTCCCTTCGCGGTTTGACAATTTGTATGCGCGATTTTGGTCATCAAATAAATTAAAACGGGTTTACTTGCCAATAGTATGGGATCAGCTCGCCCCTATAACTAGAGTTGGTTTTTTTTTGCTATTTGATATTTGTTAATCCCAGTTTTCACTCTGTTGATTGGTATTCAAAAAATATTTGTAAAGTTTTTGATATGATATGTATACAAATGGGAGGACTTTATGATAAGTTGGGGAAAATGCATATCGGTACCTTCATTCCAAAACATGCTAAGTCAAAAAACGTAGTTGTTCAATAGAAGCGGTCAACGTTTTATGCAATTTTTAAATTTGTATGGGATTCTTTTATTATGCAAACCGAACGACTTGTACTGTTTTGTGAATAACTTTTGATTGGGTTGAGGGATAAAAAGCGCATATTTTGAATGAATATATTTTATGATATTTAAAATTTAAAAACTAAAGCATACTTTGGAATGACGGTATAGATGTTCTCAAACTAAAATAATGTAAAAATGCTAACACTTGTAGTCCCCATAATTAATTTTAATTTTATGTTTCTTAATTTAATAATTTTATACTTAAAAAAATATGGTCCACATATGGTTTAGGTCACCATATTACAACATAATATGTTATGTACAGCCCTTCGACAAACATTTTGTTGTATAATCAAAGACTAAAACCTTTCATCCGAAACTAACAACGCTAAAATTTACAGACCCTCATAAAAATTATATAGTTTTTGTAACATCACATATCTACTCCATTTATTTCACACATTTTATATTTTATTTAAATGTCCATGTCCTTGAACTATGAAAAATTGGCCTAAACTACTTGAATTACATTTAAAAATAAAAAAGATGAATTTATAATGAATTCATTTTAATTGTTTTAAAAAATGTCTACTTAAGTTTGTTTTATATTTTTCATTAAAAGTACAAATATTTACTAACATTTTGCAAAAAGTCCCATATTGATAGCTTTTACCGAATACGAGACTTTTACTAAAATACGAGACAAGAGCCAAAAATACTGCAATCACTTAAAATGCAATAACAAATGACGACGACAACGGATCGATATTAGTGAAAAGTTTATGTGTTATTTATTTTCATTTATTAATCTAATTCTTGAGGATGATCTTCAAAGAAAGTCGAAATATTGCATATAATAAAGAATAAATAAATCAACAACATCACAGACCTTGTGCTAGATTGAAAAACAAATACAAAAAATGTTGAATGTTTTTTATTCAAAAACTTCAGCGTATCAATGTTATCTCAAATTATTTCACCACCCTGGTTGACAACATTCAATATTTATTGGCGCCGTTCAAAGTTTTAAATGTTTTCATTTGTAAATAATATAAATAAAAGACATGCTTTCGGGTGATTTTGTAAACAAATATAACAAAAATATATTTACATATTGTCACCAGTAACGCAAAAGGGCCAAAGAACCAAAAACATCAACATCGATTTAAAAGAAAAACATATGATACTTGTCAATGGGAGATTCCTCATGATCCTCTTTTCTACTAAAAATAATTTCAGTTTTTTTAACAATAATTCTTTATCCACTGGAATAAAAGTACCGCATATATGATGCATAGGTGGCTATACTTCGCTGCATTCCTTTTGAGGTTCGCTCCTATACCATCACATACCCCTTTACCATGAGCAGCAGGATGAAAATGCCACATATGTAGGTGGTACTCCAAAATCTATACAGTTTTTGATAAAAATTTCAAAATTGACAAATATTTGTTGTTTTTTTTTTCTCTTTTTTTAATTAAAGAGAAAACTAATGGCGAATTCTTTTCTGCAAAAAAGTGCAACACTTGCATTGCCATTTTTCCGAAAACTGCACTATAATATCGCTTTTTTGAAATTTTGAAATTTTAGTTGTGCTAAATTCGAGTAACTTAATTACTAAATGTCAAAAAAGTGCCGTTTTCAGAAAAAGGGCAATAAAAATGTTTCACTTTTTTGCAGAAAAGAATTCGCCATAAGGAAACACTTTGAACAACATTTTCTAATTACAATAGCAAATTAATTTTATGAATGGGAAAAACGGGCCATTGACCAAAATGTAACTATTTAACACCATCTAACTCGGAGAACCCTTAACAATTATTATATATTTTTTATTTTATTGTAAAGTCCGATCGGTCATAAATAAAATGAGATGATTCCGAAGAAAACCGATGCATAATTTCAAAAGTTATAGCTAATTTACCACATATACCAACCTCACAAGTTATCAACAAAAATACCAAATGTATCATAACATTATGTTAAATAACTTAACATCATCATAACATCACACTACTTAACCGAATATTCAATGATTGTAGATTTACTTAATTAGCTGCAACTTTTTAAATTATGCATCGATTTTGGTATGGTAATGGTCTCGTTTTATTCACGACATAACGATAAAGTAATAAATATACAATAATTGCGAATTTCTCGAAGTTTTTAAGAGGTTCCAATTCAAAAATTATTAAAATATTCTCAAAACGTACGCCTTTTGCAAATATTTTCATATTTTCTCAGATTTCAGATGCTAATAAAATCTGGAAAAAAATTTGAATTTTTTTTTTCGCCAACTCAAAGGTGATTAAATTGCAAGGGCCGATGTTGAATGAGAACCACACCTAAAGGTCAAGTTTTTTCTGAATTGCATTTGACATTTCTCAATTTCGGCCTAACTCAATTTGAACCATGGAAAGATACACAATCGAGAAACGCGTTAAAGTTTTTTAAGCCTTTTACGAAAATGGGCGTTCAAATCAAAATGCATTTCGTGCACTTTGTGATTTTTTTTGATCAGCATAATCCACCAAATGTGTCCACAATCGGGAGAATTGTGCGCAAATTTCAGCTAACCGGGTCTGTAGGAGATGTGAAAACACCTGTGCATGCTCGCCCAATTCGTTTGATGCGGCTTATGGGCTGGCGACGTTATCGGGCCATACTTCTTCGAAATGAGGTCAGGCAGTTACTGTGAATGGTGTTCGCTATCGTGAGATGATAACGAACTTTTTATGGCCCGAATTGGAAGATATGGATGTGGACAATATGTGGTTTCAACAGGACGGTGCCACTTGCCACACAGCTAACGAAACAATGGCTCTTTTGCGCAACAAATTCAATGGCCGTGTTATCTCACGTCATGGCGATGTCAATTGGCCGTCAAGATCATGTGATCTGACACCGTTGGACTTCTTTCTTTGGGGTTATTTGACAGAAAAGCTGTACGTCGATAAGCCATCAACAATTCAAGAGCTAAAGGATGAGATAATTCGGCACATTAACGGCATAGAACCTCAATTATGCCTCAGCCTCATCTAAAATTTAGAACATTAGATGGAGCTGTGCTCCGAGGTCGCGGCGGCCATTTGAACGATATTTTGATAATAAAAAGAAATGGCAATAATTTCCTAAATAATTTGTGTTTTATTCAAATCGACATCGCCCCTAAAATGTAACAACCCTTTATAACAATTGCAATATTCGCATCTTTGGAATTTTGTAATAAATATTTTTGCCTAAAGAACGTGGCTTTGAACTTTCTTAAAATTTTCAGCGTTCGTTTGGAATTTATGGCGCCATATAACTATATTTTTCACAGAATTTTAAGTTGGTGTCATTGATTTATAAAATGCAAATTAAATTTGCAGATGCATCGGATGCATTTAAAAATGTTAGGGATGCGAAAATGAATCCCTATATATCCCGGCTATATCAGGAACAACTAATGCCCTTTAAAATCAACCTTCATTTGTAAAAATCCGTCCACGCTAGGGTGTCCAAAAAACCGGTTATTTCGAAAAAGCGGTTTCCGGTTTAACCGAAACATTACTTTTTTTAAAACCCGGTTTTCGGTTATTATTTTTTGTCGAAACTGGTTAACCGGTTTTTAGGCCGGTTTTTAAATAATATACGATAGTGATTAAAATGTCATTAAATGTTTATTTTAAGACAAAAAACAACTAACAATCATTTGTAGTAAAAATTAGTAAACAAAAATAGATTATTATTTCGTTTATTACAGGTTTAATTTTTTGGTTTACTTTAAATAGAAAGTATTATATTTCTGAAATTACCTTAAAAAATAATAAATCATATAGATTGTTTTTTTTATATATAATATCTTAAAAATAGGATACAATTTAAATTATAATTTTTAAACGATTTTTCTTTTAATTTTTTATGTAACTTGACGTTGAAAAATCTCGCAAGCGTTGATGTAGTCAATATTAGTCCGATAGTCATTAAATCATTGTAGAAGTTACACAGCTTCTCCGTTTTCTTCTTAACATTTTCAAAAAGCAAAGTCATCATACAATGTTGCTTGCCTTTCGTTTTTCGATTATGTGTGTGACATAAATCCAAAATGACATTATTTGATTCATCAATATAACAATTTATATATCAAACCGAATCAGAGGTATCTGGCTGTTCTGTCGGTATTTAACATCTCGAAAAAGTCGAAGCTATTTGTCTTTCCGTTGTTGAACGTAAGCTTGATGTATTCTGTGCTTCATGGACGACTTATTTAATGCTTTGCTGCACTTCCTGACTTTATTTATTACATCATGGATATCAGTAATAAAGCCAAAATCATTTTCAAGATCAGTGAATTCATATTTACTTTCAGAATATTCAGAACAACTGTCAGAATTATCCACCTCATCATCTGCATCTTGTATAAATGTATCCACAACAAGTAGAAAAGATAGATCAATACTTTAATTTTTGTTTTAAACAATAAATAAAAAAAACCGGTTAACCGACATGAAAAAACCGGCTTTCTCGGTAAACCGAAATTTACATTTTTTAAGAAACCGGTTACGGGTTTAGGTTGCAAAACCGGTTAACCGGATAACCGGTCCCGGTTTTGGACACCCTAGTCCACGCGTTTCGAAAATACATAACTCGAAACGTACGCCTTTTGCGAATATTTTCATATTTTTTCAGATTTCAGATGCTAATAACATCTGGAAAAATTTTATATTTTTTTCGCCACCTATAAAATGTTTTATTTTAAGCAGAGAATCGATAGGCAAATTTATTTTAAAATCGGGAAGGTTGACACAAAAAAAGGTGTTCGGTTTGATATGGAATGAACGATATATAAATAATTACTAATTTATACCTGCATTTATTAGCAAAACCAAGGCAAATGTCAGAATAGAATATCGGATAAAGGCAAAAGTCAGATAGAATATCGGATAACAGGTAAAAAACGTTAAGTTCGGCCATGCCGAATCTTATATACCCTACACCATGGATTGCATTGAATTCTATTACTGGAAAAATCTTTGGATATGGAGTAAATCTTCAAGCCATCATTATTGTTGAAGCAAATATTAAAAAAATTGACGCTGTCATTTTTAGCCAAATTTGAGGCTCCAAATTTTTTAGCCAAACTCTTCAATTGAAAAATGTGTTATTTATGGTTTACGGGGACTACAACAAAATATAAACAGACTAGATTTGAGATGAATTCTTGCCAAAATAGAATACAAACTGAATTGCTTAGAAAATGTGGTGTTTATGACTCAAACAAGCGTTTTTGGGAGCGACATCTATAGGTGGACTACAACAAAATATGAGCAGATTTTAAAAATGTTTACTGTGATGAATTATTGTCTAACTAGAACACAAACTGCAAAGATTCGCTTAAAATGCTTAGAAAATGTGGTATTTATGATTTAAATAAGCCTATTTTGGAGCGACCTCTATAGGGTGGCTATAACGAAATATAAACCGATTTGCATAATTTTTACTGTGATGAATTCTAGTCAAAATAGAATACAAACTGCAAAGTTTCAGCAGAATTGCTTTAAAAATGTAGAATCTAAGGACCAAAACGCGTATTTTGGAGCGACCTCTATAGGGGAGCTATATGAAAACATTGCCCGATATGGCCCATTTGCAAACCCGAAGAACCTGCAACTGTAGGAAGTATTTCTACCACATTTGATGAAACTAGCTCTATTATTACCGACTGTAGTGTGATTTCAACAGACAAACAAACAGACATGGCTAAATCGTCTTAGAATTTCACGACGATCATGAATATATTACAGATCAATATTTGAAGGTGTTGCAAACGGAATGTCAAAGTTAGTATACCCCCATCCTATGGTGGAGGGCATACAAATTATTAACATAAATTTACTTTTGTGCAATGCAGATTCTATAGCGCTGAAATGTCATAACGGATGAAATATATAAATTTTTTTGGGGGGGGGGGGTGTTGTACATATATGCACCTATTTTCTTCAACCTCGCCAATGTTGATACCTGTATCAAGATCATGCTATATGTAAAAATGATAGAGTGTGAAATATAGCTTCTAAAGCGCTAAAATTCTAAGAACGGAAGGAATTTATATATGGGGGCTATACCTAAATCTGAGCTGAGTGATTGACCAATTGCAATAGCGTTCTTCTCTTAACGAACAACTTAAGATGGACAGACATATCATAATCATCATTTTCAATAAATAAATGCATCATTATATTTTGTTTCGGTTCTGGAAATCGACTTTTTTACGTATAGTTACTCAAAGAAAAAATATTTATTTATTTATATGAATTGCAGTACTACTTAAATTTATATTCCAATTTTACGGTCCAGGGAAAAGCCGAGTTACAAAGATCATGTAGCTAGATTCTACAGCGACAGAGCAGAGCCTCTGGTGGGAATCGAACCCACGACCCCTAAACTCATATTCGAGCATGCTGTCAACTCACCTACTGGGGCGCTCAACGAAGAAATATTTTCCATATCAATGAACTTTTATATGATCAAACATAATTTTATTTCACATTTAAGACAAATTCGTTCAAGAAAAATAATGTTCAAGTTTAACAAAGTAAATGTGGAGCATAGTTGTCTAAAACAGCATACCTGTGAACATAATTTTGTCTTTGAGTGCATATCGCTCACTCACTTCAAGAGTGACATAACTCAAAACTGAAAATTGCCATGAAGTGTAACTTTAAGTCCGTATAAAAAGATAACTAACATTAAATAAGATGTTTAAATACTCTTGAATAATCCGAAATATGGGTGTTTACTTATAGACCAAATTTCGCTGAGATTAATTTATGGACATTTGCAAAATTCGGATTTTTGTAAAGCAAAAATTTTAAATTTTGAGTTATGTCACTCTTGAAGTGAGTGAGCGATATGTTTACATTTAATTGCACTGGTTTATTTCTCCTATAAAATTTTCAAAAGTACTGATTGTCCTTTTTGCATTTCTGCTCTCACTATACATATGTCAACCAACAATATACTCGTATATATGCGTACCTTTCAATTGAGGGGGGAATTTATTTATTGCCGCAATTTTGTCGAATATAAAAAATGGACAAAATTGTATTGAATGTTTATTGCTTTATTGCACCTCCTTCCCTTCAATCACCCATCAATCCTGACACTTATTGACATATGAAATCCGATAACAACAATAACACTTTACCGAATGTTTTACAAAAATATGTATGTGAATGTCATTGAAAAGTCAATATTGTGGCAAAACGAATGCAAACAAATCTATGGATTACAAGTACGCGAATTTTAGGGTAAAACATGAGCTGAATATTTGTGAAAATTCCAATAAGAATAATACTTGCACTTTAAATTTCTACATTTTGGGCAAAAAATTAGCATATTATAACTATAAAGAGAGCACATACAAAACTTGAAATTGTAGGCAGTGTAATGCTTATATAGTATCAACAGTCCAGTGAAAAATTAACTTTATTGCTACTATGGCGAAATCATAACAAAATTGAATGGCTGATAACTTTAATTCAAGTGTAGAAAAATATATAATTCGGTACGGTGCAATGGCATTGCAGTATATATATCGATACATCCATTGTAAATGCTAAGTCAACTTAGCATGTTTTTAGGGAGGTTCCAATTTTAATTTGTAAATATTCCAAATTATATTCAGTCAATATTTGGTGTTTATCCATCAACCCAATGAAAAGTTATTCTCAAAACAGTACAGGTCACTCGATTTTCATTATAAAGGAATTCCACACAAATTTTAAAAGTTCATCAAACTTTGATCGCCTCTCCTGAAAAACTACCGTTTTGTACTTAGCATTGTTTAGAATGGAGGTATCGATATGCTGCGTAAAATAGGCGTATTTGTCAAGCTCCTTCTGATACCTCCCATACAAATTGACCATTCCCTTATATCTTCGATAACTGGCATCTAAAAGTTTTCATATTCAGTATTTAAAATAATTTTTCCAATATATATAGACTGCACTTCGCAAGATTTTCCCACCCTTTTGTCGTCTATCTCCCACATAAAGTACCATATTCATAAAACAATTCCTCACAAGCCGAGTGTTTACCTACATTTTCATACTTGTTGCTAATTTATGTTAATAACTATTTGCGAATGCATTACATTAGTCTCTTCTAAAATGTAAGGATTAAAACTACTTTCCTTGTTAAACCAAAACTACTCAAAGGATTTACAAAAAATTAAAAAAAAAATCCTCTACAGCACCAGTGTTCCTATACAATTTCCTCCACGTGTCTGTTAAGGTCATCCGAGTGTTAAAATAGTGTAGTCTTCTCTTCAGCAACCAACATTGTACAATATTCTTTTCAATGCAGGCAGACAAACTACAAAAATTTGCATTTAAATCAATATTCTATTTTTGGTTAAACAAAAGATTTCAACTCTTCTTCTACATCAAGTCCAAAAATAGTAGACCGAATATTCTAAGCTAAACACTTGAAGCGTGTCATAGTAGAGCACAATAAAAAGGACGACACACCGACTCACAGACTCATCTGACACAGGTGCGTGTTTGTGTTTGTGAATGGAAAACTAAAATCTATTTTGAAAACTTAAAAGCAATGAAGTGCGATACGAGAACCTCTGGCCCAACAATCCATGAACATGGCATTTGACATTTAAAGTTCAAAATTGCTATTTAAAAATTGTTGTAAACTAAGGATAATGAATGTGTATTGAAATCATGTTCGGAGTGTGGGAGATAATGGTATTATTTTTTAAATAACTATACTGAGAGTAACCATCGGAATAGATGTTCTATATCAACGAAATAATTAAAGGGAACAATTGAAGAAGTAATTCTTTCAAAGTACCCGACTCCCCCGATCATCCTCATGCCCTTGAAAAATGCTCCTCTAAAAAAATGGGAGATGTATTCGACAAAAAGATTCCTTGTCTATATATACATAGACAATCGGACATATGCAGGGTTTTCCAATCAGAGTGATATGATTTCCTTGAAAAAATCACACTTATTGTTAAGGAAATTCAAAAGTTTTTTATTTAATGTGAAGTACAATCGATACAATTAAGTTCTAAATAAAACGTCATTCATATGACCTCCACGACTTCTTCTGCAGGAACGAATTGTCAATATGTCTAGAATGGAACGTTCACTATTGACTGGAAAAAAGCTTGTTATTTCGAAAGACCAACGTCTGGTTTATTTCGAAAGACCAACGACTTCAAAAAACCCCACAAGAAATAGTCTAATGGTGTTAAATCACAACTTCTTGGGGGCCATTCAATATCACAATTTCTTGAAATAATCGAATCTCCAAACTTTTCTCGCAACAATTCAATTGTTTCAGTTGCAGTGTGGCACGTAGCCACAATCGGTCAATGGCAACAAGATAGCACTTAACGAGAGCTGAAATATTGCTCATTGGTGTTAAGGTCGTATGTCGACAGGAAAGTGTTTTTTTTTGGATTTAAAAAAAATGGACTTAGCATCATTTTCAAATGTGAACGGAAAGTTTATTTTTGCTCTAGCTCCTGAACGGTACGTCGGATCGGGAATCGGTCAATGGCAAAAAGATAGCTCTTAACGAGAGCTATAATATTTGTAAACGTTGTTTTTGCGTATATCTCTCCATCATGAAATTCTAAACACTACTGAATACAATGAAAAACAAGTGAAAGATCATGACATATTACAAATAGCCGAAACGTCACTTCGAAATCATATCATCCCTATTGGAAAACCCGTTAATACCCAAAAATTGGATTTCCGGCCAACATATCTAAAGTCTTAGGTGGGTATATATAATTTGCTATTGGCCAAACACTGCGAAGAAATTACTTAAGGGCCAAAATATATTCGCCAGAAATCCATTTTATATAATTTAAAATGTTCCAGATATTAATCCATAGTTTAATAAATTTAACTAATTTTCAACTGACATTTTTACTCTGTGGTCGCTTAAAGTTTACACGCAATTTCCTTTAATAAAATGCAAACGTTCCACGATTATCCCCAAAAAATGCCAAAAAAAAAAGAAAGGTTATTAAAAAATTCGCTATCTTACAGTTTGTCTACTTAATCAATAAATTGCATCATTAGGACAGATAGAGGCAAAAGTTGCTTCGCTTCCCAAAATACCTGTATAAGCAAACTACAAACTTCCTCTAAAAATAAATCACCACCCCCTCCTCCCAAAAAAAGAAGACAACCCAAAATCTGTCAAGAATTTGAATTGACTGTCATTCACCAAATGTGTTGACAAAATTTCACTTGAAAGTGTTAAAGAAACCCCGGAAATATTTGCACACTCGTTGTGTGTTGCGTTGTGCAAAAGCAAATCCTTTCAAAAGTTTCCTTTGGCAGTAGACAAAGATACTTTTGCAGTTTCTTCTAAGGATGCGCTTCCGTCTATCTGAGCTACCCTTGCACAGGTACGAACGGAGTCAAGACACACAGTTTCAACTTCTGGTTCAGCCCGAGATGAAGAACAAGCATATTGCCAATTACTGCTGCACAACTAACTTGATTGTGTTGCCTTGACAACAGCAACAACATCGGCAACGACAGGGGCGAAAGCAAAAACAACAACATCAACAAACATCCTTTCTCGTTCGCATTCCAGTGCGGTGGCAAACTTGGCATTTCGTTTTCAACAAACCACTTCTGGCAGGAATTCCTGCAAATTTTTGTTAGAAGACAAATTGTAGAAGACTGTGTGGCCCGGCGGGTGGTAAAGGGAAGCATGGCGAGGAGAGGTTTAAAAAATGTTGCAATTGTTATTTCAACAAGGTGTGCAGCTTCGTGAAAATGATAGTGCTTGGCTGAAGACGTAAAAGGGTCTAGTGGGAAATTTTGGTTAGATATATCGCCACCGATGTTTTTTTCTACACCCTCACTTTAGTTTAGGGGGAAAAGAATTGCTACGACAACAAGTGTAACACATATTGTCGGAAGATGGGCCAACATTTCACTAAATTGTAACCCTTTGTGAGGGATGTACTAGAAGGAGTGGCCATCTTCCGGCATAGCCTGAGGTAGAAACACACATTGTCACGCACAAAATTTGAAGTCAGTCAGTTACTCCTTTCCAGAGTTATCGTGCAAACCAAACAGACAAACGTACCGAAATTGCTCAAAACGTCTTAAAATGTCCCAAAACGCATTGCGGCCGAACATACTTAAGGCTTTAGGCCTCTCCTTTGTTGTGTTACATTTTTGCCCCGTAGCAAACTACAACTGGCCGCCTACTAAGGACTAGATACCACAACTGTACGTCCACTAAGGAGTAGATAACCCAACTGGCCTTCTTAAAAATAGTAGATAACCCATCTGGTCTTTTACTAGGGAGTAGACAACCCAACTTGTTATACCTCGGAGTAGATAACCCAACTTTTGTAGGAGTAGATATCCCAACTTGCAGTGTACTAAGGAGTGTATAACCCAACTGACCCCCTACTTGAGAGTATACCACTTACCTGGCCCTCTAAAACGTTGTAGATAACCCATCTGGTCCTCTACAAAATAGTAGATAATCCAACTGGCTGCCTACTAAGGACTAGATAACCCAACTGGACCTCAACTAAGGAATAGATAACTTAACTGGCCCTCTAAAAATATGTAGATAACCCAACTTGTTATACCTAGGAGTAAATAACCCAACTTCTCGTATATCAAGGAGTATATACATATACCAACTGGTTGTGTACTAATGAGTATACAACCACACTGTCGATCTAACACGGAGTAGATAACCCATATTGTTATACCAATCTGCAAATAATCCAACTGGCCGCCTACTAAGGACTAGATAATCCAACTGGCCCTCTAACATGTAGTAGATAACCCATCTGGACCTCTACTAGGTAGTGGACCACCTAACTTGTTGTAGCCAGGAGTAGATGATATAACTTGTCGTAGTAACATCTGACCATCGACTAATGAGTAGATAACCCAACTGGATCTCTAACAAGGAGTATGTAACCCATCTGGTCCTCTACTATGGATTAGATAACCAAACTTGTTATACTAATGAGCAGATAACCAAACTAGATAACCAACTGCCCTCCACTAAGTAGTAGATAACCTATCTGGCCCTCTAAAAAGTAGTAGATAATCCAACTGCCTCCCTATAAGGACTAGATAACCCAACTGGAGTAGATAACTTAAATGGTCCTCTAAACAGTTGTAGATAACCCATCTGGTACTCTACTAGGGAGTAGATAACCCAACTTGTTATACCTAGAAGTAAATAACTTGTTATACCAATGAGCAAATAATCCAATTGGCCGCTACTAAGGACCAGATAACCCATCTGGCCCTCCACTAAGGAATAGATAATCCAACTGCCCCTCTAAAACGTAGTAGATAACGCATCTCGTCCTCTACTACTGAATAGATAACCCAAATTTTCCTATCATATGGAGTAGATAACCCAACTGGCCCTTCTCTAAAGAGTAGATAACCCAAATGGCCGTCTAATAAGGAGAAGGTAATCCTTATGGTCCTCTACTTTGGATTAGATAACCCAACTTGTTATACTAATGAGCAGATAACCCAACTAGATAACCAACTGGCCCTCCACTAAGTAGTAGATAACCCAACTGCCCCTTTAAAATGTAGTAGATAATCCAAGGGCTAGATAACCTAACTGGATCTCTTAAAAGTAGTAGATAACTCTACCGGTCCTCTGGCCCTCTACTCGGGAAAATAAAACCCAACGTTTTATGCCAATGAGTACATAACCCAACTTATCATGTTCTAAAGAGTAGATAACTCAACTTATCGTAGGGTAGATAACCCAACATATCGTATACCAGTTGGGTCATACGAGTATACTCCTCTCAGGAGTAGATAACCCAAATGGCCGACTTATAAGAAGTAGATAACCAATTTATTCCTCTACTAGGGGTTAGATACCCAACTTTTAATATACCCTTCTCCATTAAAGATAGGGTACAATGACTTATAGTGATTTCGATTCTGAAAACAATGGTGCCTGAAAAATATTTGTCATTTTAGGTGGAACTGATGTAGTCCCTCGAATTAATTTTAGCCCATATTTAAAAATTCCAAAATGGGGTATAAAAGTCCAGTTTTCGGTAAAAGACCAACGAAAATGTTGCACTTTTTTGCAGAAACGAAATCGCCATTATTAAATTTTCTGCATTGAATCCAATATGTTTTTTCTCGGTATGCATTATATACAATATTTATTTATTAAATACTATCTTTGTATTAAATTTCCCTAATTATCACCCCAACCCTCCATATTTGCAAAAATGGAGCGATTGAATGTAAAGTAGTTGCAGAACACCTTAAAATAGTTAAACTTTTAGTGGAGTAAAAATAACAGCGGTGACAACGCAGATGAAGATAACGAAAACGTCACCTAAAGGGCGTTGAAGAAGATGAATGATGAGGCAGAGGCGTGACCGTGCCGCCGAAAATGTTAACAGTTTATGATAACGACGGCCGGGGAGAAATGGGAACTAGAAGGGGTTTGAGTCACCAAAATATTCCTGGGGGAGCATTGCGGACTTACTTCATTGCTGCATATTTCTTTCACATAGACACAACTCTATTTCGTTAACACTATTTTATCCTTTGTTTTTTCTTACAACCCTACTTTATATACATATTGTAGAAAATTTAACTTTTGTAGATGACATAAACTTAAGATTTTGTTCTTTATCTCAATCTGTTTAAGCAAAATTACATTTTTTCCTTAATAGAAAAGATGCAGTTTTTTACTAGCATTTATCTAAATGCAATTTTGCCATAAGACTCTTCAGCAGTACATTTTTGCCATTTACAAAAGAAATAGTTGCAGATTGAAAAGAAGATGCTACAAAATAAAACAATAAATTACCATTGCAATTGCTATTGCCGGACTACCACCGTTCTACCATTCCAGTTACCTAGAAACCAAAATACATGGCAATAGAAATTGCAACAACTTCTTGCAACTACCTTTGCAAGCAGAGTTGGTCAAGGTTGTTGATGGTGGGCACCAACTGTTAGTTGCCACTTGGGTTTTTTATCCGGAGAGGGCTAACGATTAAGATGCAATTTGTATGCAGATTTCTTTTTTTCTTGCAATTTAGACATTGGGCAACGAATATAAGAGGAAAAGAACAATATCAGAGACATAACATATTTAAATTGCAGAGGTAAAAACAAATAAATAATTTTCGAATAAAAGGTGTTCAGAAGACAACAAATAAATATCAGTATAAATAAAAATAAAATTGATTAATTGTACGGGGGAAAATCGACATTTTTGATATGTTTGAATTGAAAGAAAAAATATTTGGAAGCGATTTTTTTAAATATTATATATTTGTTAACAAATAAATTTTATTTGAAAATTAAGAAATTTAGTTTGGAACGCATATATTAATATATTAGAACATAATATATTTGCAAACTGACTTTCACAAATAAAATATGTGTTTACACACAAACAAAGCTATTGTTTAAGAAGTTTTCAAATATATTTTACTTAAAAAATATTTTTAAAACTTTGCTGACTTTTTCGAATTTTACCCTCGTGAAATTCTACGAATAGTTAGCCATTTCAGTGTGTCTGTATAGTCAAAAATATAATAAATACTGTAAGGACTATATTTAGGAGTACATATATAATCCAACTCGTTCTCCACTAAACCCAACTGACCATCTAACAAGGCGTAGATAACCCATCTGGCCCCTCCTAGGGAGTAGATAAACCAATTTGTTATACTAATGATCAAATAAAGAACAGATAATTCAATTTGGGTCCTACTATGGAGTATATAATCCAACTGGCCTCCTACTAAGGACTAGATAACCCAACTGGCCCTCCACTAAGAAGTAGACACGCCAACTGGCTCTCTAAGAAGTAGTAGATAATCCATCTGTTCATCTACTAGGGAATATATAACCCAACTTGTAATATAGCAAGGACTAGATAACCCAACCATCCCTACTCTTAGGAGTAGATAACCCATCTTGACCTCTAATAAAGAGTAGATAACCCATATGGTCCTCTACTTGGGAGTAGATAACGCATCTTGTTATACAAAGGAGTAGATAACCCAAATGTCCGTCTACTAAGGATTAGATAAACCTAATGTCCTCTACTAGAGAGTAGATAACCCAACTTTTTATGCCAATAACCCAAGTTGTCGTATACCAAAGATTAGATAATCCAACATGTCGTATACTAAGGACTAGATAACCCAACTAGCCCTCATCTAATAAGAAGCAGATAACCCATTTGGTCCTCTAATATGATGTGGATAGCCCAACTGGTCATCTACTAAGGAGTAGATAACACAACTATTCGTATACCAAGGAGTAGAAAACCAAATTTAATGTATATCAAGGTGCAGATAATCCAAATCACCGCCTACTAAGGACCAGATTACCAAACCGGCCCTCCACTACGGAGTAGGTAACCCAACTGGCCCTCTAACAAGTAGTAGATAACCCAACTTGTAGTATACCAAGGACTAGATAACCCAACTATCACCCCTCTTAGGAGTAGATAACCCATCTAGACCTCTAATAAAGATTAGATAACACATTTGGTCCCCTACTTGGGAGTATATATTCAATCTTGTTATAAAAAGGAGTAGATAACCCAATTGTCCGTTTACTAAGGACCTTACATTGTAGGCCCTTACTAGATTGTAGATAACCACACTTTTTATGCCAAGGAGTAGATAACACAACTTGTCGTATACCAAAGAGTAGATTATCCAACATGTCTCGGCTAGGGATGATATCCCAACTTGTTATACCAGAGAGTAGATAACCCACATTTTCGTATTTCAAGGTGTAGATTACCCAACTGGCCTTCTACTAAAGAGTAGATAACACAACTGCTCCTCTACTAGAGTGTAGACAAACGAATTTTTTATTCCAAGGAGTAGAAACCCAACTTGTCGTATACCAAGATGTTTATAATCCTGCATGTCGTACACCATGGAGTAGATAATTGTTCTGACCGTCTACCAAGGACTAGATAACCCAACAGGCTCTCCACTAAGGAGTAGATAAGAAATTGGCCATCTAATAAGGAGTAGATTACCTTTCTCGTCCTCTAATAGGGAGAAGATAACCCAACTTGTCATACCAAGAAGTAGATAACCTACATTTTTGTATATCAAGGATTAGAGACTTCAACTGACCGCCTACTAAGAACTAGATAGCCCAACACCACTTAGGTGTAGAGAACAAATTGACTCTCAAACAGGGTGTAGATAAGCCATCTTGTCCTCTACTATGGAGTAGATAACCCATCTTGTCCTCTACTATGGAGTAGATAACCCATCTAATCCTCTACTAGGGAGTAGATAACCCATCTTGTTGTACCAAGGAATAGATAACCCAGTAGTCTTATACCAAGAAGTAGATAATCCAACTGGCCGCATACTAATGACTAGATGACCCTACTGGCCCACCACTAAGGAGCAGAACAAAAATTTAACACCAAAGGTTGTATGAACCAACGGTTAACACATGAAAGGAATAACATACGATTTTAATTATGTTGACGGAAATATACATCAATTTTAAGACTTTTTAACTTATTTGACTAAGGTCCGTCCATCTGTCTTGCCTTTATTAATCATAACTCTCTATAGAAGCGATCAAATGTTTTTTTTTTCTTACTTCTTCTGTTACCTTCCCCACAAAGAGTTAATATGTTTTGGGAAATATTCTCTATACTACCTAATCGAAAGTTATGTAATTCCACGCAAATAACATCTTTATTACCATCAACTCATAAAGGACAAATTTTGGTCCAAAAATTAATATAAATCGATTTAATACTAGAAAAAAAACACAACTTGAAATGTATAGTAAAATATTTTCGTAGTATAGACCGTTTAGTGAAAATATGTCGTAGTTGCCATGCCCATTTTGTTACCTCTTCCACAAATTGATCAAATTACATCAACAGTTTAATTAGTTCGTAACTTTTGGTACTTGTTCAGCTAAACGCTTGAAATTGAAATAAAATGGAATGGTTTTCAAGAACACACTCTTCAGTGAAAAATAGGCGAAATTGTCAAGCCGCATTTTGTACTTCCATCAAATTTGAAAAATTCTACTGAAATTCATGTCCTCATATCTTCTAGTGAGCAATCTTCTAAATGTCTTCATTATTTATTTATTTATATGAATTACAATACAAAATAAATTTATATTTTAGTTTTACAGCCAAGGGAGAAGCCGGTTGACAAAGTTCATGTTACTTGTTATATTTTTTGTAGCGACAGACCAGAGCCTCTGATGGGAATCGAACCCACGACCCCCAAACTCATAGGCGTGCACGCTATCAACTCACCTACTGGGGCGCTTTAAAAATGTCTTCATATTCTCTATATTTTAGACTGTTTTCACTGACTATAGCCTGATAAAGAGTGTGAGAAATGTTTGCGCTGTTCTGACATCTGCCACACAAAGTACCAAAATCCATATTACATTTCTCACAAAGTGACCGTATACTCTGTTTATTTAATTGACATTTGTCGTACTTACTACTACTGTTCTACTTTAGTTCTAAATTTTTGTAATCTGCAGTTCTGCCAAGGCTTAGCTATTTTTATTATTTTGTTTGACAGTTAATAGGTTTCTGGTAACTTTTACTTTTCAGCTCGTATGACAAAGCCATCTCGTATGACAAAATACTGAAAAATATTGCATTCAGCAAATATTTACTGCCGGAATTCTTCTTTAGAATACTGTCAACAATACTAATAATTTATTGCTCCGTCAACAAAACAACATATGCAATGAATTTATTGTTATAAATATTTGAGAAAATTTGTCTCGCTTCCGATTCCTGCTGCTGGCTGGTATAGTTTCATAGAAATATGTTTCTTTATTTAAATATTTGGCCATAAATTTTCGAACAAATGACTTTTACATATTGATACAATAATTTAATTATTTTTTCCTTCCTTCCATCCTTCCGTCTTGCCAATGAAAAACTACCAGCATTTTTAATATTTGGTGCAAAAAATGTGGAACAACTAACATTGTTTTTTGCTGCTGCTCTTCAGTTATTTTTTACACTTTGCTCCTTTGCAAAAAAAAAAAGGAAAACAGGACCACACATTTGTTGTCCATCCAAATCTCCCAGTCAGAGAAATATGGAACAAGAGTATTGCCGGGAGGGTGGTATAGGAAAGGGATAGCTGTCCCCCCTGTTGATAGGTTGTGCCCACACTCGTTGTACAGTAAATTAAGTTTATTCCTGTTGAATTTTCACATACATATACGAGTACTCGTACAAGTACATGCATCTGGGTAAACAAGTATTTGTATGCACTTCATACATGTACAAATACACATGTATGTAAATAACAATATTTCTAGATGTGTGTGTGTGGGGGCATGGGGTCTAGTCTGTCCTTTGCGGCTTGTGCGAAGATCCAAGTGCGTATGTACATATATTGTATTTATATGTATGCTGAGTTATAACATACAAAATAATAGAGAGCGGAGGGAGTGCCATAACCCAGTAAATTTTTCCACCGTGTAGCATAGATACGAAAACGAATTTGTGAGATATTAATTTGGATTATTATTGGGGACAAAAAAAGGATCACGAAGACCAAAGAAGGCTGACTGCCTCATTTGGTTAAAAATGAAAACATTAATGAAAGTTCGAAATTTCTACCTTTTGAGTCAAAATAGGTGTAAAAAAAATCAATTGTGGCACACTCTCTACTAGATATGAAAGAATAATAAATAATAATAGAGGTACACCGTTGTTCAGGCGTAAGTTTTTCCACGATAAAATGCCAAACAATACTTAACAAAAATAACATTACACGACTCATACGTGATCTGTCAAAAAAAAAGGCTATTGAAAAAAGTATCTCTACTTGGATCACCCAATCCCTTTGGTAGAAGGGTCTAACCTAATCTCTCAAGTCCGTGTATTTTTCAAAAAGTGTTCAATTTGTTGTATAGTGTTATTAATATAATGTTTTATTAAATTTGGTATTTTTAATATCTTGTGGGGTAGATTATAATCTTTAGAATCGGCTTATTTTATTCATGACCGATCAGACTTTACGATCAAATAATAAAAATATAATAATTGCGAAATTATCGATGTTTTTAGGAGGTTTTAAAGAAAAAATTAATAATTTTTTTTCAGAAATTGGATTTCTTCGCAATATCCTGCAAGATATATTTGAAACCGCTGATGGGATGAAGAAATTATATTTGCAGAATCTAAAGGGGTTATCTTTATACTGATAGATAAACAAGTCCCATCCTACTAAATGACCACAAAGTACTTCAAGGAAATGACCTAAGCTTTCTGTTGAGCAAAACAATCAAAGATAAAACCAGTAAGGAAAGGCTAAAGTCGGGCGGTGCCGACTATATAATACCCTACACCACTCTCCTAATATTGAATAACTCTGATATATAAATTTTGTAATTCATGTATAAATTGTTTACATAAATTTACTTTTGGGACATTTTATACTTAAATAATACCCTGTACCACAGTGTAGTGTAGGGTATAAAAACGATTGGATCTAAAGAGCCAAATCGGATGAAACATATATATGGGAGCTATAGCTAAATCATCACCGATTTTCTTCAAATTCGGCAATGTTGGTTCACGAATCAAGAAACTCTACCATTCTAAATTTCAAAACGATTGGATGTAAAATATAGCTTCTATAGAACTAAAGGGCCAAATCGGACGAAACATATATATGGGAGCTATAGCTAAATCTCAACCGATTTTCTTCAAATTCGGTAGTGTTGGTTCATGGATCAAGAAACTCTACCATTCTAAATTTCAAAACGATTGGATGTAAAATACAGCTTTTATAGGACTAAAGGGCCAAATCGGACGATACATATATATGGGAGCTATAGCTAAATCTTAACCGATTTTCTTCAAATTCGGCAGTGTTGGTTCATGGATCAATTAACTCTACCAATCTACATTTCAAAACGATTGGATGTAGAATACAGCTTCTACAGGACTAAAGAGCAAAATCGGACGAAACATATATATGGGAGCTATAGCTAAATCTTAACCGATTTTCTTCAAATTCGGTAGTGTTGGTTCATGGATCAAGAAACCCTACCATTCTAAATTTTAAAATGATTGGATGTAAAATACAGCTTCTTCAGGACTAAAGAGCAAAATTGGACGAAACATATATATGGGAGCTATAGCTAAATCTGAACCGATTTGCTTCAAATTCGGCAATGTTGGTTCATGGATCAAGAAACTCTGCCATTCTAAATTTCAAAACGATCGGATGTAAAATACAGCTTCTATAGGACTAACGGGCCAAATCGGACGAAACATATATATGGGAGCTATAGCTAAATCTTAACCGATTTTCTTGAAATTCGGCAATGTTGGTTCATGGATCAAGAAACACTACCATTCTTAATTTCAAAACGATCGGATGTAAAATACAGCTTCTATAGGACTAAAGGGCCAAATCGGACGAAACATATATATGGGAGCTATATCTAAATCTGAACCGATTTCAACCAAATTCAATAGCGATCTTAACAGCCGCGAAATACTCTAAACTGCAAAATTTCAGAACGATCGGAGTGAAATTGCGACCTGTAGTCGACGAACAACTTTACATGGACGGACGGATGGACGGACGGACGGACGGACGGACATCGTTAAATCGACTCAGCTAGTGATTCTGAGTCGATCGGTATACCTTAAGGTGGGTCTAGCTGTGTTATTTTCAGGTGTTACAAACATCTGCCGTGAAACAAACTTATAATACCCTGTACCACAGTGTGGTGTAGGGTATAAATATGGGTTTTACAAAAAAAAAATATTGAAGTAAAAGATTGGAGTCAATTGAAAACACTTTGAGCAATATTTTCTAAACCCTTTAGCTAGTTAGTTATATAGATGGGAAAAAGGACTGTTTGATCACAATGTCAATATTCAAAACCTGCCACCTCTGACAGTCCTTAACCGATGTCGTTGAAATATTGTCTCATAACTACTATTCAATAGGACTAAACTTGGTGGAAGTTTCACCAATCAGAAGACATCGCTCTTAAAACTATATACTTTAGGGGGTCTTACGTCAATATTTCAAGGTGTGGCAAACTGAATGACAAAATTAGTATACTCTCATCCTATGGTGTACCAATTATTTAAATCTTAGAAAATCATTACACTATTGTCCTCAAAACTCTCCTCCCAGATAGTTGTCTGGTGTATGCCACCCCCCTATGGACCACTGTGGATCACTGTGTAACAAAAGTATTAAACCGCACTGTTGTACAGTGTGCACAATGTGTGCTGCGCACGGTCTTTGTGTGTAGCATCAATATTGCAAGTTAAGTTTTGTTAGCATTTCACTGCATTTGTTGCCACTGAGGCCGATGGGATGCCGATGTTGTTGGCGTTGCTGTTGCTGCTGTTTGTTTGCAACATGGTTTCCAGCAACTACAACTCCAATAACAACAACCACAAAAGACTACATTCACATTTCGATACAACCCCTTTTGGATTTTGCACAGTCTACTTCTTCTACGGTTGTTATTTTTTTTAGTTTTTTCTCGGTTGAGTTTTCCATTTTTGTTTTCATTTTTTTTTTTATTAAATTCTCATAGCCGCTGCTATTGTATGCCGCTATTTCATTGCAAAGTTTATCAGCTTTGTTTGCTGTTGCTACAACAACAATTACTACAACAACATTCTTTTTTATGCGATTGCCACTGCCACTTTTTGCCACTGAGTTTATTTACAATAAACATTAATAGCTGCCAGGTTTGGAACGTAAACATATTTCAATTTAACAAAAACAGAAAACCGACGAAAACAAACAAAAAATTTGTAAAAGAAATAAAAAACAAAGTTTAAGTAGCCAAAGCACGGAACACGGAGGCTTCGCCTTCTTCATAGACGTATTTGTGGGCACTTTTACAGCACAGATAGATGCATTTTAAATGATCTTCGATTTCTACGGCTGCTGCAGCAAGTGAAGTCAATGATTTAAAAATGTTTTTTTTGCCACTTCGGCTGAGATAAGAGACTCAAACATATTTACAAATCTTCTCATAAAATGCCAAAGTGTGAAAATGCCTCTTAAGCGAATTTAACCTTGAAATCAATTTATGCCATTTGCCACTTTTTCACAATTTGAACTGAATTACACTGTACAAAAAAATGTACAAATCTCAGATGTTGTTTATAAAATAAAAACTAAATTTTAGTTTCAGAAGTAGTAGATGCAATATCTGCCTATTTTTTAATTTGTTCTACAGAGATCAGCGCTCGTAGTTTTACAAAAAAAAGTGATGCAGTTTGCCAATTGTTAAATATTTTCAAAAACTTTACAACAGGCCTTCCCAAGCGGGGAGCCGCGGCTTCTCATGAATGATCTTCGAGGGGAAACGTTTGTACATTTTAATAAATATATTAAACATTTTTGTGAATGCTATATTTAAAATATTTTAATTGTTAATTTTTACGAGCATTTTGTCTTTTGCAAATGTCGAAAATGGCTTGAAAAAGTAATGAATTAATTAATCGATTCCAATGTAATTTGTGAAATTTTAGACAACATACGGGACTATTCGAAGACAGTTTTTAAACATTTCTTACAAAATACTTCAATCTTTTTTAGTTTTCTTAATTTCGAAACAAATTTATCTTTAAATGTCATAGAAATTGCAATTTTATAGAAAATTTCATCGAATTTCATTATCTATTTTTTAGAAACTCTTGCCTAAATCTGTGTTCTTGCAAATTTCATCAAAAATAATTTTTTTTAATATATTTTAAAGAAATCGAATTTTTATAGAAAATGTTTTCATAATTTGTGATTTAAAAAATGACATCAAAATTTCATTTTAGTAAAAAAATTTTTTTTTAAATATTATTTTATTATAAAACTTATACAAAATTTCATTTTTCTAAATAATTTCTTTAAAATTTTCGACAATACATTTTATTGAAAATTTAGTTTTTTTTCGTGGAATTTTAATTTGTATTGGATATTTAATAGAAACTGAATTTTTATAGAACATTTTGTCAAAATTTATATTTTTAAGAATTTCTTTCAAAATTGACGAAATTACATTTTTTTTTAGAAAAGTTTGTCTTCCTTGTTATGTTCTTCAAATGTCATTT
The DNA here is from genome assembly GCA_963930755.1 of Eudasyphora cyanicolor. Classification (NCBI taxonomy): domain Eukaryota; kingdom Metazoa; phylum Arthropoda; class Insecta; order Diptera; family Muscidae; genus Eudasyphora; species Eudasyphora cyanicolor. The sequence continues at coordinate 266,899,956 of OZ005737.1, forward strand.
AAATTTATTTTTTTTAACGAAATTGCTTTTTTCGGAAAATTTCATAAAAATTGTCGATAATACATTTTACTGAAAATTTAGTTTTTTCGTGGAATTTTAATTTTTATTGAAAATTTATAAAAATTAAATTTTTATAGAAATTTTTATCAAATTTTATTATTTTAAAAATGACGAAATTATATTTATTAGAAAATCTTTCGTCAGCTTTTTTTTACAAATTTAAAAGAAACCCGTTTTTTAATAGAAAATTTTGTCAATATATATCAAAGCTCTATTTTTATAAAATTTCTATAAAACTTCTTCAAAATTGCATATTTCTAGAAAATTTCATTAAAATTGACAAAAAAATACATTTATAGAAAATTTAATTTTTATTGACAATTTAAAAGCAATCGATGACTAAAATAATAGTGCTTGCAAAATTCAATTCGTTTATAGAAAATATTGCCAAAAAAGCATTTTGTTGAAATTGTATTTTTTATAAAATTTCTATAAAATTTTTTCCAAATTGCATTTTCTAGAAAATATATTCATTACTTTTTTGAAAAATTTTTTTTTGTGAAAATTTAATTTTTGTTGAAAATTTATGAACAATCCTATTTTTATAGAATATTTTGTCAGGATTTATATTTTTAAAAAATGACTAAGAATTGACGAAATTCTATTTCTTTTAGAAAATCTTGCCTCGTCAAAATTAAGTTTTTTTAAATGTTAAATGTTTTCAATTGTATTTTTCTAAAAATTTCGTTGAAAATATTATTTTTTAAAAAACTTCATCGAAATTATATTTTTTTTAGAAAATTTCATAAAAATTGTCGAAAATTCTTTGTATAGAATTTCGTTTTTCGTGGAAATTTAATTTTGTCAAAATTTATATTTTTAAAAATATCCTTCAAAATTGACGATGTTATATTTTTTTTAACAAAATTCTTGCCTAAATATGTTCTGGCTAATATCGTCCAAATTCCAATATATATTTTATTAATTTATAGAAATCGAATTTTTATATAGATAGTGTTGCCCAAATATCATTTTTCTTACAAATTTCTCAATATTGTCGAAAATACAATTAATTGCAAATTTCGTTTTTTTAGAAGAAATTGAATTTTTATTGAATATTTAATAGACATTAAATGTTAATAGAAAATGTTGTAAAAATAATAAACGAAATAATTATTTTTATGAAAATCTTGCATAAATTGTTTGTGCAAATTTCTTCAAATATGTATATATTAACGAATTTAATAGAAATTGAATTTTAATAGAAAATGTTATCAAAATAGCATTTTTCCAACAAATTTTGTTAAAAATAGTAAATTTTAAAAAATTTCTATAAAACTTCTTCAAAATTGCATTTTTCTAGAAAATCGAAATGATGGAAAATTTGTTATATTGAAGTTTTTCTTTTTTTTGCAAAATAAATTGTTCTAAATTCTTATTTTTAAAGAAAATTTTGTCAAATCTTATTTTTTAAAAAGTCTATTTGAATATAGCCGAAATTATTGTTTTTAGTAAATGTTACCTAAATTAATACGTTCTTGTAAATATCGTCAAAGTTTTTTTTTTTTAACAAATTTAATAGAATCCGAATTGTTATAGAAAAGGTGGTCAAATTGCATTTGTCTAATAAATTTCTTTGAAACTAATTTTTTTATATACAATTTCTATTAAACTTCTTCAAAATTAAATTTTTCTAGAAAATTTCGTCAAAATTGTCGAAAATAAATTTTATTGAAAATTTCGTGTGTTCGTGATTTTTTTTTTAATTTAATAGAAATCTAATTATTATAGAAAATTTTGTCAAAATTACGTTTCAAAAAAAAAATTAAAAAAAAAATTTTTTTATAAAATTTTTAAAAATCAAATTTTCCTAGAAAATTTCGTCAAAATTGTCGAATTTTTTTTGTTGAAAATTAATAGAAATCGAATTTTATAGAAAATTTCATTTTTTAATTATATCTTTTATTTTATATAATTGCCTAAATTAATATGTTCTTGCAAATATAGTCAAAAATTTGTTTTTTTAAGACAAATTATAGAAATCGAATTTTTATATAGAAAATGTTGTCAAAATTTTATTTTTCTGAAATGCATTTATTTAAAAAATTCGAAAATACATTTTATTGAAAAATTTGTTTTGCTTCAAAAATAGCACTTTTTAAAAAATGTCTTGAAAATTGCATTTTTCTATAAAATTTCTCCAAACTTTCATTTTCTAGCAAATTTCGCCAAAATGATTTTTCGTTTTTATAGAAATTTTTTTAAAATCGCTTTTTTCTTTAAAATTTCTTCGAAATTGTATTTTTCCAGAAAATTTCTTTAATCTGCCAATGACCTTTGTCCAGGCAGTGGCTAACTACAAATCAAGGGTCATCGTCCTTTAATCTACTTTCGATCTTTAATCTGTTCAGTGACAATTAATCCGCTCATTCGACCGAAATTTTAACAAGATTTTCTAGGAAAATTTTGATTTTAAGAAAATTTTCTAGAGAAAAGCATTTCAAAAAATTCCTAGAAATATGTAATTTTAAAAAATTTTGCAGAAAAATGCCATCTTGACGAAATTTTTAAAAAATAATGCAATTTCAATGTAATTTTCTAGAGAAATTTGATTTCTAAAAATTTGTTTTTAAAAATAAAAGTTATGGTTAAATCATCAATAAAATTGGAATTTTTATAAAATTTTCTAGAAAAATTTCATTTCAACGAAATTTTGTAGAAAAATTATTTTTTAGTTGAAAATTTCCTAGGATTTTTTTTTCAGAAAATTTCATTGAAATTGCATTTTTCTAAAAAACTATGTTGCCATCGCATATATTATTATATTCATGTTTTATTGTTATTTTTGCCAAACTAATGTCAATTTCTTTAATACTAAGACACATTTTCCAACGTGTGCCATACTAATGGCTCTTAAATTTTGTTGCCTAGTGTCATTCAAGCTTTTTCTAAGAACGAAGACTTCTCCACTATTATTTCGCTTCTCTTCATCGAATGGCTTTTGGTTTTTGATTTCATCTATTGAAATCATGTTGTATCTTGTCCAGTGACGCCATTGAAATGTCATTGGATTTGTGTGTCGCTGTATCATTTGGCGTATTTCTGCTGTTGACTCCACTTCCTCTACTTTTGGGTTATTGGCATTTGTCGTGACATCTTTTTATTGCTCTGTGTTATTGTCTCTGTTGTTGTTGTTCGTTTTTCGCTCTTTCATTTGTTCATTGGCAATTTGTAAAATTGAATTTATTATTATTCCGCTTTTGTTATAGCCATCGTTTAGATAAGACTTGACATTTAATGATTCTCTTTAATGTTCTACAAAACAAAAGGGTTAGACAATGGTTGGCAACTTGAATTGCACGGGGAGGTATTGGAGCAAATGCCATTGGAGAATATTGACAAAAATATTAAAGAAATGATGATAAATGTTTGAGATACTCGTACATATTAAATGTGAGCAATTAATTATTGCTGAATTTACGTTTTTCGTTTAAATGAAATGTAACTGTCAAAATTGTTAAGAAATGTCATTCGGAAAAACTAATTGCTTCTTGAAACAGTTTTTATTTATGCAGAAATTGCCTATTAAAAAGCAAGCAATAAGCTAATCGAAAACAAGAAGAAGACCATATCGATAACACCATTATAATAATTCCAAGTTGTGTTGTCCTGTTTGTAATGAGAAGGAATTTTAAAACTGCAAATATTCCAAGTTATATTTTGCCAAAATTTCTCGTTAATCTGGCAAATACAATCAAAAGTTTTACGAATAAATGCATAAAGGTCTATGACGCAAATCATAATGCAATTTCATAAAAATTAAAAAATTTCCGGAAAAGTTATAATTTGGGACTTAACATACATACATACATTTCGCATAAGAAGTCTTCGATGGGACTTAGGGCCTTTTTCTGTAACTTATTTTCGTTCGTCTACGGCGAACGATCAAAATTCTCTCAGCTATTACTTGAATTCTATAAAACGCAGGTTAGAAATATTTTAGGAACAAGCTTTTTACATGATTTTCTACAGACACAACGAATTATAATCTTCTGTGACTTATAGATTTCTCGGAATAACTGAGTGATTTTTGATCGTTCGCAGTAGACGAACGAAAAAAAGTTACAGAAACAGGTCCATAATGAAATAAAGTAGGCGTTGATCAAAGCTTATATGCAAATTTGGCTTGTTTTAAGTATATTAGCAAAATATCTCTTTTCTGTGATCGCGAAATTAGGGGTTATTTGCGGTTGAAATAACCTCTAAAAATCAGGGTTTTAATTAAAAATATTGTAAAATTTTATTAATTTTAGGAATTGACCACTGGACATTAAAATCTGGACCATTACTTATAGGGCGACGTGACTTCCATGACTTATAGACGTACAACTTTTCTTTGAAATATCCCAAAAGAAAGAAATCCAACGGTGTCAAATCACATGATCTTGGCGGCCAATTGACATCGCCACGACGTGAGATAACTCGGCCATTGAATTTGTTGCGCAAAAGAGCCATTGTTTCGTTAGCTGTGTGGCAAGTGGCAACGTCCTGTTGAAACCACATATTGTCCACATCCATATCTTCCAATTCGGGCCATAAAAAGTTCGTTATTATCTCACGATAGCGAACACCATTCACAGTAACTGCCTGACCGGTCTCATTTCAAAGAAGTATGGCCCGATGACATCGCCAACCCATAAGCCGCACCAAACGAACTGGACGAGCAAGCACAGGTGTCTTCACATCTCCTACAGACCCGGTTTGCTGAAATTTGCGCACAATTCTCGCGATTGTGGACACATTTGGTCGATTATGCTGATCAAAAAAACATCACGAAGTGCACGAAATGCATTTTGATTTTAACGCCCATTTTCGTTAAAGGCTTAAAAAACTTTAACGCGTTGCTCGATTGTGTATCTCTCGATGGCTCATATTGAGTTAGTCTGAAATTGAGAAATGTCACATGAAATGCAGAAAAAAGCTTGACGTTTAGGTGTGGTTCACATTCAAAATCGGCCCTTACAATTTAACCGCCCTTTATGAAAAAAGAAGGACAAATCGAACGACAAATTGGTTCAATTGTGTCCACTCCCCTATAGAGGTCGCGCCAAAAAAACGGTTATTGAGTTATAGATACCCCATTAGCAGAAACTTTGCAGTTTGTATTCTATTTTGATAAATAGTTCCTCACAGCAAAAATTAAATCGGTTCATATTTTGTTATAGTAACCCTATAGAAGTCTCTCCAAAATTTACGTATTTAAGCCATAAATATCACATTTTCTAAGCATTTTAACTAAATCTTTGCAGAGTGTATTTAATTTAGACAAGAATTCATCGCAGTAAACCTTTTTTAAATCAGTTCATATTTTGTTATAGTCCACCTATAGATGTCGTTCCCACAAAGTCTTCTTTTAGCCAAAAATACCACATTTTCTAAGAAAATTAGCTGAAACTTTGCAGTTTGTATTCTATTTTGGCCAGAATTCATCTCAACAAGATATATACAAATAAAATGTTATTTTGTTTTAGTCCCCGTGTAGATGTAGCTCTCAAAAATGCCATTTTAAGCCATAAATATCACATTTTTCCGGTGACGGGATTGGCTAAAGAATTTGCGGCCTAAAATTTGGCTAAAAATTGCAACGTTCGTTTTTTTAATAATTTACTTCAACAAAAACACGATTAGTTTTATATCCAAAGATTTTCCCAGTACTAAAATTTAATGCAATCCATGGTGGAGGGTATATAAGATTCGGCATGGCCGAACTTAACGCTTTTACTGGTTTATTATTTTATTGTAAAATCTGATCAGTCAAGAATAAAATGAGATCATTTCGATAAAAATGATGAATAATTAAAAAAAATTGTAGCTAATTTATCAAATCTACCAACTTTACTCCCCACCAAAATAATAAGATTCTTGCTTTTACCATTTTCTATGGAATTGTTTCTCCACAAAGTAAAAAACATGTGAAGAAGTTAAGTGTTGTTATAGTTATCTGTAGATAAGATAGGAATCCACCGGGAAAAGAAGGAAATGTCGACCAACGGCTACATGGAGGAATAAGTCTGATGAAACTCAAGGCGGAATGGAGACATTTTGAAGAGGCCCTATGCTCCGACGGGAGTAAACCAAACAGAGTAGAATAGTTATCTGTGGTTTTCTGGCATAATCTGGCGTAAACATTTTGCGATTTCGGGATTAAATAATAAATGTATTCAGCTAATTATTATAAAACAGGTTTTCCAATATGGATGATACGATTTTACAAATGGCCGAAACGTCACTTTCATATGTCATAATCTGGAATTTGTTTTTCATTGTATTCAGTAGTGTTTACAATTTCATCATGTAGAGATATACGCAAGAACTACGTTTACAAATTATTCAGTTTTATTATCAAAATAATCGTTCTCCAATTGCAACTTTTCGTGCGCAAAGTCCAAAAACACTTTCCAGTCGAGCTACGTCCTTGACACAATATTATAACTCTCATTACTAGCTATATTTCTGCCCTTGACCGATTCCCGATCCGACGTACCGTTAAGGAGCTAGAGCAAAAATAAACTTTCCGTTCACATTTGAAAATGATGCTAAGTCCATTTTTTTAAATCAAAAAAAAAAAACTTTCCGGTCAACCTACTACCTTGACACCCCGGAGCAATATTTTAGCTCTCGTTAAGAGCTATCTTTTTGCCATTGACTGATTCCCGCTCCGACGTACCGTTAAGGAGCTAGAGCAAAAATAAACTTTCGTTCACATTTGATAATGATGCTAAGTCCATTTTTTTAAAATCAAAAAAAAAAAACTTTACAATCGACCTACGACCTTTACACCTATGAGTAATATGTTAGCTCTCGTTAACAGCTATCTTTTTGCCATTGACCGATTGTGGCTACGTGCCACACAGCAAAGGGAACCATTGAATTGTTGCAAGAAAAGGATGGAGATTCGATTACTTCAAGAAATTGTGATATTGAATGGCCTCCAATAAGTTGTGATTTAACACCATTAGACTATTTCTTGTGGGGTTATTTGAAGTCATTGGTCTTTCGAAATAAACCAGACTCTCTTCAAGCTTTACAAGTCAATATTGAACGTGCCATTCATGACATACGACTTGATTTAGTGAAAAAAGTGCTCGAAAATTTGGTTCATCGAATTCGTTTCTGCAGAAGAAGTCGTGGAGGCCATTTGAATGAGGTTTTATTTAGAACTTAATTGTATCGATTGTACTTCATATTAAATAAAAACTTTTAGAATTTCCTTAACAATACGTGTTTTTTCCAAAGAAATCATATCACTCTTATTGGAAAAATCTGTATATTAGGGCGGGTCAATTTAAAAGTCGCCCATTGCTCAATGAATATCGTATTCTAGGGATCAAAATAAGAAACTTTGCCGAAGGAAACATACCTCTAAAACGAATTCTGATGTCCCGGAAAAAATCCCACTTTGACCCATTTAGAGTGCTCCCATCGAGTCCAAATGTATGACCGACCCCCACTCAGTGAAGTGCTCAGTGAAAATCGTATTCTAGGGATCAAAATAAGAAACTTTGCCGAAGGAACCATACCTCTAAAATGAATTCTGATGTCCCAGAAAAAATCCCACTTTGACCCATTTAGAGTGCTCCAATCGAGTCCAAATGTATGTATGACCGACCCCCACTAACTTTGGAGGGCCGATCCACCCATGCCAGTGGCACACCCCCTGGAACTCACCTGGGGGGTTCCCCATACAAAAAAATCACCATTTTTGGCACTTAACATGACAAAATCAGCGGCCTACTGTATATGGATAGCCATATATGATAATCGTAGGTATGCCCAATATTTGTTGACTGGAATAGGCGGTTGTTTCAGAAAACCACAGATAAATTTCCGGAAAAAAAGAATTTTTGTGATCCTGAAATTCTTTAATATTAGATAATCAGTAATAAATTTTACGCGCATTGTCGCGTCATGAATGTCATTTACTGGCCAGACATTTGCACCAGCGTTTATAAAATAATGTAAAAATGACTAGAATTGGACATTTTGCACTTCTGGTGATTGGGATTTTAGATGGAACAAACAGTGCTGGATTTGAAAACAGTCGTCCCAAATTTTTATTAAATGTTTAAAAAATTATTTTCAATTTAAAAAAAGTTCTACAATTTCTAAAACTCTAATACGATTAGTCCGTTTCTTATATTTTCAAGGATCTAATAAACTCTTCCTAATTTGTTGCCTCTGCTTCTGTTTAATTTTAGGAACCCAAATCACATCAGTCAGCAGCAGGAGCAGGAGAAATAATACAAAGATAACTAGAAACTGGTAAGTAAGCACCATTACATTTTTATGGGATTACAATAACAAAAATTCGTCTAAAAATATGGAATACATACTTTTGCAAAAGAAATCTCATATAAAACAAAAAAACAAGCCAAAGCTGCTATATAACAAAAGTTTGCGATATCAAAATCTTTTTTTTTTTTTTTTGAATCAATTTTTGAAGGCGAACCAGTCTCCTTTGACACACACACATGAAATATGCAATGAAACTGAGGACAGACAGTCTATACAAAAAATTACTATATACAAGTTTAGCGATTCTTTGTATGTGTGTGTGTGTCCTCGTATGTGTGGCATATTTGAATAAAAGAATATTTTGTGTATGTATGAATGTGCCAGTTTATTGATTGAATTTACACCCTTCGCTTTTTTCCTTTCTATAAGCCAAAAATAATGCAAAAAAAAACTGTGTAAAAGTTGTAACGAAATGTTATCGCTCTTCACTGTTGTGCAGATTGCAGAAGAAGGCAATGCACTTGTAACGCCATTTACACTTACACATGTCCATATTCATTCACTCACTCAGTCACTCCGTCACTGACAAAAAAGTGGGTGTGGGTGTGTGAGAGTAGATATGAAGTACCCATGACTAAATCGGATCGGATATGTACAGTGTCCTTTTTATGCAAATATTACATTTATTTCATGTAAAGTGTCATTTTGGAATGCTAAATTTTATTGATTGAAGAATAACAAAGCATAACTACTAGTAAGAAAGTTTAGTCGGGTGAACCGACTTAAGAATCCCCTCATTTTCAGTCCTAAATATATTCGTAAATTTATTTTTGTTCCTTGAAATTTCATTATTAACAATTTCAATTGCATTTGAATAAAAATATGTATAAAAAATTATGTTGAAGTTCTCTTATTTCTATCAAAAGTGCTTTAATTTCTACATTCAATTTCTTCATTAGGCATTGTTTTACTCAAAGCTTTCAAACTGGAACTGACGAAATTTTGTGGAATTTCTTGCGATTATTTCTTCTATTTTTATGCTTTTTTTCGAGACAATAAAAACAATTTTTTGCGAAAAAAATTTTTTTTATATTTTTTTCGTATTTGGGACACCACATTTGTCACACCAGAAAATATTAAGGACAACCCTTCGACATAAATTTTGTTCAATAGTGTAACTAAATCAAAAACTCAATTGTTCTATGGTTCTACTTTTCCTCAAAAAAATTCATATTTTTCCAAAATTTAAATTCTCCAAACCACTGTGCAGATAGAAAAATGTCTGATGCATCTGTTCAAATACTTTTGCATACACATGTGTGAGATGAAGTGTATGTAAAGTAATTTAGTTCAAAGCAATTTCTCAAAATCAGTTGGAAAAAATCTGCTAAAACAAAAACATTTTACAAAATAATTACTTTTTTCCACACTCTTCCACAAGACACACACACTCTCTCACACACAACACACAGACATGCTCTCGTAACTCCATTTCTGCATATAAATCAACAACATCGAAAGCAAAGAAACAAAGGCAAAAAAACAGAAACAGAAACATAAACTTTCTCTGCAACGTTCAATGGATTTCTTTGTAGCTGCAGCAAAATTTTTCTCTTTCTAAACAAATCATTGCGATTGCCTTGGGCCATCAAAACCCCCTCTAGTATAGCGAACACTACAATACTTTTTTGCCATCTAGAGTAAATTGTTTCAATCAAGACCGACCGACAGACAGACGGACGGACGGACATATAGCCTAAATATGAAAAATATAAAATAAAAAAAAAACAGTCTAATAGATACTTAAACGTAAAATTAAAGCTCCTACAGATTTTTAGCAAAACAAAAAATTTCCAACAAAAAAAATCTTGCGGCAATACCTCAACAATTGCAATGGCCACGGTGCTTCAACAGCAACAACAACTTAAGCAATTGTTAACAATTTGTTGCAAGTACACACATGCGAAACCAAAACATTGAATTCTGTTTTTCTTTAGTTAGAGCCATTAATGACCATTAGTTGTTCACTGAAATGCGTTGCATTACGTCGTTTCAATATTTATCTTTTGCTGTTTGTGCCGCTGAGCATTGGCCAATTGCAAATTGTGTTGAAAGCTGCGCATGCGTAACCTTTTTTTGCTTTAGCCTAAAGTCTGATTTTCGTGTGCAACTACTACATTGAATGTTTGCCGACTACACACACAGGTGTAGCAAGTTTTTGTTTATTCGTTTGTAAGTAATAAATTAATGTCGACATGTTTTGGGGCGTTCGAACGGATGAACGTATGGCCAGCAAGACTGTGGAGGACAAATGGTGTGAGCAGTTCATTAAAGTTGCTGAGTGACAGATATCGGTTTGGTCTAATTTGTAAATATGTAACTTAAAATTATTAAAGCTTAATGCATATTTATGAAGAATTTGGATGTAAGCCTCTAGATTGTTATGAACAAGACAAATATTATTTCTAGTAAAACGACTGAAACACTCTCTACACTCAAAGAAATATAAATTGTTTCCAGAGTTTCCAGTCGACCTCAGAGGTCTTCCTCTATACAGGTCTTCCTCTATACAAGAGTCGACCTCAGAGGTCTTCCTCTATACTAGAGTCGACCTCAGAGGTCTTCCTCTATACTAGAGTCGACCTCAGAGGTCTTCCTCTATACTAGAGTCGACCTCAGAGGTCTTCCTCTATACTAGAGTCGACCTCAGAGGTCTTCCTCTATACTAGAGTCGACCTCAGAGGTCTTCCTCTATACTAGAGTCGACCTCAGAGGTCTTCCTCTATACTAGAGTCGACCTCAGAGCTCTTCCTTTATACTAGAGTCGACCTCAGAGGTCTTCCTCTATACTAGAGTCGACCTCAGAGGTCTTCCTCTATACTAGAGTCAACCTCAGAGGTCTTCCTCTATACTACAGTCGACCTCAGAGGTCTTCCTCTATACACAGAGGTCTTCCTCTATACTAGAGTCGACCTCAGAGGTCTTTTTCCAAACTAGAGTCGACCTCAGAGGTCTTCCTCCAAACTAGAGTCGACCTCAGAGGTATTTCTCAAACTAGAGTCGACCTCAGAGGTCTTTCTCTATACTAGAGTCGATCTCAGAGGTCTTCCTCTATACAAGAGTCGACCTCAGGGGTATTCCTTTGTACCAAAGTCGACTTCAAAGGAATTCCTCTATACTAGAGTCGACCTCAGAGGTCTTCCTCTATACTAGAGTCGACCTCAGAGGTCTTCCTCTATGCTAGAGTCGACCTCAGAGGTCTTCCTCTATACTAGAGTCGATCTCAGAGGTCTTCCTCTATACAAGAGTCGTCCTCAGAGGTCTTCCTTTGTACCAACGTCGACTTCAAAGGAATTCCTCTATACTAGAGTCGACCTCAGAAGTCTCCCTCTATAATACAGTCGACCTCAGATGTCTCCCTCTATACTACAGTCGACATGGAACAAACAAGGTTATATTATGTTACCCTTAAAACCCCGACCACAATTATCATACGCCTTCTTTAATTGCAAGCACTGTTTTCATACACCAAGGAAGCGAAAAGGCCTTAATTACGAATTTTTGTTACCTGCACAAAGCCACACACACACTTGTTTCCAAGCACAGTGGCCCTCCCCACATCAAGAAATGCACTTGCAAGCCATTACTCCGGCGGCTGAGGAAGCATACAGCACAAACCTACTCGAAAATATTCGCATAAATGCCTCTTTACGAATGGCTTTACATATGTATGTTCTGGTCGTGTAATTAACTTCGTTAACACACAAACATACATATGTTTACAGGAAAACCAAAGCGTTTTTTCTTTAGCTATTCGCTCCGCATATAATGAATTCATACGCAACTCAGCAAAATAAAACATGAAATTCATTATTTAAACCTCATAAAAACCACTGAGGATTTTTTGCACGTTCGTTGTAATAAAAAAGCGGATTTTTTCATGTGTTAATCGCCATTCAATCATTTAATTTCATGACTCTTGAATCACATTTGTGCTGCACTGTGTTGCACATCTGTCCGTCCTTTCTTCCAACCGTAGGTTTTCATTTACTGATTTTGTTTGCCTTTTGGTCTGGAATTTAGGTTAAATTCGCATTTCAATTGGTTCGTAAGTGATTTTTATGTAACAACAACAGCGATTGCCGCGCAGCGAATATGCAACCACCACCACCACCAGCGGCAACAGTAACAATGCCACTGTTGCAGTCAGTGCGGCTGAAATAATTTTCAAAAAAAAGCCTTTGACTTTAAAACCCATAAATATGCCAATGGGCCACAAACAAAAAAGTAGCTGAAACAATTTCAAAAGAAACCGAACCTCGCTTTTGTTGTTAATTTGTTCCCTTAGATTTATAATATGAAAATATGACACAAAAGACTCAAAGGAGTAGTGATTGAAGTTAACAAACCAGCAAATTCTTTAATGGTTTTATTAAAACTTTATTTACATCAAAGAATTCTGCATTGTCGACAAAAATATATAAACTAGTTTTGTCCCATTTATTCGTAAACGAATATCGAAAAACAATAAGTTAAGAAACTACAGAAAATATAAAACTAATTTATTTATTATTCTTTATTCCTAAAGGAGCAATAAACAGAAAAATTTTCGTACATTTAGGAACTCTTACTTTAGTTAGTTATATTTTGAAATTCCAGCATGGCAACAAATGACCTCATTCAGCACTACCAAGTGACTGAATGGCGATAACATACCCTTAAGCTGCCTACTGAGTGCTTAATGGGATGTCTAGAACAAATTGATTGACTTTCAGGCAAATCGGTTAAAAAGCGTAGGAGCTAAACCAGAAGTCTGCGATCTTCATATGGGAGATGTATCAAAACATGGGTCGATGTGTTCAATTTTCACCGGGGGGGGCAACAAATACAAATGCTTAAATTCCAGTCAGATCAATTGCAAGGTATGTTCTCCCTAGCTTCAAGATATCTAAACAGAAGAGAACTTTGTATGGGGGCTACATCAAAACATGGTTCGATGTGACCCATGTTTAATAGGTACGGTTGTGTGCAATATAAATCATAAATGCTTAAATTTTAGCCAGATCAATTGATAAATGTTATCACCAGGGCGTCAAGTCCTTCGGTGTGGACGTTTATATGGGGCTATTGCAAAGCATAGACCGACGAGCTTTATTTTCAATAGGGATCGTCCCTAGCCTAAGAAATGCCAATACCAATTTTCGTAAATATCGCTTCATATTTGCGACCTGCACTTTGAACACAAGAATAAATGGACTGACAGACGCGGAACGATTAAGTGTAATATAAAGTATAAAAGCTTGAATTTCAGCCAGATCAATTGAAACAAGTAAGAAAGTTTCAGTCGGGTAAACCGACTAAGGTATACCCTCACTTTGTGAGTAATGTAATATATAACATTACAACAATAAATCTGTCAATTTGTGTGGGAGGTACCAGAAGGGGTTTTCCAAATACACATATTTTTCGGTAAACAGTACATTCTTAAATACATTGCATTGTGCTGAACTATAAGCGTTTATGTGCACTGGTATATTAAAGTTACGAGCTATGTAATTTTGGTATGATTTGGTCATTTTGTGTGGGAGGTACAAAAAGGGGCGGGGTGATAACGCCCACTTTTTACAGGACTATAGGAACTATAACAGCATTACACTGTACAAAATTTCAAGTATTTGTATGCACTGGTATTAAAGTTACAAGCCGTTTACATTTGGTACGAAACGGTCCATTTGTGTGGGAGGTACCAAAAGGGGCTGTACAATAATGCCCATTTTTTACCGGACTATAGGCGCTACAAAAACATTATACTGTAGAAAATTTCAAGCATTTTTATGCACTTGTATTAACGTTATAAGCAGTTAAATTTTGATGCAAAATGGTCCATTTGTGTGGGAGGTACCAAAAGGGGCATGCCAACTTCACTCATTTTTCTCGAGTTAATAGCGACTAATATACTAATATTATGCGCAGAATTTCAAAAGATTCGAATAAGTAGTATAGAAGTTATTAAAGAATCAATATTTCACTAAATGTTAACCCTTTGTGTGGGAGTTACCAGAAGGAGTAGACCAATATGGCCCATCTTCGAACTCATCCGGAGATAGATCAAAATATTACCACATACCAAATTTGAAGTCAATCGGTTAATCCTTTCGAGAGTTATCGTGCGCACCAGCCAGCAGACAGACAGACAGACAGACGGACGGACATTGCTCATTCGACTTAAAATGACCCAAAACGGATTTCCTCCGAACATACTTAGGGTCTTAGATCACTCCTTCGATGTGTTACACTTTTTTCCGTAGCAAATGATATATACCCTCGTCACACTAAAGTGAGGGTATAAACATATGTTCTCTAGATCGTCAAAAGGTGTCATAAGAGGGGACCTTTTTATGTAAACTATATCAAAATATCGACCAATGTCCTCCATTTGCAATAGCGCTCATCCCTAGCCTAAGAAATGCAAATGCCAATTTTCGTAATGATCGCTTCATATTTGCAACCTGAACTATTTGAACACAACAATACATAGACGGACGGGCGGACATGGCTAAATCGACTCAGAAAGTAATTCAATGCCGATCTGTTTAATAAACTAAGGGTCTTCTGTTTCGTATTAGAGCCTTTCGTGAACCTCTGAATTATCATGCGTAGGTACTACAGCTCTACACTGGAGCCAAACACTAAGGTCTCCTTTGATGTGCTCATCCATACATACAACTTTCGAAGTCTTCCTCTATTCTAGCGTCCATCTCTATGATCTTCCTATATACTAGAGACGATCGATACTTCTGAGATCTCCTCCTATTCTGAGAGTTGACATTTGAAATATTTCTTAACACCAAAGTCTGAATGAAGTCTTCCCCTATATTTGAGGTCTTTCTCTATAAAACAGTCGATATCTGCGAAATTCCTCTCGATATATGAAATATTCTACTATACTAGAGATGACCTCTGCAGACTTCCTATAAACTATTATCGATTTCTAAGACTGTCATACATACTATAATCGACTTCTGAAGCCTTCTTCTATTCTAGAGTCGATATCTCAGGTCTTCCTCTTCATTAAGATGACCTCTGAAATCGTTCTCTATACTAAAGTCCACATATCCGATCTTCCTTTTTAATAAAGTCCACCTGCAAGATATTTCATTATACTAAAGTCGACCTCTGGAATCTTTATTTATTCCCCTGACGTATTCCTTCGTGCAAGAGGGGATATCTGATGGCGAAGTATTTCTCTATGTTAGAGACAACATCTAAAGACTTCATACATTATAATAAACATCTGACATTTGCCGCAATACTATTCATCTATGCTAGAATGGACCTTTCCGTATTCTAAAGTTGATCTCTGAGATCTTAAGATGTACCAGAGTGGAAATTACTGTATTCCAAAATTCATCTCTCAGAGCTTAATCTATACTGACGCCCATCTCTGAGGTGTTTCTCTATATATCGCAGTTGACATCTGCGATCTGCCTCTATAATAAAGTCGATCTCTAAGATCTTCGTTTCTACTAATGTTGGCCTCTGAAGTCTTTCTGTGTATTAGAGTCGACATCAGAAGACTTCCTTTATACTAGAGTTTATATCTTAGATTTTTCACTATACTAAAGCCGACCTCTGGGTTATTTCATAGTTCAATACAATAGAGAGATCTCCTCCTATTCTGAAGTTGACCTTTGAAATGTTTCTCAATACCAAAGTTTGAATGAAGTCCTCACCTATATTTGAGGTCTTTCTCTATAATACAGTCGAAATCTGTGAAATTCCTCTCGATATATGAGATCTCCCTCTACGGCAAAATTTATCTCTGAAGTATTCTACTATACTAGAGATGACCTCTGAAAACTTCTTATAAACTATAATCGATTTCTTAGATCGTCCTCCATATATGTAATCGACTTCTGAAGTCGTATTCTATTCCAGAGTCGATTTCTGAGATCTTCCTCTCCATTAAATCGACATCTGAAGTCGTTCTCTATACTAAAGTCCACATATCCGATCTTCCTATTTAATAAAGTCAACCTGCCAGATATGCCAACATACTTAAGACGACCTTTGAAATCTTTATTTATACAAAAGTAGAGGGGATATCTGATGGCGAAGTTTTTCCCTATATTAGAGCCGACATCTAAAGACTTCATACACTAAATATAATAAACATCTGACATTTGCCGCTATAGTAAATCCAACCTCTGAATTCTCCATCTACACCAGAGTTGACCTTCGAATGTTTCCTCTATTCTGGAGTCCATCTCTGCTATCTTCTATACTAGAGTCGACCTCTGATGTTGTTGTCTATAGCAGATATGACTTCTGCGATAGTTTTCTATTCTAAAGTTTACCTCTGAGATATTTATTTATATCTTTGAAGTCTTCCTCTATTTTAGCGTTCATCTCTGAGATCTTCCTCTTGATTTCTGAGATTTTCCTCTACACTAAAGTAGATCTCTGAAGTCTTCTCCTATACTTGAGATGACCGCTGAAAATATACTAGTATGGATTTCTGAAATCGTCCTCCAAACCAAAGTTGACCTGTGAGGTCTTCCTCTGTTATATATGTAGTCTATCTGAGGTCATTCTCTTTTATACAATCGATATCTGCCTTCTTCCTCTATACTAAAGTCGATTTTCAGGATCTTCGTCTGTACTTTAGTCAACATCTGAAGTCTTTCCTTCTTCTATACTAGTGTCGACCTCTGAAGTTGTTGCATATAGCAGACATGACTTCTGTTCTATTCTAAAGTTAACCTCTGAGATATTTCCCAATACCTTTGAAGTATTCCCCTATTTTAGCGTCAATCTCTGAGATCTTTATCATGATTTTTGAGATTTCCCTCTACACTAAATCTCTGAGGTCTTCTACTATACTTGATCTGAAAACTTGTTATATACTAGGATAGATTTCAGAAAACGTCCGCCGACGTCCGAGGTTCTTAAATCGATACATAAGGTATTTTTCTATATTACAGTCGACATCTGCGATCTTCCTCTGTACTAAAGTCGATCTTTAAGATCTTCGTTTATACTTATGTCAGCCTCTGACATTTTTCCCTATATTAAAGTCGACATTTGAAAATATAATTTATTCTAGATTTAATCTCTTAGATTTTTCCCCTATTCTAAAGTTGACCTCTGAGTTCTTCCTCTATACAAGGGTTAACCTCCGAAGTCTTCATCCATTCTTCTATCTCTGCGATCTTCCTATATACTAGAGACGACCTCTGAGGTAGATTTGGGATCGCTCATTTTAGTTCAGTATAATTGAGTTAACTACTATGTTATAGTAGACGACCAATAAAGTCATCTACTCTAATCAGATGAGCAGTTTGGTCATTTACTCTAAGCAGACAACCCGTTTTGTCGTCTAGTCTATAGTAGACGACTAGTTAAGTCATCTACTCTATAGTAGACGACCAGTTGGGTGTATTTTAGACGACCAGCTGGGTCATCTACTATATTGTTATATTGTAGTTCGTTCATTTAGCTCACCAGCTTATTAGTTCACCAGCTCTTTAATTCACCAGCTCACTTTAGTACAAAATATATTCAGTTCACCAAGTTCTTTAGCTCAGCATTGCTTTAGTTATTTAGTTTAGCTCACCAGCTCATTTTAGTTCAACAGCTATTTAGTTCAACAGCTATTTATTTCAACAGCTATTTATTTCACCAGCTCACTGTTGTACAACAGCTCTTTAGTTCAAGAGCTCATTTTGTTCAGTAGATCACCAGTTCAAATCAGCCGCTATTAAAGGAATTTGATTGGAGCAAGAATGGAATGAGTTGAATATACAAACGTTGGTTTAGGTAGAATCCTACATTCATGATGACATACAATTGGAAACAACAAACATAACAGCTGAGAATAGGGAACGAAATGACATAGTCGAAGTGAAATGAACGAGTTGTGTGAAGTAATTCGGACCGTTCAGAAAAATGATCCGTTCTATTGAACATGTGCGTTCACGAACTACACAACTCTACTCTGAGGTAGAACAGTTGGCTTCTGAGATCTTTTTGATTCAAAAATCTATACACCTACCATTTCTATACCAAAATTTGCCTCTGTAGTCTTCCACTATTTTAGAGTCTTCTACTCTACCTCTATAACACAATCGACCTCTGAGATTTTCCTCTCGATATCTGAGATCATTCTCTACACTAATTACTATATATGACATATGAAGACTTCTTGTATACTTGAATCGATTTCTAAGACCTTCTTCTATTCGAGAGTCGATCTGTAAGGTCGTATGTTGATCTCTTAAATCTTCCTTTATACAAGAATCCTCCTTAAAGGCCTGCTTCAATATTATGTTGACAACTGAAATTTTCGTCTATACTAAAATCCACAGGTCGGATATTTCTCTATAAAATGTCGACCTGGTAGATCTCCCACCATACAAAACTGGACCTCTGAAATCTTCATCTTTCTAAAACATGACCTTTTATAGAGAAATCGACAGAAGTATTTTGTGCAACTAGCAGGTCTTTTCTATATTACAGTCGACCTCTGAGATCTTCGATATAGTTACTAAAATCGACCTCTGAAGTCTTCTTTATTATAGAGTCGAACTCTGAAATCTTCCTGTACATTAAGTTGAACTCTGATATCGTCTTCCTCTATAATATAGTCCACATATCAGACCTTCCTTTTTTTAATAAAGACCACCTGCCATATCTTCCGTCATACTAAAATCAACCTCTAAAATAACTAATATATAAAAGTCGACCTCTGACGTATTCCTCCATACTAGTATGGATCTCTGATGTATTCTCCTATATTACTGTCAACCTCTGAGATCTTCCGATACATTAAAATAGACCCCTGGAGTCTTATTTATGGTAAAGTCGATCTCTAAGATCTTCCACTATAATAGACTAATTGACTCGACTTCTGAAACCTATTTATGTGCGAGAATCAACACTGAGGTTATTTTCTAAACTAAATTCGACATCTGAAACTAGAGTATACTCCAAATACTAGAGTATACTCTAGTATACTCTATACTAGAGTATACTCCAAAGACGTTCTTGAAAATAATCGTTTATCTACACAATCGTTGAGACACTTTTAAACATTCATTATTTGTCGTAGACTTTTTTATTCTACGAATTTTGTAGCTAATTACATTTTTGCTTGATAATGGGAAATTTTAGGATAAATTCTAGCATTTTCTTATTTAATCCAGTTTTAATTACTATTGTTGGAATTGTTGACAAAGGAAAATGACAGAGCTTAATGTTGCATGGAACATTTAACAACAAAGTTATTCATGAAAAGGAAGGAGATATGAATAAAACAATGACATTTAATTTCTTGCAATCAGATAAGACATTTATACAGAGAATTATCGTAAAAATATAATAGAAGAAATCGGTGGAATTTACTACTGATTTCGCAAAGTCAACTAATTTCGTAGCATTGCTTCATAATTCACATATGTTGTGCTACCAATTGGTTGTGTGGGTGACTATTTTCGCTGTCAGGCCTATGTCCTGCCAAAGACTTTTGTATTGAGCACAGTGGAAGGTCCAAGGAAGTCGTGAAACATTTACTGCGTTAATGTGTCATTAAAAGCATAAAATCATTTCGTTTCCCGATAATAAGGAAAACCATGATGATGCCTGTAAGTGACTATCAGCACAAATGGTGGAGCTAGGCCCAAAATACTACAAAAATAAAAGCAATTATAGATACAACATAAATGTCACAGCACATTAAAATCTTTCACAAATTAACAAACAAAATGACCGGCTAGCTAAATTAAGTATGTGTGATAATTATGTATGATATACGATGAATGAGGATGTAGAAGGACATTCAGGAATATTTTATTGACAAAAAATGCTACACTGACAGAAAAATGTGTGTCATAGGAGCGAATGTTTTATTAAAATAGATAACATTTTAATAAAACATTCGTTCAACACAAAAAATAGGTTTTTGTGTCTGCGAACTAAAAACTTGTTTGTGTAAATTAAGACATACTTTTTATTAAACAAAAAACCATATTTTTTGCAGCATAAGAGATAGATAAGGCCGTGATACCCCTTAAATTAAAAACATATAAGAGGGATATAAAAATCGATCAATGAACACATATAAATACTAATTATTTTTTCAATATTTTACTGACCCATCGATTACACTGTACTGCATTTTTTAGCTCATTGATTTGGGACACAATTCTGAAGCATTCGTCGGCACTTGTTGAATGACAACCAGTAAGGAAAGGCTAAAGTCGGGAGGGGCCGACTATATAATACCCTACACCACTCTCGTAATATTGAATAACTCTGATATATAAATTTTGTAATTCATGTATAAATTTTTTACATAAATTTACTTTTGGGACATGTGGTGTAGGGTATAAAAACGATTGGATCTAAAGAGCCAAATCGGATGAAACAAATATAGGGGAACTATAGCTAAATCTTAACCGATTTTCTTCAAATTCGGTAGCGTTGGTTCATGGATCAATAAACTCTACCATTCTAAATTTCAAAACGATTGGATGTAAAATACAGCTTCTATAGAACTAAAGGGCCAAATCGGACGAAACATATATATGGGAGCTATAGCTAAATCTTAACCGATTTTCTTCAGATTCGGTAGTGTTGGTTCATGGATCAAGAAACTCTACCATTCTATATTTCAAAATGATTGGATGTAAAATACAGCTTCTTCAGAACTAAAGAGCAAAATCGGACGAAACATATATATGGGAGCTATAGCTAAATCTTAACCGATTTTCTTCAAATTCGGCAATGTTGGTTCATGGATCAAGAAACTCTACCATTCTAAATTTCAAAACGATTGGATGTAAAATACAGCTTTTATAGGACTAAATGGCCAAATCGGACGAAACATATATATGGGAGCTATAGCTAAATCTTAACCGATTTTCTTCAAATTCGGCAATGTTGGTTCATGGATCAAGAAACTCTATCATTCCAAATTTCAAAACGATCGGATGTAAAATACAGCTTCTATAGGACTAAAGGGCCAAATCGGACGAAACATATATATGGGAGCTATAGCTAAATCTTAACCGATTTTCTTCAAATTCGGCAATGTTGGTTCATGGATCAAGAAACTCTACCATTCTAAATTTCAAAACGATCGGATGTAAAATACAGCTCCTATAGGACTAAAGGGCCAAATCGAACGAAACATATATATGTGAGCTATAGCTAAATCTTAACCGATTTTCTTCAAATTCGGCAATGTTAGTTCATGGATCAAGAAACTCTACCATTCTAAATTTCAAAACAATTGGATGTAAAATACAGCTTCTATAGGACTAAAGGGCCAAATCGGACGAACGATATATATGGGAGCTATATCTAAATCTGAACCGATTTCAACCAAATTCAATAGCGATCTTAACAGCCACGAAATACTCTAAACTGCAAAATTTCAGAACGATCGGAGTGAAATTGCGATCTGTAGTCGACGAACAACATTACATGGACAGACGGACGGACGGACGGACGGACAGACATCGTTAAATCGACTCAGCTAGTGATTCTGAGTCGATCGGTATACTTTAAGGTGGGCCTAGCTGTGTTATTTTCAGGTGTTACAAACATCTGCCATGAAACAAACTTTTAATACCCTGTACCACAGTGTGGTGTAGGGTATAAAAATCGAGCAATGAACACCTCTAAATACTACGTCATTCTCAATATTTTACTGACAGGTACTCATCATCATTTATGAAAATGTTCACGAACGTATTCGTTTAAAATTTTTCAAAACTTGCCAAAAAATTAGGACTCATTAATGCGGGTGGAATTTCAGTAGAAAACTCATTATTGCAGGTAGTCAGCGGAAAAACATGATTCTATGTTCTGCATTTTCGGTATACCATTTCCTAAAGAACATCTACGAAGCGTCGCATAGGTATTGTAAATAGGCCATTGCAAAAAAAGCATATTTGGGGATTTGTAATCCAGTTATTGGCCAAAAAACGTGAAAAATGTGGATAAAACAGTAATAAATTTAAATTTTTACAATTTTTGAAGCAATTACTGAATCCAAATTTTCACATTCGGATGTTTCGGCGCCAAAAAGACGCCGTACCGTTCGAAGCGATGAAATATCGCAGCCGTAAGTGTATCCGTTCAAAATGAGCCAAACCCGTCGATTCCACGTCGTCTTGGCCTTCATCCTTATAAGATCAAACTGGCTCAAGAACTAAAGTCACTTGATCGTTTTAAACGATTACTTCTCCGATTGGGATCTGGCAAAGTTAATGTTATGTCCTTAATGGAAATGGAAAAATGGTAAATGTACCCCCGATTTGTATAAGCAACAATTTTTTGACATTGACAAAGAAGTCTCAGATAATAGTAAATTTGTGGAAAATCGGTTCAGATATAGAATTTCCGTTTTTGTCCGATCCGCTCAGAGAAAAGTTCTATATAGATATAATTCCTAAGAGCACGGCAACCGATTGACACCCCAGCGCTTTTCGCATTCATTGCGCTCTCATAGTAAAAAAAAAGAAATTTAAACTTTCTTTTAAGGCTTCCTGTACGGTCCCCTTACAATCATGTTGTGACCACACTACCTTGGTACCTTGATACACATATAAGGTTCCCCATGACCTTAATATGATCCACATAATGATAATATAGTCCCCCAGTAACCATACTTTAAATGCCATAAACATATTACGTTCCTCTTGACCTTAGTATGGTCTACATAATCATAATTGATTCCGCGTGTAACCATATTATGGCTCCCATAACCCTAGTAACCATGTTTTTGTCACAAATTTTCAAATTTCCAAACAGTTTTATTCAAGCAAAAACAAAAATACCATAAACTCCTAACAATTTGTTTTTTGGGCATTACATCACTGCAAAAATACAAGAAAAAAATTTAACAATATTAGGATTCTGCAGATAGCTTTCGACAAATGCGTTTTTCCTCCGTAACATACGCTAAAATTGCGAAATCGCCACCACTCAACAACATTTGTGTTTTTATACTTGGTTTGCAACACTTACACGTATGTTTTTGGTCACAGTAAAACTTGTTAAAGTCTTTGGCGACTGTGCAATGAGCCAATCGCGATTTAAGAATATGACGATAGCCACCACAACGCAATCCACCAGAGTCCCAAGGGTTGTTGGCGCACGGCATGCGATGAGGTATGAGTATGAGTGTGGTCTTACACTACATCATGCCTCATTGAACGATTAATCGCGCGATGTCCGCCAATACCTGTGGCTAGCTTTTTGGAAACCGCCACTCGGAGGCACATTGCTTCCTTAATAGCTTATATTTTGCCATCCATATTCACTCAACACCCCGTACCTACTCGTACAGCCGGCAATCGATGACGAGTGCTAAGATTAATCGCAAATGTATCAGATTACCTCAGCTCTGTGCTTGTGGATGGTGGCATCGGTGGATGGCTGAATGGATGCTTAATGGTGATGGCAATACTATTTTGTTGGGGCTATTAATGAATTGTAATTTATTGATCCGTTACTTGGATTATGTTACCGTAACCTTAACTAAGTTGCTGCAGTCGCTAAACGAACCGATCGATTACTTTACCGAAAATGCAGTTGAAATTTGTTGTTCGCAATTTGTTTTCTCGCTTATTTCACCAAAACTAAAACCTGACATGGTTTTAAGGCAATTTAAGAGATGTTTATCAAAACTGAAAAAAATGATTTTTTCTACCAAAATTAAACAGGTGGAATAATACAATACAATTTTATACATCGAAAAGTTAGTTTATGGAATTATTTACAATTGAAGTTGCCCCCTGCACCTTGAATAACATAATTGCTTGTCTCAGGGATGAAGGTATACAATTATACGAGTATACACGCAAAGAAAGGAATTCGTTTCTGCGAAACGAAATTTTAGACATTTTCGTTTGCCGGAACTGAAATTTCGTTTATTGTGACAAAAATTTATTTTGCGTAAACAATTGTTTGTTTTGACCAAAAGAAATTTCAGTAGTCATAAACGAGAATTGCAGTTGTCTAATATTTTGTTTCACAGAAACGAATTTTTTCTTTGCCGATTTTTTCCTAGCCGATCTAACAAAGAAAACAGCACAAATGTGGGAAAATTTTTCTTCACATCTTAAAATAATAATCTCCTTTTAGCTCGATACATGTGATTTTTAATAGCTTGATACCCTGTTTATAGCAAGAACTGTCTAGCTCCAGAAAATGACCATCAACCGCAACCTCGACCTCTTCATTGCTGGCAAATCTTTTTCCGCCGAGCCATTTTTTCAAGTTTGGAAACATAAAATAATCTGAAGCAATTCAAACTTTAATTCACTGATTTTGGTCATAGCAATAGTGAATCTGTGAACTGGTGCATTGTCTTGATTGCGAGCAAACGCGGCACCCATCTGGCGCACAGCTTTTCCATCAAATTAACGTCTGTTTTGCGATGTATAGCACTTTTTGAAATGCCTATGACTTCAACTATCTCACGATCCTTCAACCGAAGGTCATCCAATACCATTTTCCAGATTTTCCTAACCATTTCTGGCGTTGATGCCTCCGTTGGTCGACCACTACGTTGTTCGCCTTGGCACCTCGTACGGCCCAGTTTAAACTCTGCCACCCAATATTTTATAGTTGTAAACGAAGGAACAGACTCCCGCAAAGTAGAATCTAGCTCGGTTTTAATATTGTTTGGACTGAGACCGTTCAAATGAGAGTATTGTATTACATATCGGTGACCAATTTACTATTTTTGAAACTACTATAGCCATCTATATGACAAATCGGATAATGTTGGGACTGTCCTCGTAAGTTGATACACAATCGAGAAATGAAATGGTAGACGTATGCCAATTTACTTCACTCCTCTTATTTTCAAAAATTAAATATGGTGCTGTACAAAGTATAAATAAAAATTTTCTTTAGCCGGTGTTTGAACTCACGACCTCCTGCTTCAGTCTGACCTCCTGCTGCAGCAGATGTGATGCCTGCCCATGTGCCCGTTCAACGCTGTGTTTTTATCACCCAATCTACACTGATCATAAAATCTTTTATTGTTTCTAGCTATCTACAATAGAGTCGGATGTAAAAGTTGACACAATATTCATTCTACCTCTAAACTATGGTCCCGCTTAAGTAAGTAAGTCGCGATAGTCATGGACTATATCAGAAAATATTATTTTAGTAGGAAACATGTTTAAAGATATTTAAACTCTTCAAATTATGTTATTTTGCAGTAGTCATGGAAATATTATTATTTTATAAAAAAATATATACAAATGTAGTTATAAAAAATTGATTTAAAAAAATTAATATATTTGAAAAAATTTAAAAAAATTAAGAATAAAGAATACTGAGATAAATATAGCATCCAAAGCAGTGAATAAGATCCAATTTTGCACAACTTCGCTAAAAAGTACTCATACGCCAAAGTGGTCTTCTATATCTTAGGACGGTAGTAATTCGAACTTGTTTGTGGCCGTGCGCGCTAATGTGTGATGTTATGCTGATGCGGTGCTAGGAGAGCTAGGTTCAAATCACAGCAAGACCAAAAAATATGACTTTGAACAATTAAATAAAAATTAAAAAAAAAAATAATTTAAAGAAAAAGTAAAATAATGGTATGTCCTTTTTAGGACCGAATAAACCTTTCTTTAGATTGCGGTAGCATGCATGAAAGCGCGATACAAAGAGCTAAGCTGTCAAGTAATTGTATTTGCCATAGCGTTTTTAAAAAAAACTTTGCATTCTTTAAAAGAGGCAAAGATGGCCTAAAGCCAGTAGAATATCCTAGCTAAAAATCGCAAAAATAACAGGATTTTTTTTACAGTTTTGAGGAGATATGTTTACATTCCAACAGCATTCAAAAATAACATTTGCATTAATTTGTAAGCACTGGAGCAAATGCACAGCAAAAGAATAACATTATGGCTCGACAAGCCCTTGTTATATTCATTGGTGATGATCCAATTTCGAACAAATTCCGAATCATAAGATTAGGATTTGTATCACTTCTTTGAATGCTCTTTTTTGCTGGGTATGGACATAGGAGTCGAGTGTTTTAAATGCGTACCCGCCGCAATGGCCTTACCGCACTGTGCTCTTAACACAGGGTGAATACAATGCGTCTACCAACGCCCCCACACACAAGTGTATGAGTACCAATTCGACTTCATGTTTTGGCATGTCGTCCCCTTTGGTTAAGGGCGGAGCCTACCTAAAACTCCTTCCATTCTATGGGTCATGGCACCCGGTTGAAAATGCAACTCCACATCGAGCTTGCGCTCTCCCCGCGATTTGGGTCTAAACCACAGCCACCACGAAATGCTCCCCAAGGGGCCACACCAACAGCCAGGCTGGAACCGAAGTTCCTGGGGCTCCTGGCTCCTGTGGTACCAGATTATAGTCTCCGGTCGGACTTCGTAGCCGAAGCTACTACCAGTTGGTCCTCCAAAAAGGTGCGGGACTGGTGGCCTCTGTTCAAAGTTTTTGAGATGAATAACCAATTATACAAATAGTGAACAACACACAACAACAATTAACACAGCCATCCTCACGGGTGACTCACCAGTCACTATCGTGACGCCGCTCCGGACAACACACAGCCACTGAGACTCAGTGACCCACAAAAACATAAAACATCAATAAACACGAACACCCTCACGGGTGAACGACAACAAACATCAAACATACAGGTAACATCAGTTACCTCAACACACCCTCTCCCGCTCACTAGTTAATCAACCAATAGCCATGTTCGATGTAGACAGCCAAACATACCACTATCCATCCAACATACAAAAACGGTTTAGTTGTTCAGTGTATATGCGTTAGAGCGTATATGGTAATAATTCTCAACGACTTTATGTTGACAAACGGATAAGTTGTCATGATTTGGTTGGCAGAAAGTATAAGTGTAAAGCACATATTCAAATCGAACAGATGTTCAGAAAGCAAGAGCTATATAAATAGTATACACGAGTATAATAAAAAAAAACATTATAAATGCCAATTACACTATGCAACAAAAATTTTTGTTGTATCCTAGACCTAAAAACTTTTTTGGTGTAGATTGAGGGATACTACACATTTTACGAAGCCAAAACAAAAATTTTTTTTTCATTTGAAAAAATTAGAGAAAAATATATTTTAAAGAAAAAAGCTAAATACCCACAGCGGGATTCGAACGCGGACACCCCGATTAACAATACTGAGATAAAGGGAACATCCACAGCAGTGAATAAGATCCCATTTTGCACAATTTTAGATTTGTGTGCTGGAGTGGTATAATTTCAAAACGGCTTGACCGATTGATGTTAGTTTTGCACATTATATTTATAGTCTCAATTTGAGTATGCGTAGCTGTATCTGGATGCGATAGATGGCGCTGTATTCAAGTTATTAACAAATTCCCCATTTAACGTGCACACCAGCCAGACAGACAGACGGACATTGCTCAAATGGCATAAAATGGCCCAAAACGGATATTCGCCAAGTATTCTTAGGGACTCTTGTATCACTCCTTCGATGTGTTACACTATTGGCCCGCAACAACTGATATATACCCTCGTTCACAATAGCGGGGGTATAAATACCGGATTATGTTTCAATTTTCTTATTACTACGAAAATTTAATATATACATTTACCCATAGATTTTCTTCAAATATGCATTGGTTTCTTCATTAAGATACTAGCTTTCAAAAACTGGTACAAAATTCTTTCCAACAAAAACGACTTTTTGTAAAAAAAATCAAATGTTTTTCTAATTATTTTACCGACTGTTGCTAAACTTCTGTTTCCACCTGAAAGTGTCACTATTAACATTTGTAGTCCTTACAATTTTCTTTAATTTAATGTATATCTGGGCTTTATTGAGCATAGACGTCAACAAATATGGTCCAAATACTAAGGACACCTTCCAAGGAAATAAGAATATTAAAGAAAAATTTAAAAAAAAAAATGTACCGAAGAAAATTTTTTAATATTTTTTTAGTGTTAAGAACACCATATAACACAAGAAAATGTTATGCACACAAATGTTGGTGGATAGTGTAATCAGTACAGTGATATTATTGCAGTAATTATACATGGGTGGCGCCCAACGTGCGACTGCGTCTAAAGTAATACACACAGTTCGAAATTTTTAAACATGAATGTCTACTAAAGATCTCCACATTTATTTCCCTTAACTCTAGAAGCTCTCAAACGTGCTACCACTTTAAACATATACGTCGAATGATACAATCGCTCGATAACTTTTAAGAAACCACTAAACTTGTTACCAATTTTAAAACATCAACACAGAATACTGTTGGTCCCCTTTACTCCCAAGACCCAAACAGCATCGTGCTCTAGTTTATAGCAACCAAGAGACGTCCAAGTAACTTCAAGGAAAAAATCACATCAATATCCAAATTTGGTTTTGATTTGTAACACACAAAACTAAAAAAGGAAAACAGTTTAAATAACAGTAAAACAAAAAGTAAACCATCCGACCAACCATCCAACCGACCGACCGACAAATATCAAAAGAGGAAAAATCACATTAAAAGTTGTGACACCGCTTATAAATGGCCATCGAACGGCGAAGAGAATTGTGCAACATTCTGAAGCTGAACCGCAAAGCCGGCCAACAAACAAGTATTGTCAACACCAGTCGCCATTAGACTCCAACACATACTCGTACTTGTTTGTATGCCAGGATGACAGAAAGATGAACCGACAGACGGACGGACAGACCATTTGGACGGACGGGCAAACGGGTCATAATGAAGATGCATGAGAATCAGGCACAGCTGAACAGCCACAAATGAAAAACGAGAGAATTACGGCTCCATTAATTGGCATTGCAAGTCTAATAAAAGACAGCAGCCGCAGCAGCATCAACTAACAGCAATAGTCGGCAGCAGCAGCAATAGCATCAAATGCATGCAACATCATCCGACGTCCGTCGTCATCTATGCATTTGCTGCTCGTCACCACAAAACTCGTTACAATTATGAACGGTTTCTTTGCCGTTTGTTATGCTTTTCTCGTAATCATTGTAAACTGTGTCTCTGAATGTCGGCCGCCGCAGTGATGACAACAGGAATAGGCCAACTAGCCAACCAACCAAGCAAATACACATCCAACACACACTTACTTATTCAGGCTCTAACAGCTGCAAACTGCTAGTGGTGGTACTGGTGGATTGGACGGCAAACATGTGAATCTCATGTCCCTCTGTCCGTCCGCACAAATGCCAGGCGAATGAGTTTCTGGTCTCAGAAAATGGGCTCATCGTCGAGGAAGCCTTGTTGCAGCAAGAGTTACCGATTTCATCGTCTCTCAAGATCCAAGATGCAGATGACATTTGAATACTGTTAGTTTAGCCAACATACATTACAGCCAACCATGTGCTCCTCTCACCTAACTGTTAGTGTTACCATGCCGTCATGTCGCTACACTTCCCTGCCGTTAGCCTTGGGTCAACCATACTTGTGATAAATGCAAAAAAAAACACATATCTTGTTGACAACAACAGTAGTTCAAAGTTTGTTCTATGAGAGAGGAAGGAGTATAGCTTAGTGTTTTATCAAACTCAAGCTTCTGAGGACTTAAGTTATTTTGGAGCTGCTCATCTTGATTTTTTATAAAATATAATATTTTGTATAAAAACTAGTCTGCAGGGCCAGATAGAACAACATCTCCGGTGTTTCTAAGTTTCTAAAGTCTACCTGTAAAATTCAACTTATTTCAAATAAAATATGTAAATAAAATGAATTGTTCTTGAGTTCTGTTCTGAAGAACTAAAGAACTGCACCTAACAGCTGCAGATCCCTAATGAGATGATCCGCAGACATTCCAAGTAACTGGAAAAAAGATGAAGTAGTAATATTATGTTCCAGAGGATCTTGCATTGGTGGCCATGACCCTAGTAACAGGAAAAATTATACACCGGGAAAGGACCCAAAGGGCAACAGACAATAGACGAATTCCGGTCAAGGATACATTCTAAATATATGTGGTCCATATTGATCTACAGTCAAATATTTTGTATAAAAACTAGATTGCAGGGCCAGATAGAACAATGTCTCCAGTGTTTCTAAGTTTATAAAGTCTTCCTGTAGAATTCAACTTACTTCAAATAAAATATGTGAAATGAATTGCCATGATTTTCGTTCTGCAGAACTAAAAAGCTGCTCATAGCTTCTGCAGATCCCTAATGAGATGATCCGCGGACATTCCTAGAAACTCGGAAACAGTTGAAGTAATAATATTACGTACAATCTCAGACATTTCCATTCATTAAAAAATGTGGAGTATACAGCTATACTAAATGCAAAATCGGGATATAACTATCTACAGTTTAATATTTTGTGTAAAAACTAGATTGCATGGCTATATAGAACAATGACCCCAGTGTTTCTAAAGTCTTCCTGTAAAATTGATATCCTTTAAATTTGCCATGTTCCGTTCTTGTTCAAGAAACTGTTATCAGCTAATTTTTAAAAAAGTTCTGTTCAGAAATGCGGCTTCTGTAACCCTTATATGCAAAAAGGGGACCATACCTAAAACTTAACCTTTTTTCTTCAAATTTGGCCGGATTTATAGTCCACGCAAAGAACTGTTATTAATCACATTTCGTTAAGATTTGAAGCAAAATATGAATTCTACACTGCTTAGATGCACATATAGAACTTCCCTGCGCTAAATTTCATAAAGATCTGCCCGAAAAAAACGTTTACACCGTTTTAATGACTAATCGGCAAGTACATGCGAGGGGGATCCCAAAATTAGCCGAACTGACATATAGATGGCGGTAGCAGTTTGAAAAAAATACTTCGTGAAAAGTGGCAACCTTCTAAAACTTAAGATTTATGTTTCAAGGCGTCATGTTGTGTATTTTTGTTTTGGGCACTCAAAAGTAAAACGATGTCAGTGAATTTGTAAACATGGAAAAAAATTATCACCGATATGTAACACTATATTTTCATTTGAAATGTCTCAGTCCAACCAATATTAAAACCCAGCTAGATTCTACTTTGGGGTAATCTGCTCATTCGTTTACAATTTTAAAATATTGAGTGGTAGACGAATATCTTAGTGATCGACCAATTAAGGTGTCCACGCCAGAAATGGCTAAAAAAACACAAAATGGTATCGGATGATCTTCGGTTGTAGATTCGTGGACTAGCTGAAGTCACAGGCATTTCAAAAAGTGCTATACATCGCATATGGACGAAAAATTTGATGATGAGAAAGCTGAGCACAAGATGGGTGCCGCGTTTTCTCACAATCAAAACAATGCGCCAGTGCACACATCCACTACTGCGATGGCCAAAATCAATGTAGTATTAGCCAGATTTAGCTCCCTCGGATTTTTTTTTTTCAAAAGTTGACAAGATTGCTCAGCGAAAAAGATTGCTAGCAATTAAGAGGTGGAGGTTTATGGCTTCTTCAAGAGCTAGGCAGTTCTACCTATAAACAGAGTATCGAAGCTATTCAAAATAGCTGGAAAATGTGTATCAATCTAAAAGGAAGCCTTGTTGTGAAGTGAAGAAAAATATTATCAAATTTTTTGTGTTTTCTTTGTAAGGTGGGCTAATCTTGGTACCACCCTGGTATATTTGGATTTTGACCAATTTCAATAGGCTTCGTCCTTGATGCTAGAAGTACTCTGTATAAATTTCGCCAAGATCGGAGTTGTATTGCGACCTGTACTTTGCATAGAAGCTTAATATGGATGGACGGACAGACATGGCTAGATCGAATCTGCTAGTGATGCTGAGTCGATGGGTAACCTTTAAGTTGAGTCTAGCGCTAATACTTGGGGATGTTACAAACATTTGGGGCAAAAAAAACGTAAAATACCCTGTACCACAGAGTGCTGTAGGGAATACAAATGTCGATGATTTTTAAGGCTTCTGACAACATGTGATTGTACTTTTTTGGGGCTAAAAGGGTGAAAAGCTGAGGCTACTGCTTTGAGAGAAATCATTTTCCAAGCATTCTCATCATATTGTTCTTTGGACTGAAGCCTGTATTCCGAAGTCTTCCACTTTCAATTCATCACCGAGTTAACTAACCTCGCTAATTTCCACCAAACTGTGTGATCAAATATCTCGAAAGATGACCAAACGTGGAATAACTGGTACCGCCACTGGATTCAACGTAATCGAAATAGGTATATCCATAGCGTCTTCTTTCTGCTACATTTTAGGACTATTACAGTGTACCAATTCAGATGATTTTTTCATGTAAAATTATCCGGATTCTTTGCTCCTAAATTCTAGAAATTAAATTTAACATCCATGAGGTTTTGTACTGCCCGACTGCAGGGACATTCCACACACCTAATAGAATTCCAACGTAACTTAAATCTATGTACATGCCTCTATAAACAGGTAAAGTTATACGATGGGAAAAGATCTGTAGTGGTACATGAGCTCCACTCAGAGATTGTATAAATTCCACACATCCGTAGTTTTCTGAAATAACAGAACAACCCAAAAATGCAAAATGTTCAATAGAGCCAAAATACTTTTTCTCTCGTAGCACATTTGATACTAAGTGTATATAGTTGGTATCGATATTGATTAGCTGTATACATTTATGGTATAATTCCGAAATCTAACATTGCTGACATAGACAGTTTCTCCAGAAACAACAAAAATATAGGTTATGCTGTATAAATATAATCAAGGCCCATAATTTTGCCAATCGTGTCCAACTTGAAGGGTGAGTGTCCGTTTGGAAGACAAAAATTATTCGACCCATGATTTCTGCAGAAGCTGTCCAAACGAAGAATAGGAACATCTGTAGAACACCTCATTTGAATGTGGCCAGTCCCTTCGCATATCTTAATAGAATATGCTGATATGTACTACCATCGACCAGTTTCTTAAGGCTACAATAGTAAATCTTATAGCAACACAGTGGTATCACAATGAAGTAAGTAGTCTATGTGAGTGTCCGTAGAGACTACCACGCTAATCTATCTAACCAAACATAGACGCCCTTTTTTTCGTACTTCTGCTATTGATTCCAAAGAATTAGTTTTACATAAAAAGTTAGCATTAGTCCTCTTCCAACTGTTTTTTATACCCTACACCACACTGTGGTACAGGGTATTATGACTTTGTGCATTTGTTTGTAACACCTAAAAGGAGAAGAGATAGACCCATTGTTTATTATACCGATCGACTCAGAATCACTTTCTGAGTCATTTAGCCATGTCCGTCTGTCTGTCCGTCTGTCCATGTATTCTTGTAATCGAAGTGCAGGTCGTATTTATGGTCCGATTGTGATGAAATTTAGCATAGTGCTCTTTTTTGGCCCAAGGACGATCCCTATTGAAATTGGTTAAAATCGGTTCAGATTTGGGTATAGTCCCCATATATATGTTTCACCCGATTTGACATGTAAGCGCTGTAGAAACCACATTTTACATCCGATCTTTATGAAATTCGGCAGAGAGAGTTTTATTATTACGTGAATGAAAACTACCAAATTCGGAGAAAATCCGTTCAGATTTAGATATAGCCCCCATATATATGTTTCACCCGATTTGATATGTAAGCGCTGTAGGAACTGTATTATAAATCAGATCAGTACGAAATTTGGCAGAGATAGTTTTCTTATTACATGAATAAACACTGCCAAATTCGGGGAAAATCGGTTCAGATTTAGATATAGTCCCCAAATATATGTTTCACCCGATTTGACATGTAAGCGCTGTAGAAACCGTATTTTACATCCGACCTGTACGAAATTCGACATAGAAAGTTCTCTTATTACATGAATAAACACTGCCAAATTCGGGGAAAATCGGTTCAGATTTAGATATAGCCCCCATATATATGTTTCACCCGATTTAACATTTAAGCGCTGTAGAAATCGTGTTTTATATCCGATCAGTATGAAATTTAACAGAGAGAGTTTTTTTTATTACATGTATGAACACTGCCAAATTCTTATCGCAATGCCCATTATCGTATTGGTAGGTAGGTGTAGGGTATTATATAGTCGGCCCCGCCCGACTTTCTGTCTTTCCTTACTGGTTTTTTTTTCAATAAGAGTTCTCAAGATACTGCAGGATTACTTTGACAGAATTTAGATATTAAAAGAGCCAACTAATGTAATTATCGCTACAAGCTCCTTCTATGCAGTAACACTCCCACATCCTTGCTAACTAATTTAAAAAAAGTCTAAATTTACTGATACCAGAACTTGTTCATCTATCCTATCAATTAACTGATACCATACGGATTAATTGGTGTAAGTTGTCTGGCGTTAAACGCACCAAATAATATTACCCAATGCAATACATCATCAAATAAGTAGTTTGAAAGGTTATTTTCGAAGTTCAAGGATTAATAGGTAAACATTTACTTGCAGTAAATTGAAGCTTTCCTGTAACTGACACTGAAGTGATACGTACTGTAGGTATTTCTTTAGACAAGTACATAAAAATGTCACAAGGAGTCATGTCACCATCTTCAATGACAAATCCACATTTAAGATCGGACAACCTAGGAACCGGTCCTTTAAGGGGCCCATAACGCGTCCGTTTTGGCAGAGACAGTCAAATCAAATTATGTGAGATTAGAAGATTTTAGTTTAGGTTAAATCTGCCCCGTTTTCCATAGGGTATAGGTGATCTCCACAGTCTATAACCTATCTAGCCCAACTTCCTTTGCAATTATCAACCCACCGTCCACATGCCCCTGAGCCTTGAGCAAATACTTACCATATGTTGTTGCCAACAACAAACAAACCGACTGATCAGTCCAGTAAACCAAAAACCCAACAGTCAACCGCCAGCAAATGTTAGTTACGAAAAAAAAAACCGACCCAACAAGCAATACCAAAACAGCTTAGGTACGGTATCCTCGATAACCTAAAAACAAACACGTTTAGATGACAACATTCACACACTGCGAACACCACCACTACACTGGGACACATAAATGCTTGCATGTGCACCACACTCACTAGAAACAGTGTAAGAGTAAGCGTTGGTACACATGTGAGTTTGGCCACTCCAGTGACACTCTCGTGGCACAAAATGCATTAATTCCGACATCATCATCAGCAGCCGCACCAGTAACAGCAGAGCAACGTGGATGTCCTCCATTGCCACATTGCACTTCACGGGGGGCGGGGGGAGAGTATGGAGGATGATGATGACTCTTAATGTAGTAATGCATGCATGAAACCCATCTGACAACAGACTCTGACCGACCGACTCGACTCCTCGAAGTAAAGTCCCGCACAAAGTGTCACACAATTGTCATGTAATGCGTGTTGCTTTTTGCTGGCATTTACGCTGGTGTTGATGCTGCTTACGGCTGTGGCTGTTGTTGGATTGGCATTGCTCTCCTCGTTGGGCAGTGCTGTTGTTACGCTGCACAGTGGGTGGAAATTCGCAAGCAACTGAAATAATTGTATTTGCACCACCGAATTTGGACGTATCTTTAGAGAAAGACTTTAATGTACAGGTAATGCCAAATACCCTTTCTTTGGGTAAATAATTTTGGACAATTCCCAGAGGAAGTAATCTTGTGAAAAAAATACATGGACTTGGCAGCATAGGTTCGATTCTACTACCAAAAGTTAGTA
This sequence comes from Eudasyphora cyanicolor, assembly GCA_963930755.1. Lineage (NCBI taxonomy): Eukaryota > Metazoa > Arthropoda > Insecta > Diptera > Muscidae > Eudasyphora > Eudasyphora cyanicolor. The sequence goes on from OZ005737.1 coordinate 266,935,859, forward strand.
TAACCTTATACTCGGTTTGGCGAAATTGATGACCAATTTTTTTTTTATGGGCCTCCAAAGATTCTGAAAATCAGTGGGCCCCTCGAAAAAGGTGTCATCTGCTTTTGTCTAACAACTCATTCAGACTTGGTGATACCGCTTAACTATATTTGGCAATAATGTAGCTATGAATATGCTGAACAAAGATTCTTAACATTTTACGCGAAAAAAAATTTTACCGCACTTTTTTTTAAAAAAGTGAAGGAAAAAATAATTTTTTCCCCCACTTTATTCAGCTTAACTTTCAGAGAATCGTAATTATTCACAAACAATATTTGGCAAAATTGTAACCAAGGTAAATCTGAACAACTTTTGTGAACATATCAATACAATCTGAACGTGTATACGCAACGGTAATTTTTGGCCCAATTTTAACAAATTGTAAAAACACCCTTTAAAATTGGGAGGGCGGGGATCAAATGTTCTACAAAAATGTTGGCCATTAAATTTTTCTACATGTGTCAGAAAACATAAAGCCCAAAACTTAACACAAAAACCAAAAAAACGGTCAAATTGCATTCAAAAATGATCTTTACTGGTATCGTTATTGCTTCGAACATCACGTCGTATGACTAACATTGCTGCACGAACAGGCTAAGGACAGGAATTCGATCATTTTTGGTGTTTGTGTTAAGTTTTGGGCTTTGGTGTGTTCTGACACATATAGTAAAATTGTATGGCCAACATTTTTGTGTGTTTTTTAAGATTTGTTGAAATAGGGCCAAAAATTACAGTTATGTGGGGGAGCTGGAGGATTTACATGTTCCACAAAAATATTGGCCTTAATATTTCCTATAAAGTTTCTTAACATACCCTACACCAAAAAAATATTTTTGTTACATAATAGTGAAATACTAACATTTTTGAGGTACAATGTGCTCTTTTTGAGCTATTTCGGGTGGCTAAACACGTTCAGATTGTATTGATATGTTCACAAAAGTAGTTCAGATTTACCTTAGCTCCAAATATTGTTAGTGACAAATTACGAGACCCGAAAATTATGCTGAAAAAAGTAAAAACATATATTTTTTCCTTCACTTTTTCAAGAACAGTAAGGAAAACATTTTTTTTCGCCTAAAATGTTAAAAAACTTTGTTCAGCATATTCGTAGCTACATTATTGCCAAATTTAGTTAAGCGGTATCGCCAAGTCTGAATTAGATATTGGACAAAAACTGATGACACCTTTTTCGAGCGGCCCACTGATTTCAGAATCTTTGGAGGCCCATACAAAATTGGTCACCACTTTCGCCAAACCGAGTATAGGGTTATACTACCCTTTGGTTGTACAATCGAACCTATACTGTCAAGTCCATGTATTTTTCAAAAAGTGTTCATTTGTTGCATAGTATAATGGAAAACAATATTAGTCATATAGTCAATATTAGGCTGTTTGCCCTCGATATTGACAGGGCTTGAATCGATTGTGGGCCATTAACATAGGCATTATCATTCACGTACGAGCGCGGTGCCAAAATTGGACGACCTAACAAAGAAAACACAACAGTCGGGAACTGTTGTCTCTATTCCGCAACATAATCTCATTTTAGCTCGATACACGTTTTCCAGTGATTTTCAATAGCTTCGATACCCTGTTTATAATAAGAACTGTCTAGCTCCTGAAAATAGTTATTAACCGCAACCTCCACCTATTCAGTGCCGGCAAACCTTTTTCCGCCGAGTGATTATACCCTCACTTTAGTGATACGAGGGTATATATCATTTGCTACGGGCCAAAAGTGTAACACATCGAAGGAGTAATCTAAGACCCCAAGTATGTTCGGCGGATATTCGATTTGGGTAATTTTAAGTCGAATGAGATATGTCCGTCCGTCTGTCTGTCTGTCTGCTGGCTGGTGCGCACGATATCTCTCGAAACGAGTAACCGATTGACTTCAAATTTGGTGTGCGGTAATATTTATCCCCTCACCTTAGAGAGGAGGGTATATATCATTTGCTACGAGCCAAAGTGTAACACATCGAAGGAGTGACCTAAGACCCTAAGTATGTTCTGCGGATATCCGTTTTGGGTCATTCTAAGTCGAATGAGCAATGTCCGTCCGTCTGTCTGTCTGTCTGCTGGCTGGTGCGCACGATAACTCTCGAAAGGAGTAACCGATTGCCTTCAAATTTGGTATGTGGTAATATTTTCTTCTATCTCCGGCTAAGTTCGAAGATGGGCCATATTGGTCCACTCCTTCTAGTACCTCCCCCACAAACTGTTAACATTTAGTGAAATATTGATTATTTAATGATTTCTATACTTCTTATTTGAATCCTTTGAAATTCTACACATAGTATTAGTTTATTAGTCACTATTACCTCGAGAAAAACGGGCGAAGATGCCACGACCCTTTTGGTACCTCCCACACAAATGGGCAATTTTGAACCAAAAGTTAATAGCTTATAACTTTATTACCAGTACATACAAAGACCTGAAATTTTGTACAGTGTAATGGTTTAAAAGTACCTAGAATGCAATGAAAAATTTGCATTATTGCCGCGCTCCTTTTGGTACCTCCCAAACAAATGGACCATTTTGTACCAAAAATTACCAGCTTATAATTTTATTACCAGTCCCTACAAAGAACTGACATTTTTTACAGTGCAATGGTTTAATATTACCTACAATACAGTGCAAAATGGGCATTATTGCCACGGTCCTTTTGGTACCTCGCACACAAATGGATCATTTTGTACCAAAAGTTACCAGCTTATAACTTTATTACCAGTGCATACAAAGACCTGAAATTTTGTACAGTGCAATGCTTTTATAGCACCTAGAGTCCAGAGAAAAATGACCGTTATTGGGGCGCCCCTTTTGGTACCTCCCACACAAATGGACCTTTTTGTACCTAAAGTTAACAGCTTTTAACTTTAATATTAGTGCATACAAATACTTGTAATTTCGTACAGTGCAACGCTTTTATAGTACCTAGAGTCTAGAGTAAAGTGGCCGTTATTTGCAAACCACTTTTGGTACCCCCACACATATAGACCATTTTACACCAAAAGTTAATAGCCTACAACTTTAATACCAGTACATACTTTAAAGTTATTAAATACAATTTAAATTGGTAATTATTTAATTAAAACAAACAAATAAATAAATTTACTAATATTTTTTTGGGACTCAAGGTGAGGGGATTCATAAGTCGGTTTACCCGACTGAAATTTCTTACTTGTTTTTTCTATCTCCGGCTAAGTTCGAAGATGGTTCATATTGGTCCATGCCTTCTGGCACCTCCCACACAAAGGGTTAACATTTAGTAAAATATTAATTCTTTAATAACTTCAATACTACTTACTAGAATCTTCTGAAATTCCATGCATTGCATTATTTTATTAGTCGCTATCACCTCGAGAAAAATGGGCGAAGTTTCCACGCCCCTTTTGGTACCTCCCACACAAATGGGCCATTTTGCATCAAAATTGAATTGCTTATAACTATAATACAAGTTCATAAAAATACTTGAAATTGCGTGCAGTATAATGTTTTTGTTGCGCCTATAGTCCGGTAAAAATGGGCATTATTACTTTTATACCAAAAGTTAACGGCTTATAACTTTAATACCAGTGCATACAAATACTTGAAATTTTGTACAGTGTAATTGTGTTATAGTGCCTATAGTCCTGTGAAAAGTGGACGTTATCACCACGCCCTTTTTTGTACCTCCCACACAAAATGACCAAATCATACCAAAATTGAATAGCTCATAACTTTAATATACCGGTGCAATGTATTTACCGAAAAATAGGTGTATTTGTTAAACCCCTTCTGGTACCTCCCACACAAATTGACAGATTAATTAGTGTAATGTTATTTATTACATCACTCACAAAGTGAGGGTATACCTTAGTTGGTTTACCCGACTGAAACTTTCTTACTTGTTTTTTTAAAGCCAAGACTGGCGAATAAGGCAATTCTAACTTTAATTCTAACTTTAATTCATTGATTTTGACCATCGCCACAGTGGATGTGTGAACTGCTGCATTGTCTTGATTTTGAGCAAACGCGGCACCCATCACGCGGCACTCGCAGCTTTCTCATCATCAAATTTTCCGCCAATATGTGATGTATAGCACTTTTGGAAATGCCGATGACTTCAGCTACCTCACGAACCTTAACCGACGATCAGCCAATACCATTTGGTGGATTTTTTAACCATTCCTGGCGTGGACACCTAAATTGGTAGAACACTTCGGCCCCGCATCTGCAAATCTTTCAAATTGAACGAAACGACAGATTTATTTTCACTTTTGTTCAAAATCCTCCCACTGTCCTCTGCAATGGTATTGTACTCGTATATACTTCGCCAGTGTGTGAGTGGTTACGTTTGCCTGTTTGGATAACAACATGTACCGTTTGTTGCACGCGCTCTCGAAAACGCACAGAATCCTGTTTAACACTCTGTTGTGTTAGAAGCTTATTTATTTTGTTTCTGGTTCCTCATGCCACCGCAACAACAACAGTGCGACCACCACTATGAAAGCTCGCTCACTTACACAATTGGGGTCTGATACTTGTCATGTATGGAGGAGAGCGTATGATAATTGTGGTCAATCGAAAGTTATGTAAAACAATTGCTCTCAACTAACCTGTTAAACCACCCCTCCAGTTAGGACATTTGACTGTGTTGTTCACGAATCATGTTTCCCTGTGATGCCACGTCCATGTGTGTGTGTGTGTGTGAAAAGATAGCTTGTGAACGTGTCTGCTCTATGATTTAGAATTGTGTCACCTCGTACCCAGTATGTGGGAATTTATGATTGAGATTGTGTCTGTCATTCAGAGTATGTGATTCCAGTTCACTTTAAAGGTCACATTTTGCCAGTAAAGATTAACTAATTTTTAACAAGATTTTCTTTTCCGCCACAACATGTTTATTGCCTTCACACAATTCTCCACACAGAGTAGTGTTGTCTCCCCCCGAAAATAGGTTTTCTATAGTCACATATACATGTACGAGTGATCTGCTCTCCCCACGTCCCCTTATCAACACAAACAGCATAAGGACTGCCATAAAATATAGGCTTAATGCAAAAAGGACGTGATGTTCTTATGTCAATTTTCTTTGGTGTGAAATGAAAATAAACAAATTAAGGGGACTTCGCGAGATGTTTGTTTTCTTTTTTCTTGTTTTGCTTTTTATGTAAACGAATATAAATGTGAGATTTCTGTTAAACCAACATCGAAAATGATTATGTCTAAGGAAGTTAAATCTACATTTGGGGTTGCTGGCAGTGGGGGTAAAAAAATTCTAATTTTATTGGAGATTTGGAAGAAGACTTAAGTAAATATTTTTTAAAGATTCACATTTTTTAAAAAACGCTATATCTGTCAACTTTCTTTACACTTGAACATAATTTTAATCCGCTAAAAAGTTTAGTAGAGCAGAAAATTATTTTCATACAGGGTTAGCCACTGAATTAAGTTCTAAATAAAACGTCATTCAAAGTCGTGGAGGCCGACTACTTCTGCAGGAAAGAATTGGATGAACCCAATTTTCGAGCACTTTTTCCACTAAATCAAGTCGTATGACATGAATGGCACCTTCGATATTGACTTGTAAAGCTTGAAGAGAGTCTGTTTTATTTCGAAAGACCAATGACTTCAAATAACCCCACAAGAAATAATCTAATGGTATTAAATCACAACTTCTTAGGGGCCATTCAATTTCACAATTTCTTGAAATAATCGAATCTCCAAACTTTTCTTGCAACAATTCACTTGCTGTGTGGGACGTAGCCACAATCGGTCAATGGCAAAAAGATAGCTCTTAATGAGAGCTAAAATATCGCTCATGGGTGTCAAGGTCGTAGGCCCACTGGAAAGTGTTTTTATACCCTACACCACACTGTGGCACAGGGTATTATGACTTTGTGCATTTGTTTGTAACGCCCAAAAAGAGAAGAAATAGAACCATAGTTTATTATACCGATCGTCATAGAATCAATTTTTGAGTCGATTTAGCCATGTCCGTATGTCTGTCCGTCTGTCCATGTATTCTTGTAATCAAAGTGCAGGTCGTATTTATGGTCCGATTGTGATGAAATTTAGCACAGTGCTCTTTTTTGGCCCAAGGACGATCCCTATTGAAATTGGTCAAAATCGGTTCAGATTTAGATATAGCCCCCATATATATGTTACCCCGGATTTGACATGTAAGCGCAGTAAAAACTGTATTTTATATCAGATCAGTACGAAATTTGACAGAGAGAGTTCCCTTATTACATGAATGAACACTGCTGAATTCGGGGAAAATCGGTTCAGATTTAGATATAGTCCCCATATATATGTTTCACCCGATTTGACATGTTAGCGCTATAGAAACCGTATTTTATATCCGATCTGTACGAAATTCGGCAGAGAGACTTTTCTTGTTACGTGAATGAACAATACTAAATTCGGAGAAAATCCGTTCAGATTTAGATATAGCCCCCACATATATGTTTCACCCGATTTTACATGTAAGCGCTGTAGAAACCGTATTTTATATCCGATCAGTATGAAATTCGGCAGAAAGAGGTTTCTTCTATATATATAAAAATGGAAAAATGTTTGTATGTATGTATGTATGTATGTATGTATGTATGTGTTTTATAGACGCTTAAACCACTGGACCGATTTAAACTTTTTTTCTTTTGTTTGAAAGCTATTTTGTCTGAGATGGTTATGGAAAAAAAATTTGCAAAAAGTGGGCGGCGCAAATGTGGGCGTGACAAATCGTTTGTTTTCAAAAATGGACGGGATCGGAAATCTAAATCTGGGGCAACGAAGTGGACCGGATCCAGCTAGTATTATATAAATGAACACTGTTAAATTTGGAGGAAATCGGTTCAGATTTAGATATAGCCCCCATATATACGTTACCCCCGATTTGACATGTAAGCGCTGTTAATATGTTATTTTATATCCGATCAGTATGAAATAAAGAGTTTTCTTATTATATGAATGAACACTGGGAGAAATCGGTTCAGATTTAGATATATCTCCCATATATACGTTACCCCCGATATGACATGTAAGCGCTGTAAAATGTTATTTTATATCCGATCAGTGCGAAATTCGGCAAAAAGAGGTTTCTTTCTACATGAAGGAATACTGCCAAATTCGGATAAAATCGGTTCAGATTTATATATAGCCCCTATATATATGTTTCCCCCGATTTGCTATGTAAGCACGGAGACTGTATTTTATATCCGATCAGTACGAAATTCGACAGAAAGAGGTCTTTTTAGGTGAATGAGTATTCAGGGAAAATCGGTTCAGATTTATATATAATCTCCATATATGTATATGTTCCTCCTGAATTGGTTTCAAAGCGCTATAGAAGTTGTACCTTACTTCCGACCATTAAAATTTTCCCAGAAAGATGTTTATCAATTTAGGTACGAATATTGCTTAATTTAGAGATTATCGGTTCAGAATTAGATAATATGTTCCTACCCATTCACCAATTATTACAAATTATTATCGCAATGACCGTTTGGCATTGTTAGGGAGGTGTAGGGTATTATATAAAAAGATAGCTCTTAACGAGAGCTTAAATATTGCTCGTGGGTGTCAAGGTCGTAGGTCGACTGGAAAGTTTTTTTTTTAAATTAAAAAAATTGACTTAGCGCACGAAAAGTTGCAATTGGAGAACGATTATTTTGATAATAAAACTTAATAATTTGTAAACGTTGTTCTTAACTGATCATGACATATTACAAATGACCGAAACGTCACTTCAAAATCATATCACACCTATTGGAAAACCCGTTACTACCCAATAGCTCCTAACTTGGTCAAGCTTCATCCCGATCGGTTTCAAAAGTTCACTCACTTGACATGAAATCCGCTATATATAAAATCTGAACCAATTTTGAACAATTTGAATAGGCTTCGTGCTCTGTACAAAGTTTTATCAAGATCGGAGTAAAAATTCGACCAGAACTTTGCAAATAACTTTAGATGGGCTGACAGACGGACAGTCGATCGGTATACTTATATTTTAAGGTCTAGCTCCAGCATTTCGTATGCGTTACAAATATCTAGCCAAAGACAAACTTATAATGTACCACAGAATGGTTTAGGGTATAAAAAACTAAAATTTTCAAGTTGTTTTCCAAATTTGGCGATTTATGAAATTTCATAAAAAAGTCCCAATCTCTCATTGATATGTCGCAGGGAATCAGATTACAAAGTCATTAGGGTAATATAGCTTAGATATTCTACATGACTTATATTTGCCACATAAAATAAAAATTCTAGCCAATTTACTTTGCTTTCCTCTGCGGCCACAATTGGAGTGTAAAATTACGTGTGTAAACACTGGCTGTTCCTATTACCGACTTCATTTCAGATTTAAGCCATTAACCGTTTACTAGGTTAAGTTTAATTTTTAATGCCATTAAATTATGATAAATTTCACTAAAACGAGAAAAACAGACGAAAAGTAAGAAGCCGAAAGGCACCACCAACAACAACACCCAAGACACAGAAGACAGACGACGGACAACCGACAAGAAATGAGGAAAAAGTGAACGAATAATACGCTTTCTTGAGCATTAGTCTTCAAGAAAACGACTTTAATTGCAGTGCAACCAAATGCAATTTCGCGGAGAAATGTAAGAATTCCTAATGCAATGCATGAAGGCTGCAGAACAGACTGAACTGAAATAAAACCAAGTGCAAAATAAAATTTGCCCGAGAAAGACAGGGAACTCTACACTCGCCGGAGAGAGAGAAGTAAATGAATAAAAGGACAGACGGACGGACGGACTGGCGGACTGACGCACGGGCGAAAGGACTAACTGAAATGAGGAAAGAACAGAATTTCTATGTTGACTTAAACAAGATTAAGAACAAAATCAAGGCAACAGCAGCAGACGTTGAGACTGCGGCGGCACAGACTCCAGCGGAAGCAGGACCCAAGCAACGAAAGACGACAAACGGAAAGTTACAAACACGAATTACAACCATCCGAAATGAGAACTTTGATAGAAATGCAATCAGGAAAAAATAGTGCATTTCTCATTAGTTTGAAAGGAAATTTGCTACCAAATTGAATGTGAAGTGTGTGGTGGGATGGGGGTGTAGAGGGCGAACGGCAGGCAAAATATTCTTCACTATAGAGAAATCATTTAAAAGTTTTTCCACTTGGAAATCAGGATCCATCAGCAATGCATCGCAGCTCACAGCCATATGATAGTAACCTTATACGAGTACAAGACAGACTGACGGACAGGCGGACAGACAAACATCTCTAGCTGATACAAAAACCAAAATGAAATTCAAGGGAAATGATAAGCAAGCCACACTGCAAGTACGAGTAAGCAAGCCACACTGAAAGTACGAGTAAGCAAGCAACGAATGTAATATAATATGATAATGCAAGTAATTACAAACACCTTCAAAGGCAATGCTATATACATTGCACAAGAAGAGGAAGAAGAAAGACAGACTTCTTCAACACAAGGATATGGGGAATTGTTATCCAGCCACACACACACACACCCTTTAAACATCGGGAAACTTATACATCCGGAAACAGTAACTGTCTGTGTATACGTCACCATATCCTTCTGTTCTATCCTTCCGTGCTTTAACTAAAATATAGCCACACATTAGATCTCCGTGCGGTCAAAGGTGGTTCATTTCTGTTATTATTACCAATTGGAAAAATGCATTTGGAAGTGAAGCATTGCCTTTGTTGTACCTCTGAAATTCCATTTCCAAACACCTTTGCAATCGCACAACCTCGACCTCAAACAACCGGATCTCATTCATTCGACTGAACAATTTTCAATTGGTATTTTAATTATTATTTAGTAGACATGGGAAAATTAAAATGTATGTTCTTCTTAATTTGATGATGTTTCTTTCCTGCACGTGCCTTCACCAGGAGAAGTGCTACAATTAACTAGGTTGGAGGGAGGGGAAAACAATTGAAGGAAAAGAAAACACTAAAGATAAATTTTCCACAAATAAAAAAAAATAAAACAATTTTTATATATAACATTATTTAGAGAACATTCCTGAAAATTTTGTGAAATACAAAACCGCACTCACAAAATAAGAACAAGTTGCGCTCTTTGCTCTCAACTCTCTTTAAAATATTCAATCATGTTTAAATACAATATGTTTCCGTAAAAGTTTTTCGTTTACCGTTAAACGTAAGTTATGAAAATTTTGGAATGAAAGAATGTTCGTTGACGAAAAGAGAAACTACGTTCACGATAAACCTTTTGCATTCACTAGATATATATCAACCGTTACGGGAAAAGTAAAGCGTTTGAGAAAAAGAACTATGTTTGCGATAAATGACCTCGAACGTTTTTTTCTTTGTGTATGCAAACCAAGTATCTGTTAATTTTCTATTAATAAAAATTGTTATGCAAAATTTTATATAAATATTGTTTTTGTTAGAAATGTTGTAATTTTAACATTTCTTAATTATTGTAAAAGTTTTATTCACAGACAATTTCTTGGTGTTTTTTATTTCTAGAAAATTTCGAAAATAATTGATAGACAATTTTTTATTAGTATTTTTTTTAATTTTAGAAATTTTTTAGAACATATTTTTTGTTTATCCATATTTCTTAGATTTTTTTTAATATTGAAAATTTATTTAATATTTATACATTTTACATTCAATTTGTTACCAATTGTCCTGTTTTTGCTAATATTTATTTATTGAATATTTTCAAAAACAAAATTTTTTTAAAGAATTTTGAACAACTATTTTATTTGAAGTATTCAATTCCCTTTTTTAAAAGTTTAGAAGAATATTTGTTATATTTTTCAATCATCCGAAATATCTTAGACATTTTATATTTATTGAAATATTTTTATTTTTGTAAAATTTTGTAAAGAATTTTTTATTAACGATTTTTTTTAATAGTTATTTATTATTTATTTAAGAATTTTTTATTTTTATATAACACTTTATAGACAATTTTGCTGTATGTTTATTTTAGGGATTGCCTATAACAAAGCACTAAAAAAAGAAAAATAGACGTTTTTTCCTATAAATTTTGAAATATTTTTAATAAATTTTAAAAAATTTTACGATTTTTTTTTAGTTTTTTTTAATTTATTTTTATTTATTCATAGAACATTCGTTAACAAATTCTTTCTAAATTTTTTTGCTTTTGTAGACATTTTTTATAAATTTTGAAATATTTTTAGAAAATTTTAAAAAATTTACGATTTATTTTTTTTTATTCATAGAACATTCGTTAACAAATTCTTTCTAAATTTTTTCTTTTGTAAAATTTTAAAACTTATAATTGCAAAAATATGTTTGTGGGAAATTTTGAAAAAATGTTTGTGTTTTTTGAATTCTGAACAATTTTTCATTTGAAGTAATCTATTCCCTTTTTTTAAATGAAAATTCAAATTTCTTATGATTTTTTGTTTATAGATATTTATCGGAAATTTTTAGATTTATTTGTACAAAAGTTTATACTTTAAATATTTTTTGTAAAAAATATTTAAAAATTTAAATTTTTTTTAAATTTTTATTTTTTTAGGAAAACTATTTAAAACTAAAAAAAATTTTGATATATTATATTTATTCATAGAAAATGCTTTAATAATCCTTTAGAGAAATATTTTATTTTTTGTATTGGTAACAAGCAATTTTATTTATTTAAAATATTTATTTGTTGGAAATTATGAAAAAAATTTGAAAAAAAAATTTATTTGAAGTATTTTTATTTATTTCGGGTATTTATTTATTGGAAATTTCGAAACAATTTTTGATTTTTTGTTTTGTTTGTTTTTATTTATTTTTTTATTTACAAATTTTTTGTTATGTAAAATTTATTCATATTTTTTTAAACTGTATTTATTTTCTTCGACATTCTTTTTAATTTTTTAATCAGTTTTTATTTTTTTCTATTTTATGATATTTTAAATTAATTATCTGTAGACATTTCTTAGAAATATGTTTCTCAGAATGTCTTAAATTTTGCAATCTTTGTATAAATTTTTTGTATTGGTAACAAGCAATTTTATTTATTTAAAATATTTATTTGTTGGAAATTATGAAAAAAATTTGAAAAAAAAATTATTTGAAGTATTTTTATTTATTTCGGGTATTTATTTATTGGAAATTTCGAAACAATTTTTGATTTATTGTAATTTTGATTTTTTGTTTTGTTTGTTTTTATTTATTTTTTTATTTACAAATTTGTTGTTATGTAAAATTTATTCATATTTTTTTAAACTGTATTTATTTTCTTCGACATTCTTTTTAATTTTTTAATCAGTTTTTATTTTAAGTTTTTTTAAATTAATTATCTGTAGACATTTCTTAGAAATATGTTTCTCAGAAATGTCTTAAATTTTGTATTATTTGTATAAATCTTAATAAAAATTATTCCTAATGGATTTTTTGGCAAAACCTTTAATATTCTTAATATTCCTTTCATCCTTTTTAGCCTTTTATAGGAATATTTGTTATTTACAGGATCTAAGTTTAAAAAAAATCGTATGATTTTTTATTTAATGGAAAAATTTTCAAATATTTGATTTAATCGGAAATATTTTGAATATGTTATTTCTAGCATTTTTATAATTTCTATGTTCTTGTAAAATTTCTGTATTTACACTTTTAACAGAAATTTTATATTGTTAGAACATTTTTCAAATTAATATTTTCAGAGTATTTAAAAAAATGTGTATATTAGAATGTTGTTTATCCATGAAAATTACTTAAACACTTTTTTTACAAAAAAAATATTTTATTTGCCTATTTTTGAATGAAAGAAATCATAGAAATTGCTTTTTTACTGCAAATTTATTTATATAAATGAAATAATTTTTCATTATTTGTGTATATTTTTCGACTTTATTCTAATTGGAATTTAATAATTTTATATAATTTGAATTTTTAGATACATTTTATGTTTGAAATTTTATGTCTTAAGAATATCTACGTTTTTTTGTTCTGGAAATTTTATTATAAATTTATTTAATCTTAGAAAGTTCTATGAAATAGTTTTAACTATTTTTATTTATTGCAAAAATCTCATAATTTTTTTATTATAGAAATATTTAAAAATGTTTATTACGGGATAATTCCCAACAAAAACTATTTAAAATTTTTTGCACTACAAAGATTCCACGCAAAAATTGACAAATTCGAAAGAAAAATGTCTTCCGTCCTTTAAATAACTTCTCCAATGACCTTAAACTGATTAAGTATTTTCATATTTTTGTTGATAATTTATCGGAAATTTCTTAGAATATTTAATTTAACATTTTCTCTACAAGGTTCTCTGATTTTTTTTTTAAATGTCTCAGTTATAATAGAAAGTTTCTTTTCATTTTTCCAAAATTTATTAAAAAGACCTCCTAAATCTAACACCTACTGACCATAGCAAACAAACCTCACTTGACCATGCCACTGAAGAAGACCCATTTCATTTTCCAGTTGAATCTGTGTAAATCGTAATAGAAAGTCTTTGTGCTCAGATACCTTCTCCTCATTACCAAACCCCCCCTAAAATAGCAAATATTTAACGAAAACTTATGGGATGCATTCAGTTGTTGTACTCGTACATCTGAGAGTTTATACAAATGTCCATCTGACTCTGGTCTTCACTTAGTATTCATGGACGGTTACAACATTTAATAGGACGTTTTTCTCCAGGGTCTTAGGTCCTTTTTCTTTCTTTGTCGGACAAATCACATCAAGTGTTATACAATTTATGGGATGCCAAGTCGTTGGGGGTGAAATGGCCTTTAGATAAAAGTAATGAAATTTAATTTTAACCCAGTTGGGAACGTGAAGCGGAAACGGAAACAGCAAGAGAAAAAAAACTAATTCGCCAAAGTTTCAGATGGAAATCTGAACACGTCAGTTGAGTAGCGAAAGGAAGGAGGGGCATGGTGATATGCAAAATACATGTACAAATTACAAATGGTAACAAATTGCACAAATCATGGTTTTTTGGTTTATGTAAATCTTAATTGGAATATGATATAATTGCAGTAATGTTTCCCATGTAATTCTTTAGAGGAACAGAAAGGATAACAGGGAGTGAGTGTCAAATGCAGCAAAACTAAATCATGCTCATGTTCATTTTGTGCCAGAAGGATTTTTATGAATCCTAGCATCTTTTGGTTGCATGGTCTCCTTTTCATTGTATCCATCCATTCAACCGTCTCTCTGTCTTTCTTTCTGTGTTATTGTTAACAATTTTAGCGTTGCTGCAATTCCCGGCCATTCGTTATATGGCCAACACCATCAGCAGCAGTAACAGCAAATTTCCTGTTGCTCCGGCCAAAACCCAGCGACATTTGTCACAATTATGACACCCACAGATTGTGGGCACCTCAAGTCGTCAGTCCTGTCCTGTCATAAAAAAGGCTTTTGTCATCTAAGAAAAATTACCTTTGGGAGCAGAAAGAAAGAGAGTGTAATAGCTTAATTGGATTTTTGTTTGCCACTTATTTGCGCTGTGTTCTGACACTCTGTTGGAAAGAACTGAAAAGGGGAAGAAAAAATCCAATGTCACAAATAAATAAATGTCATTCTAGGCAATATTTCTACTGGAAAAAAATAATCCGCCAACAAAGTCATTTGTGACATTAACAAGGGATCCGATCCAAATAGAAATCAATTATCTGATGACTTTAATACGATTGAGATATCAATTAACTAAATGTGACACACAAAAAATACACTGCAAAAAAGTGTCGTAGAATAAAAGGAAATTACAATGATTTGGCGCTACAGACAATAAAACTTCAAACATTCTAAAGAAAATGTTCTTTATTATACTTACTTAAAATTTAAGAAAACAATTGAAGTATTTTGATGATTTTTTGTCTTTTGCGCCAAATCAATGCCAACGCTTTTGGCACATTTAGCCTAAAAATACCTTTGCAACAGAAATATAGCGATTACAATATTTTAACAAGTACGAAAGTTTAGTCGGATAAACCGACTTATGAATCCCCTCACCTTGAGTCCTCAAAAAATATTAGTAAATTTATTTATATTCTTGTTGACAGACGGACGGACATTGCTCATTCGACTTAAAATGCACCAAAACGGATATCAGCCGAACATACTTAGGGACTTAAGTCACTCCTTCGATGTGTTAAACTTTTGGCTGATAGCAAATGATATATAGCCTCCTTTCTAAGGTGAGGGGATAAGTATAGCGTAAATTTTTAGAGACAGAGAAAACTTCTAAGAATATGAATGGGGTCCCTTTCTTTGTTTTGCTTTGAATTGTGAAATCTATTTGCTGTTATTTGACGCACAGTGGAAGGAATTCAGAAAAAGGGAAATATATCGGCTGTTTCTTAACCAGACAATCGATTGTGACAAAAATAATATTTGGCACAATTGGCGCGTTGTTCAAAGCTTATATAAAAATTTGATTTGTTCGAGAATATTCGCAAAATATTTCGTTTCTGCGATCGCAGAATTAGAGGTTTAACGAAAATTTCAAAACTTGCCCACATTACTGGTGCCAAGACATACAAGTTACAACAACAAAAATAATTGAAGTGAAAGAAATCGGTTCACATTCTGCTCCGATATGCAAAAACACTTGGGCAAAGTCGGTGAGAAAAGAAAAATTCAATTTTCAAATGTAGATATCTCGGTAACTATACAAGATAACTGTTAGGTGTAAAAAGTCTTTTGTAGACCGCGGTTAGTGAATTTATGAATTGGACGAATAAGATGGAGTTACACGCGCATACACATTTTGTTCACCAGAGGTGGCCAACTTTGAGGCTCTATAGCTCCGCCCTATAGCTGCTCTATAGTTCTCTCGAACTCTCTAATACCTCTTCTACAATCATGTCAAGTTTTGTCGTAATCGGTAGTCTTAAGAAAAGGTCGAATTATGCTTTTTTCAATTTCTCCCCCCCTGTTCACTGTGGCGTATTAATAACATTGCAACACGAATATCTCAAATTGTTGTTGGTGTTTGTGAAAATTCAAAAGTGTTCTGACATTTATAGTAAATTTGATGGTCAACATTTTTGTAGAACATTTCATCCCCACAGTCCCCATATTCCGGGGTGTTTTTAAGATTTATTAAAAACAAGTAAGAAAGTTTCAGTCGCGTAAACCGACTAAGGTATACCCTCACTTTGTGAGTAATGTAATATTGAATATTACACAAATTATTCTGTCAATTTTTGTGGGAGGTACCAGAAGTATCAGAACATGGATACTTTAAATACATTGCACTGTGCCGAATTGTAACCGTTTATATGGACTGGTATATTAACGTTGAGATATTAAATTGTGGTATAATTTGGCCATTTTGTGTGGGAGGTACAAAAATAGGCGTGGTGATAACGCTCATTTTTCACTGGACTATAGGCATTATAAAAGCATTACACTGTACAAAATTTCAAGTAATTGTTTACACTGATATTAATGTTATAAACTGTTAACTTTTGGTGCAAAATGGTGCCTTTGTGGGAGAGGTAACAAAAGGGGCGTGACAATAACGCCCATTTTTCAATGGACTGTAGGCACTATAAAAACATTACGCTGTACAAAATTTCAAGTATTTTTATACACTGGTATTAATGTTATAAGCTGTTAACTTTTGGTGCAAAATGGTGCATTTGTGTGGGAGGTACCAAAAGGAGAGCGGCAATAACGCCCATTTTTCACTGGACTGTAGGCACTATAAAAGCATTACACTGTACAAAATTTCAAGTATTTCTAAACACTGGTATTAATGTTATAAGCTTTTAACTTTTAGTGCAAAATGGTGCATTTGTGTGGGAGATACCAAAACGGGCGTGGCAATTTCGCCCATTTTCCTCGAGTTGATAGCGACTAACAAACTAATACTATGTGTGGAATTTCAGAAGATTCGAATACGTATAATAGCAGTTATTAAAGAATCAATATTTCACAACATTTTAACCCTTTGTGGGGGAGGTACCAGAAGGAGTGCACCAATATGGCCCATCTTCGAACTTAGCCGGAGATAGAAAAAAATATTACCACATACGAAATTTGAAGTCAATCGGTTACTCCTTTCGAGAGTTATCGTGCGCACCAGCCAGCAGACACACAGACAGACAGACAGACATTGCTCATTCGACTTAAAATGACCCAAAACGGATTTCCGCCGAACATACTTGGGGTCTTAGGTCACTCCTTCGATGTGTTACACTTTTTTCCGTAGCAAATGATATATACCCTCGTCACACTAAAGTGAGGGTATAAAGAGCCAAAAGTTACCGATATGTGGGGGATCTAGAGGGTTAATATGTTCCACAAAAATATAGGCCTTAATGTTTTCTACAAAATTGCTGAACATACCCCAGACTTTACAAGTAAATAACACATAGTTTCAAATACTTATATATGCACCACGAACAGGTAAAATGAGAGAAACTTTAGCGATAACCGATACAAGTTTATTTTTATTTGTCCCCTCTACCAGAATCCATTGTCGGAACCCCGTTATTTTGGAAAAAAATCGAAAGTGTACAGTGTAATTTATATTACCTTAAATCATCGTTTATGAAAATAAGATATGCCGGTCCATGCTTCAATTATTTTTAGCGTCTCTTTCGATACGACTTTTTGACGGTCTAGACCAGTGGTGCCCACAAAGAGAAATGAGAATGTGTTAGTTAGGTTACACAAAAATGAGATTGTAGTGGTACAATTGCACTGAACAAAATCACTTGGTTTTGTTTGTTTACGTTGTTCTATTGTTTTACTATTTATGTTTTTGTGTGTTCAGTTTTAGCAATGAAGCCAATAAAATATAAATAAACATAAAAACAATGCATATGAAACAAAAAACATTTCTTCAAGAAAATAGGAACATGTGTTCTTTGCCAATAATTTATTGGGCAAAAAAAAATATATATAAATAATTTATATATTGATAAACTAAAAAATAACAAAAAATAAAAATTATTTTATATTAAATTGAAAATAAATACAATAAAAAAATATCATTCGTTGTTGTAAAATATTTTCAGTGTACTTATTTTATTAAACAAAGCGACATAGACCTTCTTCGCTGACTACTATCAAGCAACTGAACAATTTTGTTTTGTTTTTACGCTCTCTGTTTTTATTTTCGTTGACGCTCGGGCTGTGTATATGAAAAAGCCGATTAATCTTCGTTGTTCTAACAAGTGTTTGGGCACCACTGGTCTAGACTCTATATTTCATATTTATCATATTTCCTAAAAATTGTTCCTAGCACAGCACAAGATTTTTCAGCTCATTGATTTGGGACTCAATTCTCAGAATTGGACGTGAAAGTAGCCCCAAAAATAAGAACTTCTGCATCATTCGTTTAGTCAAGCTGGCTCAATTAATAATTTAATCCCCATACGATTTTTTATGCTCAATGTGGATTTTTAACACTTTTTCTATATATTTTTCTCGGTATACCGTACGGAATATCTCTTTTGTGTCTGCAGCAAAGTTGTAGATATTATTATTATTTATTGCTTTTACGCCAAATCGTGGGCGCTAGTGCCAAATTTCTTTCATGTTAAATTTTCTATTGGTTTCACTAACAATTGCCATTTTGGAGCAGTAGGTTGTTAACCCAAGGCTCTTAGCTTTTGATGGGGCTGCCATCTTTGATGTAGCTAAAAAGGCACAGCATTTACTGTATAGGGCGATCAAAGTAGAGATACTTGTTATACCCTCACTTTAGTGTGACGAGGGTATATATCAATTGCTACGAAAAAAAGTGTAACACATCAAAGGAGTGATATTCGTTTTCGGGTCATTTTAAGTCGAATGAGCAATGTCCGCCCGTCTGTCTGCTGGCTGGTGTGCACGATAACTCTCGAAAGGAGTAACCGATTGACTTAAAATTTGGTACTTGGTAATATATTTTCTATCTCCGGCTAAGTTCGAAGATGGGCCATATTGGTCCACACCTTCTAGTACCTCCCCCTAAAAGTGTTAAAATGTTGTGAAATTTTTAATCTTTAATAACTGCTATACTACTTATTCGAATCTTCTGAAATTCCACACATAACACTAGTTTATTAGTCGCTAACAACTCGAGAAAAATGGGCCAAGTTGCTACGCCCCTTTTGGTACCTCCAACACAAATGCACCATTTTGCACCAAAAGTTAACAGCTTGTAACATTAATACCAGTGTATAAAAATTCTTGAAATTTTGTACAGTGTAATGCTTTTATAGTGTCTATAGCCCTGTGAAAAATGGACGCTATTGCCACGCCCCTTTTTGTACCTCCCACACAAAGGTACCAGTTTGCACAAAAAGTTAAGAGCTGACAGCGTGAGTACCAATGCAACAACATTTTGCACAGTGTAACACTTTTGATGTTTGAATGGCCGTTATCACCACGGCCCTTTTTGTACCTCCCACACAAAATGGCCAAATCATACCAAAATTTAAAATCTCATAAAGTTAATATACCAGTGCAAATAAACGCGTATAATTCGGCACAGTGCAATGTATTTAAAGTATCTACTATTCAGCGAAAAATAGGTGTATTTGTTAAAAACCTTCTGGTACCTACCACACAAATTACTCATAAAGTGAGGGTATGTATACCTTAGTCGATTTACCCGACTGAAACTTTCTTACTTGTTTCAATAGCCTTTTTTTGACAGATCACGTGTGAGTCGCGCCATGCTGTCATGTTATTTTTGTTAAGTATTGTTTGGCATTTCACCATGGAAAGATTTTCGCCTGAACAACGTTTACAAATTATTCAATTTTATTATCAAAATAATCGTTTGCCAATTGCGCTAAGTCCATTTTTTTAAATCCAAAAAAAAACTTTCCAGTCGACCCACACCCATGAGCAATATTTTAGCTCTCGTTAAGAGCTATCTTTTTGCCACTGACCGATTCCCGATCCGACGTACCGGAATCATCGGTCCATATTCTTCAAAAATGATGCCGGTGAGAACGTAACCGTCTATGTCGCTCGTTATTGTCCCATAATAACCGACTATTTGATGCCTGAAATTGAAGCTCGTGATCTCGGCGACATTTGGTTTCAACAAGACGGTGCCACTTTCCACACATCGCATCAATCAATGTATTTATTGAGAGAACACTTCGGTGAGCAGATAATTTCACGTTTTGGGCCGGTCGATTGCCACCAAGATCGTGTGATATCACACCGTTAGAATTTTTTCCTTTGGAGATATGAAGTGTCTAAAGATTATGCGGACAAACCCGCTTCGATTCAGGCCTTGGAGCAAACCATCAAGCATGTCATTCGCCAGTTACCAGTCGAAATGCTCGAACGAGTCATCGAAAATTGGACTCAACGGATGGACCTTCTGAGACGTAGCCGCGGCCAACATTTGATAGATATAATCTTCAAAAAATAAATGAAAAAGAATGTTCTTTCAAAAGATAATAAACATTCCCCATTCAATTTGAATTTTCTGTGTTTTTTTCTTTAAACAAGTAAGAAAGTTTCAGTCGGGTAAACCGACTAAGGTATACCCTCACTTTGTGAGTAATGTAATATTGAATATTACACAAATTATTCTGTAAATTTTTGTGGGAGGTACCAGAAGGGGTTTAAGAAATACACCTATATTTCGCTGAATAGTAGATACTTTAAATACATTGCACTGTGCCGAATTATAACAGTTTATATGGACTGGTATATTAACGTTGAGATATTAAATTGTGGTATAATTTGGCCATTTTGTGTGGGAGGTACAAAAAGGGGCGTGGTGATAACGCTCATTTTTCAATGGACTATAGGCATTATAAAAGCATTACACTGTACAAAACTGCAAGTAATTGTAAACACTGATATTAATGTTATAAACTGTTAATTTTTGGTGCAAAATGGTACCTTTGTGGGAGAGGTACCAAAAGGGGCGTGATAATAACGCCCATTTTTCAACGGACTGTAGGCACTATAAAAACATTACGCTGTACAAAATTTCAAGTATTTTTATATACTGGTATTAATGTTATAAGTTTTTAACTTTCAGTGCAAAATGGTGCATTTGTGTGGGAGGTACCAAAAGGGGCGCGGCAATAACGCCCATTTTTCACTGGACTGTAGGCACTATAAAAGCATTACACTGTACAAAATTTAAAGTATTTCTTAACACTGGTATTAATGTTATAAGCTTTTAACTTTCAGTGCAAAATGGTGCATTTGTGTGGGAGGTACCAAAAGGGGCGTGGCAATTTCGCCCATTTTCCTCGAGTTGATAGCGACTAACAAACTAATACTATGTGTGGAATTTCAGAAGATTCGAATACGTTTAATAGCAGTTATTAAAGAAACAATATTTCACAACATTTTAACCCTTTGTGGGGGAGGTACCAGAAGGAGTGGACCAATATGGCCCATCTTCGAACTTAGCCGGAGATAGAAAAAAATATTACCACATACGAAATTTGAAGTCAATCGGTTAATCCTTTCGAGAGTTATCGTGCGCACCAGCCAGCAGACAGACAGACAGACAGGCAGACAGACAGACAGACAGACAGACAGACAGACAGACGGACATTGCTCATTCGCCTTAAAATGACCCAAAACGAATATCTGCCGAACATACTTAGGGTCTCAGATCACTCCTTCGATGTGTTACACTTTTTTTCGTAGCAAATGATATATACCCTCGTCACACTAAAGTGAGGGTATAAAAAGTAGCATAGAGTGCTATCAACCGCTGATTGTTTGGGACTGCTAATTTGAGCTACAGCACTTATTCGCAGCTAACCTTTATATCTAAAGGCCGTTCACTATCCGCAACCTGTGACCCGTCCGGTGGCCTTCAGCTCGGCCCTCGCGAAGACAACCTTCAATATTTCTGCGACCGGAAAAAAGTAATATAAAGTATAAATTCATACATCCCATCCAAATCGCATCTAAATAAAAAAAAATTATTTAGATCGTCAAGAAGTCTGATCGTAAGGTACCTTTATATGGGGGCTATATCAAAATAGTGACCGATGTGTTAATTATGTGTAAATTTCGGCAAAATCGATTGAAAAATGTATTCATTAAAACGTCAATAAGTCTTATTGGACGAGACCTTTTTATGGGGACTATAGCATATGGTTTGATAATGGTAAAAATTTGATTAGCTGTTATCCTGTAACTGATATTGTAATCCCAGCAAAAAATATTGAAGTTATTCCTTAGAAATAACATTTGAAGTATTTCCATAGAAGCAGTTAGTGAACAATTTTAATACCCGTTTAATACTCGTTTGTGGCCGTGCGCGTTAAGGAGTGATGTTATGTTGATGCGGCGCTAGGAGACCCAGGTTCAAATCACGGCAAGACCAACAACTTTCACTTTGAATAATTAAATAAAAAAGCTTCCAAATATGGTGGGAACGGCAGGATATTTCGTTAGAGCATTAATTGGACATGTCACAAGGTGTTAATTTATCATTTCCAATGACCAAACCATATTAAAGTTACCAATAGTTTTTATATAAAAGGAGCAATCTGGAAACCGGTCCCTTATCACGTGTCTGGATTTGCAAAGGTCCAATTTCTGATATGTTATTCACACTAAATTTAACTAATGGATCGATACTTTAAATATGTGTATAAATATATATATGCTTTTTTATATATGATTACTTTTTTATTTTTGTAAAGCGGTAATAATACAATACAATTTCTTCATATCTTTTGCAGGTACGTGGTTATTTG
Organism: Eudasyphora cyanicolor; assembly: GCA_963930755.1. Lineage (NCBI taxonomy): Eukaryota > Metazoa > Arthropoda > Insecta > Diptera > Muscidae > Eudasyphora > Eudasyphora cyanicolor. Next base: position 266,958,545 of record OZ005737.1, read on the forward strand.
TCACATATAAATGGAACAATAAAGGTACATTTTAAGATTGTCTTTTGGAAAACATATTAATTTCGATAAAATACTCGTTCATTACTGCTACATATTGTAAAAAAAAAATAATTGTTTTTAAATTGGAAGAAATTCCTAAAATAATACAAGAACTCTATTGATTTAATATTACCATGTACATTTCTAAATATCTATCTTCGTACAATAAACATCCCAATATTTGTAATTCACAAAAGCAACATAAACAAACCACTTGTCATCCATCCATCCCACACAGAGACTGCAATTAATCTGCGGTCTTCACCCATCCCATTGAAATGGCTTGGTAAATACTTGTGTAAACATACATACGAGTGAGTGCAGACCGACCAAGTATGAGACAACTAGATGTGCCCACAAATGTCATCAGCAGATAGCCATCCATCCATACCTTGCCAGCAGTACTTGTAATTGGAAGTCGTCTCATCGATTGATTACCAAAACTTATTTGGAGAAAATCTCGTAAGCGTAGGAGTGCCTCATTCCCCCTCATTCATCCCTCAATGGGGAACACTCCTTCTCCTGCTCGTCTGTCTATCTGCCTCAACGGTGTCTGTAGACTTTAGTGTCGCAATAATTGTTACCAAATCAATTTCGATGTTATGGCACAACTCTTCTGTGTGCCATCATCATTTACGACCAATAGATATTTCTTCATAAGTATGGATCACGATTTCAATTTTCTTACAAATCAATTGCACAGATACCAAATTCAAACACACAGGCACACACACACAAACTCACATGCTCGTAGTAACACAGTAGTTATTGAGAGAAAAGTGGGAGCAGACACACGATGAAGATGAAGAAGGAGAAGAAGAAACCCATCCCAATGTATTGATGATACTAGTATTTCTGCTGAATATCCATATGTCTCCGCTATAGATAGTAGTGATAATCATGTAATGTGTAGACCACCTTTCGCATAAACTAGAATGTATGGGTATTTGCTTCCCCCACACCGCCCCAGAATATTAAACATTTTCGAGTGTGCCACTGGAATGAGTAAATTGTCACTATAGCTTTGCCTCTGAGCACAGTGGGGGAATTTAAGAAATAAAAAATTAAGATTATGTTGCAATTGCTTAATTAGTCAATCAAGTATTGTTATTGTTTTGCACTCTGATAGAAGAGAACTTTTCGAGTTTATGTTTGCAACTTTGTTCTTCTTCTTCTACTATATTGTATTTATATTCCGATGCTCTTTAAAATAGCATGTTTTCTTTGTAAAAATTTACTGAACAAAATAGTCAAATCACAAATTAAGGGATACAGAACAGTAATTCCCTAAAAATATTTAAATAACGCAAAATCGGGTTTTCAGTTATTTCGCTATATTTACCGTAGAAAAAGCCGGGCTGCAAAATACCTTTGCAGTTTAACTTACAATAGCTTTGCGCTAAGAATAATGTTAATACTGTAAGACCCTAGATTTGTGATTGGCGAAAACGCAGTAATATGGAAGAGAGGACAAATGCATCAATACTATAAGAAGTGATTCGTTACCCCCAAACGAAATTCGTTTGCGGACTTTGTTTGTCGCAAACGGCTTATGTTTATCCCTAAAGCCAAAGAAACGTTTATAGCAAACGGTTAGTGTGCTTATCAAAAATGATTTATATTTATTACAAACCCTGTGAAAAGTTTTTTGCAAACGGTTATTGCGTATGTCACCTGCTATCCCAACCCCTTTGCAACATTTGTTGCAAACGGTTATTGCATTTGTCACAAGCAATATCTGTTTATCCCAAACCTTATGAAACGTTTGAGGCAAACGGTTATTGTGTTTGTCACAAGCAATGCCTGTTTATCAATTTGAAATTTGAAGAAGGTTTATAATCAAAAATTTTTCAATTTTTGGTAAATGGGAGCTCCACGACAAATACCTCAGGTATGCATTGGAGAGTTAAAACATATTTAAAATTTAAGAGATCAAAGAGAGATGTTTTTGTACCATAAAAACAAACTTTTTAGTCAAAATGAATTTCATAGGTCAATATTAAACCAGTAAGGAAAGGCAGAAAGTCGGACGGGGCCGACTATATAATACCCTACACCTCCCTAACAATGCGATAAGGGTTATTGCGATAATAATTTGGAATAATTGGTAAATGGGTAAGAACATATATATGCTGATATATCTAATATTCGATCCTAAATTGAGAAACATCTTTCTGGAGAATTTTGTAATGATCGGAAGTAAAGTACAACTTCTATAGCGCTTTGTAACCAAATCAGGAGGAACATTTATATGGAGCTTATATATAAATCTGAATCGATTTTCCCTGAATACTCATTCATGTAAAATAGAAACCTCTTTCTGTCGAATTTCGTACTGATCGGATATAAAATACAGTCTCTACAGCGCTTGAATGTCAAATCGGGTAAAATATATATATGGGGGCTATATCTAAATCTGAACTGATTTTAACCAAATTCAATAGGGATCGTCCTTGGGCCAAAAAAAGAGCACTGTGGTAAACATCATCACAATCGAAGCATAAATACGACCTGCACTTTGATAACAACAATACATCTACATACGGACGGACAGACGGACATGATTAAACCGCCTCAGGAAGTAATTCCAAGTCGATCGGTATAATAAACGATGGGTATATCTCTTCTCCTTCTGGATGTTACAAACAAATGCACAAACTCATAATACCCTGGACCACAATGTGGTGTAGGGTATAAATACAGTTTCTATAGCGCTTACATTTTAAATCGGAGGTAACACACGCTGAAAAAAATCGCTTGTGTAGTATATTGTCCCAAACATATTCGACTTGAAACATATATATGTTTAAGGTACACTCTAAATATATAATATTTGGTAAAAGCAAAAATTATATATTTAGGAATATGTTGTTCTAAACAAATCCTTGTTTCCGTCCTAATACTTTTTATTTGCGACTATTAATTCCTAAACAAAGATTTATTTGATTTTTAATTGCTGTTAAGTTTTTTAGCAATTTAATGTTAAATTTTTAGACATTTTTTATATTCGTAAATATGAAATTGTATAATTTTGGATAAGAATAAATTACTTGAATGATTGACAACAAATGCTGATATTAAATACTCAAAAATTTAAAATGATTCCCTTCAAACAGAAATTAATACTGATTATGGTATTTTTAACTAGGAGGAATACATAATTGGAAACGAAGAAAAAATTAAAAATGAAATTAGAAAAATTCAGCAATGTTTTGAAAAACTTTTTTAAATAAAATATATTTGAAGATATTCCTTAACAATAATTTTATTTGTACATAAACACATATTTTATTTGAGAAAATTAGTTTGCAAATATATTTTGTTGTAATATATTAATATATGCGCTCCAAGTAAATTTTATTGATTTACAAATAAAATTTGTTTACTCAGAAATATATAATATTTAAAAATTTGTGTTCCAAATATATTTTCTTTCTATTCAAACATATCAAAAACGGCGATTTTGCCCCGAGCATGTATGTGGGGGCTATATATAAATCTGAACCGATTTTCTTCAAATTTAGTATTGTCTTTAAGTATATCAAGAGACTTCTCTCTGTCAAGTTTTTTACAGATCGGTTAAAAAATTTTGCTTATACAGTGCATATATGCCAAATCGGAGGTACATATATATGGGAGCTATATGTAAATCTCAACCGATTTGAACACAATTCAATAGGGATCGTCCAGGGGCTAAAGAAAGATATGTGCAAAGTTTAATTGCTACCTGTACTTTGATTACAAGAATACATCTACAGACAGGCGGACAGACAGACATAACTAAATCGACTCAGAAATTGATTACAAGTCGATCGGTCTATCTCTTCTCCTTTTGGGTGTTACAAACAAGTACACAAAGTTATAATACCCCGTACCACATTGTAGTGTGGGGTATAATAAAGGAATTAATTAGATCGATTCTGAAATATCGCAATTTATATTTTTGATTCCGCGAAAAAAGACCGAAATAAATTGTTTAAGCTAAAATTAGTACATATTTTTTATGATTAGTACGCGGAAAATGCTTCAATAAACCATTTCTATACCCTCCAACATAGGATGGGGGGTATATTCATTTTGTCACTCCGTTTGTAACACCTCTAAATATTGATCTGAGACCCCATAAAGTATATATATTCTTAATCGTCGTAAAATTATAAGACGATTTAGCCATGTCCGTCTGTCCGTCCGTCCCTCTGTGGTAATCACGCTACAGTCCGCAATAATAGAGCTAGGTTGATACAAATTTGGAACAAATACTTCTTATAGTTGCAGGTGGTTTGGGATTGCAAATGGGTCATATCGGTCCATATTTAGATATAGCTCCCATATATAGCAACTAACTTTTTGTGATTCCTACTGTTCTCGTCTACTAAATTATATAATATAAAGAAAAATATACTCCCATTCAAATATTTTTTTATTTGGAGCTAGTATTTCCGAAACAAACATTAATTCATAATTATTTATTTTGGCAATGTTGCAATACCTTAACTTAAAGGCAAGTTTTCTGTTTTTCAGAAGTTCAAAGAGCAATTTTTTTAATAAATGTTTGTAAAATTTAGTTAAAACTTAAATAGAATAATCTTTAGTAAATATAAATTGCATTGATGGATTGACAAAATGTGATGAATTGACAAAATGTGATGAATTGGAATATTTATAAATTAAGACATTTATAGCTATAAAGTTTAACACGAAAGCTAGGAAAAACTAACTAAAATTCGAATAAGTCAGCAAAGTCTTAAAAATCTTTTTAAATAAAATATATTTAGAAAACCTTTTAAACAAAAACTTTGTTTGTGTGTAAACACATATGTTATTTGTGAAATTCAGTTTGCAAATAAATTATATTCTAATATATTAATATATGTAAAATTTCTTGATTTTCAAATAAAATTTATTTTTTAACAAATATGTATATAATATTTAACAAAATCCTTTCCAAGCTTATTTTCTTTCAATTCAAACATAACAAAAATTATGATTTTCCTCCGTGTATGTAAATATTCTTAATGGTCGTAAAACTCTAATATGATTTAGCCATGGCCGTCTACTGTAATCACTCTACAATAATTCAGCTTGACGACTTAAATGGGCAGTATCGGACCGTTATCGATATACTCGCATCCCCCACAAATATATGTATAGCATCTCTCCGATTTGACTTCTGTACGCAATGTAGAACACAAATTTCAAAAACCCTCCAAGTTTCCGCCCTTCACCTTTCGAACCATTTCTACACGGGGCAAAATCGCCTTTTCTGATATGTTTGAATCGAAAGAAAATATATTTGGAACACAAATTATTAAATATTATATATTTCTGAGCAAATAAATTTTATTTGAAAATCAATAAAATATATTTGGAACTCGTATATTAATATGTTACAACATATAATATTTGCAAACTAAATTTCTCAAATAAAATATGTGTTTGAAAACAAATAAAATTATTGTTTAGGAATTTCTCCAAATATATTTTATTTAAAAAATATTTTCGAAACTTTTGTTGAATTTTTCGAATTTAGGTTTAGCATTCAACCTCCCAGTTATTATACGAAATGCAGCATTAACTTCTGTTTTAAATTAATAATTTAAAATTTCGCCAAGATTAATTTAGAACAACATCCTCTTAAATATATAATTTTTGTGTGTATCAAATATTATATGTTTGGAGTGTACCCTAAACATATATATGTTTCAAGCCGAATATGTTTGGGACAATATACTACAGAAGCGATTTTTTTTCAGCGTGTACCAGTATAATTGTAACCTGCAATGTAATGGTTCGATACTCATTTAGCTCATTTACAATGGCTGGTTGCAATAACACTGATGCGTGTAAATTTCCTTTCGATAATTTTTTAACTGCGATGTAAAACGATATTCTTCTGTAGGATGGTAAACAACATAAAATACTGCCACTTGTCGAAAAATGTGAGGATGTGGCTAACTTTGATGTATTTAAGCTCTTCCTATGTGCGGGAAAATTCTGAGTTCGGAACGTTCTTGTTAAGAAACAGCAGACATTCTAACAATTTCTTCTCTTTTTTACATAAAAAATTCCATTAAACAATGACGGATTTACTTCCATTTTTTTTTTGTGAATTTCCCCACTGTGCAGTGTGTGTTAGTGTTACTGTTCGCGTTCGCCTTCACATCAAGTCATTCAATGATGTGTGAGTGTGCTGAGTAAATGGATTGGGACACACGTCCATTCAAACATGACTTCAAACTTACTTCAATCACTCACTCATTCATTCATTCACTCACTCCCTGTCGATTGATGATGAAGATGTTGACTTGCACTGCGATGCAATTGAAAACGTGAGCATGATGCTGCATGCAATTGCACACGCAGTCGGGCACCTTCTTCAAAAGGAGAGAGAAAAACCATATGTATGTCTGTCTGTCTGTATGAATGTCTACATCGATTGAATGTGCTTACATTGTCGTTAAGTTGTTTGTGAGAGTGTGTGTGACAACAAAGAGCCAATAACAATTTTTGTTTGATTTTCCTTCCAAACCTATACACACACATCCGCACACATCCTTACAGAGGCCTGTCCATGTGAATGATGATGATAGGAAAACACTATTATAAGATAAGTACAAGGGCAAACTTTACATTAGCCTGGGGAGAACTATATATGGCCGATCTCAAGAGAAATCTTAAAGAGAACCCAAACAACAGATAATAATTCTGTGATTTTCCGAATTACCATCGTTTTCAAGAAATCAAAATTTTTGAGGGAAAAACTAAATTGGTTATCATTCGTAGAAGATTTAGCAATTAACGTGTATAGTTTTATTTGAAAAAATATTGCAAATATAGAGGAGCATAGTCTTTCTGCGAAACGAAATATTAGACAACTACAATTCTGAAATTTCGACGACTGAAATTTCGCTTACGCGAAATAAGTTTCTGTGACAACAAACGAAATTTCAGTTCCGGCAAACGAGAATTGTAGTTGTCTAATATTTCGTTTCACAGAAACGAATTTTTTCTTTGCGTGTATAAAATCTCGAAATCGCATATTTCTGACTTTAGCGATTAAGACAGAACATCACAAAATTACACTTAAAAAAATTGCCATTATTTGTTAATCTTTAAAAACTATCAAATATACTTATTCTTATAAATATGAGTACTATATTAAATGCTACATTCAAATTTATTAAAATACAATGAATAGAGTCATAACATAACTACTTTCCAGAACTCTGGATTTTGTATGCCAACTACGTGCTTTCAATGGAATACACGTCCAAAATTCCTTCCTTGCGAACCACTTTTGCACACATTTACTGAAGCCCAGCAACTCTTCAAGCAGATCCTTTGTTTATCTGTCGGCTTTATTTGTGAAATATTTATTCATGACAGATTCTGCAAACTTTTCGAACTTTAATTAAAATCTTTGTTAATTTTAATTTAATTATTGTTTATCATTAACAATTTGTTTGCTATTTTAAAGCAAATGTCGATAATGACATCATCTGTGGTGGCATATTTATTTTTCTGTTGTCGATATAGCTCAGGGGCGGCGATAAATAAATGCCATCGATAATAAATGATGAACAGTGAGTTAATAGCAAACATAAATATGGACAAGTTATAGCAAGAACTTGATGTGAATTTATATATTATGAAATGCGGATATAAATTTAGAATGTTATAAATTTATCAGAGTATATTAACTACACCATGATCTACTGCAAAAAAACAATTAGGAAAGCTTAAAGTTGTGCAAAGAAAAGTATGTGCCCTTTTTCCAAAGAGCGTACTTCACAGTATAAAAACGCAAATAGAGGATCTTTGTATGGGAGCTGTATCAAAATGTGAGTCAACAGCAGCGGGACCTTTATATGAGGGCTATATCAAAACAAATTTTTAGCCCGATCAAATCGGAGAGATGCTATAATGCACTGAAAAAAATTTTCATAAAATTAAAGAAATGCTCCAAAGACGTCCTTAGTCTTCAAAATAAGTACATTTTGTACTTAAAATTAAGAAAATTTACTTAAAATGAACTAAATTACTTAATATTATTGAAATTACCTATACATATTTTAAGTACAAAATGTACTTATTTTGAAACAAAGGACGTCTTTGGAGCATTTCTTTAATTTTATGACAATTTTTTTTTCAGTGTGGGAGCTTTATCAAAAAATAAACCAATATTGTCTATTTTAAGCCCCTAGACGGACATTGTTAATTCGTCTCGAGTTTTACGAAGATTAACAAGTAAAGAGGCATTAAGTTCGGCCATGCCGAATCTTATATACCCTCCACCATGGATGGCATGTTAATTGTTTCGGGTACAAATTAACTAATTATACCAAATTTCAGCCAAATTTGTTGAAATTTTAGGTTTTTGCGACGATCAATTTACCAATTTTCAGCCTGATCAGTTGTCATTTCTGGCATCTATGGCATTATATCGATACCTCCATTCTAAACTATGCTAAGTGCAAAAAGGTAGTTTTTCAGGAGAGGCGATCAAAGTTTGATGAATTTTTTTAAATGTGTATGGCATTTCTTTGTAACGCAAATCGAATGACTGGTACTGTTTTGTGAATAACTTCTGATTTGGTTGACGGATAAACACCAAATTTTGCCCGAATATAATTTGGAAAATTAAGAAATTAAAAATGCAATCTCCCTAAAACTATGCTAAGTCGACTTAGCATATGTTAGAATGGAGGTATCGATATGGGGACTACATATATCAAAAAATCGACCGTTATTGTTCATTTTCAATCCCAAGTTACCTGCAGCTACAAGAAGTAACTATACCTAATTTCAGGCAGCTAGCTCAATTATTTTAGACTGTAGCGCGATTACCACACACGGACGAAGAGCCTGACGTGGCTAAAGCGTCTTAGAATTTTACAACGATTAGGAATATATATGTATATACTTCGATCAATATTTAGAGGTGTTACAAAATTAATATACCCCCATACGGACCTTTTGTCACATCCATATAACTTAATACCTGAAAAAAACTGTACGTAAACGATGTTGCCAACTTTGAGGTCCTGTTACACCGCTCCTGTATATGCTATGGGTGCACATTTAAAACTTCTCTAATACCTCTTCTACAAACATGATAAGTTTAGTCGCAATAGGTTTTCTACTTAAGAAACAGCCCAATTATTTCCCTTTTGTATTCCTCCCACTGTGCGGCGTTTTAAAAGATCTGAATTTTATTTTAAGGCGGTAAAAGTTTCCCCAATTTTCCCTGTTGGAACAGCAGATTGGTATATAAAACTTTGTGTTTTTGACATCTGAAGTGTAGGGTATGTCCAGCAACTTTGTAGCAAATATTAAGACCAAGGTTTTTTTAACATATTAACCCTCCCGCACATTACGGTAAATCTTTAAAATATCCCTAAAGTTGTACTATATACATACGTCAGAACAAACCAAAGCCCAACTCAAAACACAAACACCAAAATTACAGTCAAATTCCAGTTAAACCTCTTTAACCTATTCGTGCAGCAATGCGACCAATGGGTCGTATTCATAATATTATTTATAATTATTCATACGACCTAGTGGTCGAAACAACACCTAATAACTATGCCTGATTTGCTACCTAAGAAATATGGAAGTACTTCCTAAGGAATCACGTTTTAAGTATTTCCAAAGTTGAAGTTTGTGCATAAGTCATTGAAAATTTATTTTGCACAATATATTTAAAATTTATGAAATATTATTCAGTCAGAATTTATTTTTTTTTGGTTTGAGACCATATGTTCCTTTTACTTTCTGTCTATTCCAAGAAAGTAATAGAAACAAATACAAAAATTGGTAGAGAGTTTTAATTGCTTGGTAGAATTGACTGCAGTTTCGATAGACACCACTCTATCATCTTCAGAATTCAGTAGCAATAGTGTATGTCTTTAACTTAAATCAGCTGAAATACTTGAGGAAGCAGTAAATTGAATTTAACAAGAACTGCTAACCAAACCCGTATTTTGCCGAACTAAGTCAACATACTAAAACTCTCATACCAATACATTTTTGTTTTTTGCTTGGGTTCGCATCGCGAACCACGAAAACAGATGTAGTTTTGTCAACGGCTAATGCCGACGTCATCGTACCTCATGTGTTTGTATGTGTTGTTGTTATTTATTGTTGGTCTGTTGTTTTGTTATTCAGTCAGAATTTATTTTTTTGGTTTGAGACCATATGTTCCATTTACTTTCTGTCTATTCCAAGAAAGTAATAGAAACAAATACAAAAATTGGTAGAGAGTTTTAATTGCTTGGTAGAATTGACTGCAGTTTCGATAGACACCACTCTATTATATAAAAATTAAATTTTTTTATTAAAAATTGAATAAGTTTGAAAAATTAAAGAAATATAAAATTTTAATAAAAAAAAGTTAAACAAAAGCTGCGTCATTCGAACTCGGACACCCCAATTAAATTATTCATTGATAAAGGACATCAAAAGCAGTGAAATTAGCCAAAAAGTATTCATACGCTGTAGTGTTCATATATATCTCAGGACAATGGTAATTCAAACACGTTTCTAGTCGTGAGCGTTAACGTGCTATGTTAGGCTGCTGCAGCGCTGGGAGACCCAGGTTCAAGTCACTGCAAGACCGAAAATTTCACTTTGAAAAATTAAAAAAAAAGTGTTCATAAACATAAAATAAAGAAAAATTAAAGAAAATGATTTTTTTTATTTGTTTTGAACAAATCTTTAAAATCCAAAGAGCATCCAAAACTAGCTTTTGAATTTCTTTATAAGCACTGGTGCGAATTTACAGTCAAATAATGAATGAAATAGAGCGACAAGCCCTGGTTAAATTCATCGGCGAAGATACAATATACGAGTAGAAGTACTTCTGGATCGTAATTATAACATCTTCGCTACTCTTAAGGAAGTTCTTTTTTTGCGTATACGCTGGAGCGATGATTGTGAAATTGGGCAAATATCTACGCCATTTTAGATACCTGCCACACACCATTTTGTGCCTAAAATGGATTGAGGGTAAATTACAAATAATTCAGTTTTTACAGACTGCGTGGCTCTGTTTGATAAAATCACTTGTTTGATAAAAAATGCTCGTAGTTGATCTCAGACCCATTTTTTCCTCCCTCGTAGATTGGAAAATTCATACGAAAATAATGTCCTCAAACTTCTGTGGCAATCACTTAAATGTCTCCATATTCAGACTATAGTCTGTCAAAGAATGAGCAGAAATATTCCACAATTCTGGCATTTCCCTCACAAAGTAACAAATTCCGCAATACATTTCTCACAAAGTAAGAGTATATTTTAAACGGTTTACTAGATTGCAATTTTTATACTTATTTTTAATTATTTTCTTTTTGTTAACCACTGTTTGTCATTCCGGTGATGATGTAATTCTTGTGTTTTTTTCTTAATTCTCTTAAAATGGCAAATAAATGCCAAATGTCAAATACTCAATAAAGATGTGCAAAATCGCTTGTTTCTGTTCCAGTGTCTGTTCACATTTATAATTTAACTTTAATGTGAGTCGAAAAAGAAGAAGAAAGAAATACAGTAATGCAAACACATCACGTCACTTATTGCCTCCCAATGGCAATTTAAGTGAACAATTCTAGGTGAGCATATTTGTCGGAAATGTTTAATGAATGGCCGTGTCTGTGGCCAAATGGTTTGGACAATTTACACATCAGTTTTGCATAAGCCAAAAAGGTATTTTTTGCTTTTGGAATACCAAAGAATAGCACCGTTAGGTCAATAAGTAAATACGCGGGCCTCCCCATAGATTGTGGCAAAGTACGAGTAAGTCTCTGACGGAGTTTATATTTCTAAACATTGGCATCTTTAGGTTTTTGTGCGGTGCGGCACTTCCGCCCTTTTCTGCCAAAATGACTTGACTGATAAGTACAAAACAAATATTTTCTTTGTATTGCCTTACTTCCTTCCCTCATTTTGGCCAATGGAAGTTCTTTCATCATTTTTGCTCATTTTTCCGTTTTTGTATGGTGAATTCTTTTGGGGTTTTGTGTTTTTTTTTTTTTGTTTCTCGGAATATTTTGTCTTCTTCCTCTCTGTGGGGGCCAAAGCGGGTAAATAAACATTTGACTGTTTATTTCTTTCCGTTTATGGAAATGTTGTTAGTAGTTTTTTTGGCGTAATACTCGTATGTGTTTGTTAATTTGTTTTCGCGCTTGGTCTTGTATTAATATTCTGACCATTGGCTGCAAAGCTGTAAGTTATTCATTGTGCTACACTCGAAGAAAAAACTATTATCGCATGGACAATTCCAAAGCAGTTAGAATAAAACGCCAAAATTACGCCTTTTTTTGTTGAAATTGCATTTTTCTACGATCTTTTTTTGTTTTCAAGAAAATTTTTTCAATATTGCATTTCGTTACAATTTTGTGAAAAATATTTTTTTTTTTGGAAAAATTTAGTATTTTCTAGAAAATTAGTCAAATCTAATATAAAATTCGTTGAAATTTATTTTTTCAGAAAATGTTGTTGAAATTGCTTTTGTTGCAAATTTAGTGGAAACTGCATTTTTATAGAAAATTTCAGAATATTTAATAGCAATTGAATTTTTTAAGAAAATGTCAAAATTGGCATTTAAAAAAAATTTTAAAATTTTTTTGAAATTGCGTTTTCTATGAAACTTTTTTTTTGTTTTCAAAAAAAGGCGATATTGCATTTCTTTATTCTTTATTATTTTGTCAAAAATATTTTTTTTGGAAAATTTTGTATTTTTTAGAAAATTAGTCAAATCTAATAAAAAAATTAGTTGAAATATATTTTTCCAGAAAATTTTTTTTAAAATTTCTTTTGTTGCAAATTTAGTGGAAACTGAATTTTTATAGAAAATTTCAGCGATGTTTAATAGCAATTGAATTTTTTAAGAAAATGTCAAAATTGGCATTTAAAAAAAAAATTGTCAAAATTTTGTTGAAATTGCATTTTTCTATGAAATTATTTTTTTTGTTTTCAAAAAAATTTCGTCAATATTGCATTTCTTTACAATTTTGTCAAAAATATATTTTTTGGAAAATTTAGTATTTTTTAGAAAATTAGTCAAATCTAATAAAAAAAAGTCGTTGAAATTTATTTTTTCCAGAAAATTTTGTTGAATTCTTTTGTTGCAAATTTAGTGGAAACTGCATTTTTATAGAAAATTTCAGCGATGTTTAATAGCAATTGCATTTTTTAAGAAAATTTCAAAATTGGCATTTAAAAAAAAATTGTCAAAATTTTGTTGATATTGCATTTTTCTATGCAATTATTTTTTTTTTTTGTTTTCAAAAAATTTCGTCATATTGCATTTCTTTACAATTTTGTCAAAAATATTTTTTTTTTTGGAAAATTTAGTATTTTCTATAAAGTTAGTCAAATCTAATATAAAAAATTGTAAAAATGTTGTTGAAATTGCAGTTTTTTATGAATTTTTTTTTGTTTTCAGGAAAATTTCGTCAGTACATATTACATTTCTTTACAATTTTGTTAAAAATATTTTTTTGGAAAATTTAGTTTTTTCTAGAAAATTTGTCAAATCTAATATAAAATTCGTTGAAATTTATCTTTTCCAGAAAATTTTGTTGAAATTGCTTTTGTTGCAAATTTAGTGGAAACTGAATTTTTATAGAAAATTTCAGCAATATTTATAGCAATTGATTTTTTTAAGAAAATGCCAAAATTTTCATTTTTTAAAAAAATTTTCAAAATTTTGTTAAAATAGAATTTTTCTATGTTTTTTTTTTGTTTTCAAGAAAATTCCGTCCATATTGCATTTCCTTACAATTTTGTCAAAAATATTTTTTGGAAAATTTTGTATTTTCTACCAAATTAGCCAATCTAAATTTTTCTATAAAATTCGATGAAATTAATTTTTTCCAGAAAATTTTGTTGAAATTGCTTTTGTTGCAAATTTAGTGGAAACAGCATTTTTATAGGAAAATTTCAGCGATGTTTAATAGCAATTGAATTTTTTAAGAAAATTTCAAAATTGGCATTTTTAAAAAAAATTGTTAAATTTTGTTGATATTTCATTTTTCTATGAAATTATTTTTTTTTTGTTTTCAAAAAATTTCATCATAATGCATTTCTTTACAATTTTGTCAAAAATATTTTTTTTTTTGGAAAATTTAGTATTTTCTAGAAAGTTAGTCAAATCTAATATAAAATTCGCTGAAATTTATATTTTCGAGAAAATTTTGTTTGAAATTTGCTTTTGTTGCAAATTTAGTGGAAACTGAATTTTTATAGAAAAATTCAGGAATATTTAATAGCAATTGAATTTTTTAAGATACAAGGATATTTAATTGATTTTTTTTATAAAAAATTGTCAAAATTTTGTTGAAATTGCATTTTTCTATGAATTTTTTTTTTTGTTTTCAGAAAATTTCGTCAGTATTATACTTCTTTACAATTTTGTCAAAAATATTTTTTTGGAAAATTTAGTTTTTTCTAGAATGTTTGTCATATCTAATATAAAATTCGTTGAAATTTATTTTTTCCAAAAAATTTTGTTGAAATTGCTTTTGTTGCAAATTTAGTGGAAACTGAATTTTTATAGAAAATTTCAGCAATATTTATAGCAATTGAATTTTTAAGAAAATTGTCAAAATTTTGTTGAAATAGAATATTTCTATGATTTTTTTTTTGTTTTCAAGAAAATTTCGTCAATATTGCATTTCCTTACAATTTTGTCATAAATATTTTTCTGGAAAATTTTGTATTTTCTACCAAATTAGTCAATCTAAATTTTTCTATAAAATTCGTTGAAATTAATTTTTTCCAGAAAATTTTGTTGAAATTGCCTTTGTTGCAAATTGAGTAGAAACTGCATTTTTATAGAAAATTTCAGCGATATTTAAAAGCTATTGCATTTTTTAATAAAATGATTTTTTTTTGTTTTCAAGAAAATTTCGTCAATATTGCATTTCTTTACAATTTTGTCAAAACATTTTTTTTTTTGAAAATTTAGTATGTTCTAGAAAATAAGTCAAATCTAATATAAAATTTGTTTTCCAGAAAATTTTGTTTGAAATTGCTTTTGTTGCAAATTTAGTGGGAACAGCGATATTTAATAGCAATTGAATTTTTTAAGAAAATGTCAAAATTTTAAATTAAAAAATTTTTTTTTCAAAATTTTGTTGAAATTGATTTTTTCTATGAAATTATTTTTTTTCAAGAAAATTTCTTCAATATTGCATTTCTTTGCAATTTTGTCAAAAATATTTTTTTTGGAAAAATTAGTATTTTCTAGAAAATTAGTCAAATCTAAATTTTTCTACAAAATTCGTTGAAATTTTTTTTTCCAGAAAATTTTGTTGAAATTGCTTTTGTCCATAAAATTTCCTTCACCGTCCTTTAAAAAAGTTTATGACCTATGCCAATAATCAGGACACCGTTCGGTGTCCCTTAATCCGCTCATCGGTCATCGACCTATAATCCGATCAGTGGCCATTAATCCGGTCAAAAATTTTAAAAATTTAATTTCAAGAAATTTTGCGGCTGAATGTAGTTTTAAAAAAATTTTCTAGAGAAATGCAATTCAACAATTTTTCTAGAAAAATGTAATTTCAAAAATTGGTAAACAATTTAATTTTGCCGAAACTTTGCAAAAAAAAAATTGACCAATAAAATTTTTTATAAAAATCAATTTGAAGAAATTTTCTAGAAAAAGACACATTTGAAGGAATTTTCTAAAACAAAATGCAATTTCAAGAAATTTTTTAGAAAAGTGTAATTAATTACGATGAAATTTTCTATAAATTGCAATTTTAATTAAATTTTCTAGAAAATGTAATTTGAACGAAATTGTCTCGACAAATGCAATTTCAATGAAATTTTCTTAAAAAAATGCATTTTAAACGAAATTTTGCAGAAAAATTAAATTACGAAGAAATTTTCCAGAATTAATATATAATTTAAACGAACTTTTAGTTTATTAAATCACTTTAAAAGAGAAAATTATGATAATTTCTTTGTGGGAAGGGAGCATGAAGATTTTTGACAAGGGAGCCGTATTAAAAAAAGGGTTGGGCATCCCTGTTCAACTTTCTGGCATCTTCCACCCATTGTTCCATAATGCATTACTCAGAAAGTGATGTCTGTTTACCCGACAGAAATTTTCTGACTTGTTTTTGATGCTTAAGGGCCCACCAACTTTTGATACTAAAAAGCTGAACTGTCCATGAAAAATTCTAAATAGAGCATTGACGAACTTAAGAGATATAGCAATTTTATTGTATCAATATTCGAATTTTTTGTTGTCTATTTTTGTATAGAATCTTATAGAGGTCACTTGGACTAGTATGTTACTTCTAAACGACTTGACCGATTCTACGTACATTTTTCTTTGAGTGTTTTTCCTTACTTTTTTCTTCCATTACAAACCAATCTTCTCCCGTTCAACTTCCTTCGGTCGGCCATTTCGACCACGAAATGGGTAACCAAATAGTGAACATGCGTATGTTTCTCCCTGACACCTCTCAATGGTCGCCTGACGTAAAGCGTGAAAACTTCTTTAACCGCACCGCATTAAAATTCTGCCATAGGTGCTAAGGTGAGGGTAATGGCATAAATGCCTTCTTTTGTTTAGTTATCTGGCAATTTTGCCCACCATATGACTGTCTGTATGCCTGTCTATCCTCATAGACTGTGTTTGATTCGGTGTTTGTGTCGGGCCTTTCTTATTTCATGCTTTGGCAATCCATTCAGTGAAATCCGCCCTAAAATTTGTAAATTCTTGAATGCGAGAAAAAATTTCAATTCGTTTATTATTACCTACCCAAAGTATTGTGGTTTTGGCAAAACAAAAAAGTTCTAACACTTGGTGGTTGGTAGTAAGTGGTACATTCATTTGGTATCCAAAGAAATGTTTATGTTTTAATTAACATACAAGACATACATATTTTTAAAGCTGAAGTTGAATTCTGTGGGAAAACACAAAAATGTTTTCATTTGCAAAAAATCTCTTATTGAATTGAAATTTTATGAAAAAAACAAGCACAATTTATTTTTTTACACATTCAACAAATTGCCAATCAACTTTGTATTGAAAGCCAACAAATGGAATTGGCAATGTTAATGGTAAGTGTGTGAGACTGGTTCGGTGACGGGCTAAGAGTTTCTTGTGGTCTTGCTCAAATGTATGGAACAAGTTATGGTTAACATATCTCTGAGTTTGTCAATGATTCAATTAATATATGTCTGTCTGTCTCTCTGTCTGTTTGTCTATCAGCCACTCAAAGAGGTGTTTGGGGGGCAACACGGAAGAGGTCAATACAATTTGTGTTGATTTCAATTAAAATATGATTCATTTATGGAAACATTTGTTTGCCTCCAATGAATATTTAAAAATCAATCGATGGAGGGGGGGGGGGTCTATATGCACGTGTGCACACTTAGCACAGTGGTTGTAAAGGGAAACAAATTGAAAAAAACGAACTCATTTATTCCGGGTGACGACCATAAGTCACTCAGAACAAATTTCAGCAGAAAATGATTCCATTTAACTATTGGATAATATCAGCAAAATATGTAATAAATTTTTTTTTAAATTTTGTGATCAATTGTTTATTTGCCTCAACCATGTCTTTTTATCAAATTTTATGATCAATGTCTCTTTTTATACACTCCACCATAGGCTGGGGGATTTGTAACATCTCGAAATATTTATCAGGGGCCCCATAAACAATATATATAAGGGATGTCATGTGAGTCAATTTTTTGGGGCGATATCTCCCTTTTAACTTGCTTGAAACTTGCAACAAATTTAGTCCTATCGGATAGTAGTTATGACACAAAATTTCAACGATATCGGTTAAGGACTGTCTGAGTGGGAGGGTGTTACACTTTGATATTTTTCCCATCCATATGACTAATTACACTATCCAACAATATTTTGGTCGAAGGTTGAAAAAATCTATAGATAAATGTAGAAATTATATCCCTTTGGTAGAACCCACACTATTATGTACGAGGATATATATCAATTGTAGAGGGTTAAAGGTGTAACACATCGAAGAAGTAACATAAGAGTCCCCAAGAATATTTGACGGAAATCCATTTTGGGCCATTTGAATTCATTCAAACAATGTCCGTCCCTCTGTCTTTCTGGCTTGTGCGCACGATAACTTTCAATAGGAGTAACCGATTGACTTCAAATTTGGTATGTGTTAATATTTTTTCTATCTCAGGGTAAGGTCAAAGATGGATAATGTGCGTCCATTCCTTCCAGTACCTCCCCCCCACAAAGTGCGAACATTTAGTGAAATATTGATTCTTAAATAATTTATGTATATACGTATACCGTGCTTATAGTCCCATGAAAAATAGGCGTTATTGCCACTCCTCTTTTGGCACCTCTGATACAAATTGACCATTTTACACAAAAAAAAGTTAAGAAGTCAAATAAAGAGGGCCCTTGGTATGGGGGTTATGTCAACAGATGGATCTATGCCTACCGTTGCTCGTGTGATATGGGGGCTATATCCAAAATTGGACCGATACAATCAATCGCAACATACCTGCAGATAAAATAAGTATATGTATCAAATTTCAGCCACCTAGCTCAAGTATTATAGATTGTAGCGTGATTACAACAGACGGACATGGCTAAATCGTCTTAGAATTATACGACGATTAATAATACAAAAAAATGGAAAGATTGCATCCTAACGAATAACGCAATGCCTATTTAAAATAATAATCTATGAATAAATGTATAAATTATGGCCACACACAGAATACAGTTTGGTTGCCTCCACCGAATTATTTGCCAACCGAATTTTGTAGTTCTGTCTACTATCATGCGATTCCATCAGGACAACCAATATTTTGGTTGTGGTATACTTCTGCTTCCATGTTGACAACAATCATATTTGGTTGCGCCAACTACGGAAATGGTGGCTTAAATTATCTGCTGTAGTTGCTACAACCAACTGTTTTAAAAAATTGGTTGTTCTGACAATTTGTCAGTCACATACGAGTATTACCGACAATTAATTAAGAACAGTTTTCATTAATTTTTATTTTATTTATTGAACAAAAAACAAAACAATTCATAATACCATAAAAAATCCCATATTACAAATTCATCACTATTATGAGATGTGGAAATATTTGACACAAATTTTAGTACACGAAAAAACACACAAAACTTTTATGCAAATATCGCTTAACACTGTGCTTTCAATTTCATGATTGTTGCTTTTATTTTTTATTTATGTAAAACATTTTGCACGACATATTCTGCATTCTACACATTATTATCTACACGAGATTAGTTTTGATTACCTATACAATTCTTGAACAAAATGTTGAAGATTTATTTATGTCGAGTAATTTTAGTGTTTGTTTGTCATGTATCAGCAAAAGAACAGCAACCAATCTTTCGGTTGTATTTCCCAAAATACATTTAATTATTTTAAATTTGGGAAATGATTGGTATAACCAATAAACGATTATTTATTAATATTTTTACTGTTGTAGCAACCAATTATTCGTTGCGATAATAATCTTTGGTCTATTGATACAATTTCTGTTGTCAAGAATAAAACATTGGTTGTCACAACTAAAAATCGATCATATAGTACTATAATGCCAATTTAAAATTGGTTACCACAACTAACCGAGTGTCAATGAAAACAACAATCTTAATTCGATTGATACAACCATCGATTTAGTTGCAAGCATTTTCATTTGATCGTATCCATGTTATTATTGTTGTTTCAACTAATTATTTTTAAATACAACCGACAAGACGGTGTAGGCAACATACTTTTTGTTGCTAGTACTATTTTTTTTATTGTTACAATCGAATTCCAACCAATTATTTTCCTGCGTGCAATAATTTAAAAGTAAGGGAAATTAAAAAATATTTTTTTATATTTTTTATTTTGGCCAGTTTGTTTGGGAGGTACCAAAAGGGACGTGGCAATAACGCAAATTTTTTAATATAAAATTGTAAGGGCCGATGTTGAATGTGAACCACACCTAAACGTCAAATTTTTTTCTGCATTTCATTTGACATTTCTCTATTTCAGACTAACCCAATTTGAACCATGGAAAGACACACAATCGGGCAACGCGTTAAAGCTATTCAGGCTTATTATGAACATGGGCGTTCAAATCAAAATGCATTTCGTGATGTTTTTTCGATCAGCATAATTGACCAAATGTGTCCACAATCGGGAGAATTGTGCGCAAATTTCAGCAAATCGGGTCTGTAGGAGATCTGAAAACACCTGTACATGCTCGCCCAGTTCGTTTGTTGCGGCTTATGGGCTGGCGACGTCATCGGGCCATACTTCTTCGAAATGAGGCCGGTCAGGCAGTTACTGTAAATTGTGTTCGCTATCGTGAGATGATAACGAACTTTTTCTGGCCCTAATTGGAAGATATGGATGTGGACAATATGTGGTTTCAACAGGACGGTGCCACTTACCACACAGCTAACGAAACAATGGCTCGTTTGCGCAACAAATTCAATGGCCGTGTTATCTCACGTCGTGGCGATGTCAATTGGCCGCCAAGATTATGTGATTTGACACAGTTGGACTTCTTTCTTTGGGGTCATTTGAAAGAAAAGGTATACGTCGATAGGCCAGCAACAATTCAAGAGCTAAAGGATGAGATAATTCGGCACATTAACGGCATAGAACCTCAATTTAGTTTCAGCGTCATCGAAAATTTGGACCATCGGATGGAGGTGTTCCGCCGAGGGCGCGGCGGCCGTTTGGCCGATATTTTGTACCGTACATAATTGAACCACACCAATATTATCACAATAATTTCCTTAATAATTTGTGTTTTATTCAAAATCAACATCAGCCCTTAAAATTGAACCACCCTTTACTATGGGTACTATAAAAACATTACACTGTATAAATGTTTAAGTATTTGTATGGACTGTTTTAAACCCTGTTTTAAGTATTTATTTTAAGCCCTTAACTTTTTGTGCAAAATGGTCCATTTGTATGGGAGGTACCAAAAGGGGCGTGGCAACTACGGCCATTTTACACGGGACTATAGGCACTATAAAAACATTACACTTCACAAAATTTCAAGTGTTTGTATGGATTGGAATCAAAGTTATAAGCCGTTAACTTTTTGTGCAAAATGGTCCATTTATATGGAAGGTACCAAAAAGGGCGTTGCAACAGTTTTCTAGAGGTGATAGCGTTTAATAAACTAATACTATGTGTGGAATTGTGAAAGATTCTGGGTAGTAGTATACAATTTATGGGATAATCAATATTTCACCAAATATTGACTTTCGTGGGGGAGGTACTCGAAGGAGTGGATCAACATAGTCAATCTTTGACCTTAGCCTGAGTTAGAAAAAAATATTGAACTTCGAATATTAAAGGCCCCTTATCGTGCGCACCAACCACAAATTGCCAAAATTGGATTTCCGTCAATTATTCTTGGGTTCTCTTAGGTCACTTAGGTTACACTTTTTGCCCGCAGCATCTGATGTATATACTCTTGTTCACAATAGTGGGGGCATTGTTTTATTCATTAGGATGCTGTTTTCTTCGCAAGAACCTCGAATTTGTTTCTATTTTTATACCCTCACTTTAGTGAGACGAAGGTATATATCATTTGCTACGGAAAAAAGTGTAACACATCGAAGGAGTGATCTAAGACCCTAAGTATGTTCGGAGGAAATCCGTTTTGGGTCATTTTAAGTCGAATGAGCAATGTCCTTCCGTCTGTCTGTCTGTCTGCTGGCTGGTGCGCACGATAACTCTCGAAAGGAGTAACCGATTGACTTCAAATTTGGTATGTGGTAATATTTTTTTCTATTTCCGGCTAAGTTCGAAGATGGGCCATATTGGCCCACTCCTTCTAGTACCTCCCACACAAAGGGTTAACATGTTGTGAAATATTGATTCTCTAATAACTTCTATACTACTTATTCGAATCTTCTGAAATTCCACATATAGTATTAGCTTATTAGTCGCTATCAATTCGAGAAAAATGGACGAAGTTGCCACGTCCCTTTAGGTACCTCCCACACAAATGCACCGTTTTGCACCAAAAATTAACAGCTTATAACATTAATAACGGTGTATAATAATACTTGAAATTTTGTACAGTGTAATGTTTTTATAGTGTCTATAGCTTCTAACACAACAAAACAATATTTAGATAATTCTCTGAAAACTTAAAGTTTTATTTACAATTAACATCGTGCGTTTAATATGGTCCCTCCAAGAAATGATAAACATATTTTTTTTAAAAAAATTTTTCGTGTTTAGGATACCCTATTACACCAGAAAATGTTATGTACATCCCTTCGACAAACATTTTGTAAACTAGTGTTATTTTACAAATATAGTTACTAATTATTATTATTATTACTATTACTAATTTACTAACCTGTATTTTGTTTCCTTTTCTTTGCAGGTACGTAGTGCTAATGTTCATCATATGTTAAGGTAATATAATTTAAATACAAATAAGAATATCTCAGTCGAATAAATAGACTAATGTATACTCTCACTTTGTGAGTAATATCATATGGGATAATATACTTTGTGGGGGAGCCAGAAAGTTGGCAACATGTTGCTCATACTTTGTCAGTCTATAGTCATTGCAAAAGATGTCTCAAATACAGAAAATAAAAGCATTTAGATGACTGCTACATAAGTTATTGGGAATTTTGTGTTCGATCGAATAATCACTCAATATTTGATACAATGTCTTTGAAGTATTTACTGTTCAGAGGCAAATAGTTGCATTTGTCAAACCCCTTCTGGTACCACCGACACAAATTAACAGATTCATTCAAACTAAACTTCCCCATAACATATTTAACATCATCTAAATGTTTTTATATTATGTATTTTAGACAACGTTGGCAGTGACTAAAGACTGACAAAATAATGAGAACAAATTTCCCTCCGTTCTGACATCTTCCACCCGAATTGCTATGTATATTCCATTACTCACAAAGTGGCGGTATATCTCAGTGACTAACAAACAATGATCAAATATTCGACTAAATTTTTAATACGGTATTACATTTCCCAAAACTTTGCTACTGTAGAACCACTGTGTGTCTCACATTTCGAATATTCTACTTTGTATGTTAATCTTATGGTCTTAACAGAGATATAAAGAAGATATCACGCAAATCCAGTAAATGGACGTATAGACTTACGAGTATACGAGTAAATGGTTATGGGGATCCGGGCAATCATTGCAATCTTCCACAGCTCATCTTTAATTCCCAGCCAAGTACTCGTGTATACTCGTACTCACTCACTCATACAATGGATTGTTCAATGGACAAGTTTAAGTAGAAGTCGTCGAATCCTATGATATGCACAAAAGCCATAAATACGTTTATTTATGTATGCATACTCGTGCATGAATGCACATACGTGTCTCTGTGAGTGTGTGTGTGAGTGCAATCAATTGAGTGTATGTGTGTGTGTGTGCGTGTAATCTCCTGTGTATGGGTAAATACTTTTGTTAAGTATTTAAGTGCTTTTAAGTGTCTCGAATTTTATGGCATTTTATAAATATTTCATGCCAATATAAGATACAGAGACACTACACCGAAATACAGAAATACAGACAGAAATACTTGCACTCGTCGTACAACCTGACCAAGTAAGCAACCATTCGACCAACGAAGCAACCAACCAACCATCCGACATCCATTGTTACTACGTCGTTTACATTTAATGCTGGACTCGGACTCGAACTCGTACAATAAGACAAACAACAAGAATGCGACAACAAAGCCATCTTTCTTATTTACAGACCACAACACACACACACTCCCATACACACATGTTCAGTAATTCCGTTAAGACACAGTGGGGGAATTTAAAACAAATAAGAATAACGAAGTCGACTAAAGTGACTGAAATTTTCGTCACTTTGGTAGAAATATCCTATGGAACATGATGGCACTAGTTCAAAAAAAATGTTGTCGAATGTATGTGTACACAATTTTCTGGTATAATATGGTGTCCTAAACAGTTTGCAATTAAAGCTAATGATTTATTTACACTTTAGCATGTGTTTCGGACCTAATGCGAAATTTCAGTCCAATCGTTCCAATATTTCAACAGAAAATGAAAATTTTCTAAACACACTGTGAAAAACTGAGGAGGTCATATCTCGCGAAATAATTAAAATTTTGTAAAACTGTTCAAATTTTTTTATTTTTTTTGGAAATTCTCAAGCTGATTATTAAACATTTTTCAAAAAATCCTGACCCTATAGTATTTGGAACTTATTTTTTGAAGTATAAACTATATAACGCAGGTATATCCCTTAAATTAAAGAGAAATATGAGGGCTACAAATGTTAAAATTATTACTTTCACGTAGAAACAGAAGTTTCGAAACTGTCGTTAAAACAATTAGAAAAAATTTTATTTCTTTCACAAAAAGGTTTTTTGCTGCCCGAAAACACCCATAAACAATAGGGGAAAAAATCGCAAAAAATAGGTTTGTTCCCATTTTTGAAAGGTTGCATCCTAACGAAGAAAACAATGCCTATTTGAAAAATCTATGGATACATGTAGAAATTATACCCCTTTTGGTAGAAATAATAGAACTTCAACAAAATCATGTTTTATTTTTTTTTACTATTGTGAACTAGGGTATATATAAGTTGCTGCGGGCCAAAAGTGTAACACATCGAAGAAATTACCTAACAGACCCCAAGAATCTTTGGCGAAAATCCGTTTTGAGTCCGACCCTCACTTTAGTTACACGATGGTATATATCATTTTAAATCGTTTGGGCAATGTCCGTCAGTCCGTCCGTCTGTTTGGATGGTGCGCACGATACCTTCGACAGGAATCACCGATAGACTTCAAATTTGAAAAGTGCTTAATTTTTTCATCTCTGGCTAGAATCAGAGATGAATCATGTTGGTCTACTCCTTCGAGTATCTCCCCCACAAAGTGTCAAAGATTAGTGAAATATTGATTTTTAATAACTTCTTCACAACTTATCAGAATCTTTCACCATTCCACACATAATATTAATTTCTTTGTCGCTATGTCGCTATTACCTTCAGAAAAATGGGCGAAGTTCTCACGCCCCTTTTGGTACATCCCTTACAAATGGACCATTTTGCACAAAAAGATAACGGCTTATAACTTTGCTTCCAGTCAATACAAATACTTGACATTTTGTGCAGTGTAATGCTTTTATATCGGGTGATCTAAGTAGAGATACTTTTTTCAATAGCCTTTTTTTGATAGATCACGTGTGAGTCGTGTCATGCTGTCATGTTATATTTGTTAAGTATTGTTTGGCATTTCATCATGGAAAACTTACGCCTGAACAACGTTTACAAATTATTCAGTTTTATTATCAAAATAATCGTTTGCCAATTGTGCTAAGTCCATTTTTTTAAATACTTTCCAGTCAACCCACGACCTTGACACCCATGAGCAATATTTTAGCTCTCGGTAAGAGCTATATTTTTGCCATTGACCGATTCCCGATCCGACGTACCGGAATCATCGGTCCATATTTCTTCAAAAATAAGGCCGGTGAGAACGTAACCGTCAATGGCGACCGTTATCGTGCCATGATAACCGACTATTTGATGCCTGAAATTGAAGCTCGTGATCTCGACGACATTTGGTTTCAACAAGACGGTGCCACTTCCCACACATCGCATGAATCAATGGATTTATTGAGAGAACACTTCGGTGAGCAGATAATTTCACGTTTTGGGCCGGTCGATTGGCCACCAAGATCTTGTGATATCACACCGTTAGACTTTTTCCTGTGGGGATATGTAAAGTCTAAAGTTTATGCGGACAAACCCGCTTCGATTCAGGCCTTGGAGCAAAACATCACGCGTGTCATTCGCCAGTTACCAGCCGAAATGCTCGAACGAGTCATAAAAAATTGGACACAACGGATGGACCATCTGAGACGTAGCCGCGGCCAACATTTGACATAATCTTCAAAAAATAAGTGCCAAAGAATGTTCTTTCAAATGATAATAAACATTCCCCATTCAATTAGAATTTTCTATGTTTTTTTTTCTTTAAAAAAGTAGGGAGCCTCGAAATGGATCACGCTATAGTTTAGTGAAGATTTTCAGTTATTATAATGTAACTTCTGAACCAAAGTCATCCCCACTCCAAAATTTACACCATCGGTAGAGTACATTTGGACCATTTTTTATAAAAAATGTAAGGAAAAAAATTAGAGCGACTCTGAGAAATCCCAATTTATATTTTTATATCCGCGAAAAGAGACCAAAACAAATTGTTTTAAAGAAAATTAATATTTATTTATTAATTTATAGGAATTACAATACAAAGTAAATTTATATTCTAATTTTACGGTCCGGGTTACAAAGACCATGTGGCTAGATTTTGCAGCGACAGACCAGAGCATCTGGTGGGAATCGTACCCACAACCCCCAAACTCATAGGCGAGCACGCTACCAACTCACTCCTACTAGGGCGCTCAAAAAAAATAATATTTTTATTTATGAAAATTGCGCAGCAAATCCTGTAAAAAACAATATTTTCTATTTTCAATTTCTTATGCTTTGTAGCATTAAAATTAACTTCAAAAAAACCTTACAGAGAAAAAAAATCCATTTTCTGAAATTTGGCCTCCAATTATAATTTAGTTTTTTTCAATATGAGTCATTACTCCCACATACTAGAGCAACATTTTCTGAGAATTTGAGAAAGATCAAATATTTCACCTGTGACACTTGAGAAAGAACTACCCATATGGGGAATTCCAACACAAATCGAAGGGTTCCAAAATATTTCAGTTTTGATTTTTCACATTTTTTATATTTTTAGTACACCTATAAAGAAAGGCTTTTTGGATTTTTTTTGAGGTTTTTCCAATAACTCGTTCAGAAGTTATCGATATTTAAAAAATCGTTATGATGTCGCTCTGTGTATCGGGATTTTGGTAATAACTTCTTAAGTCACGGTCAGATTAAAAAAAATTTTCTTTTTTAAAATGTTGGTATTTTTCGGCACTTTTCAGAAAAATATAACAAAATTTTTTTTTTGTGTGCGATTTTTATGGTTTTATGGTTTAAAATGTAATTTTTTATATTGTTTGTACTCTCCGATTTCCGCGAATTTTTTATATTTTAAACTTCTATTAATTCTCTAACAAATAAACTTTGGATGGGCCGGCGGGCATAAAATTATTGACATTTGTTTTTAATTTTTTAAAATTTTAAAAAATTATGTTCCGCTAACCACTGTGCATGTGGCTTGAAGGCTTCGGAATAGATGTTTCACGTCAAAGAACAAAATAAAGGAGACACTTCAGGATGTTTTTATTCCAATCAAACCGCCACCCCAGCTGATCCCCTCACCCCTGATAATCTTCCTAGAAAAATTACTATATATCAATAGTAGTAGATTCGATGAATTTTTGGGTGATCTATTCGAAAAAACAGATTCCTTGTAAAAAATCACTATAGGTGTCCACAGTACACTTTTATGGCGTTTCAGCGGTTTTTTAATATTTTGTACACGCAAATAAAAAATTCGTTTCTGCGTTTTAGTCAACTACAATTCTCGTTTACGAGGACTGAAATTTCTTTTGGTTATAATAAAAACTTGTTTACGCAAAATAAGTTCTGTCACAACAAACGAATTTCAGTTCTTGCAAACGAGAATTGTAGTTCTCTATAATTTCGTTTCGCAAAAATGAATTCTTTTCTTTGCGTGTATTTATTGGTTAATTTGTCAAATTGCCATAAAACTGTATTGTGGAATCTTTTTGTCAAATACATCGCCTAAACCAGTAAGGAAAGACAGAAAGTCGGGCGGGGCCGACTATATAATACCCTACACCTACCTACCAATGCGAAAATGGACATTGCGATAAGAATTTGGCAGTGTTCATACATGTAATAAGCAAACTCTCTGCCGATGTTCGTACTGATCGGATATAAAATACAGTTTTTACAGCGCTTACATGTGAAATCGGGGGGTAACATATATATGGGTTTTTCTCCGAATTTGGAAGTATTCCTTCATGTAATAAGAAACATCTTTCTGCAGAATTTCGCACAGATCGGATTTAAAATACAGTTTTTACAGCGCTTACATGTAAAATCGGGGGTAACATATATATGGGGGCTATATCTAAATCTGAACCGATTTTCTCCGAATTTAGCAGTATTCCTTCATGTAATAAGAAACCTCTCTTTGCCGAATTTCGCACTGATCGGATGTAAAATAACATTTTTACAGCGCTTACATGTCAAATCGGGGGTAACGTATATATGGGGGCTATATCTAAATCTGAACCGATTTCTTCCAAATTTAACCGTGTTCATTCATATAATAAGAAACCTCTTTCTGCCGAATTTAATACTGATCGGATATAAAATAAAGTTTTTACAGCGCTTACATGTCAAATCGGGGCTAACATATATATGGGGGCTATATCTAAATCTGAACCGATTTTAACCAAATTCCATAGGGGTCGTCCTTGGGCCAAAAAAAAGATATGTGTAAAGTTTCGTCGAGATCGGACCGTAATTGCGACCTGTACTTTGATTACAAGAATACATGCACAGACAGACAGACGGACAGACAGACAGACGGACATAGCTAAATCAACTCAGAAAGTGATTCTAAGCCGATCGGTATAATAAACGATGGGTCTAATTCTTCTCCTTTTGGGTGTTACAAACAAATGCACAAAGTTATAATACCCTGTACCACAGTGTGGTGTAGAGTATAAAAATACATCAATTTCTACCAATTTTGATATATACATACTTATTAGTTTTGTAGGGAGAATATCAGGGGAAAGGGTATCAGCGGGGATGGCGGTTGTTTTGGAAGAAATACTTTCCGAAGTGTCTTCTTCAGTTTGTTCTTTGATGTGGAACATCTATCACGAAGCCTTCAAGTTACAAGCACAGTGGTTTTAAGCCGTACGTAATATTTCTTTTGTGTCTGCAGCAAAGCTGTAGATATTGAAAAGGAGAAAAAAAATCGGAACAAACCTACCCGAAAATAGTGCATCCAGTGCCTTAAAAATCGCAAAAATGACCACAAAGCCATAAATATCTATCATTATTTTTATAAAACAAATAAGAAAGTTCAGTCGGGTAAACCGACTAATGGATAATGGAAATGATATTTACCCTCTCTAAAGTGGGGGGATAAAAATGGGTATACGTAATACTTAATACGTATACGTACAAAACAGAATATCACATTTTTGCAATTTTTAAGGTACTGTATGCACTTTTTTCGGATAGATTTGTTCCGCATTTTTTTCTACTATTCAATATCTACAATTTTTCTTCAGACCCAAAAGAGATAATCCGTACGGTTACCGAGAAAAAATAAAGAAAAAAAAGGCGCCTAAAATCCACATTGAGCAAACAAATTCGTATGACCATTAAATTATTAATTGAACCAACTTGACTAAACGAATGATGCAGAAGATCTTATTTTTGGGGCTACTTTCACGTCCAATTCTCTGAATTGAGTCCCAAATCAATGAGCTGAAATGTGTTGTACAGTGTAATTTAAGGATATTGAGCTGATTTCTACAGAAGATACGAGGAAAGTCGTCAATTTGGTTGAACTTTTCTGAAGGGGCTTGAAAAATATATATTTTCGACGAATATTATGTTCTTCAAAACTATTATATAGCATCGAATTTCGGTTGTGCGGGAAGTTCCTGTCAACGTGGCCTATCTGCGGAATTTGCCTGGGAAAGGAAAAAATCTCACATTAACAATTTGAAGTCAATCGGTCACTTCATTCGAGAGTTATCTTGCCATACAGACGAGCACGCTTAAATAACATAATTTGGTCTTATATTGCTCCTCTTGCTCGTTTTGTCCATAGCAAGTAAAGAAGTACATTTCCTCGCTAAAGTGAGCCTATATAGAAAACTCTATAAAATATCTCCTAACTTGTTGTTACTTTTAATCGGCTAAACGGTCAAAATCCTCCCACTGTGCCTGGCATCGAAACCAGAAGTAGTTAAAATCCCCCACATAGATCAAGTGCCACAACTGGAATTCCATAACGAAACTGTTTCCTCCAAACCAAGTTCACAATTATGATTGGAGGCGAGTAAAGTGGACGCGGTTTTTTCTATTTATAAACTCACATATTATTTTGTAAATAATACTGCTATTATCGCAGAGTTAAAGCATCTGAAGTATCGGATGTCATAATTACGAGTATAACAGCAGAGAGCAAAAAATTGCAAAAAAAAAACAATAAAACAAAAATAAATACAAAAAGAAAATCAAAGTTAAACATAAAGTAAGAGGATACTTCAAGGTTGCAAGCGTCAAATGTGGCGCTTCAGTTAATGTTGTGATATAAACCAATTTGTGGGACACAGTCTATCAAGGTCAGCAGTCAGACGGGATGAGGAGGATGCTCGTTTTGTTCGTTTGGTTGGTTGGTTGTTGATTGTGCAACTTTCAAGGTCGTTGCTTTAGAATGGTTCATTGTATGTGTGATAAAAATAATTGGTATAAATAGAACTATATAAAAAATTCACAAAGGTCATTGATTTTTTTTGTACTTTTTTGATTATACTCTTATATAAATATTTGTATTTTTGTTTTTCTATTTATTTGCGTGGGTAGATTAAAGTACCAATTTTTCCTAAAATAATATTTGAAATAGATGCGATGTCAGATAGATTCATAGGACATGTGCGGTCAAGTCAAAGGTCATTTTATAAATACACGTAATGTACACATGATAAATGATATCTGTTCTAAAATGAGATAAAATAAAATAAAATAAAATAAAACAAGTAAGAAAATTTCAAACGAGTAAACTGACTACGTATAACCTAACTTTGTGAGTAATGTAATACATAATTTACTCGAACACAAATTTCATTACTTGTTTCAGAATTGGATGTAAGAAGAAAATCGAAAAAACACCAATAATCTAGATCACGATTTTAGCAGAATTGCTTTTTTTTCTTCGGTTTCATAACCGCCTTCCTGAAATCACTTTTAATTGGTTTCCATTAAATTTTCATAAAATATGTAAATATTTGAAATTATTGAAGCATGACTAAACAATTGCACTCGTAACCGCTGTAAAAGTTGTCCAGACACTTTGTCTTTTTATTGCCAATCAACAACAAACGATTTTAACCATTTAAACCAGTTAACCGATTTAAACGCCTCAACTGCAAAACTCGATTTGTGTCATTATCACAACATTTTTCTTATTTTAAATATTCACTAAATACAAGATAAACAAGTGATTTAGAGTTGTCGTTTTTTTGCAATATTTCACAATTGAAGGTCTTTGCTGGCAATTGTATAACATTTTGCGTTTTGTTCTTAACAATTACCATAAATTCAAAGTAATTACAGAAATAGCCGAACCAGTTACTAGTTTTATTCCAACAATCAGTTGTAAGTTAGCTGAGCTTAGCTTGTTCTTTGTGGAGGGGTAACCGCTGGTCATGTAGAGCGCTATCAAACATCAAAATGTCCGTCTGACATTCCGCATAATGATGTTAATACAAATCCACAAAAAAAGTGTCTATCTATCTGCCGTCCGTCTATCTTTAAGCCTTTTCGCATAATAGTGTTAATAAAAGCCAAGCCCAAAATTCCAAAAAAAATGCCGAAAAACTCTGTCATATCTACATTGAGAAAAATTGTGTGTGTGTTTTTATCCCCTAACCTTAGAGAGGAGGGTATACAGCTTTTGCTACGAGCCAAAAGTGTAATACATCGAAGGAGTGACCTAAGACCCTAAGTATGTTCGGCGGATATCCGTTTTAGGTCGTTTTAAGTCGAATGAGAAATGTCCGTCCGTCCGTCTGTCTGTCTGCTGGCTGGTGCGCACTATAACTCTCGAAAGAAGTAACCGATTGACTTAAAATTTGGTATGTGGTAATATTTTCTTCTATCTCCGGCTAAGTTCGCATTGTCCACTCCTTCTAGTACCTCTCCCACAAAGGGCTAACATTTAGTGAAATATTGATTATTTAATAACTTCTATGCTACTTATTTGAATCCTCTGAAATTCTACACATAGTATTACTTTATTAGTCACTATTACCTCGAAGTTGCCACGCTCCTTTTGGTACCTCCCACACAAATGGACCATTTTGTACCAAAAGTTACCAGCTTATAACTTTAATACCAGTGCATAAAAATACTTGACATTTTGTACAGTGTAATGCTTTTACAGTACCTAAAATCCAGAGAAAAATGGGCGTTATTGGCACGCCCCGTTTTGGTACATGTCACACAAATGGACCTTTTTGTACCAAAATTTAGAAGCTTTTAACGTTAATACCAGTGCATACAAATACTTTAAATTTCGTACAGTGCAATGATTTTATAGTACCTAGAATCTAGAGAAAAGTGGCCGTAATTGGCACGCCCCTTTTGGTACCTCCCACACAAATGGACCATTTTGTACCAAATGTAAACAGCTTTTAACTTTAATACCAGAACATACTTTAAAGTTATTAAATGCAATTTAAATTGATAATAATTTTATTAAAACAAAAGAAAAATAAATTTGGGAATATTTTTTTGGGACTAAAGGTGAGGGGATTTATAAGTCGGTTTACCCGACTGAACATTCTTCTTAACTCCATTTTAGTATTAATAAAAGTACTTCATTTTAAGTATTTTATCTGGAGTTGAATATTTAAAATTGTTTTGTAAAATTGTTATACGAGCCAACAACAATCTATTTATATGTTATTAATGTGCTATTAATATCTGAACCGATTTCCCCCAAATTTTGTGTTGTGTCTATGTGTATCACGAGACTACTCACTGTCAATTTTTTTACAAATCGGTTCAATAATGTTGCTTATACAGCGCATATATGCCAAATCGGAAGTACATATATATGGGAGCTATATGTAAATCTGAACCGATTTTAACCAAATTCAATAGGGCCTTGGGCCTCAAGAAAGATATGTGCAAAGTTTCGTTGAGATCGGACCATAATTGCGACCTGTACTTTGATTACAAGAATACATCTACAGACAGGCGGATAGACAGACAGACGGACATAACTAAATCGACTCAGAAAGTGATTACAAGTCGATCGGTGTTATAAACTATGGGTCTATCTCTTCTCCTTTTGGGTGTTACAAACAAATGCGCAAAGTCATAATACCCTGTACCACAGTGTGGTGAAGGGTATAAAAATCGCCAAAATATAACTCGGTGCATTGCATTTGTGGTCATAACTTCTTCATTTATTGTCCGCTATAAAAAAATATATTTTTAAATGTTTGTATTTTTCAGAAAAAATATAATAAAATAATAATTAGAAAAAACGGTACATATTACCATAAAAGTCTATTGTGGGACCTATAAGGTGGTAAGGGGATTAGCGGGGGTGTCAGGTGTTTTGGTAGAAATACTTCCTGAAGTGTCTCATTAATTTTGTTCTTTGACGTGGAACAGCTATTCCGAAGTCTTCAAGCCACAAGCAAAGTAGTTTAAAGCAAACATTTCTTTAAAAAAAGGAATTTTAGGCCCACTTCCAAAACGGAAGTGGGCCTAAAATTATTTAAAATTAGTTATTTAGGCCCTTATTCATAAAAAGTTAAAGAAGGTTTGAGGAACGCTTTAGCAGTGTTAAAGCGTTCTTCAAAACTTCATTAAATTTTTATGAATAAGGGCCTAAATAATTAATTTTAAATAATTTTAGGCCCACTTCCGTCCAAAGCTAATATGTTAGAGTTTAAATATTTAAAAAATCGTGAATACCTGAGATTACAAACAGTTTGAAAATGAAATTTAAATTTTGAAACTTAAAAACCTAACACAAAAAATTTCTAATATATTTCTTAATTTTTTTTTTAAAGTACGAAAATACAAACATTAAAAAAAGGCTTTTCGAATCGGACAATGACTAAATAAGTTATGACCCAAGAGCCCGATACACAGGGTGATATTTTAAGGATTTTTCAAATATCGATAACTTTTGAATGATTTATGGGAAAAATTAAAAAAAAATCAGCGAAGCGTTTCTTTAATTGTACTAAAAATATACAAATTCAGGCCCACTTCCAATTAAAAGCGTGTATGTTGGAGAATTAATAGACTTTTAAATATAAAAAATTTGCGAAAAACGGAGAGTACAAATAGTTTAAAAAATGAAATTTAAATTTCAAATCTTAAAAATCAATAAATCGCACACAAAAATGTCTAATATTTTTCTTACATTCTTTTCTGAAAAGTACGACAAACACAAACATTAAAAATAAGACATTTCAAATCGGACAATAACTAAAGAAGTTATAGTCAAAAACCCGATATTTTAACGATTTGATATTTTAACGATTGTTTAAATATCGATAATTTCTGGACGAGTTATGTGAAAAATTTAAAAAAAATTCCGCAAAGCTTTTCTTTTGGTGTACTAAAAATATAAAAAAAAATGGAAAAATTAAAACTGATTTTTTTTTTGAACTGGTCGATTTGTTGTGGAGTTCCCCATAAATATTAATCATATTATAAAAACAAAAATAAAACTGGATCAATTTCAAAAAATGTTTGTGGTTGGACTTTTTCTGGGACTTGTCCATATTTGCAGCAAAATCTCTAGAATTTTGAAACATTTATTTTTCTCAGTGTTACAACCTGCAACAACAATAACCTGTTTTATGCTGTTTATATGACTTAAATGTGTTATTAATATCTGTTATTAATGTTAGTTTTTTTTTCGGTATAATTCGCTTAAATTTTGCATATAAATTAGTCAAGTTGTGGTTGGCGGCGGTCAGAGGACTGACCAGTTTTTAAAACAACACCAAGTCTCAAGTTTCTGGTTGGAATAACCACAATATTTGTTGGTTGTTTTATTTTCTTTGTTTGTTTGTTTGCCTGACTTTTTAGTAATGTTTAGAGGTTTCTTTATTGGCTGAGAAAACCACAATTTCTTCGTTTGTTTATTTTATTGTTTTGATCTTGGGTTTGTGGTTTTTTGTTGTTGTTATTGTTATTATCATTGTTGTTGTCTTTGTGATTACTTAATAAATTTAAAAACTTTGTTTTAGTTGTTGGAGTTTTGGTGAAGTATTCAAATGAGGGTCATTATTATGGCATTATTTTTTTCCAATTATTGATACTATCAATTTGTGGCAAAGCGCATATATTTATATAAAACATAGAGGAAGGTTAGCTTCGTTGTTGGCTCAAAACCAATAACAATTAACACACAAATTATGGTGAAGAATGAAAGAAAAGAAAATTAATCACAAAGCCAATGAACTTCAAATTAGACTATCTGACTCAGGTTATTGTTCAGACACCAATTGAATCAAAGAAGTAAGAAAATGTCGTTGGAGTAAAGCGACTAAAGTACTCGTATACCCTTACTTTGTGAGTAATGCAATAATACAATAGTTAATTAGTTATATGAGTATGAATGGGAATAAAGGGCCGTTTGACAAAAATTTCAGAATTCAACGCCCTCCAACTTGTTACAGTCCTTAAAAGATCTAGTTCAAATTTCATGTCACAACTACTATCCACTAGGACTAAAATTGGAGCAAGTTTCATCTCGATCAGAAGACGTCGCTTTTAGAAATTGACTCACTTGACATGAAATCCACCATATGAATCTTTCGATTTGGCCTAAATTTAGCAGGGCAGAGTTTATATAACCAAGAACCCACATTGCCGAATTAGAAGAATTTCGGTTTAGAATTATAAGGTATTCATTTCATATTTATATCAACTATATCTGATACCGTAGGAATCGTTGGTCCTTTCTCCTTTAAAAATTAGAACATCTTTAATGTTACTGCCAACCGTGACCGCTTTAAAGCCATTATAGCGATATACATATGTGTATGACAATCTTGAAATCTTTGATTTCATCAGTTGCCATTTTTTGCATTTATAAAAGATTTCTAAATTTTAGGCATTTAGCATTTTATTCACTTTATCAGCCGTTAGGTTATCAACTATCACATTTTCCCAACATAATTCTCTACAGTCCTTATCCTGCGCATCTTTAAAGTGTCACCACTTTGAAAACAATCTTTCGCCTGTCACTTTGCCAAATCCTTTTAAAAATGATACTCCATACACTCCAAGGACTCATTTAATTAATAAATAAAATCAATTAGGATAAAAAGCTAAAGCAAAATATCAACACAACTTGTTGACTCAAACGATTTATTGCAATTCAATTGAAGTAGTATATGGAGAACATTAAATGATTACATTCGAAATGCCAATCACTCTTCCTTCGTGCTTCGTCCTTCTACCACCCAACAACCGAAGTTCTTCGTCCAATATCATAACGAACTTCATTATCAACAGCCAAGGATAAACATTAGTTAAAGCGAAATTCGAAATCGTAGCGAAAAACTCCTCTCATACTTAAACACTTGTACTCGTACATCCGAACCATCTCTTATAGTTAATACTTACAAACATTCATGCAAACATCAATCATTTGCGATTACTTACTTACATGACTTGAAACAAGTTGCAGCACTTAATTTCACAAATAACCAATGACATGAAGATGAGGGTGATGAAGAGGAGAAGGAAGAAGACGTAGCGCAAAACAACTCCCCCCCAAAAAAAAAGAATGTTTATCAATCAGGATATTGGGAACAAAAAAAAATTGGAGGGAAATATTGTCCTTTTTTGACATTTTTGTTAGAAAAAAAGAAGAAAAACGTTTAGACAGACTGCACTTAGTACTTAAGTAAACGATTATGTTCTTAAACGATAAAATAAGTGGAGGGACAAAAAAGAGAGCGAGGGTGATTTGGTGGGGTTTAAATGTAGAATCGCTAAAATGAATTGATGAATAATGATTTATCTAAAGAAAGAATGGCAAACATGGAAATTATTCCAACTTGACATCCTATTGTTTGGTTATGTTTTAAAGCGCAATGGTGGTTTTCCTGTAGAGCTTTCCGGATAACCTATTAACCCTCTTCACCATTTGTACTTAGCAGTATATGTACTTAGTACATTATGTTGTATGAACAATATAAATTTCGATCAAATAAAATTAGTCATACGACGTCATGTACCCTGGCTTATGAGTTAATAGTAGACATCGGATTTTTGCATAATTTTCATTTTTCGTCCGATTGGAACCAAACTTAGCATTTAGATGTATTATCGTTCAAATATATTTTTCCGCATATTTTCGATATCCACTACAATTTTCTATATTTTTTACGATAAAACATCTAAATGCAGTGTTTGGTTCCAATCGGATGAAAAATATGCAAAAAGCAGATGTCTAGTTATTAGGATTAATATGGGATACATGAAGAGTGCGATCACGTAGCTAAGACCACACTTGATCAAAAAATCAAGTTATTTCAAATTTTGATCCTCATTCGATGTACACATGTGTGTTTCGACAAAAATAAAAATGTTAGTCACTTATAACTAGACAGATATGCAATTGCATATTTTTATTGGATGGTTTTACGGCAAACCCGATAACACACAAATTTGTTTCGTCAAAAAAATTAAATATACACCATTTTTTGCATATTTTATGCAAACTGCATATAATGTGCATATGCAAAAAATATGCAAATACATCTATCTTTAATGTTCACCGGAAATTCGATAATTTGCTGTTGTTCCATTTTGTACCGGCTATTATTTTTCTAAAAAATATTTTCGGCTTTTTGCTTTAATTTTAATATGACAATATGAGTCGCCTAAAATCTGCATATGGTTACCTTAATTCTGAAACAAACGGCTGAAGTTTTAGTCTTGACATTTGGGGCAAGGGTAGTTCTTGTCGTTATATAAAATTATGTTTCAAAAATTAGTTAATTTTCTCCAATTTGCCGATGCATATTTTATGCATATGCAATTTTTTTGTTGCATTCGCAATTTTTTATTTGCATATGCATTTCAACATATGCACATTGTATTTTGCATATGTAGTGCATATTCCTTTTTTCATATACAATGCATATCGTTCATTCCATGTCAAACCGAACGATTTTTCGAAAAAAAACTGGTCGACATTCCCGGTTGTCTTGAAAATTTGTATATGTAGTATATGTATCTTGTAGTTGGCAAGAAAAAAACTATATTTTTTCAGATTTTTTAAGCATCTGAAAATTTGGGAAAATATCAGAAAATCTGTATTTTGGAAGTTAAGTAACGGGACGGAATTTTACAAATGAAGGCTCGTTTGTAAGGTCATGACTTGTACTTTCAAGCACATACATCGATGGTTGTTAATTTATAGTTTTTAAATACGTCAGTTACATATGCAACTTCATTTTGCATCCTGCACATCAATGACACCAACTTAAAATTCTGAGAAAAAATATATATAGTTATACCCCGATTTGTCCTAAATTGAACCTTCAAATTTTAAGATGGTGATCCGTCTCGTTCTTTTTTAAAAATTCCAATGATTTTCCTTATAAACCGTGAAAAATATTGAAATCACAAAATAGACAAATTCACTCCAATAAAAAACAATTTCGATTTCTGGCATTTTAAAGTAAAAATGCCGATTAAACACCAGATTATAATTTACAGGATAAGCTCAGATTAGATAGAACTACATGTATATATATATTTCATATACATATATATATGTAGGTGTTTTCCTGGTCCAGTATGCATATTAAAACTTAAGAGGAAAAAATATATAAATTTATATGCAAATATTGGCGAATTTTCGCATATATCTAGGATGTCCTAGTCAAGACCTTTAGAAGAGCTCTAATTTGCATAAATACACAAATGCGTTTTTAAATTACAACAAATGCAATATTTGCATCTCAAGACTTTTATAATAAATATTTAAAAAAAAAAATTAACGAGTCTGAACGCCATCTTAAAATTGTCAGCATTTGTTTACAATTTATGGGGCTACATATCTATATTTTTCACAAAATTTTAAGTTGGTGTCATTAATGTATAAAATGCAAATTACATTTGCAGATGTTAAGAGTGCGCAAATAATTACCTGCCATATTAAGAACAACTAACGACCTTTAAAATGAGCATTCATTTGGAAAAATCCTTCCACGCGTTCCCAATATGCATAACTCGAAACATATGTCTTTTGAGAACATTTTCCTATTTCTGAGATTTCAGATGCTAATAACATCTGGAAAACAAATTTGTATTTTTTTCGCCAACTATATAAAATGCATTAATTTGAGCAGAGAATCGATATGCAAATTTATTTTGAAATCGGGAATGGAGACCCAAAAAAAGTGTTCGGTTTGGCATGGAATGGATATGGAAAATGCAGATTGCATCGAATTTAGAATCCAAAAATATATCTAATCCTAAAATATGAACTTCTTCGGATGACAAATAGAGAGCTTAAAAATGTTCCCTGTCTAGTTATAATTTATAAATTTATCCATAGTTTTTTTTTCAAATAGACATTATTTTCTCCGTTGGGATTTCCATCAAAAAGTAATTTTGCGACATTTTTATTTTTTTTTACGATTTTTTCGTGCCAGCGAAAAACTATTTTTTGAAACAACAAAAATTTCTCATAGTTATAACGACTGTTACTAAACCACTGCCTCCACACATAATTTTCTTTAATGTAAAGTGTATCATAAAGTGTATCACGGCACTATCGGGTTTATACTTCAAAAAATATGGTCCAAATGCTCCATGAAAAGTGGAATAAAAAAAAAAACAATGTACCCATTGATCTTCAGCACAACTACACAGTGAGAAAAACATCAATTACAGATCAACCCCTTATAGGGAATCATCAAAATAAAATTTGTTGGGTTTAGTTTCATAAAATAATATGACTCAATCTACACAAAAAAAGGTTTTAGGTCTGCGACACAAAAAAAAGTTGTTGATAGTGTTATCAATGTCAAATTGGGTGATTCATTTCTTAATTTTAAGTTAAAGATTTAAAATAGAATTGGGTGTTGGAATTTGTATTATTACTCGAAAAGACAATAACGGACATTTACTTTATAGAGATAATTCTATTAAAATCTCGGTCACTTCTACACAGTATGTTGTTCATAAACCATACCAAACAGGGTATATTTGTGGTTGTAATGGTAGTTTGCTCATCAAATTGTGCAAATAATAATATTATATATTATCATTATATATTAATTATATATCTTAATATTATATATTATAGTTATTAACCCACACATTTTGGAACCGCTTCAGCATGTATTAAAATTCCGCATGTATTAAAATTAAAAATACTATGCTTACTGAAATGTAGTAAAGTCTTTCTAATCGTCCAACTAATCTCAGAATCCACGCCATCTACTGGCGATTGGTGTAGAGACAACTGTGTCGAACTGGCAACCCTTACCAGTCACATGGGTGGTGAAAATGGTGAATTTAAGCTGTGTGACTTGTACGCTTTCTTCGTAGGTATATAATTCCCATATGCAAATTTCTTTGTAGATGGTTGTTGGTGTATATACAAGTGATGATCGCCACAACTACAAGCTCACACTGTGTCATGTATAAGACCCTCTGATGATATCCCCGCACAGGATTGAAATACGTATAAGGGTCTGTGTTTACATGGCTTTCAAAGCGCAGTGTCTTATGAAATCACCACAAAAAAACCTCTCTTTCGAAAGGAAGAGTTGATCGAAAAAGCTGAACAATTCGAAACATTCAATAAATCTAATAAAATTAAAAATTAAATCGATCATTAAAAAAACATTTACCTTTACATGACCTTTCGGATACCTTCAACATGTAAAATTTACACATTTATAAGACACTTAAATGGCTCAAACTACTGGCTTAAGTGTATGTCCATGGACATGAGACGTTTTAAACGTCTCCTCTATTCAACCTAACCTAACCTAACCTAAATGGCTGAAAACTTATGTACCTATGAACTCCAAAGTTTTGAAATTCCGTATACAAAATATAACACATAATTGTTACATGTTCCACAGATTAATTGATATTAAAGAAAACAAAATCGAAAAAACAAAACACAAAATTTTAATATATCAAAGCTTTTTAGTCCTAAAGTAATAATTAAAAATGGTCTTGCCCAGGATTTAAATTCTATTCAAATATAACTAAGGAAATATTAGTTAATATTAACCAAATATGTCACACCACACCCCCGAAAATAAATTCCTTCGAGTCGTTGAAAATGTATGTACATATGTGTTTCTTGTTTAACGTTGAACGATGTTAAGTAAAGTTTTTATTTATTTTTTAAATATTTGTTAAAAATGAAATTAGCTACACTGAATGGGAGGGAATTGGATCAAATACTCGCATACACACACAAATCATTGTGCGTGTGAGTGGGGAGACTGTGTTCAACACATGTCACCCATTACGTTCTCTCAAAATAGCTGAGGAAGTTCGCTCACTTCCTCTGTTGTTGAATTCGAATTACGGGAGTGTTGTATGAAAATTAACATATGGTAGGGAGTGGAGTGCTGTGGAGTGTGAGCAAATGATGACAGCAAACAACGAATAAACATTAACTAATCGCTAACGAAGACGATGATGATGAACACGATGACAACGATGAAGACGAAGACGACACCGACGAAGATGGTGTTGAGCATGATGATAATTATAATTGTGATGGTTGTGATGCTGACGTTGATGTTTATGTTCGCATATTTATTTATCGCTTGGGGAGTATGAGTTAGTGAGTGCGTGTATTTATTAAGTGCGTATGGTTGTACCCATCACACACTTACGTCAGTCACTTACAAATAAACACTCCCCGAAACATTTGATTTATAAAATTACTTGAATTTCATTTTAAACATCACTTGAAGGTGTAGGATCTGATTTCATCGCCTTAGGGAGTTCTGACACATGATATCAACCAATCCTCTGAATGCGTAATGCGATTTGTAGTAAATGTCTTTTGAAATTTGTGAGTGTTGTGAGACAAAAGAGCGTTAAATAACACTATGCAACAAATGAACACTTTTTGAAAAATACACGAACCTGACTGTATAGCTTCGATTCTACTACCAAATGGTAATATAACCCTATACTTAGTTTCGCGGGATTGGTGACCAATTTTTTTTTATGGGCCTCGAAAGATTCGGAATATCAGTGGACCCCTTGAAAAAAGGTGTCATCGGTTTTTGAGCAACAGCTACTTCAGACTTGGTGATAGCGCTTAACTATATTTCTGTTAACATTTCATGCCAAAAAAATTTTGTTTTCATGCTATTTTTTTCCAAAAACATAGGATTAAATTTATTTTTTTTCACTTTTTTCGGCATAACTTTAAGGGATCGCTGATTTTTTACTAACAATATTTGGCAATATTGTAGCCACGGTAAATCTGAACAACTTTTATGATCAAATCAATACAATCTGAGCGTGTCTAGGCACCTTAAATAGCTCAAAAATCCACATTGTACCCCAAAAATGTAAGTATTTCACTGTTATGTAACAAAAATATATTTTTTTGGTATATGGCATGTACAGCAACTTTATAGAAAATATTAATGCCAATATTTTTGTGGAACATTTTAACCCTCTAGCTCCCCCACATAACTGTAATTTTTGGCCCCATTTTAACAAATCGTAAAAAACACCCCTTAAAAGGGTGAGGGCGGGGATGAAATGTTCTACAAAAATGTTCGCCATAAAATTTTACTATATGTGTCAGAACACACCAAAACCCAAATCTTAACACAAAAATCCAAAAAACGGTCAAATTCCAGTCAACAACGTTCTTTACTGGTATCTTCATTGCTTCAACCACTAGATCGTACGACTAACATTGATGCACGATCAGGAATTTGACCTTTTTTTGGTGTTTGTGTTATGTTTTGAGCTCTGGTGTGTTCTGACACATATAGTAAAATTTTTTGGCGAACATTTTTGTAGAACATTTCATCCCCGCCCTCACCCTTTTAAGGGGTGTTTTTTACGATTTGTTAAAATGGGGCCAAAAATTACAGTTATGTGGGGGAGCTAGAGGGTTAAAATGTTCCACAAAAATATTGGCATTAATATTTTCTATAAAGTAGCTGTACATGCCATATACCAAAAAAATATATTTTTGTTACATAACAGTGAAATACTTAAATTTTTGGGGTACAATGTGGATTTTTGAGCTATTTAAGGTGCCTAGACACGTTCAGATTGTATTGATATGTTCATAAAAGTTGTTCAGATTTACCGTGGCTACAATATTGCCAAATATTGTTAGTAAAAAATCAGCGATCCCATTAAGTTATGCCAAAAAAAGTGAAAAAAAATAAATTTAATCCCATGTTTTTCGAAAAAAAGTGCAGGAAAACAAAAATTTTTTGGCATGAAATGTTAACAGACTTTGTTCAACGTGTTCTTAGCTACATTATTGCCAAATATTGTTAAGCGCTATCACCAAGTCTGAAGTAGTTGTTGCTCAAAAACCGATGACACCTTTTTTCAAGGGGTCCACTGATTTTCCGAATCTTTCGAGGCCCATTAAAAGAAATTGGTCACCAATCTCGCCAAACTGAGTATAGGGTTATACTACCATTTGGCAGTAGAATCGAACCTATACCGTCAGATCCGTGTATTTTTTCACTGTTGCACAGTGTAATTATTGAAGAGTATCAACTATGTGTAGGATTTTTAATAGGCTCATATCCATAGTACAAACATATTTAAATCGGCTTAATTAACTAATTAGGCACACACTGTGGTGGTGCCTATAACATATGCAAAAGTTCAAATGTGAAACAAATCAAAAGAGTGACTTAAAACCCTAAATAGGGTTTTAAAAAACACTATATAAAAAATGGTCCTAAATGGTCGACTCTAGTATAGAGAAAGACCTCAGTGGTCGAGTCTAGTATAGGGGTAGACCACTGTGGTCGACTATAATATAGAGGAAGACCTAAGTGGTCGACTCTAGTACAGAGGAAGACCTAAGTGGTCGACTCTAGTATAGAGGAAGACCTAAGTGGTCGACTCTAGTATAGAGGAAGACCTCAGAGGAAGACTCTAGTATAGAGGAATACCTCAGGGGTCGACTCTAGTATAGAAAAAGACCTCAGTGGTCGACGCTAGTATAGAGGAAAACCTCAGAGGAAGACTCTAGTATATAGGAAGATCTCGGAGGAAGACTCTAGTATAGAGGAAGACCACTGCGGTCGACTCTAGTATAAGGGTAGACCACTGTGGTCTACTATAGTATAGAGGAAGACCACTGAGGTCGATTCTAGTGTAGAGGAAGACCTCAGTGGTCGACTCTAGTATAAAGGAAGACCGCTGTGGTTGACTTTAGAGGAAGACCTCAGTGTTTGACTCTAGTTTATGGGAATACTTCAGTGGTTGACTATAGTATAGAAGAAGACCTCAGTGGTCGACTATAGTGGTTGACTCAAGTATAAAGGAAGACCTCTACGGTCGACTATAGTATAGATGAAGACGTCATCGGTTGACTCTAGTATAGATGAAGATCACTGGTCGACTATACAGGGTCTCCCATATTCGACGGACCCATCTGGCAACGCCATAACTTTTGACAGAGATGTCAGATCGCTTAATGACATACCGCGTTTGAAGCGTCAGTCCAGGCAGATTTTTACCATGGAACAATACACGCCACGCGAGCGCTCTGAAATAGTTGAAATTTACATTCAACAGAAGAAGTCAAGTCAACGTGCTTTTAAAATATTAAAAAATGTGAGAAGTGCGCCTTCGAAGAACACCATTAAGCGTTTATACGAAAAATTTTCGACTGGTGAGGCTCTTTCTAATCCGAAGAGGCCAAATAAAAGTCGACCAAGGCGATC
Organism: Eudasyphora cyanicolor; assembly: GCA_963930755.1. NCBI lineage: Eukaryota > Metazoa > Arthropoda > Insecta > Diptera > Muscidae > Eudasyphora > Eudasyphora cyanicolor. The sequence continues at coordinate 267,003,304 of OZ005737.1, forward strand.
GGCCGAGAATATCGCTGCCGTACGAGCCAGTGTTGAGAGGTCCCCAAGAACATCCCAAAAACGCCGTTCTCAGCAGTTGGGCATGGCTCGGTCCACTTTACAACGGATTATTCGCGTTGATTTGCATTTGTTCCCGTACAAAATTCAATTGACGCAAAGATTGTTGCCTGCGGACAAGCCTCGTCGATTGGAATGGGCCCAACGAGTCCGTGGGTCCGTCGAATATGGGCAACCCTGTAGTATAGAAGAAGACCTCAGTGGTCGACTATAGTATAGACGAAGTCCTCAGTTGTCGACTATAGTATAAACGAATACCTCAGTGGTTGACTCTAGTTTATGGGAATACTTCAGTGGTTGACTATAGTATAGAAGAAGACCTCAGTGGTCGACTATAGTATAGAGGAATATCTCAGTGGTTGACTCTAGTTTATGGGAATACTTCAGTGGTTGACTATACTATAGAAGAAGACCTCAGTGGTCGACTCTAGTATAGAGGAAGACCTCAGTGGTTGACTATAGTATAGAGGAAGACCACTGTGGTTGACTCAAGTATAAAGGAAGACCTCAGTGGTCGACTCTAGTATAGAGGAAGACCTCAGTGGTCGACTCTAGTATAGAGGAAGACCTCAGTGGTCGACTCTAGTATAGAGGAAGACCTCAGTGGTCGACTCTAGTATAGAGGAAGATCTCAGTGGTCGACTATAGTATATACGAAGACCTCATTGGTCGAGTACTTATATGGAGGAAGACCTCAGTGGTCGACTTTAGTACTTATATAGAGGAAAACCTCAGTGGTCGACCTTAGTATAGATGAAAACCTCAGTGGTTAACTGTAGTATAAAGGAAGACCTCAGTGGTCGACTCTAGTATAGAGGAAGAGCTCAGTGGTCGACTCTAGTATAGAGGACGACCACTCCGATCGTTTTGATTGGATATTGGATTCTCGTCGATATCGTCTCCAGATAAATGAGCGAAATTGTGTTTATGATACCATCTACACATAATGGTAATTTTGTACATATTCTTAAGTTTTCCTTTCACAAATTTAATTGAAATCATTTAATTATTTTCCAGAACATAGAACTTTTTTTGTAAAACATAAAAAAAAAACCTAAAACTTCCTTTCACTACATTTACAAATATTCGCCTTAAAAGAATGAACCGCCATTGCATGATCAAAAGCATTTAAACTGCCTTTCCATGTAATCAGAAATGGCAAAAAATATATTCTTTAACATTAAATTAGTCATTCCAAAGACAAATCAAAATAACTAATAACTACCGTATTTGTCAGTCGGTTATGACCAAAAAGCTATTTAACAAAAATAACAACACTGAGGGTACTTGTTTCAGTGATTTTGGAAGAATGTCCAAAAATTTTTGCTTGTGTCACTACCATAAATTACCACAACCATAAACCAACATTTAGACATGAGACTAACTAACAGTCATTAAATGTGGCCAAATTAAGAAGTCATTACTAAAAAAAATGCAGTCACAACAATCATCGAAACCCCTTTGGCATTTGTCGTGGAACGCCCACCGTTCTCTTGAGAACGAACAAGGCAATAATGTGAACAAATTATTTAAGAAATGCAGGTTATTAAAGTTAATAACAACTGCAACATAATCATAGAATACAAAAGACTTCGCATTGCGTGTTTAGTCATTTCTCATAAAACGAAACTTAAACTAATCTCGGAAACATTTAAACTCTGTTCAAATAATACACAAAGAAACGACAGAATATAATTCAGAACTTCCTCGTAGCTTTATTTGGTTATTTAAGAGATAAACATCTTAATATCCATATTTTAACTTGGAAATTGCAACAGACAGACGGCCAGAGCGACATAATTGCATATGTTTGTTTGTTTCCCGGTGACTTATTCTCTGACTTTGGCTTTTGAATTGCATTCCCTGCGGAAAGGTAGGAAAACTTTTTTTCCAACAATTACACACTTAAGTTGCAAAACTTGAAGAAAGTTTAAGAGACTGTAACTCACAGTGTGTCCGAGGGACAGCCATCCAGTGAAACGTGGATATTTAAAAACAAGCTTACTAAGAGAGATAGCGAGAGAGGCAAATAAGGTCGTGTTCTATACTAGAATCGACCACTATACTAGAGGCGATCACTGAAGTCTTCTTCTGTACAAAAATCGACCACTGCAGTCGTCTTCTGTACCAAAATCGACCACTGAGGTCTTCCACTATAATAAAGTAGACCACTGAGGTCTTCCTCTACAGAGTCGACCACTGAGAACGCTGTGGAACGCTGAGGTCTTCCTCTATACTAGAGTGGACCACTGAGGTCTCCGACTGTACTTGAATCGACCACTGAGGTCTTTCTCTATACTATAGTTGACTACTGAGGACTTCTTCTCTATACTAGAGTTGACTACTGAGGACTTCTTCTCTATCAAAATCGACCAATGAGGACTTCCTCTATACCAGAGTCGACAACTGGACGTTTCTCTATACCAGAGTCGATCACTGAGGTCTTCCTATATACTAGAGGCGACCACTGAAGTCTTCTTCTGTACCAAAATCGACCACTGAGGTCCTCCTCTGTACTAGAGTCGACCACTGAGGTCTTATACATGAGTCTTTCTCTGAGGTCTTTGTCTATACTACAGTCGATCACTGAGATCTTCCCTTACACTAGATTCGACCACTGAGGTTTTCATCTATTCGGGAGTCTTTCTCTGAGGTTTTCCTCTATACTAGAGTCGACCACTGTGTTCTTCTTTTATACTAGAGTAGACCACTGAGGTCTTCATCTATACTAGAGTATTCCTCTATATTAGAGTCGACCACTGAGCTCTTCCTTTATAATATATTCGACCGCTGAGTTTATTCTCCATACTAGAGTCGACCACTGAGGTCTTCCTCTAAAGGAGTCAAATACATATTCCCAGGAGGAGGATGAGTCTGTTTTGCATCACCTTTTCCTCCCAAAGGCCAATATGAATTAATGCAAGGATATGGGACAAAACTTGGACCTCGTTTGAAAATACTATATTAGCTCGTATCGTTATGAAGGTACAATGAATGGGACCTTTATGCCCCTTTTTGAGCTCAAGGTGAGGGCATTTTGTCCCCCAAAAAAATACTTAGCACATATCGGGTTAAAGGTAACATATATTGTCCTTTATTTATGATTTTATTCACAAAAGGTATGAACCTCTAAGAGAGGGAGAGTAAGAGACAGTATTAATTCACTTTCATCGAATGCCGAAAATACACTGTCAGGGACTTTGCACTATTTTTTAGACACTTTCCTCTCAAAAGTCCATTATTATTCCACATCACTCTAAGATATTATATTTTCGTCCATTTTTCTCAGAATACTTGAATTAGGTGAATCTATTATTCCTTCCCTACAAGAGGGTGCTGTATCCAACTCCATTTTCATTCATGTATCTAAGATTACTCCATTTGTTCACTATGTCTTAACAAATATGATATGTTCTTTGTCTTTCTCCTAACCACTGTGCATTGATTTGAGACAGAGGAACCGTGTCGCTGGGGATGTATTTCATAAATACAACTTTTGTAAATGTAATTTCATAAAACTTTATTAGAACACAAAGTTTTTCTGCAGCACCTCGTTTTGCTGAATTACAAATTTGAAAAGAAACCAAAAACCCCATTGAAAAAATGTTAGAGAATCGTGGGAAGGATTAAAGGAAAACGATGCACAAGTGCAACCAGAAATAACGTATATCTGTTGCAAATTAAAGAGAGAGAGAGAGGGAAAAAATGAATTCACATCACTTGGTTTTATTTGCTTTCTTTGCAAAAGAATAATATGTACATATGTAATATTTGTGTGTCTGTGGCTTTGTCAGTGTTCATGTAGGAGTGTGTTTACGCACTTGAGTAATATAAATCAGTTTAAAAGGTTAAGAACATACACAAAAACACACACACTCACAAAACAAACTGTTTTGTATTTTAAAGAGAAAACTCTGAAACATTCACCCACACACACAGAAGATATATGAGTTTGGACTCATACATACTTACATATGTTTGTGTTTGAATAAGTATGAGTATATCCTTGCTAAAGTATCTGCTACTTACGGTAACACTTGTGTTTAATTTATGTTCCTTTGCCATCAGTTCAGAGTCGTAAAGAGATTGAAAGGATGAGAGTGACTGTGAGAGAATGAGAGTGAGTGAGTGAGTAAGTGCAGAACACCCGTATGTTGCACAGAGAAATTATCTTTTCTTTTTTTAATTAAAACAAAAATATTTCCATAAATAAATAAACGCATGAGAATGCAAAGATTTAGCATAATGTATTTTTCTTTGTCGAAAATGGAAAGAAAACACTTTCTTTTAACTATGTAAGTGTAATTGGATAATGTCAGTTTGAAAGCTGCATGCAAATTATTAAAATTTGTTAATGGTTAAAATTTTGTCACCTTTCTCTTCCTTCTACCTTTTCATTTATTCACATTGTGCCTTACTTTTAATACACTCACTCTAGAGAGTGAACTGGTATATATCACAAAAAGGCAACAAATCGGAGAACTAGCTTAAGACCTTTGTTTTTTTACAGGTTCACAGCTTTGAGTAGGCAACACAGCTTTGAGTAGGCAACACTGCTTCATTGGACAACCGTTTTAAATTGCTGACATTTGAGATCAAACTAACGATTTTGTTCGTCAAACTTTGTTCAGCGATGAAGCTCATTTTTGGTTATATGGGTACGTAAATAAGAAATATTGTCGCATTTGAGGTGAATATAATCCACAAGCTGTTGTTCTAACCCCATTACATCCGGTGAAAATAACTGATTGTTGTACTTTATGGGCCAGCGGAGTCATTAGTCTACATGACATCAAAAACTATGATAATTTGGATGTTACTGTCAGCGGTGAAAGGTATAGAGAACTTATCACAAGTTTCCTACTGGAGGGAGCCACACAGGGCCCGCTTCAATTATGAAACGTTAATGAAAGATAATTTCACTAATGATCCTGATATTTGACCATCAAGGTAGTGAGATTTAGCCTCAATGGATTATTTTCATTGGGATAATGTATGTCGCTCGTCTTCGACGGTAAACCAGAGACAATTTAACGCCTGAAAATCAACATTCGACGAGTTACTAACGGCCGCAAATGCAGCGAAAAGTATGTAAACATTTACGTTTCAGATTGCGCCATATAAGCGCCATCCGTGGCGGCCACGAGTACCAAATAATATTTAAACATTAATGGCATAAATTTACACTAATTCACAAAATTTTTCTCGAAGAGCTGTGAATAAATTTTCTACGGTGTCCTAAACAGGAAAAAAATATTTAACCCCCCGTCAAACACATATTCTGAAACCTTCGAACAAACGCATATGCCTGACCAGACCCCTATACGTTTTCATGCATTTGTATGGCAAAAATGGTACCGTAACTTTGAATTTCTAAGTACGTTCGTATTTTATTTTGATGATTTAGACTAAATGTAAAAAAAAATATTTTTTATTTATTTTGTGAAATGCATGAAAAACAAGAATAATCAACTATAGAATGTTGTTGGCACACAGAATTAGTGCATTTGGTGCAGTAAAAACGTGTCTTTCTACGCAGCTTTTCTTCAAATTCTGCAATCTTTTCTGGAACTCAGTGTACTAGGGCTGCTTCCAACGGCCTTCCAAAAAAAGATTCAATGGGCAACGGGTGGAATGTTGTCCCAAAATATGGTTGTTGTTCATGCGATTTTCAGTATTAGCAAGCACCAATTCTTTACTCAGCGTGTTCAAGAACAATCGTCGCTTCTCTTTTCTGGTTCCTTCTACATTTTCATTGCATATGATGTAAGCGGCTAATCCCGTGACGTCTATCATGTTGCGAAAAAAAAAATGATAATGGTCAACGTTTTGTGGAGTAATGCGTTACCATTTGGTCCATTGTCCTGTGGCCTAGTACCGTTCCTTTGGGGTCCATCCATCGATTGGGGTTATATGAAAGCCTGATACTGCCTTCATAAACTTTCTCCAGCCAGGGGATAATGTACTTTAACATTTTTTGCATTTCTGCTGGAGTCTAGCCAAGGTGATTTAAAGCATACATAGTTATGAATCGACGCTAAAAAGGATGTTTCACCGCAATAAATCGGATTTATTGGATTAAATCTTCACGACTCTGATTTTGTTCCATTATTTTCGCTCAATTTGAGATTTATAGCACTTTTTGAAATGCCTTTATTTCAGTTAGCCGATTATGTGGATTTTCTTAACAGTTTCTGGCGTGGTCGACCAATTTAATTGGTCGTTTAGTTGTAAACGAATGATTAGACTCGCCCAGAGTAGAATCTAGATCGGCATTAATATTGGTTGGACTGATACCTTTCAAATTAAATTTTTTCAAACTGCTGCCAATATATCGGCCAATTTTAGAACCGCCCTCGTAATTCACTCGGTTCACTCTACTGAGATTTTTTAAACTATTTTTCATTTATCTATTAAACAAAATGACATTTTGATTAAATTATTTGTGTTTGTTTAAAGTAGCATATTATTTATTCATGTTGTATTGTGGCAAATATATGAAGATTTTTTATTACATAGAAATCAATGCTTTTTAATGTAAACTGACATTTGAGTGGTTTCAACTATTGGTATTATTGCAATTTTTTAAATAAATAACTGCGGTTTGTTTACCAGCAAATTTGTATTGTGTTTTTTTTTCTCTTGTATGTTAAGGGATTTATTTTTACAACAAAATTTGTACAAATAATTATTTTGCAAATTACAAATAGTTATGTGGTCTATTGGCATCTGTTTGTTGTCCTGGCCCCCCACACTTCAGTGCATCTCCTTTTTTTGGTTTTTGTTTTCATTTTGGGCCACTGTGTGGCATATTCGGTTTTGTGGGTTTTATCTGTTTTTGTGTATTATTTGGTTTAGATTTAATGGAGATAAATTTAATTTATGATTTTTATTACAGATAATCGTTTTAATTTAGCATTTTATTGTGTACAATGAAATGTGTTATATATACATATATACATACATACATATTGCATACAATATTTATTTGAAAATATGTGTATTGACACATACATACGAGTACATGCATACACACATATATGTTGTGTTTATATGATACTTGATTCGAAAAACACTTGTAAAATTAGATACTGCAATTGTGTGTTTAAATAATTTTAGAAGTTTTTGGGTTACACTCAGGCGAAAAATGTTTAGGAAATTGATACCACTTACATTCCAGCACATATTTTATGTCAACTACAAAATTACAACACTGTACAGAATAGGGTGGCTCAACCAAAAGTCAAGATGTTAATTGTAAATAAAATAAAACATTTTCAGAGAATTATCTTAATTTGTTTTTTATTGCGATAGAAGGATCTATGACAATTATGTGTGAAACAAAATATCGGCCAAATGCTCGCCGCATCTTCGGAGGCATACCTCTATCCGATGGTCCATATTTTCAATGACTCTGAGACAGAATTGGGGTTCAATGCCGTAATGTACCGAGTTATCTCATCCTTTATTATCTCATTCTTGAATTGTTCTTGGCTTTTTTACGTACACTCTTTCTTTTAAATATTCACAAAGAAAAAAGTCCAGCGGTGTCAAATCACAAGCTCGTGGCGGCCAATTAACATCGCCCATTTTGCACGGCACTATAGATATTGTAAAGACATTACACTCCACAAAATTTTAAGTATTTGTATGGACTGGAATCAAAGTTATAAGCCGTTAACTTTATGTGATCCATTGTATAAGAGGTACCAAAAGGGGCGTGGCAATAACGCCCATTTTCACGAGACTGTTCGTACTATAAAAGCATAACACTTCACAAAATGTCAAAATGTGAAGCATTTGTAATAACTGGAATCACAGTTATAAGCCGTTAACTTATTAAAGGGGAGTGGCAATTTCGCCCATTTTTCTCAAGAAGATAGGGACCAAGAAACTACTAGTAATTGTGAACGATTCTGAATAGTAGTATGTATTAAAGTTATGAGATAATCAATATTTCTCTAAATTTTGACCCTTCGTGTGGTAGGAACTTGAAGGAGAAGACCGACATAGTCCACCTTTGACCTTGGCTTGAGGTAGAAAAAAAAATATTGACACATACCAAATTTGAAGTGAATCGGTTAATCCTCTCGAATGTTATCGTGCGCACCAACCAGACAGGCTGACGGACATTAATAAAATGGCCCAAAACAGATTTCTGCCAAATATTCTTTATGGCTCTTATGTCACACCTTAGATGTGTTACACTTTTGACCCGCAGCATCTGATATATACCCTTTTTCACAATAAGGTATATATCAGAAGGTTTAAACACCGGATTATATTGAAATTCTCTTATTTCTATCAAAAGTGCTACATTTGTCCATAGAATTTCTTCAATTAGGCATTGTTTTCTTCGTTAGGATGCTAGCTTTGAACAATTGTAACAAACAATTGTTGGCATTTTTTTTCTATTTCTTATGTTTTTTTTTCGTGCCAACAAAAAAGGATTTTTTTGAAAAAATCAATTTTTTTTCTGATTATTTTAACGACAGTTACTAAACTTCATCTTCCACTTGGAAGTGCTATTAATAACATATGTAGTCCTCATAATATCCTTTAATTTAATGTATATCCGGGCTTTATCGAACATATACTTCGAATATGGTCCAAATACTAAAGACACCTTTCAAGTTTCAAAATTGTCATTAATTTTTTTTTTAATATTTTTTTTTTGTGTTTAGGATACCATATTACGCCAGAAAATGTTATACACTGCCCTTCGAAAAAAATTTTGTTGCATAGAGTTGTTTCCCCAAGCTGAAATTTTCATTGCTTGTTTAGAATTGATCAAGAAATATGCCTATATTTTCAATGTATTTTTAGGTTGGTGTTTTCATAGTAAACCAGTAAGGAAAGGCAGAAAATCAAGCGGGGCCGACTATATAATACCCTACACCTCCCTAACAATGCGATAAGGGTCATTGACATAATAATTTGGAATAATTGGCAAATGGGTAGAAACATATTATCTAATTCTGAAACGATAATCGCTAAATTAAGCAATATTCGTTCCTAAATTGAGAAACATCTTTCTGGAAAATTTTAATGATCGGAAGTAAAATACAACTTCTATAGCTGTTTGATACCAAATCAGGAGGAACATATATATGGAGCTTTAATACAAATCTGAACCGATCTTCCATGAATACTAATTCATGTAAAAAGACCTCCTTCTGTCGAATTTCGTACTGATCGGATATAAAATACAGTCTCTACAGCGCTTACATGTCAAATCGGGGGTAACATACATATATATGGGAGCTATATCTAAATCTGAACCGAATTTGGCAGTATTCCTCCATGTTATAAGAAACCTCTTTCTGCCGAATTTCGCACTAATCGGATATAAAATACAGTTTTTACAGCGCTTACATGTCAAATCGGGGGTAACATATATATGGGGGCTATATATAAATCCGAACCGATTTTCTCCGAATTTAGCAGTATTCCTTCATGTAATAAAAAACCTCTTTCTGCCGAATTTCGCACAGATCGGATATAAAATACAGCTTTTACAGCGCTTACATATCAAATCGGGGGTAACATATATATGGGGGCTATATCTAAATCTGAGCCGATTTTCTCCGAATTTAGCAGTATTCCTTCATGTAATAAGAAACCTCTCTTTGCCGACTTTCGCACTGTTCGGATATAAAATAACATTTTTACAGCGCGTACATGTCAAATCGGGGGTAACGTATATATGGGGGCTATATCTAAATCTGAACCGATTTCTTCCAAATTTAACAGTGTTCATTCATATAATAAGAAACCTCTTTCTGCCGAATTTCATACTGATCGGATATAAAATAAAGTTCTTACAGCGCTTACATGTCAAATCGGGGCTAACATATATATGGGGGCTATATCTAAATTGGAACCGATTTTAACCAAATTCAATAGGGATCGTCCTTGGGCCAATAAAAGATATGTGTAAAGTTTCGTCGAGATCGGACCATAATTGCGACCTGTACTTTGATTACAAGAATACATGCACAGACAGACGGACAGACGGACATAGCTAAATCAACTCAGAAAGTGATTCTAAGTCGATTGGTATAATAATCGATGGGTCTATTTCTTTTCCTTTTGGGTGTTACAAACAAATGCACAAAGTTATAATACCTTGTACCACAGTAAGGTGTAGGGTATAAAAATACAAAAGAAAAAGAAAATCAATAAAGTATTAAAATTTGGTCAGTAGCGGTTATTAGCCAAGACAGCCCGCAAAATGCACTTGCAATTACCTTTAAAATAAGCCTTCATTCATTGAATTCTGCCCACGCGTTTTCTCACTACACCATTTTCAATGTTTCTACCTCGGCACATTTTTCCAAAATTTAAATTTTTCATATCTTTTGTAAGAAAAATCAGTTTTTTTTATTAAAAATACGTGTAAAATATTTTTAACAGTAGAATATGTCTGGCGGAAATCGTAAAAATCGCAGTCGTCATCGTATTTTTTTACGAAAATCATTCGGTTTGAAAAAAAACACAGTTATTGTTAAGGAAATTCAAAAGTTTTTTATTTAATGTGAAGTACAATCGGTACAATTAAGTTCTAAATAAAACGTCATTCAAATGGCCTCCACTTCTTCTTCTGCCGGAACGAATTCGATGAACCGAATTTTCGAGCACTTTTACCACTAAATCAAGTCGTATGTCATGAATGGTACGTTTAATATTGACTTGTAAAGCTTGAAGAGAGTTTGGGTAATTTCGAAAGACCAATGACTTCAAATAACCCCACAAGAAATAGTCTAATGGTGTTAAATCACAACTTCTTGGAGTCCATTCAATATCACAATTTCTTGAAATAATCGAATCTCCAAACTTTTCTCTCAACAATTCAATTGTTTCATTTGCTGTGTGGCACGTAGCCACAATCGGTCAATGGCAAAAAGATAGCTTTTAACGAGGGCTAAAATATTGCTAATGGGTGTCAAGGTCGTAGGTCGACTGGAAAGTGTTTTATTTTTATTTAAAAAAAATTGGCTTAGTATAATTTTCAAATGTGAACAGAAAATTTATTTTTGCTCTAGCTCCTTAACGGTATTTCGTATCGGGAATCGGTAAATGGCAAAAAGATAGCTCTTAATGAGAGCTAATAATGCTCAAGGGTGTCAAGGTCATAGGTCGACTAAAAAGTGTTTTTTTTTTATTTAAAAAACAAGTAAAAAAGTTCAGTCGGGTAAACCGACTTATGAATCCTCTCACCTTGAGTCACAAAACATTTTAGTAAATTTATTTATTTTTTGTTTTAATTAAATTATTATCAATTTAAATTGCTTTTAATAACTTTAAATTATTTACTGGTATTAAAGTTAAAAGCTGTTTACCTTTGGTATATAAGGGTCCATTTGTGTGAGAGGTACCAAAAGTCACCCAGTAACGGTGACTTTTCTCTGGAATCTAGGTACTATAAAAGCATTACACTGTACAAAATTGCAAGTATTTATATGGACTGGTATTAAAGTTATAAGCTGTTAACTTTTGGTGTAAAATGGTCCATTTGTTTGGGAGGTACCAAAAGGGGCGTGCCAATAACGCCCATTTTTCTCTGGACTCTGGATACTATAAAAGCATCACACTGTACAAAATTGCAAGTATTTATATGCACTGGTATTTAAGTTATAAGCTGGTGACTTTTGGTGCAAAATGGTCCATTTGTGTAGGAGGTACCAAAAGGAACATGGCAATAATGCCCATTTTTCACTGTATTGTAGGTACTATTAAATCATTACACTGTACAAAATATCAAGTCTTTGTATGCACTGGTAATAAAGTTATAAGCTATTAACATCTGGTTCAAAATTGTCCATTTGTGTGGGAGATAACAAAAGGGGCGTGGCAACATCGCCCATTCTTCTCGAGGTATTAGTCACTAATAAACTAAGACCATGTGTAGAATTTCAGAGGATTCAAATACGTAGTATAGAAGTTATTAAATAATCAATATTTCACTAAATGTTAACCCTTTGTGGCGGAGGTACTAGAAGGAGTGGACCAATATGGCTCATCTTCGAACTTAGCCGGAGATAGAAGAAAATATTACCACATACCAAATTTGAAGTCAAATGGTTACTCCTTTCGAGAGTTATCGTGCGCACCGGCCAGCAGATAGACAGACAGCCAGACCGACAGACAGACAGACAGACGGACGGACATTGCTCATTCGACTTTAAATGGCCCAAAACGGATTTCCGCCGAACATACTTTGGGTCTTAGGTCACTCCTTTTTTTCGTAGCAAATGATATATACCCTCGTCACACTAAAGTGAGGGTATAAAAAGTACAGCATCAGGAAGGTTGATAAACTTCTATTCAAAACACCCGAGAAGGACAGATATAAACACAGCGACAAACTTCAATTTGAAGTCAATCGGTTACTCCTTTCGAGAGTTATAGTGCGCACCAGCCAGCAGACAGACAGACAGCCAGACCGACAGACAGACGGGCATTGCTCATTCGACTTAAAATGACCCAAAACGGATATCCGCCGAACATACTTAGGGTCTTAGGTCACTCCTTCGATGTGTTACACTTTTGGCTCGTAGCAAATGATATGTGCCCTCCTCTCTAAGGTGAGGTGATAAAAGGGACTTAGAGCACGAAAAGTTGAAATTGGAGAACGATTATTTTGATAATAAAACTGAATAATTTGTAAACGTTGTTCTTGAGTATATCTCTCCATGATGAAAGTATGAATACAATGAAAAACAAATGACAGATCATGACATATTACAAAAAATGCCGAAACGTCACTTCAAAATCATATCATCCCTATTGGAAACCCCGTTACATAAATAGTTAGGCAAGTTTTTAGTTCGCATCGAAGTCATGAAAGTAGATGTTATAATCAAATTCGGTTTATGGCATATTTAGAATGTCTTATCATGGTTCCATCTCTAATTCTGGATTTTATTTTTGTAAATCCTCAATATTTCCCGCAGTGTAGGTAACCTAAAAAATGCGACCCGCAGAAATGGAAACAAACAAACGACACAATCAGTGTTTATTTGCTTTAATTTACATTAAACCTATATTGCGGATGAATATAAAATTCCTGTGTGTAAATGTATATAAACTCATACATATATACATTTATATGTACTCGTATATATCTGCACTGCATATGTCATAATAGCATATGTTGATTAATTTAATAAATTTCAAATGCAACAAAAGAACATTTGCGAATTGTAATAAAACCCATAAAAAGAATATTTAAAATTTCCAAAACGAATTACCTAATTTGTATTTACTGAAATGTAATTTTCCCTGTGGTCAGTTGTTGCCGATTAAAATTAAATAATTTATTAAGCTACTCTTTTATGTGAAATTTAACTAAATTCCCTTTTCTTTCTAACTTTCATTGCAGATTGTATCTTTGGATCTTTGAACATCCCCCCAGGTATGTTTGTTTTATTTTTGTGTGTGGGTGTGGGTGTGGGCGAGTCATTCTGCTCTCCTTGCTATTACTATGACCACAATTTACCGTCAACCCAACGACCATTTCCGGTGGTTTAGTTGTAGCAAAGTTCTTCTTCGCTATACTTTTATTTCCTTCCTTTTCTGACGGACGAATTTTTCCCTCATTTCCCGACTAAGTTTTCCTGTGTTTCCTTTTCCAATAATCATTTTGTCTGCTGAAATGGCAATGCCAATAAAAAAGGACAATCAAATGAAATTGATGAAATAAAAAACTACAATACAAACGAGGACACACCAACGAAGAGCGAGAGAAGCTAGAGAGAGAGGGTGGGGGCGGAAATAAAGAAACACTAAATGAGTTTAAACACAAAACAAACGTTCAGTGTTTATTTGTTTTGTCCAATTGTTTGTCGTTTTTTCTTTGCTGTGTAGTGGGTGTTTTGTCGATGTACCTTTATTGACAATTACATACTTATCGGATTAACACACGCACACACTCAAAAAAGTCATTTACACACACACACACAACGACAATACTCAAGGACACGTACTCATACAGTTACAGCTAGCTAAGCATGAACATCCTGTTTGTGTTGAAGCATCCGTCCTCCCCCCAATATTTTATAGACAATTACACCTTTTTCACATACACAGACAACATTCACACATATCGTCAATGTTGTGGTAACGTTAGTGGTGACCATAAAATGAATTGGGACAACCGAAATAGAGTCATTCGAAGACTCAAACGTGTCAATGGCAGAGGGTCGACTGTATGTATGTATGTGTATAACCTCACTTAGGACCTTAGGAGGACGATATGCCATGACCCTTGCAAATTCATGAAATATTGATTTGAAACCCTATAAAGTTAAGACATTCCTGATCGTTGTTTAGTTTTAAGACGATTTAGTTATTCATCACAACGATTTGGAGAACCTTTTAATATTGAAATAAATGGTGTTTTTATAGCCTCACTTTAGTGGAGGAGTTTTTGTATCATTTGATATAGATCAAAAGTGAAATACATGGAAAAGGTTACTCAATAGAAGTATGGGGTTATTGTCAATAAACGTAATTTTCTTAAAAATTATTTATTTGTTCATTAATATCAATAATGTTTTTTTTAAACCCAATGACCCTCAGATATAATACTTCAACGCTTTTTCCAATCCTTGATGCACTTCTGATAAGCACTTTGTGGTATATATCATCTCAATCGCTGCAAATCTCCGTCATTTCATGCGTCTCTTCTGTTTTGGGAACAGGAAAAACTCGCAGGTGGCGAAATCCGGTAAATATGGTGGCTGTGGCAAGATTGTGTCCTTGTTTTTTGCCAAAAAAAATATCACTCGCAAGCGACAATGGGTGTGGATGTACCTCACATGCAAAAACCATACATTTTTTTTCATTAGTCCGGGAATTTTTTCGTTTTGCTTCACGGTTAGTAAATTCAGAGATGGCTTCGCAAGAGATGTTCCATGTCAAGGAAAAAATTTTAGGAGACACTTCAGGAAGTGTCGATAGATTCCTTGTATTCGACAAAAAGAAAAATCACTATAGGCTCCCACAATATACTTTAGTGGCAACCCAGTAGCTTTTACTCGTATACACTCCACCATAGGAGTGGGGTATACTAACTTTCTCATTCCGTTTGCAACACCTTGCAATATTGGTTTTCGATCCTATAAGGTATATCGTCATCAGAAACGAAAAAAGGCGTAACAACAAGAAAAATGGCAACTCAGTTATCAAAATACACATCCTGACAAATTTTTAGCGGCGTAATATTAAAAATGGCGAATTTATTAACGAAATTCAAAAGGGCCTAAAAACAAATTATTTCTTTTTTCATAGTTAAAAAATCCTATTTCACGCAATTTTCACAAACAAGTTATAAAACATGTTTGTGTGATTTTATATATGCATCATTATATTTAGATATTATCCTGAAAACCACGTTTTTGTAACGGCAGCATTTTTCATTTTATTTAGTTTTTGCTTCTCCTGTAAAATTTCCAAACATGATGATAGGCCCTTTTTCATTTCTGATGACGATATATATACATAAGTATATTTTTGATCGTCGTAAAATTATATGACGAGTTTGGCATGTCCGTCTGTCTAGCTCTATGTGTGTCTGCTGAAATCACGCTACATTCTGTAATAATAGAGTTAGGTTAATCAAATTTGGTGCAAATACTTCGTATAGTTGCACGTCGATTGGGATTGCAAATGGTCCATATGAGTCAATGTTTTGGTATAGCTCTCCCATAGAGGTCGCTCTCATGTATCGATACGTCCATTCTAAACTATGCTAAGTGCAAAAAGGTAGTTTTTCAGTTTGATGATGATGGCTATAAAAGTTTGATGATTTTTTTTAAATTTGTGTGGAATTCCTTTATAATGCAAATCAAATGACCTGTACTGTTTTGTGAATATGTAACTTTTGATTAGCTTGACGGATAAACACCAAATTTTGACTGAATATAATTTGGAATATTTAGAAATTAAAAATGCAATCTCCCTAAAACTATGCTAATTCGATTTATCATGTTTTAGAATGGAGGTATCGATATGGCTTTTAAGCCGCTGATGGGATGAACAAATTATCTTAGAAGAAGATGAAAGCTAAATGGCGAGTTATGCATAAATATGTGGTGAAACCTCTATTTTTTCGGCGTTTATCAAAAGGTCCGTTTGACTAAAATTTCAAAATTCAACACCCCCAACTCGGACAGTCCTCAACCGATTTGGTTGAAATTTTGTGTCAGAACCACTATCCAATATGACTGAACTTGGTTTCATCCCGATCGGAAGACATAGGTTTTAAAAAAATATATATTTGGGCATTTCCCTGAGCTACTCAAAAAAATGCCTAACAATTTTGCAACTCTATTGCACCATATTTACGCATGTAAATACAACAAGTAAGAAATTTCTGTCGGGTTAACCGACTAAGGTATACCCTCACTTTGCGAGTAATTTAATATTGAATAGTACACGAATTAATGTGTCAATTTGTGTGGGAGGTATCAGAAGGGGTTTATCAAATACACTTATTTTTCGCTAAACAGTAGATACAGAAAATAAGCGTTTTTGTGCACTAATATGGGTTTTCCAATAAGAGTGATATGATTTCTTTAAAAAAAATACATGCACTTATTGTTAAGGAAATTCAAAAGTTTTTTAATTAATGTGAAGTACAATCGATACAATTAAGTTCTAAATAAAACGTCATCAAATGGCCTCCACGACTTCTTCTGCAGGACCCAATTTTCGAGCACTTTTTCCACTAAATCAAGTCTTATGTCATGCATGGCACGTTCATTATTGACTTGTAAAGCTTGAAGAGAGTCTGGTTTATTTCGAAAGACCAATGACTTCAAATAATACCACAAGATATAGTCTAATGGTGTCAAATCACAACTTCTTGGAGGCCATTCAATGTCACAAAAATAATCGAATCTCCAAAATTTTCTCGCAACAATTCAATTGTTTCATTTGCTGTGTGACACGTAGCCACAATCAGTCAATGGCAAAAAGATAGCTCTTAACGAGAGCTAAAATATTGCTCATGGGTGTCAAGGGCGTAGGTCGACCAGAAAGTGTTGTTTTTTTTTTTTTGATTTTAAAAAAATGAACTTTGCGTAATTTTGAAATGTGAACGAAAAGTTTATTTTTGCTCTAGCTCCTTAAAGGTCGGATCGGAAATCGGTCAATGACAAAAAGATAGCTCTTAACGAGAGCTAAAATATTGCTCATGGGTGTCAAAGTCGTAGGTCGATTGGAAAAAGGATTGGATTGGTTTTAAAAAAACGGACTTAGCGCACGAATAGTTGCAATTGGAGAACGATTATTTTGATAATAAGGAGCGGACCAGCATGGGCCGTCTTTGATCTTCGCCTGAGATAAATAAAAAAAATATTATCACATACCAAATTTGAAGTACATCGGTTACTCCTATCGAAAGTGCGCACCAGCTAGACATACAGACGGACGGACGAACATTGCTCAGATGACCTAAAATGGCCCAAACGGATTTCCAAACATTCTTGGGGTCTCCTAGGCCACTCCTTCGTGTTACATTATTTTTCAGCAGCAACTGATATATTCCCTCGTTCACAATGGTGGGTGTATTAAAACATGATTTTGTTGAAATTCTCTTACTACTTTCAAAAGGGCTATGATTCTACATTTATCCAGTGTTCTTCAAATAGGCATTGTTTTCTTTGTAAGATGCTAGCTTTCAAAAATTGGAACAAACATACAATTGTTTGCGATTTTTGTTTCTGTTTTTATGATATTTTCATGCCATATAACGGGTGATCCAAGTAGAGATACTTTTTTCAATAGCCTTTTTTTTAACAGATGACGTGTGAGTCGTGTCATGCTGTCAGGTTATTTTTGTTAAGTATTGTTTGGCATTTAATCATGGAAAGACTTACGCCTGAACAAAGTTTACATATCGTTCAACTTTATTACGAACATTCACGTTCTGTGAGGAATGTGTTTGGTGCACTTCGCTCAACTTATGGTCAACATAATCGGCCTACTGAGCGTCATATCCACCATCACCCATCTTGAGACCCAGCATTCATTATTGGATAATATTCGACCGAATAGACTACGTCTATTCTAGCGGCCGTAGCTGAGAGTGTACACGAAGACCGTGGAGGGTCGATTCGGCGCCGTTCGCAGCAACCCGGACTGACGTATAGAAGCCCGACCATCCCAAGCGACACCGCTTCGCTCTATGGGCTCTTGAAAAGTTCCAAGAAGATCCGACCTTTTTGGGCCAAATTTTGTTCAGCGATGAGGCCCATTTCTGGCTCAATGGGTATGTAAAGAAGCAAAATTGCCGCATTTGGGACGAAGAGCAACCTGAAGAGATTCAAGAGCTGCCACTTCATCCAGAAAAAAACAACGGTTTGGTGTGGTTTGTGGGCCGGTGGAATCATCGGTAGTCATAGCAACGGTAGTCATAGGTCCATGTTTTGATATAGCTCCATACAAAGGTCCCTCTAGATTTGACGTCGTAACGCCAAAAAACCTCAAATTTCAACGAATTGGGCTGAAATTTGGTATCATTTGTATCCGAAACCATTCCCATGCAATCCATAATGGATGGTATATAAGATTCGGCATGGCCGAACAATATCCGTCTTTACTTGTTTTAAACTAGTGTCGCCCGATGAGGATTACCAAATATGCACATTTATCTCTGATCTGTAGATTCCTCTAAGACATTGATTGCACTTTATCGAATTGTAATTGTTAATGTGTCCTGGTATTAACGTTATGAGCTATTAAATGTTGTTCTGATTTGGCCATTTTGTGTGGGAGGTACCAAAAGGGGTTTTCCTGAGAAGGATTTCCGTCGAACATACTTAGGATCTTAGGCCGCCCATGATATACACCCTTCCCCACTAAAGGAGAGCATAAAAATCACTCACCGGCAACCATGGGCGGACATAAGTCAAATGACTTAAAAAATCTCAAAACGTATTTCGCCCAAACATTCATGCAGTCTAAGGAGATTCCTTGGCGATTCATCGCCGTACAGTAATGGTATAATAAAAATCACTTCTCACTTTCTTTGAGTACTCCACAATGACTTAAATAAACTGCTCAAGTATTATGACGGGAAGAAGCCTTTAATGGCGTATATACATCATATGTATACTTCTACCACGGGTTAAGGCTCTGTCACTGGCACACAAAAGGACGAGAGAGTTGATTTAAAGAGTAAAGTGCTGGTGTTGTTCAAGTCATCATGAAGCAGCTCGCCAGCTCGCTTACTTGTCATTGTGGAGGACATAAGTCTGAAATAATTATTAAATTAAATACTCAGTCGAATGGAGATACATTCGCATTGTCGTACGAGACTGACATAAATGCACTGCCTTTTACATATTAATTCTTTGTGATTATTTTTAAGAATACCCAGGAAAGGGGGATTTTCTCCCGTCCTATTTAAGTCATAACATGTAAAACTGAGTAAGTTAACAAAAATGCAATTATATTACAAATTTCAAATTTGGAGCATTGCCCCACGTAACGCTTTAATGAATATCGGCTGAAGGATCTTTCGATATTCATGGTATATAAATCAAAAAGGCCAACTATAGTAGTCTCTTCTACAGTTTACATTATAATGGATTTCATAGTCTTTGTAGTAAAATGAAGCTAGATAGGCTTTCCTGGGATGTGCTTCCTTTTAAAATGATCAAATGGTAATTGATTGTGAAAATCAATAGGACTGTGACACTTTTGAAAGTGTCACAAAGTCCATGGACCCTATGAAACTTTTTGTAGTGCCATAACGTCCATGGACGTTATGACACGCCACCTCTTTAAACCACCCAAAGTGATTATTCAAAGCACTGTGTTCGAGTAGCTGAATATGCGATTATTTCAATGATGCTGCTGCTGTTGCTGACAGACAATATTTGAGTAATTGTTAAGTGACAAAACTTTTTCCTTTTGGAAAAAATAAATTACTTGTGTACAAAAATCAACAACAAATATAACGGAAATATGTATGTATGTAATATTCATTTTTTTTTTTAAATTTACACATATATTTACGCCCACTTTACGAATGACATTCGAAAAAATTGAGGAAATAAATTGTATTTATATTTTATAAAAAAAGAGGTGGTACTTTAACACACATATGTACACACTTTTCACATATGAATATGAAAAACTGAATGTAGAGCAAAAAAGTTTAACATTTTACTAAAGAGCAAAAGTTTATCCTTCGAATACTGGCGCACACACACATACATGCATATATACAAATATTGCAAACACGAGTTACCCGCGTTTCTATGACAAGGATATGGTTAAAAGAGTTTAGTGCAGAGTTTAAAATTAAAATACGAATACATATGGCAAAACTCTTTGTCAACACACATCCGGTTTCCGTTAAATTATCCCTCCAATGAACGGGCAAAAAGTACTGCAAAACTCACACATTCAATTGCAATGGCAGCAGAGAGCCATACATATGGGAGGACAGACGGACAAAACTGATACGATTGGGAGAGGACATACGGAATAAAAAAGAGAAACACCAGAAATGAATGCTTGTAACTTTTGACAATTACAGAATGTATTCGTACATATGTACATATCTTCTACAACGAGAACAGAACAGGAGCATGTAATGCATTCACACACACACACATATGCATACAGTACACATTTGCATCTACTTTCAATTCAAAAAAGGACATCAACGTTTGTTGTGTATGAGCTTGAGTAGGGACGGGGGTGAGTTAATGCAAGTTTTACTGGAATACATTTTGTTATGCTGACATTATCATCATTACACTCATATATCAGCCTTAGGTTGCCACACATGAATAGAGAAGCAGACACTTGCCAATACTCGTATATGTATATTAGGCCGGGTCGATTTGTGGCGAGGCAAAAAAATTCGCCATTGCTCAGTGAAAATCGTATTCTATGGATCAAAATAAGAAACTTTGCCGAAGGAACCATACCTCTAAAACGAATTCTGATGTCCCGAAATTTGGGTCGAAATTTTGGGTAGGGGCAAATTTTGAAAAATCCCACTTTGACCCATTTAGAGTGCTCCAATCGAGTCCAAATGTATGACCGACCCCCACTAACTTTGGAGGTCCGACCCACCCATGCCAGTGGCAGACCCCCTGAATCCCCCTGGGGGTTCCATATATTTGGACCCGATTGGAGCACTCTAAATGGGTCAAAGTGGGATTTTTTCCGGGACATCAGAATTCGTTTTAGATGTATGGTTCCTTCGGCAAAGTTTCTTATTTTGATCCCTAGAATACGATTTTCACTGAGCAATGGGCGATTTTTAAATCGACCCGCCCTAATGTATATCCTTTATTCATATGTTCTTTCCCTCTAACTCTGTATGTATATGTTCTGGGTATCCTTTATTTCTTGGACTTAGACATGTTGTATTACTGCGGACATTGTGCTCATTGATATGACCAGTATGAATGGATAATTCATATGTCAACCCCTTCATCATGTCTGTAATATTTTCTTTAAGGTTTTCATCTGTTGTCATTTGGGTTTTGCCACGCACAGACAGGTAACATCCGCAGACTGATTCTGCTTTACTGTAACATCCGATTAGGGTTAGATTGTGTACGGTGGTTTCCAGGCAGAAATTGCGAAAACTTCAGTCAAATATCAGCAGTTTGAAAAACTATACTATACTATACTATACTATACTATACTATACTATACTATACTATACTATACTATACTATACTATACTATACTATACTATACTATACTATACTATACTATACTATACTATACTATACTATACTATACTATACTATACTATACTATACTATACTATACTATACTATACTATACTATACTATACTATACTATACTATACTATACTATACTATACTATACTATACTATACTATACTATACTATACTATACTATACTATACTATACTATACTATACTATACTATACTATACTATACTATACTATACTATACTATACTATACTATACTATACTATACTATACTATACTATACTATACTATACTATACTATACTATACTATACTATACTATACTATACTATACTATACTATACTATACTATACTATACTATACTATACTATACTATACTATACTATACTATACTATACTATACTATACTATACTATACTATACTATACTATACTATACTATACTATACTATACTATACTATACTATACTATACTATACTATACTATACTATACTATACTATACTATACTATACTATACTATACTATACTATACTATACTATACTATACTATACTATACTATACTATACTATACTATACTATACTATACTATACTATACTATACTATACTATACTATACTATACTATACTATACTATACTATACTATACTATACTATACTATACTATACTATACTATACTATACTATACTATACTATACTATACTATACTATACTATACTATACTATACTATACTATACTATACTATACTATACTATACTATACTATACTATACTATACTATACTATACTATACTATACTATACTATACTATACTATACTATACTATACTATACTATACTATACTATACTATACTATACTATACTATACTATACTATACTATACTATACTATACTATACTATACTATACTATACTATACTATACTATACTATACTATACTATACTATACTATACTATACTATACTATACTATACTATACTATACTATACTATACTATACTATACTATACTATACTATACTATACTATACTATACTATACTATACTATACTATACTATACTATACTATACTATACTATACTATACTATACTATACTATACTATACTATACTATACTATACTATACTATACTATACTATACTATACTATACTATACTATACTATACTATACTATACTATACTATACTATACTATACTATACTATACTATACTATACTATACTATACTATACTATACTATACTATACTATACTATACTATACTATACTATACTATACTATACTATACTATACTATACTATACTATACTATACTATACTATACTATACTATACTATACTATACTATACTATACTATACTATACTATACTATACTATACTATACTATACTATACTATACTATACTATACTATACTATACTATACTATACTATACTATACTATACTATACTATACTATACTATACTATACTATACTATACTATACTATACTATACTATACTATACTATACTATACTATACTATACTATACTATACTATACTATACTATACTATACTATACTATACTATACTATACTATACTATACTATACTATACTATACTATACTATACTATACTATACTATACTATACTATACTATACTATACTATACTATACTATACTATACTATACTATACTATACTATACTATACTATACTATACTATACTATACTATACTATACTATACTATACTATACTATACTATACTATACTATACTATACTATACTATACTATACTATACTATACTATACTATACTATACTATACTATACTATACTATACTATACTATACTATACTATACTATACTATACTATACTATACTATACTATACTATACTATACTATACTATACTATACTATACTATACTATACTATACTATACTATACTATACTATACTATACTATACTATACTATACTATACTATACTATACTATACTATACTATACTATACTATACTATACTATACTATACTATACTATACTATACTATACTATACTATACTATACTATACTATACTATACTATACTATACTATACTATACTATACTATACTATACTATACTATACTATACTATACTATACTATACTATACTATACTATACTATACTATACTATACTATACTATACTATACTATACTATACTATACTATACTATACTATACTATACTATACTATACTATACTATACTATACTATACTATACTATACTATACTATACTATACTATACTATACTATACTATACTATACTATACTATACTATACTATACTATACTATACTATACTATACTATACTATACTATACTATACTATACTATACTATACTATACTATACTATACTATACTATACTATACTATACTATACTATACTATACTATACTATACTATACTATACTATACTATACTATACTATACTATACTATACTATACTATACTATACTATACTATACTATACTATACTATACTATACTATACTATACTATACTATACTATACTATACTATACTATACTATACTATACTATACTATACTATACTATACTATACTATACTATACTATACTATACTATACTATACTATACTATACTATACTATACTATACTATACTATACTATACTATACTGTACTATACTATACTATACTATACTATACTGTACTGTACTGTACTATACTATACTATACTATACTATACTATACTATACTATACTATACTATACTATACTATACTATACTATACTATACTATACTATACTATACTTTACTATAGCGGAGGATACGTTAGCGGATGATACGTTCGCTTAGACATGACTCAAGAATTACTCGTTCTCTGGCAAAGCGAGGGCACTGAAAAACCACATTCTGCACTTTTGTCATCAATCTGGCATTCTGGACATCTGGGTGAGTTGTCGTGTCCGAAGCGGTACAAATATTTCCTGTAGTCTCCGTGTTTGGTAAGGAATTGTGTTAGACTATAGTTTACTTCGCCATGTCTGCGTCGCAGTCACACTTCGATTTGTGGTATCAGCCGAAAAGTCCATAGGCCTTTTGGAGAATTGTCCCACCTCGTTTGCCAGCTGCGTAGTGCGTTATCTCTTTCCCAGGTTATTATTGCATCTTTGCCTGCTGTTGGGTTTTCTATTGACTCTTTATAAATGTTTGAGTGCTCTTTAGCCTTAATATCGATTGGCATGATTCCCTCTACAACGCTTGCTGCCTCACCGGATATTGTTCGATATCAGCTGCAGACTCTCAGGCAGCTTCGCCTGGAAATCGACATCATTTATTCTTTGATATATTATTCCACACAGGAGATCCGTACAGCAACGTTGAGTTAGATACATGTGAGATCAGAGCTCTGCGGCTTTGTCGTGGTCCACCAACGTTTGGCATAATTCGGGATAGTGCATGCGTAACATCAGCTGCTTTTTTACATGCGTAATCTATGTGTTTTTAAAGCTTTCACGGTCGTCTAAATATATGCCTAGATATTTGTCGTTTAGCAATCTTTAATTTCCAGACTTTCCCTCTTTCTCCTTCCACTAAAGTGCACAAGTTCTGTCTTCTGCTCAGCTAGTTGCAGATTGATTGACGTTAACTAACTTTTTCTAATTGCTTCGTTTGCATACAACTGCATGAACTATTATTGCAATATCGTCAGCGAAGCCAACAATGTCTACCTCTTCTGGAATTTTCAGTTATACATTATATTCCACAACATTGGGCCAAGGACTGAACCTTGGGGAACTCCCGACGTGACCCCATATGTTTTTATGCCACTATCTATTTCTACTCCTAGTATTCTATTTGTGAAATAGTCTTTAATGATATTGATCTGGTAATCTGGTACCATAGATTACCTCAAGGATAGGACAATATGTTTCCATCCGGCAGAGTTGAATGCGTTTTTTATATCGAGCGTTATAACGGCACAGTATTTTCGATCTTTGCCCTTCCCATTTATTACATTTCTAGCTGTGCTTTGACTTTGCTTTCTCAGTCGGTTTACTTGGCCAAAACATTCTCCCATTTTTCTTTTTCATCCACTGTGTCAATGGTTATGCTGATGATTGTTGTAATTTTTGCTTCAACTGCAGAACTGCTACCGCTGTCGTCATGTTCTGTGGTCATCGCCGTCCCTTGAAGCAGCCAAAGAGTGTTGTAAATATGAACAAATCCCTGTTCCTCTCACCATACCTCCACCCTCCCTCCTCATCACAATAGGCTTTGCTGTCATCATTTGAGAACACCCCACAAGACTACCATTCAGCGGTTGGACTCCTAGATTTTTTTTTCCTTGAGGAAAGGGTCATACAAGGAAGGATCCTAGCCCCAAAAAGGGGTGTCGGTCGTGTGTGTAGCATTTGGATTTCCGTTTTTTGCTCATTTGACCACAAAACTGGCAAATGTCACATTGAAAAGTATGGTTTTGCCTGAATAGACAGACAAATATGAAATTGCAACATGAGGTTCCCACAGGCAAATCATAACCACATCCCCGTCATTCGGTCGGTCGGTTGGTTGGTCTGTCTGCTGTATGCGGTAAAATGAGTTGACCGACACCGAGATGAGGAAAGGTAGTAAAAGTATTCTGATATCTGTCTTTGCTTTGAATGTGTAATGTTTCCATTTAAATATTTATGTTTGGGAAATTACAAAAATTTTGTGCACAAAATTGTTCCTTTGATATCCAAAACAAACGATTATTCAATTAAGAGACACTTTGCTAACGAAGCAACTGGCATTTTGTGAGACAAAATCCGGAGAAGTAATTTGTAATTTGTTTGTAAATAGTGATCATAGGTTATTTATGTATAGCAATTGGTTTAGAGACACATTTAAAGTCTGTATGGCTGTATTAAATCATTATTAAATACTTAAATATATTACTCATATTGACAGGAAGACAAAACATGAATATAAAGAAAAGAATTATAAAATAGTCAGATATGTCAAGTTAAGCAATTAAGAGGTTATTGTAAATTATTTCCTCTTTCATAGTACGTATTTTGTTTGTGCACTCAGTAGGCTCAAGATTGTTTTTGTTGTTTTCAGTATATTAGAAGAAGTATAGTGACATGTATTGGGGGTTGTTGTAATGGTTGGATAGTATATTAGAAGAAGTATAGTGACATGTATTGGGGGTTGTTGTAATGGTTGGATAGTATATTAGAAGAAGTATAGTGACATGTATTGGGGGTTGTTGTAATGGTTGGATAGTATATTAGAAGAAGTATAGTGACATGTATTGGGGGTTGTTGTAATGGTTGGATAGACAGATCTGTTTCGGGAGCCACCAAACTCACATTGTCAATATTTTATTACAACGATTACTTCTGTCGATCATTAGAATATTAAACGAGAACTGTTTGCTGAAAGCTCATATCTCAAAAGAAAAAAGACAATCGGTAATCATCATCCCTCGTACATCAGATCTTTCTATCCAACCATTATCACCACCCCCAATACATGTTCTTCTTTCATTTTTAAGAAAGTTGGTTTTAATATACCGAAAACAACAAAAACGATTTTGAGCCTATCTAAGTGCAAAAACAAAATACGTAAATGACTTCCTTTATTTTCCACATTTTCAAAATTATTTATTATAATTCTGCTTGCAAAAAGGAATTCTTTCGAATATACTCGTATATAAATTTTTAAACATTTATTTTCTCAAAATGATATACATATGTATTTCAGTTCACAAAGTTCAAAAAAATATAATAGTGCCACCAGCAGATGTTTCTAATATATTGCTGGATTAGTTCGTGTCTTTAATTTAATTATTTCTATTATACATTTACTGAATATTTATTGAGATTATTTTTCTTTTTCAGGTAATTAAATATTTTTGATATGATGACAGTTCTATGACGGTTGATGGGATTTGTAAAGGTAACATTGGTGGTTTGATTTTCAGAAAATATATAGTAATATTTCCAGAGTATTTCCATAATTTCCGAATTACAGATATAGTTTTAAAATTGTCTACAAACTATGTAGACAAAAAAGTTAAACAAAATAGTCAAATGAGGGCGCGAAAACTCAAATTATTTTTTTTTTCGCAATATCTTGTAAAACTTCGTTGAAACCACTAATGGGATTAAAAAATGATATTAGAAGAAGATGAAGGCTACTTACTTTAGAATTCTTTCAAACTTTCTTCAACCAGTTGAGGATAAATGGTTCTCGAGTTATGCTAAAATATGTGGTTCAACCCCTATTTTTTATTTTTTTTTTCAAAGATTGAAGAAAACGTCGTCGAAAGCACTTTGGGCAAATTTCTAAATACCATAGGTTATTAAATCAAAAGTGAACAACCTCCAACATGGACAGTCCTTAACCGAGCTCGTTGTAATTTTGTGTCATAACTACTATTCAATAGGACTAAATTAAATTATATATTCTTAATCGTCGTAAAATTTAGCCATGTTCGCCTGTCCATCCGTCCGCTGTAATCTCGAAACAATCTACAATACTTATGCTACATAGGTGACTGAAATTTGGTACAGATACTTCTTATAGCTGAGGGTAAAAGGGGATGGAAACTGGGCAATATATGTCCATTTTTTATATAGCCCCATATACTCGAAGACTCATATGCTGAAAATTTGTATTGTGGGCGAGACTATGGTCTGGCCAAAGAATCGTTCTCCGTCAATTACACTGTCCAACAGCATTTTTGGAAACAGAGTAGCGACCCTATAATTTTGAAAGGCCGTGTTGAGTGGATCTTTTTTGTATAATGGGTCAAAGTTTTAATTTTTTGGTCGAAGGGAGCGTTATACTAAATGAAAAAAATGCTGTAAGTTAATGTCTGAAAGATTTCTTATTGTCAAAGTTATATAGTGGAATTTTATGAGGATCATTTTTGTGGAAGATCTTAACCCTCTAGCGCCCTTCTTAGTGGGTCAATTTGGCCTTTTTTTCAAAAAAAAATTAAAAAAGTGCTTTCAAAAAGGGCATTTACGGAATTTAAATTATATTATTTATTTGTATAAGTTGCGTAAGCGTGAAGGGCTGTATTTACAACTATGGTGTCTTTGGCGACCCCCACTGAAATTTTCCGGCAAACATTTTCGTAGAATATTATAATACTTGAATGTCCTTTTCGAAAGGATTTTTTTTTAATTTTATTGATAAAGGTCCGAATTGACCCATTAAGAGGAGAGCTAGAGGGTAAAAACCTTCCACAAAAATGATCCTCATAAAATTCCACTATATAACTCTGGCAATAAGAAATCTCTCAGACATTAACTTACAGCATTTTTTCATTTATTATAATTCCCCCTTCGACCAAAAATGGAAACTTTGACCCACTGTAAAAAAAATCTCAGACCAGCTGACCATAAGTTTATTCTACAAAAATAATCCAATCAACATGCCCTTTCAGAATTATACAGTCGCTCGTCTGTTCCAATTATTCCACAGATATCTCGACTTTAAATTTACATTATAGTATTTTTTTGTATAATTTGGCGTGTAATTTTGCTAATTAAGCGTATAGAGCTATATTTACAACTTTGGTGTCATTGGCGACCCCCATTGACCAAAAAATGAAAACTTTGACCCACTGTAAATATACTCAGACCAGCTGGACGATAAGTTTAATCTACAAAAATTATCAACTCAATAAGCCCTATCAGAATTACAGGGTCACTATTCTGTTTCAATCATAAAGTCTTAATTTGTTGGACAGTGTTATTAATCAATTAACGTTACTAAGAAAGAAATTTTAGCTTTTTCTCTACATTTCGTTCAAAACTTTTGTACAATTCTATTATTTGGCTAAAAATTGTATCACTTTTTCTTCGAAAATGAAAATTAACTTCAGCTATACTCATAATCTATAAGCACATAAATCTTCTATAAAAATTTTCTTCGTATGAAATATCAAATCCAGTGCCTTATTAAGATCAGTGCACCCACAAATTAATAACTTAAAGATATACTCGTATACTATACATTTACAATTTCATCAGAATTGTATTCATATTCAAATCAGTTCGGTTTCGCATTTAATTCCCAAACTGCCGCGGCAAAGTATGAAATAATCACCGGAAAACCTTGAAAGCGAACCAGCCAGCATCACCAGCATTTGAAGTGAACCGAACGCCTTCCATAAACTCAGGCAGCTTTTCATTAATGTACGCCTAGCTCTTTGCAAGATGGTGCGTTTTGTTTTTCCTCATTTCACTGTTATTATAAAACGTTTTTTCTTCTTCTCCTCATCAACTTCTTAAGTTTTTCCAATTTTTTTCTGCTGGCTGAGTTCCACCTATAATTATAACACCCCGAATGGCATACAAATCAAGCAGTCGGCAGAATAGCAAACAAATAAAGCAGCTTAGATCTCAGTTGAGTTCGACAAAACTTCTCCGCCTCCACCGTGGAAAACTCTCACTTTGGGGAGGAAATCAGAGGCACAGCTTCGCATGGCTCGGCAAAGCATAGCCTAGCATACAACACAACATGGTACTAACTAAGCCACACCGTAGTCCATAGTGCAAACTTCTAACCTTTGCTTAATCAACATGTAATTAAAACTTTGGGATTAACTTGACAATTACAAAACGACTGTTTCTGTTTGCTCGAGGAAACCTTGACATCATCACCACCACCACTTTGCTGCTGCAGAAGAAGGCAGCAATGGAGACTGCTGTAGATGCTGCTCTGGAGGCAGTAACAGAAATCATTGACTATAAAAATGAGAAGAAGACGAACAAATATTCAAGTGAAGGCGTTAATGTGTCAACTACAAAGATGTTTGAATGTTATTGCTGCCATTTGGGAGTACTTTGAAGACGAGTAGGAGAAAACTCAGCTATGAAATCACAGACCTACATCAACTGGAAAACTTTTGCTCTAGCATTCCAGCAGATGTTGAGGTAGGAACAGTGGTTACACGAGGGCATAGATGTGATAATTTCAAAATGAGGAACGGGAGGAAACATTTTACTGGGAGAACGGTAGACATCATTTCCTACTGACCAAAAATGTAACACATCAAATGTGTCACCTAATACTGGACCATTTTCTGCAATCTTGTAAAAAAGAGAGAGAGGTTGAATAATTTTCCGACAATCCTGCCGAATAGGTTGTGACCCGACTTGTTGCTCATCTTTAAATGCCGTGAATTTGTACTACTTAAAGATCAAGAAATACATATATGGCAATTCTAAACTAAAACAAATAAAATCGATCTTAAGTTCGACCATGCCGAATCATCCGCCAAAAATGGCATGCCAAAATATTTTTAAGGAAATTGTTCAGTATATAAAATATTCGATTCAAGGAAGAAAGGAATCAATCAAGGAAAACGGGGTCAAGTTCGTCATGGATCGCATTCCACAATGTAATAACGCAAATAGGAATTATACGAATTATTCAAATAATGGCGAATCTTTGTATGGGAGCTATATCAAAACGTGAGCCAATGGACCCGCTTTTATTGCTGATTGTATATGAGCAAAATAAGCAAAATAAACCATTGGACGGCTGTTGTTCGTGTGATGGGTTCGGGCTACAAATTAGAGTTGGACACTTTAGTTATTTTAAGTGATCGCACAATAGTTCAGTTGAATTGAGTGTACTAGTTCGTTCATTTAGTTCACCAGCTCACTTTGGTTCACCAGCTCACATTACATATTTCACCAGCTGACTTTAGTTCACCAGCTCACTTTAGTGCACCAGCTCCTTAGTTCACCGGCTCACTTTAGTTCAACATCACATTAGTTCACCAGCTCACATTTGTTAAACAGCTCGTTAGCTCACCAGGTCTTTAGCTCACCAGCTCTTCACGTTCAGTAGATCACCAGTTTAAATCAGCCGCTATTAAAGGAATCTTATTGGAACATGAATGGAATGAGTTACATATACAAAGGCGCTTGTTTAAGTAGACAATTGGGTAGAGAGAACGAAATGATATGGATGAAGAAAAAAGACATGGTGAACTACTGAGCTGAAATGAACAAAGTGTGTAAACTTTGTTTCTATAACATTAAGAAGTCAAAGTGAGAGTCCATTATATGGAAGCTATATCAAAATACTTCCCCGGCCTTATTTTTCGCGTAGGGTTCCGGTTATAAATATACTTCTGTTACCAATTTTCACCCAGAACAGTTAATGTTTGTGGCATCTATGGCTGTAAGAAGTTTACGAGTACTCGTATGTATAGGGCGATCTAAGTAGAGATACTTTTTTTCAATAGCCTTTTTTACAGATCACGTGTGAGTCGTGTCATGCTGTCATGTTATTTTTGGCATTTCCTCATGGAAGACTTATGCCTGAACAACGTTTACAAATTATTCAGTTTTATTATCAAAATAATAGTTCGCCAATTACCCAAGGTCCATTTTTTTAATTGAAGCTCGTGATCTCGGCTACATTTGGTTTCAACAAGACGGCGCCACTTCCCACACTTCCCACACATCGCATCAATCAATGGATTTATTGAGAGAACACTTCGGTGAGCAGATAATTTCACGTTTTGGGCCGGTTGATTGGCCACCAAGATCGTGTGATATTACACCGTTAGACATTTTCCTGTGGGCATATGTAAAGTCTAAAGTTTATGAGGACAAAGCCGCTTCGATTCAGGCCTTGGAGCAAAACATCACGCGTGTCATTCGCCAGTTACCAGTCGATATGCTCGAACGAGTCATCGAAAATTGGACTCAACGGATGGACCATCTGAGACGTAGCCGCGACCAACATTTGATAGGCATAATATTTAAAAAATAAATGCCAAAGAATGTTCTTTCAAATGATAATAAACATTCCCCATTCAATTTGAATTTTCTGTGTTTTTTCTTTAAAAAAGTAGGGAACCTCGCAATGGCTGACGCTATATTACTCCTCATAGAGTTGTATACCTGATATTGCTCGCAAGGTTGCATCGTCGATAGATCGTCGTATCGTTAGCAGAGTCGTATCGTTGATAAAGTCGTATCGTCGATGGATTCGTATCATCATAGGTTTACACTTTCACCAATTTCACTCCTATTGGACAGTAGTTATGACACAAAATTTCAGCGACATCGGTTTAAGTCCGAGTTGGGGGTGTAGAATTTTGAAATGTTGGTCAAACTATCCTTTATTCCATAAACGCAAAGAAAAAATTCGTTATTCCCAAACGAAAAATTAGCCAAACGAATTTCGTTTGTTTTCTATGTTTGTCGTAAATGCCAGTTTTTCAATAAATGAGAAAACATTTGTCGGAAAAGGATAATTTTTTTGGAATTATGATATTTAATATGTGTTAAAAAATTATGTTGTGGGTTTGACAAGAAAATTTATTTCACAATTACCATTAGGAGCTTCAGTACCTAAACTTGTGATGATTGATTGTTTAATAGTTTTCAGTTGCTTATTCACAATTAACGACGTGTGGAAAATAATCGTTTAGTCATAAACAAAAACAATAGATGTTTCTTTACAGTTTGTGTTAAAATCTATTGTTTTTTTCTGGTATTCATTCCGGCTTTGTACAAAATGTTAAATATTTTCATGCAGTGCTCGATGTGTAATTGATTTTATATAAATTTCCTATGCTCTCACTATGAAGTAAGTGATTAATACTATTTTCAAAATCTAGTTTTAATTTTAAACCAATAAGGAAAGGCAGAAAGTCGGGCGGGGTCGACTATATAATACCCTACACCTCCCTTACAATGCGATAAGGGTCATTGCCATAATAATTTGGAATAATTGGTAAATGGGTAGAAACATATTATCTAATTCTGAAACGATAATCGCTAAATTAAGCAATATTCGTTCCTAAATTGAGAAACATCTTTCTGGAAAATCGGAAGTAAAATACAACTTCTATAGCGGTTTGATACCAAATCAGGAGGAACATATATATGGAGCTTTAATATAAATCTGAACCGATCTTCCCTGAATACTCATTCATGTAAAAAGACCTCCTGCTGTCGAATTTAGTACTGATCGGATATAAAATACAGTCTCTACAGCGCTTACATGTCAAATCGGGGGTAACATATATATGGGAGCTATATCTAAATCTAAACCGAGTTTCTCCGAATTTGGCAGTATTCCTTCATGTAGAAAGAAACCTCTTTTTGCCGACTTTCGCATTGATCGAATATAAAATAACATTTTTATAGCGCTCACATGTCAAATCGGGGGTAACGTATATATGGGGGCTATATCTAAATCTGAACCGATTTCTTCCAAATTTAACAGTGTTCATTCATATAATAAGAAATTTCTTTCAGCCGAATTGCATACTGATCGGATATAAAATAAAGTTTTTACAGCGCTTACATGTCAAATCGGGGCTAACATATATATGGGGGCTATATCTAAATCTGAACCGATTTAAACCAAATTCAATAGGGATCGTCCTTGGGCCAAAAAAAAGATATGTGTAAAGTTTCGTCGAGATCGGACCATAATTGCGACCTGTACTTTGATTACAAGAATACATGCACAGACGGACAGACGGACAGACAGACGGACATAGCTAAATCAACTCAGAAAGTGATTCTAAGTCGATCGGTATAATAAACGATGGGTCTATTTCTTCTCCTTTTGGGTGTTACAAACAAATGCAGAAAGTTATAATACACTGTACCACAGTGTGGTGTAGGGTATAATTAAACCTAAAATGAAATGGTTTGGGAAGGTTTTGTGTTTTTCCGAGATAATAATATATGTATAATAATAGCTGACCCCAGTACACTCTGTCCTGCCCGTTCTGTTTGGGATGAATTGGTAGGTTATTCATACATCCTAGCTTCAGGAAAAAAATCACCACAAAAATGTGTGTTGGACATAAGTCCACTACAGCGCCATCTATCTGTTAGAATCATACATACAAACTATTATAAAGACAAACCACACATATATTTTCAGTTTCAGTCAAATCGGTCTGGAAATGCAGAAAAGTCCTTTTTTCCATTTGAAAAAACTTGAAAAATAAGTTTAAACTTATCATCTGGTAACACTATCTGTTAATGGGAGGGCACCTGTTTATCTATCAAAATAAAGATAAACCTCTAAAACAAATGTAGGTTCAATCAATTGTAATTGGTTCAGGGAATGCTTTAAATAATCCAAAATTAAGTAGCCGTCATCTTCCTCTCACATAATTTTATCATCGCATCAGCGGTTCCAAAGATAACTTACAAGATATTGCGAAGAAAGGCAATTTTTTGATTTCGTTTGAAAATTGTAACTTCTGGATCACTTAGATGACAGATCGTAGGAGCTTGGAAATTATATAAGGAATTGGAATTATATACGATAGGTACTTTGACTAAAGAAGGCGGACACTTTGATTAAAGAAGTACGACAACAGGCCGACATATATCGACTCAGAAAGTTATTCCAAGGAGTTCGGTAATAATGAATGCTGAGCTCCTTTTAGTGGTCACAAACAAATATCTCCGCTCAGCCTCGAAGATAGAGTACTCTGCACGAATGGCCGTCGTATCACATCCGATGCAAAAGTCTCTGTGTTTTCCAATCGGTTGTACCAATTACGAGTAAACTAAGAACTTCGGTTCCATATAAAGTTTCTATCTCTTTATTACTCCATTGCATCTAAGCCATGTAGAGCTTTAGAAGAGCTTCTCAAAAAATCCAGAAAATTGTATGTTGCCTCTCTCCCGCTCTCCCGCTCTCTCGTTTGCTCTATTTCCTGGTCTCACACCAATATTGTCATCCGAACGACCTGATGACTTCTCATGTTACAGTCAAAGAAAATAATGGTATAAAAAAAGTCCTTCCAGTAGCGAGTAATCTATCAGTGACGAACGAATAGAAATTTGACTTCAGCGAGTGATTTTTTGCATATTTTAAGACCGATATTCTTGATTTTTTAATTATCAAATTTAGATAATTTATTTCGACCGCTAACTGCAAAAAAGTGCAAAAAAATACACCGAAAAACAATTTTTTTGCGGTTACAATAGTTTGTGGGAAATGCAAGATTCAAAAAGAATGTTGAGATAAAAAAAGCAATTGTCAAATAATAATTTGATGCAACGCCTTTTTCTAAAAATTGTATGAATAATTTTGCTTTGTATCCACTGTTCTTAACCATTCTGACGATGATGCTGTCGAGAATAACGCCTTTCAGTCAAATTAAACACCTTAAACCAAAGTTTCAACTGAGAAAACTCAACGAACAAAACATTACAAATTAAAATCATCACTAACACACCTCATCAAACCACCAACACCGATACCGACACCGACACATCATTGAGATAAACCGACGAACACATTTCTTCCATTCGAATAATTTCGAAATTGAAAACAATTCAAAGGTGTGTTTTACTATTTCCATAAAAGTATGTTTTGAGTTAAAGAGTTGGGGAAAGGAAAGGTGTGTTTAATTATAAAATGGAATATCTTAGATTTTTTTTTGAAGGCCATACACTACAATCTGATACATTGCAATTTATATTCAATGTATTTGAATAGGAACATTCGGAAATATATTTTTCTAATATTTTGGGTTATTATTATATTAACGCATGACTTGATTGCTCTATGGAAACATAACTATAAAGCCCCTCAAATACATATAAATAGAAATCAAATAAATACAAGAATACTCTAAGAGTTTATTATATAAATTGTATTAAAAAGCAAATATGTGAATTCTTTTGAAATAGTATCACTCAACAACAGTAGCATAAAGTGCAAACAAATAATTCAAATAAAAAGTTGTTGCATTTCCAGGTATCTTCATTCTGTTCATTTTGAAAAAGTTATTTTAGCCAAAAAGAAAAAGTTATTTTAGCCAAAGTTTGAAAGCAAATAAAACTCATCTGAAAGAAAACTATCTGTAACCACAAACACACAGAAACGGACACAAACATATCATTGCCACAATTCCTGAGAAATAGAGATAGGCTAGAAGCTAGGAAAATATTACTCGACTGGTATAGCATTTTTATGCCAATGCACTTTTGGTGATTCCCAATTTTGGTCACTCCCAAGCTAAAAACGATTATCTCTGAATATTATTTTTGGGTGCAACTAATTTGCAGTCTGTCTTAGAGAGGCAACCAATTTTTAAGATTTTAAAAATTGTTTCAGTGAATTTGAAAAATAAAACTGCTCTACAAACATTGTTTAAAAATTTTATTAAATTATTTTAATCTATAAAAATAAATTTCAAATTTTCTAACAAAAAGTCTTAAAAAATATTTCATAAATGGCTCTTAAAACATAAGTTGATTTTTAAAAATTGAGGGCTATAGTCATTTTAGAAAAGCTACACGAACCCACCACACGATGGCCAAAGTATTAAAGTTATGAGCCTGAAATTGTTCGATCAGTCAGGAAAAAATTCTATTTTTGAACACTCTGCGGAATTTTGGACTTAAAGCTTGAATAAGTTGGACTTGGCATATTAGTTATGCCCATCATCACCCGATCAGATCTATTGGCATTACTGGAGACTCACCAACCTAACGATTGAACTGATATATATATAGTCCTTAGGACTATAATAGCACCGAATTTGGTATACATTAACCGTTTTTTCTGTGACATAGCGTTTAGCCACAAAGTTTGATGGGTAAACAAAGTGGTTAGTAAATACAAACACAATTTTAGTATAGAAGGCTTCTAAATAGATGTTTCATTTCAAAGAACAAAATAAAGCAGACACTTCAAGAAGTGTTTCCCTCAAAATGCCCGACTACCCCCCTTATCACCTTGCCCCTGAAAAACTCCCCCCAAAAATAATTATTTATCAAAAGTCGTAAACAAAGAGTTTAGTAAATTCAAACACAATTTTAATATAGACATACATGTTCCATGTCAAAGAACAAAATAAAGGAGACACTTCATGAAGTATTTCTCCCAAAACACCCGGCACCACAGCTCATCCCCTTACCCCTGAAAAACTCCCCCCAAAAATAATGATATATCAAAAGTCATAGAAATCTATGTTTTTTTTGGGTAATGTATTCAACAAAAATATACCTTTTAAAAAATCACTATTGGTTCCCACAATACACTTTAATGTCAACCCAGTGGTTATTTTAATATATCGTATTTATCCACAAAGTTTGCTTGGGTAAAGGAAGGGTTAGTAAATTCAAAAACAATTTTAGTATAGAAAGCTTCGGAATAAAAGCTCCACGTCAAAGAACGAAAGAAAGGAGACACTTCAAGAAGTGTTTTTACCAAAACACCCGACAACCCCGTTCACGTCCTTACCCCTGAAAATCACCATCAAAAAATAATGATTTATCAAAAGTCGTTAACAAAAAGGTTACTTAATTAAAACTCAATTTTAGTATAAAAAACTACGGAATAGATGTTCCATGTCAAAGAATGAAAAAAGGCGACACAACCGACACCCTCGATCATCTCCTTACCCCTGAAAATATCTCCCCAAAAATAATGCTGCATCAAAAGTCGTAAAACTCGTTGATTTTTTGGTTGATGTAGTTAACAGAAAGATGGTTTTTTAAATACGAGTATATCGTAATTATTGGTTATGCATTGAGTTTTGTGTGGTCTTGAAATATACATTGGGATGTTTTTATATATATATTATATTTATATATTACATGCCATAAAAGGGCATTGTGGGGACCTATAATGATTTTTACATGGAATCTTTTTGTCGAATACATCACCCAAAAAATCTATCGAGTTCTACGATGTTTGATGCAGCATTATTTTTTGGGGGATATTTTCAGGGGTAAGGAGATGAGCGAGGGTTTCGGGTGTTTTGGGAGAAATACTTCTTGAAGTGTGGCCTTTCTTTCATTCTTCGACATGGAACATCTATTCCGTAGTTTTCTATACTAAAATTGTGTTTGAATTAACAAACCTCTTTGTTTACGACTTTTGACAAATAATTATTTTAGATGGTGATTTTCAGGGGTAAGGGAATGAGCGGGGATGTCGGTTGTTTTGGGAGAACTACGTATTGAAGTGTCGCCTTTCTTTTATTCTTTGACATGGAACATCTATACCGTAGTTGTCAATAGTGGAATTGCGTTTGAATTAACTAACCTCTTTGTTTCTGCCATTTGATAAATGATGTTTTTGGAAAAATACTTCTTGAAGTGTCTCCTTTCTTTCGTTCTTTTATAAGGATCTCTTATTCCGAAGCTTTCTGTACTAAAATTGTTGCTAAATTTATTAACCCTTCCTTTTCCCAGCAAACTTTGTGGATAATAAGATAT
Source organism: Eudasyphora cyanicolor (assembly GCA_963930755.1). Taxonomy (NCBI): domain Eukaryota; kingdom Metazoa; phylum Arthropoda; class Insecta; order Diptera; family Muscidae; genus Eudasyphora; species Eudasyphora cyanicolor. The sequence continues at coordinate 267,042,287 of OZ005737.1, forward strand.
ATTGAAATAACCACTGGGTTGCCATTAAAGTGTATTGTGGGAACCTATAGTGATTTTTTACAAGGAATATTTTTGTCGAATACACTCCAAAGAATCTTCGATTTCTATGAGTTTTGATGCAGCATTATTTTTGGAGAGATATATTCAGTGGTAAGGGGATGAGTAGGGGTGTCGGGTGTTTTGCGAGAAATACTTCTTGAAGTGTCGCCTTTCGTTCATTCTTTGACATAGAACATCTATTCTGTAGTTTTCTATACTAAAATTGTGTTTGAATTAACTAACCTCTTTGTTTACTACTTTTGATAAATCAGTATTTTTGGAGGGTGATTTTCAGGGGTAAGGAGATGAGCAAGGTTGTCGGGAGTTTTCGGAGAAATACTTCTTGAAGTGCCGCCTTTCTTTCATTCTTTGACATGGAACATCCAACCCGTAGTTTTCGATACTAAAATTGTGTTTGAATTAACTAACCTCATTGTTTCGATTTAGGATAAATCATTATTTTTGGAGGGTGAATTGAGTGGTAAGAGGGGAACGCGGTTGTAGGGCGTTTTGGGAAAAACACTCCCCGAAGTGTTTCCTTTTATTCGTTCTTCGACATGGAGCATTTATTCCGAAGCTTTATATACTAAAATTATTGTTGAATTTACTAACCCTTCCTTTACCCAGCAAACCTTGTGGATAAATACGATATATTGAAGTAACCATAGGGTTGCCATTAAGTGTATTGTGGGAACCTATAATGATTTTTTACAAGGAATATTTTTGTTGAATACACTACTCAAAAAATCCATCGATTTCTATGACTTTTGATATATCATTAATTTTGGGAGGAGTTTTTCAGGGGCAAGGGGATAAGTGGGGTAATTGGGCGTTTTAAGAGGAATACTTCTTGAAGTGTCTCCTTTATTTTGTTCTTTAACATGGAACATCTATTTTGAAGTCTTCTATACTAAAAGTGTATTTGAATTAACTATCCTCTTTGTTTACGACTATTGATAAATAACTATTTTTGGGTGGAGTTTTCCAGGGGCAAGGTGATAAGAGGGGTAATCGGGCGTCGTGAGAGAAATATTTCTTGAAGTGTCTGCTTTATTTTCTTCTTTGACATGGAACATCTATTTCGAAGTCTTCTATACTAAAATTGTGTTTGAATTCACTAACCTCTTTGTTTACCCAGCAAACTTTGTGGCTACATATCTCGAAAACGCAACGTCACAGGAAAAACTTGTAATGTCATTCGATTTAGCGTGTCGAAATTATGCGGGGTAAGTTGTTTCGATACATTTTAAAGGGCATTTTGCACACACAGTGTAACCCTTGGGGTGCTGGATCGTGACAAGAACCAATTTTCCGATATTCGTTGTTTGGGAAAAATTTACTCATTCATCCATATCCTCTTATACATAAGTATAGATTTATATGCAATGATTTTATCCAATTTTTTTTAAATGTGAAATTTAAGACTTAATACATTCTTCATTACCGATAAATCGATTAGAAATTTACTTTTTAAAAACTTGCCAACTTCTATAGCTTTAAGAACCATCCCTCCTCACACAAGTCAAAAACAGTTTTTGTTGATGCCTGATTCCCTTATTGGCTTCTGAAAGTGCAACAAAAAGTTGCATCCATCCAATGTTTGCCCGAAATGTCTAAGCCATACGGAGCCAATGAAATGGTGAAGAAATAAAAGTTGCAACTTATACTTTTTTTCGTTCTCAATTTAGATGTTTAGTTACTTCTTTCTGTGTTCAATGGTCAATACTTTGGAAGGCCAATAAAAGTAAAAGAAACTTTATTTCAAAGGAAAAAAAACGAGCAAACTTATTGGACGTGTTTCGGGGGAAAAAATCAGAAAGTAGAAAACAGAAATAAATGTTTGCAGGAATCATTACATCAATAGCCAAAGATATATACAGTGGGGGGATATTGATACACTACACAACATTATTTCGGTTTTGATTTTAACCAGTTTTTTATATTTTTTAGTACCCCGAAACGATATATTAAAAAACCCTTGAATTTCCATAAAAGTGTATTGTGGGCACCTACAGTGATTTTTTACAATGAATCTTTTTGTCGAATACATCGCCTAAAAAAGGATCGATTTCAACTACTTTCCATACATAGTTATTTTTGGAGGGAGATTATCAGGGGTAAGGAGATCAGGGCGGGTGGCGGGTGTTTTGGAAGAAATACTTTCTGAAGTGTCTCCTTTATTATGTTCTTTGGTGTGGAACATCTAGTCCGAAGCCTTCAAGTATAAGCATAGTGGCTAGCAGCTAAAATTTTTTTTAAATTTTTAAAAATTAAAAAAATATATATAAATAATTTTATGCCCACTTCCATCCAAAGCTAATATGTTAGGGAATTAATAGAAGTTTAAAATATAAAAAATTCGCAAAAATCTGAGAGTACAAACATTTTAAAAAAATATTTACATTTAAATTGTAAAACTTAAAAATCGCACACAAAAAATTGTTTAATATTTTTTCTAAATTTATTTTCTGGAAAGTAAAGAAAAATACCAACATTTCAAAAGAAAAAACATTTTTCAAATCGGACCATAACTTAAGAAGTTATGACCAAAAACCAGATACACAGAGTGATATACTTTCGTTTTTTTAAATATCGATAAGTGCTGAACGAGTTATCGCAAAAATTTAAAAAAATTCCACAAAGCGTTTCTGCGGGGGTACTAAAAAAATATAAAAAATGGGAAAAATCAAAACCGAAAATTTTTTAAAACCGTCGTTTTGTCGTGGAATTCCCCATATATAATATTTATCGAAATGTCTGATTATTCTGTTCAACCTCAATATATTGAATTCTCTACTTATATTTAATTGAAATATTTTGAAAATGGTGATTTTGACTAAATTTTAATTTAGTCCCTTGTCAACGCCAATTTGAATAGAAGTAATAGAATAAATTATGAAGATTCAGCTCTTATATATCTTTAAAAGTTTCAAAATCCTATCAAGTATTTCCACAAATCTCCCATTGTGCAAAGATGCCCACATGTATATGTGTGTATTGCAATATATTAGATGAAATATTCTTGAGAAAGGCTATTAAGGAAATTCCAATCAATAGCATCGCCATCATCATCATCATTTTTAACATTAGTATTGGCGATTTTAGTAATTGAGTTTTGAAAGCAGTCATCCGTAAGGAGGAATTAAATTAGGGAGTGAACAAATTGGATTAATTTTAACTTGACAAAATTAAATTTATATTAAATGTTCCCAAAAAATATCCTACTGAAGGACTCACATTAAATCTGTAAAAATTAATTGAATAAATTCTTATAAAAGCTATATATCAACAATAAATAGAGAAGGGATCCTTATTTCACGAGAATTTAAGAACATAAATCATTGATGACCTTTACAAAAAAAAAAACAAAAGCGGCGTTATGTTTGGCCTGACTGAATCTTCAATACCATTCTCCATGGCTCGCTTTCCACAATATAATAAAGAAAATTGGAAATTATATTAAATTGATTTGTCACCAGGATATTTTCCTGGCTTTAGACCATCTTTGCCTATATTATGTATTACATAGTACAGCATTTTTCAGCTCATCGATTAGGGACTCAATTCTGAGAATTAGACGTGAATGTTGTCCCAAAAATAAGAGCTTCTGCATCATTCGTTAGTCAATTTGGCTCAATTATTAATTTAATGACCATACAAATTTTTTTGCTCAAGGTGGATTTTTTGCACTTTTTGTATATGTTTCTCGGTATACCGTACAGAATATCTCTTTTGTGTCTGAAGCAAAGTTGTAGATATTGAATAGAAGGAAAATAATGTGGAACAAACCTACCCGAAAAAAGTGCATCCAGTGCCTTAAAAATCGCAAAAATATGTTATATTTTATAATGTTCTGTTGTAATGTTTTGCTTTATACGTATACGTATTACGTACTCCGTATTAAGTATACGTATTTTTCAATATTTAACTAATAGATTTTTTATGACTTTGTGGGCATTTTTGCGATTTTTAAGGCACTGGATGCACTTTTTTCGGGTAGGTTTGTTCAATATCTATTTTGATATTGAATTTTTGAAAAAACTAATAAAATGAGTTTTTGTGTTTTACGAAATTTGTAATTTTTCTCGAACGGCTGAACCAATTTTTGCGAAGTTTACTTTGTTTTAAAGAGGACACAATGCGCCATTTTTTTGTAAAAATTTAGACCCCAGTTAGTAGAATACACACAAAAAGAAATTTTATAAATCGGAAGAGAAGAGAAACTGGAACTTTTTCTTCTCCCGATGTTGCCAAATTTGAGGCCCTCTAGCTCCGCCCGTCCGGGGGCCCAAATATAAAACTTAACTTCTCTTACACCTTCATTGACCAAGTTTGGCCACGATCGGTTGTTTGGTTAAGAAACGGTCGAATTATTTGCCCTTTTTGAATTCGTACCACTGTGCAGTGTTTTGCAAAAACAGACGAAATTTCTCAGACTAGTCTTGGTGTTTCGTCCATAACTTTTACAAATATTGAGTCTCACAAAAATGTTTTACTGCTCTGGATTTGTGAGAGTGCGACGAATATTCTGTGAAAATTTTAAGATAACCGAGGGGGAGCAATTTTTCTACAAAGGTTTTTTCAAAAAAAACTTTAAATGCCCACAAAAAATTAAAATGCCCACAAAATTTTTTCCAAAAAATTTAAAAAAATAAACCAGTAAGGAAAGGCAGAAAGTAGGGCGGGACCGACTATATAATACCCTACACCTCCCTAACAATGCCAAAAGGTCATTGCGATAATAATTTTTAATAACTGGTGAATGGGTAGGAACATATTATCCGGGTAAGAACGATTATCTGAACCGATAATCGCTAAATTAAGCAATATTCGTTTCTAAATTGAGAAACATCTTTCTGGAAAATGTTAATGGTCGGAAGTAGGGTACAACTTCTATAGCGCTTTAAAACCAAATCAGGAGGAACATATATATGGAGGTTATATATAAATCTGAACCGATTTTCCCTGAATACTCATTCACGTAAAAAGACCTCTTTCTGTCGAATTTCGTACTGATCGGATATAAAATACAGTCTCTGGGCTTACATAGCAAATCGGGGGTGACATATATATGGGGCTATATCTAAATCTGAACCGATTTTCTCCGAATTTGGCAGTATTCCTTCATGTAGAAAGAAACCTATTTTTGCCGAAATTCGCACTGATCGGATATAAAATAACATTTTACAGCGCTTACATGTCAAATCGGGGGTAACGTATATATGGGGGATATATCTAAATCTCAACCGATTTCTTCCAAATTTAACAGTGTTCATTCATATAATAAGAAACCTCTTTCTGCCGAATTTCATACTGATCGGATATAAAATAACATATTTGCAGCGCTTACATGTCAAATCGGGGGTAACGTATACATATATGGGGGCTATATCCATCCGATTTCCTCCAAATTTAACAGTGTTCATTTATATAATAAAAAACCTCTCTCTGCCAAATTTCGTACTGATCGGATATAAAATACGGTTTCTACAGCGCTTACATGTAAAATCGGGTGAAACATATATGTGGGGGCTATATCTAAATCTGAACGGATTTTCTCCGAATTCGGTAGTGTTCATTCACGTAACAAGAAAACTCTCTCTGCCGAATTTCTTACAGATCGGATATAAAATACGGTTTCTATAGCGCTAACATGTCAAATCGGGTGAAACATATATATTTGGGGACTATATCTAAATCTGAACCGATTTTCCCCGAATTTAGCAGTGTTCATTCATGTAAAAAGAGAACTCTCTCTGCCAAATTTCATACGGATCTGATATAAAATACAGTTTCTACAGCCCTTACATGTCAAATCGGGGGTAACATATATATGGGGGCTATATCTAAATCTGAACCGATTTCAACCAATTTCAATAGAGATCGTCCTTGGGCCAGAAAAGAGCACTGTGCTAAATTTCATCACAATCGGACCATAAATACGACCTGCACTTTCATTACAAGAATACATGGACAGACAGACAGACGGACATGGCTAAATCGACTCAAAAATTGATTCTATGACGACCGGTATAATAAACTATGGTTCTATTTCTTCTCTTTTTGCACAAAGTCATAATACCCTGTACCACAGTGTGGTGTAGGGTAGGGTATAATGATAGCGAGATCTTATTTTACCTATTTGTAACTGCTTATAAACATTTTAGCCAAAAATAAACTACATAGGTCGATATTAAATATTCTGACCCTATAATTTAATTAAAACAAAAAATACGAAATAGAGGGGATTCGTAAGTCGATATACCCGACGAAACTTTTTTACCTGTTTTTTTACATTAATTAATTTATCGTCATCAGAAATACAAAAAGGCCAATTGCCATTTTTAGGTTTTTGCAGAAAAAAGGCGTTTCCAGCAAAATAACCAAAAACTATGTATGCATATTTATTTACACAATTGTGAGTTATAAAATGTTTTTGTAAGTTGTTGACAATAGAACTATGCAAAAATAACTGGGCAAGGTTAAGTACTTTAGAATTGTTTTTTGAAAACAAGTATTTTTATGCAGTAAACAAATATCTAATATAATAACTTCATTTTGAATTTTATGGTAGATTGTTCCTTTTTCATTTGTGTTGATGTTATGGATTCTTTTTGTTTTTATTTTAATAAACTGAAAACCGAAATAATAATTTTTTCTGAATAGGATGGTTTAAAACAATGTATGTAACTTTTTTATTGCTATAAAATATTTAGTTTCTTATAAATTATTTAATGTATTCTAATATATTCCGAATCCTCGGGAATTGCCAGGAATAAATAAAAAATTCCCGGGAATTTCCAAAACCTCATTACAAAGAATGTGAAAAATTGTGCAACGTTTAGCAATTATTTTGAAATGTTCTTTCTTGTTAAGATTATTTTCGCAATGACTAAGTCTGACAAATAATGGTCACAAGTTGTTAACACGTTTTTACATATCGTCATCAGAAACGAAAAAGGGCGGAACAACAAGAAAAATGGAAATTCAGTTTTTGATGGATTTCGGTATACTGCGTCAAAATACACATCCTGACAAATTTTTAGCAACCTACTATCAAAAATGGCAAATTTCATAACGAAAATCAAAAGGGCCTAACAACAAATAAATTATTTTTTTCATAGTTAGAATTCCTATTTTACGCAATTTTCACAAAGAATTTATAAATCATGTTTGTGTGAATTTATATATGCATCATTATGTATAGGTATTATCCTGAAAACCCCGTTTTTCTAACGGCAAAATTTTTCATTGTATTTAGTTTCTGCCTCTCCTGTAAGATTTTCAAATATGATGATTTCTGATGACGATATGTCTCTTATGATCCCTCGTCTTTAGATATATTTATTAGATCTTTTTCCGCCAATTTAGCTGACAAAGGTTTTTATTTATTTGTTTTTTATTTATTTGCCAAAAGAAACCTGTCATTTCAGTTTTAAAATCTCCCCAAAAATTTACAATTGTACTATTCTCATTTCAACCTAATATACCTTTATATGGTAGATACAACCCACAAACTTTAAACAAAATACATAAGTATCTAATAAGCCAAGGGAAAGAGGAGGCGCTAAAGGAATGCAGATTTACGCCAAAAGGGGAGATCCCGACACAACTGTAAACACAGTCTCACACGTGACACTGTCGTTTACTTGTTTCCAGTTAATTTTATGTAACCACCTCTCGATAAGAGAAGCGAGAAACTAAAGTTAACTATAACATAGCACAATACACACACACACAGCACACACAGACACACGTACACCCATACACAACAAACACAGATACATTTACAGATAAACTTAAAACAGGAACTCCTAGAAATGTGCATGACTTCATTTGTATGGCAGCCGCAAAACAAAAGACAAATAAAAATAAATAGAAAACGGAAAACTTTTGCTAAACATTTGTATGAATGCACTCGAATACTTAAAGGAATACAAAATAATAAAAAACTGCTGAAGCTGTGCTACAACCTAATATTACCCAACATTTCCTTACGACGGAATGAATTGCATTGCAATGCGCTACGTTTCGAATTTCATTGTAAATGCTGTAATTTATTTTAAAGTTATACACACATTCACACACACACACCCGTAGCCTTACTGTAAAGTGTGTGTATGAGTGTGAACATACCCATAATATTCTCAACGTGCAGGTATATTGTGTTCAAATATGTCAATGCACCTACATACATCTCAATGTAAATTTGTGGAGAGTGTATTGTACACCAGTTCGTATGTGTCTGTGTTTGTGCACTTTTTGAACATAAGTTTTAACACGTACACGGGGAATAGTACGAGTACCACCTGAATGTGTAGGTGAGCTATGAGTACTTGCCTCTGGGTAGTACATGTTTTGCGGACTCCTACACCTACCCAACCTCTGGGATACACTGTTACTTAGTTACACACATTCTCTCAGAGCACAAAACATGGCTTATTATCTCATAGTGTATTTATGTGTGAGTGCAACGGCCAAATGCAGATGATTCCATAATGCGAATTATACTCAGTGACAGCAGTACTCGACACATAAAACACTTGCATTCATCTCGGAATGAGGGTAGTGTTAGGAGTTGGGTTAGAAAATTTCTAGTTAACGGAAACAAAAATTAGTAAATATGAGAAATATGACAAACTATAACTACGGTTGTTAATTAATTTGGTTAAGTTTGATCTACAGGAAATCATAGGTGGCGTATGATGAATAATAAAATATGAAACAATGACACTCATACGCTACATTGAAAATGAAACGGAAGCGAAGTAAAATTGGAGTTATGTAGTTCGCGATCCAGTTAAATTGAAGGGGTCACTTTAGTACAAAATGGTCCATTTGTGTGAGAGGTACCAAAAGGGGCGTCCCAATAACGGTCACTATTCTCTAAACTCTAGGTACTATTAAACCATTACTAAATTTCAAGTCTTTGTATGCACTGGCAATAAAGTTATAAGCTATTAACTTTTGTTTCAAAATTGTCCATTTGTGTGGGAGGTACCAAAAGGGTCGTGGACAAATCGCCCATATATCTCGAGGAAATACTGACTAATAAACTAATACTATGTGTAGAGGATTCAAATAAATAGTAAAGAAGTTATTAAATAATCAATATTTCACACAATGTTAACCCTTTGTGGGGGAGGTACTAGAAGGAGTGGACCAATATGGCCCATCTTCGAACTTTGAAGTCAATCGGTTACTCCTTTCGAGAGTTATCGTGCGCACCAGCCAGCAGACAGACAGACAGACTGGCGGACGCCCATTGCTCATTCGACTTAACATAAAAATAAAATGCTGCCTTCACGTCACTTGGAATCTGGCGGATGAAGCGGTAAGGAGTTGCTGAAATAAATTCTAATGAAATTGAAACTAAAATCTTGTCTCTTCTTTCACATTTCACTTTTGGGAGTTTAATTGATTTACAATTGTGAGGTCCCGAAATTAAACACAATACAGTCCACTTCCAGAAATCAACCACAAAATTGTACATGGTCCTTCGAGCCGGATTCCAAGTGACGTGAAGGCAGCAAGCTGGTTCGTGCCGACAAGTAAAAAAGGCTTATTCAGCTAATTTGTTGGAAAGTATTTTAAAGATGGAAACCCTTAGAGCTTGAGAAGGTACAAATGGGAAGTGTACACAACAGAATCTTCAACAGGACGACATGGTTTTAATTAAAGACGATAATCTACCACCAACGGAGTGGAGGTTAGGGCGGGTGACTAGAGTGTTCACCGGACCCTATTCAAAAGTTCGTGTGGCAGAAGTTCGAACTTTGAACGGAAATCTTATTCGTCCGTTGGTCAAACTGTGCATACTTCCCAAATCATAACTCAAACATTAATCAATTCCGATAGGTTCTCTTGTAAATATCACTTCACTTTCCAGCGTTCTTTTTTGTTTAGTTTTCCCAAATGCCGAGTGTGTAAGGAAAGACATTTCCTTTCCCATTGTGTGACGTTCAAGAATATGGGCGTGAGCGAACGCCGAGAAGTCGCGCAGTCGAAAGGTTACTGCTACAACTGCACAATTGTGAGGTCCCGAAATTAAACACTATACAGTCCACTTCCAAAAATCAACCACACAATTGTACACTGATAATTAGTATAGAAGTTATTAGTGAATTAATATTTCACTAAATTTTAACCCTTTGTGTTACGGAGCTACTAGAAGGAGTGGACCAATGTGGCACATCTTCGACCTAAGCCATGCCTAAGTTTGAAGTCAGTCCGTTATTCATTTCATGCGCTCCTAAAACGGATTTCCGCCGAACATACTAAGGGTGTTAGGTCACTCCTTCGATGTGTTGCACTTATATATACTAGGGCGGGTCGATTTAAAAATCGCCCATTGCTCAGTGAAAATCGTATTCTAAGGATCAAAATAAGAAACTTTGCCGAAGGAGCCATACCTCTAAAACGAATTCTGATGTCCCGGAAAAAATCCCACTTTGACCCATTTAGAGTGCTCCAATCGAGTCCAAATGTATAACCCACCCCCACTCAGTGAAAATCGTATTCTAGGGATCAAAATAAGAATCTTTGCCGAAGGAACCATACCTCTAAAACGAATTCTGATGTCCCGGAAAAAGTCCCACTTTGACCCATTTAGAGTGCTCCAATCGAGTCCAAATGTATGGAACCCCCAGGGGGTTCCAGGGGGTGTGCCACTGGCATGGGTGAGTCGGGCCTCCAAAGTTAGTGGGGGTCGGTCATACATTTGGACTCGATTGGAGCACTCTAAATGGGTCAAAGTGGGATTTTTCTAAATTTGCCCCTACCCAAAAGTTCGACCCAAATTCCGGGACATCAGAATTCGTTTTAGAGGTATGGTTCCTTCGGCAATGGCGACTTTTTTTGCCTCCCCACAAATCGACCCGGCCTAATATATACCCTCCTCTCTAAGGTGAGGGGATAAATAGCAAATTATATATACCCTTCTCTCTAAGGTGAGGGGATAAATAGGAGTTAAATCAAAATGTAGACGTAAATGTATGACGGTTATTATTCGTATGAGTGAAAATTATAATTTTTCAAATTATAATCGTTCAGCCCGATTGGTAGGTGTTTGTGGTTTATCTTGCACCAAGAAACTGTTAGTATGGACTTATAAGGTTCACTGTTGTATGAAAAATATAGAAAAAGTGCAAAAAATCCACCTTAAAAAAATCGTATGGCCATTAAATTATTAATTGATCCAACTTGACTGAACGAATGATGCAGAAGTTTTTATTTTTCGGCCTTCTTTCACGTCCAATGCTCAGAATCATGTGCTGTGTATAGGATAATAAAAATGTGGACCATTTGTGAAATTTAATGTCCATTATTCTTATGAATGGTGCTGGGTAAAATGCAATTAACCAAATTTCAAATCACTCGTTTGATATTTGTTGTTTCTAAGGCTTCAAGAATTCATATCGGGCGAGAGCTTTGTATTGCGCCTATATCAAAATGTTGAACCAATAAGCCCCTATATTCGTTTGAATATTTCTGGGTAAAATTTTAATAAAAATGCAGAATTTCAGCCTAATCCGTTGTTATATTTAGTTTCTTTAGCGTCAAGAAGTCAAATTTGTTCAGACCTTCGTATGGGGCTATATCAAATCGTGGGCCTAAAGTGGCTCATCTTGATGCAAATGATTCTAAGTACAACAAGACGCACATTCTCAAATTTCATCACAATCGGTTGAAGTTTTTGGCTTCTATGACGTAAATATGCGCGCATAGTACTATAAAAATAACTTTCGAAAATCAATTTGTTTGGCAATGGTTTTTTATTGTGGAGAACATTTAATGAAAATACCTTCAAATTTTATGAAAATATCTCCAGCCGATTTCGAGTTATGACTATTCAAAGTTTGCATTTTTATTAATAAATAACATTGCGATAATTGTAGAATTTGGGTTTGTTGCTGAAATACGATCGGACTTACACTTTATAAGATTTTAACGTCTTCCAAAGGAAAAATATTTCAGAGCGGAAATAACTTTTTTTGTTTTAAAAAATGATCCAAGGATGTCGTGGGATCTCTACCATTTGAAATAGAGAAAATATATCTGATGCGTTTTGCCGCATATTTCTGTATTTGAAATATGTGCTTTTTTTAATTTTTAAATAAAGGAAATATCCCACACACAGCTACATGTATCTATGAACTGATTTTCTCAAAACTTATGGACCAATTTTCTTTGTCCAAAAAAATAACTTTTTCGAAGTTTCGAAAAAATCGGATAACAAACATTTTTTTCTCCTATTCAATATGTACAATTTTACTTCAGACACAAAAGAGATATTCCGTACGGTACGCCGAGAAAAAAATATAGAAAAAGTTCTAAAAATCCACCTTGAACAACAAAATTCTTATGGCCATTAAATTATTAATTGAGCCACCTTGACTAAAAGAATGATGCAAAAGTTCTTATTTTTGGGGCTAATGTCACGTCCAATTCTCAGAATTGAGTCCCAAATCAATGAGCTGAAAACTGCTGTACTGTGTTATCAGTCGAGTGTTAAATGTATTATTGCAAAATATCTGCTTTCAAAATAGTCGTTTTTTAGGTATACCAATTTATTCTCCAAAGTATTATCTTGAACATGGTCCAAACTGTTGCCTTCTATCTCTAATGGCATAGACTGATATAAAAATTACCGCTATGAGCGCGTATTTACCCCTTTTTCCCATTGTGTGTCGTTTACTCAAAACGGGACAGTAGCATAACAAGTGCTTAGTGCTCTTCAACTCTTCCTCACTGCCACAGCTTTTGCAGATGTCATTGGAGTCAATGCCCAACCTACTGGCGTGTTCGCCGATCAGGCAGTGTTCCGTCAGAACTTACAATTAAGAACACAGTATTTTCTTCTCTACACTGAAAAAAAAATTGTCATAAAATTAAAGAAATGCTCCAAAGACGTCATTAGTTTTTAAAATAAGTACATTTTGACGGAACACTGTACGTTCTGACGGAACACTGCCTGATCGGCGAGCATTTCTTTAATTATGGAGCATTTCTTTAATTTTATGACAAATTTTTTTCCAGTGTAGTGCGAGGATATATTTTGACTTTCTCAGGTGGTATATTGGCCAGATTTGTCTAGCTACATTGCCGATTTCTGTCCTTCTTTCATTGGACTGTCTGATTGCCTGATTGCCTCTTGCCTAAGCCAAAGCCTGAATGTGAATAGTGGGGCACCAATATATGCAAATTCTTCGAAAATCTTTAATGTATTCCCTTTGCTAGCAAGTTCATCTGCTTTTCAGTTTTCCGAGATATCTCTATACCCAGCCACCCATATACATAAGGTGTATTATAAATTTCTCAGCCATCTCGGTAAGAGATCTGCGACAGTCGTGGGCTGTTTGTGAATTTAGGGATGTGGCATCCATAGAATTGATGGCAGCCTTGCTGTCCGAGTAAATGACAACACTAGTGCTGGTCACTATATTGGGACTCAGTCACTTGGCTACTTTCTATATTGCCATTATTTCGGCTTGATAGACACTGCAGGTATCTGGTATTCTGTGAGCTATATCAAGACTGAATTATTTACAGTGTACTCCGAAGCCAAACTTATCATCAAGTTTCGAACCATCCGTATTAGGGCGGGTCGATTTAAAAATCGCCCATTGCTCAGTGAAAATCGTATTCTAGGGATCAAAATAAGAAACTTTGCCGAAGGAACCATACCTCTAAAACGAATTCTGATGTCCCGGAAAAAATCCCGCTTTGACCCATTTAGAGTGCTCCAATCGAGTCCAAATGTATGACCGACCCCCACTCAGTGAAGTGCTCAGTGAAAATCGTATTCTAGGGATCAAAATAAGAAATTTTGCCGAAGGAACCATACCTCTAAAACAAATTCTGATGTCCCGGAAAAAATTCCACTTTGACCCATTTAGAGTGCTCCAATCGAGTCCAAATGTATGGAACCCCCAGGAGGTTCCAGGGGTGTGCCACTGGCATGGGTGGGTCGGGCCTCCAAAGTTAGTGGGGGTCGGTCATACATTTGGACTCGATTGGAGCACTCAAAATGGGTCAAAGTGGGATTTTTCAAAATTTGCCCCTACCCAAAAGTTCGACCCAAATTCCGGGACATCAGAATTCGTTTAAGAGGAATGGTTCCTTCGGCAAAGATTCTTATTTTGATCCCTAGAATACGATTTTCACTGAGCAATGGCGACTTTTTTTGCCTCCCCACAAATCGACCCGGCCTAATCCGTATAGAGGTGGAGATGGTTTATATTACCTGGTGCTAACCCGTTCATCTCTGGCTGATATCATAGTGATGTAGTTCCTCTCAAAGGTGTACCCCATTGGTATATGTATATTTCACTCTGTCGGTTACCATAGCACTACACTTTGATATCCACAGTCTTATCTTAATGCTGCTCTGGTTGCAACTTCTCTCGCCATAATATTGATCGGCAGTAGATGGAGTATGGCTTGTAGATACTCAGTGGCTGTAGTCCTTAAAGCTCCGCATATGCATAGGCTGGCAGTTCTCTGAAGCTTTTATAGTAGGTTCGTGATGGATAGTTTATCAGCTGCCGTCCACCCCACCACAATGCAGTACAACAGTATTGGACCAACTACTGCTATTTATGTATATCCAGTGGACGATTCTTGCAGGAATAAAAGTCTACGTTGGCATTCCTTACACGTTCCAGTACGTTAAGTCTGAGTAACCATTTCCTATCTAGAATTATTCCTAGAAATTTTGCACTTTCTGAAAATTCTAGCACTTGCACTTTCTGTTACATTTATCCGAGAAGGGACAACATGGGCCTTATTCATCCTAGTTAAGAGAACCAATTATGTCTTGTTTTGGTTAATGCCAAAACCGCAGAACCGCTAGGTTCCAAATTGGCGGAGACAGCACTCCTCCCACAAATTTGCCATAAATTATACAGTTATCATACAAATATCTTCTAATCGGTATATTAGAATACTTTTCCAATCACTATTGTCTGACAAAGAATGAACAACATGTTTCCACCGTTTTGACATAAATTTCTCATATCGTGAGAGTATACTTTAGTCGATTTACTCGACTGCAATTTTCTTACTTGATCCTACCAGGGCTGTGGAGTCGGAGTCTAGGAGTCTGGGAAATATGCCCGGAGTCGGAGTCCGGAGTCAAAAAATTATGCTCGACTCCGACTCCGAGATGTATTGTTCAAAATGTACCAATTATGTGATAGAACTTTTGCAATCAAAAAATTTTGGGAAAACAATTTTGGTAAAAAAGGAGGATAAAATATTCGAAGCTTTTAACTAAATATTAGAGTATGCCAAAAATATCTATAAAGTTATCCAAACTATCGAGTTTTTATGTAAAACAGTTTTATGTAAGCTCTGATTATATTTACCTAACAAAATAAGTATTTTTGTAAGACTATACAACAGTCCTAAACGAGTACGAAACAAATAAGGAAAGGCCGAGTGAAGCCAACTATATGATACTGTACAACACCTTCTTAGAGCAGAATAAGCTCTGATATTGTAAATATAAATATGAGATAATTACTTTATAAATCTAAACAGAATTTGTTAAAATTCAACAATATGCGTTCTTGGATAAATAAATTCTACCATAATAAATTGAAAAAATGATTGAATGTGGAATACAGCTTCCATGGCGTTACAAGGACAAATCTACATAAATAAACATTTATATCTGGGGGCAATATTAACCTGAACCGATTTTCACCAACTCCAATAGGTTTCCTCCCTAGTGTGAAAGAGGTCTTATTGTCAAATTTTACTAGGATCGTAGTCAAATTTCGACCTGAACTTAACGAACAACTTAAGGCAGCTAGTGATTCTAAGTAGAGCGGTATAATTTAAGGTTTACCTAGCTGTAGCATTTTTTGCAAATCCGCCAAAAAAAAAATTATAACCTCCTGTACCATAGTGTGGTGTAGGGTATAAAAAATAACGAATATATATATTGTATATTGAAACAGAGGCAGTGATTGATGAAAATTTTATCATGATTCCATGTTGAAAGAATTGTCATAAATAAATAATACAATTTTATTTAATTACTGGTATTTAATACCTAATTTTTTGTGTTTTTCTAATAAAGCTATATCTTATTTTCAATTACATGAACTCACGTCTTAGTAGAAATATAATTTCACAAATTTATGTTATTTAACTGCCGGAGTCGGAGCTGGAGTCGGAGTCGAATGATTTTAAAATTCGACTCCGGGAGTCCGAGTTGGAGTCGAGTAGTTTTGGCTCGACTCCACAGCCCTGGATACTACTATGTACTATGGCTTTTGAAATTATGTACATATGACTCCGGCTGAAAAAACTATGAAACATTTTATTTAGTGAAATCGTTATTAGTTTCAATCATGAGTTAAAATGTCCGATATACACACATTCTCCATTTTTTCTCTGGGATATTTTCAGGACCATGTCAAATATTTAACCACAATTTTCATATCACCCTGTTATGTGGATAAGAAAGTGTATAGGTGTGTAGTTATGCATGTAACAACTTATCTATAAACTTTTTGACAACATTTATCAAATCATCACTATCAACTATATATCATATATCCTCCCATCTTTCGATATGCCAATGCCCACACACGCGATGTTTACCTTTTGAAAACAACAAAGTGGATAACTGTCAATAAGTAAAGCAAAGCCAAGACAAGGAGGCGAATAGAAATATGTCCCTTTTAAGATGAAGAAGAAATTGAAAAAAACGTACACTTGCTTTGGTTGAAAGGAAACTAATTCTATGTGCCATGTTTAACATACACATACAAACTTACATACTTATAGTTCGGTGCGGATATACATATGCATGTATGCGTGTGGCATCCTTTTGACTTATGACGACGGGGGCTTCTTCTCGCTAACGTTGTTGCTTTCAATTGAATGTTGGCAGCAGTCGTGTCCTGACAGACACACACACACATGCAAACATACATATTTTCATACTCTAACTTTTTTTGTATTATGATATTGCGATATGTTCGACGACGACTTGAACAACAACACTCGCACCTACATAACGCTACATAAGCACACATGTTGCAACACTCATGTATGCAAATATTCTCATACACTTCGCTGTAGTGGAAGTACTGCTCAAGTACTGTATTTGAGTACCTATACAAAAGTCATACATATTGTAACTAACATACTTTTGCTAGGAAATACCCACACATGTTCAAACTATAAAGTAATGGTGTTGTACACATACTAACTATGAAGGAACACCATGCAATATTTGTATAGGTACAGGAAAAGAAATGAGTTTATTATATTTTATTTGAATTAAATGAAAATAAAATGTCATGTTTTCCATTTTAAGGAAGATGAAATTTCATAAGAAGAAATTTTCAGTGTAATGTCTTTGAATTATCCATTGTTCAGCGCAAAATAGGAGTTTTCATTCGTCAAATCACTTCTACTACATCGAAACAAATATTCTCTGACAGTTATAAATTTGTTCATGACAGTTATGATATCACTATGCAACAAAAATTTTTTTTTTGTTTCCTAGACCTACAAATAATTTTTTTTGTATAGATTGTGACATACTGTTATATAAAATCAAAACCAAAAAAAATAATTTTTTTTTATGGATAATTTTTTTTAAAAAAAATTTATTAAAATACTATTATCGTCGATGGTACCCTTAGTTTGCACTATAATTTTTGGAGTATATGCCCGATCAGGTCGGCTTATACGTTAAATTCAAGCTATTAATGTGGGCTACCCATGTTGGAAATACCTCTTTCACTTAGAAACAGTGGTTTAGTAATTAAAAAAATTGGTCGAAACAAAAAGTCGATTTTTTTAACAAAAAAATCCTGGGACAAAAAGACATAAAAAATAGAAAAAAATCGAAAAAAAATATTTTATTTTATTTTTTAAAAGCTTGCATCCTAGCGAAGCAAATAATGCCTATTTGAAAAAAATCAATGGATAAATGTAGAAATTATAACCCTTTTGGTAGAGGTAAGAGAATTTCAAAAAACTTTTTTTTTTTAAGTTTCTGTTTAAATAGCGATTTTATTTGTTACTTTTATTTATATTATGTACATTTGAGTTTATTTACATGAACAAGTTTCATTAGAACTAAATGTGTGTGTGTTAATCATTGTTTCATATTGCGGGCTTTTATTGGATCCAAGGAAATTTGGAACTACAAGCTTAAACGACCTCCATGCTGCAATTTCATCCAACGTTAAATATGATTCGAAATTCACATCTTTCATCAGTTTCCTTATTTTAGGCCCACCAAAAACTCATTCTTCAATTTTTTTTGAAAAGAAAGACTTTTAACTATACTTTTTAAATATGAGAGTGAATTGCCATCTTTCCTTAAGGCTTTTACACAATTTTTAAAGATCCCCAGCTTAATATGCACACGTGGCAAAATAATGTTTTCTTTTTGGACGAGAGGTTTGTATTTTATGTTGTTTTCACCCAATGGAATGTCTTTTCTTGTTGGCCATTTCTTTCTTCTGTAATGATCTTCGCGAGCACGGCTATCCCAGAGGCATAAAAAACAGCAATATTTTGTATATCCGCCTTGCATTCCACATAACATCCCAACTACTTTTAAATCGCAACAAATTTTCCAGTCATGTTCATATTCTATGTATTTTATCAATTTAACCATTGTTTTGTATGATTCCTTAGTGTTGACAGCATGAGCATTGGGAATACATAGACGGTTCCTGATTTTCGTTGTGTAAAAGTACTGCTTTCAAACTTTCTTTACTGCTGTCAACAAGTAACCGCCATTCCTTTGAATTGTATGTTTGATTAAGTTCCTCGAACAATCCGGGAATGTCCTTGCAAAAGCATATGTTATCCACAGTTGTATACAATTGTTTGTAAGGTATATCACGGACTCTATAATATGATATGTTAACATCTGGGGCCAAAATATTGTACTGTTTCATCCCTTATCTTTGGTCAGTTCCAAATCTCTCACTAGTTCAATGAGTTGAAACTGAGTTAAAAGCGATGACTTCTGACTCAAAATTGAATCACTCAGAGTTGAGTAGTCAGATTATCTTGATGATGTGTCCGTTATTAGGCTGTAAGCTATACTTGGACACTTGCTACTCCAATCTATTATCTTAGACAAAAATAACCGTCCGTATCGTGAATGAATGGTTGTCTCCAAAGCATTGGCATTTCAAATTGCACGTGAAGTCTAAAATTAAAACGTTTTGTTCCACAAAACATTGTAGTACATTAATTTTAAAGTACCTACCGCATTCTTTCACTAGTCTTTAGAAACAGTCATTAAACAAATTGGAAAAAGTAGATATTTTTCAACAAAAAAACAATCCTGGGACAAAAAAACATAAAAAATCGAAAAAAAAATATTTTATTTTTTTTTAAAGCGTGCATCCTAGCGAAGGAAAACTCTATGGATAAATTTAGAAATTATAGCCCTTTTGGTACCCTGCAAAAAAAATTTTCATACAATTAATGAAATGCTCCAAAGACGTCATTAGTTTATAAATAAGTACACTTTTTACACAAAATATAGATAATTTCAATACAACGTTTTGTTCCACAAAACATACATTAATTTTAAAGCACTTCCCGCATTCTTCCACAAGTCCATTGAGTAAGATTTACATGGCACGAATTACACAAAATACTAGGTGTCCATGGTTCGTTCATATTTTTAACTCGTATACCAGAATATTACACATATATTTCGTCTATTATTTTACTAAACGTACGTCGATTTTTAATGTGGGCTACCAATGTTGGAAATATCTCTTTCACTTAGAAACAGTGGTTTAGTAAAAGTCATTAAACAAATTGGAAAAAGTTGATTTTTTCAACAAAAAAAAATCCTGGGACAAAAAAACATAAAAAATAGAAAAAAAATATTTTATTTTTTTTTAAAGCGTGCATCCTAGCGAAGAAAAACTCTATGGATAAATGTAGAAATTATAGCCCTTTTGGTAAACTGAAAAAAAAATTTCATAAAATTAAAGAAATGCTCCAAAGACGTCATTAGATTTTAAAATAAGTACATTTTGTACTTAAAATATAGATAATTTCAATACAACGTTTTGTTCCACAAAACATACATTAATTTTAAAGTACTTACCGCATTCTTCCACTAGTCCATCGAGTAAGATTTACATGGGATGAATTACACAAAATACTAGGTGTCCACGGTTCGTTCATATTTTTAACTGGTATACCAAAATATTACACATATATTTCTTCTATTATTTTCCTAAACGCACGTTGATTTTTTAAATACATTTTATTGAAAAGTTCTTTGCCTTTTACTCATACTTCGAAATATAACTTTGTAATATTTTTCAGAAAAATCGACTTATCTCTTTAAGGCGCTGAATTACACTAATTTATTAATAAGAAATTGTATTCACAAATTCCGGTTAATGTTCCTGTTCCTACAGTACCTGTAGCTGACATATAGTTTGCTTCGAAAGTAGACACCCAATATTTTCAAGACTGCCGCGTACTACTTTGTATTGCGCACATATAATTTTACTAACTGCATATACGACTGGGATGTCCATGCCCCTAAAAGCCGTAACTGAATGGAAACCTCATAAATAAAAAACCACAAATACTGTTGAATGACGCTCTATCTGAGCGGATCTCATCCAATATAGCTCTCACATTACATATCATGTTTTATGGAGGGTTACGAACGGCCATAAAACCTCGTCCTCCCAGAATTTTATAATGTCTGACATCAATCCTCATAAAATAAAATGCAAGTGCAATGTCTCTTATATGTCTCTCTCACATATGGCTAATTCAATATAAGCAAAAACATCATTTCAAAACGAAAAAATATGAAACAAGATTTTTTTGAATTTCCCTAACATTTAGAAAATGGCTCATAACTTTTACATCTATCCATAGATTTTTTTCAAATAGACAGTATTTTCTTCGTTAGCATGCTGTAAATGTAATAAAATAATTTTTTCGATTTTTTTTTCTATTTTTTATGTTTTTTGTTTTGTACCAGGAAAAAGTGTTTTTTTTTTTTAATAATTTTTTATTCTCATATTTTTGACGACTGTTACTAAACCAAAGATTCTACGTTAAAGCGATAGTTGCAGCATATGTAGCCCTCATAATTCCCTTTAATTTGAGGCATAAGACGGTTCAATCGGGCTTATACTTGAATTATGGCCCAAATATTGAATGTACATCCCATGAAAGCTGGAATTTAAAAAAAAAATTTTTGAAAGAAAAATTTACCATAAAATTTTTGTTTAATATTTTTTTCGTGTTTGTGACTCCTAATGGCTCCAGAAACTGTTATCCACATCCCTTGGACAAAAATTTTGTTGCATAGTGTATCTAAAATATGTATATGAAAAAATTTCAATTTATTTTTTCTCTCCTTCACATATGAGCGGGAGTGTTTCACTCTCTGGAAGTTTAACATTATTAGCCAGGTTGTTATAAAACAACGTCAGATAACAGTGACTGGATTTTTTTCTATATGAAAAAATATTTATAATATCTGCATAAATAAGTATCACAGCATTGGCGCAGGGATAGAGATTTATTATATGTATTAGATACATGGCGGCGTACGTGGATTCGTACGTGTACCTCACTGCCGCCGAGGTACACATAGTGCACTGCTGAGATTTAGGATTTAGGAATTCACAGAATTTCTAAAACAAGCACATCGTTAATATTGCTGTAGGTTGAAAGAGGGGCGAATGAAGACCGCTGAAGAGGAGTAAAGTTCTTTCATAAATAACACAGAAATGTGCACAGTAACGTGTTTTGAATTTTAATAAATGAAACTAGCTACGGCTATACTATAAAGATACGTACATACTTGTATATGAAAGCATCCATCTCAATGGAGTACCACAAAAAATAAAAGAAGAAAAAAATCCATAAAAGTGATATCATCCATACGTTGAAATTTATGGTTAAATCAAGAATAAAGAATTCAAGTTAATAACAAAAAAAGTTAATTAAAATGATTGTCTTAGAATGAAATAAGCGGTGAGTGGTAATAAATTGAAAGCAAGTATTTTAAATAAATGTTCATTTCAGCTAAAATCACATAAGGAAATTCCAGTGGAGTCGAAAAATATGGTTTGCAATTTGGGAGAGACTTTATTAGTTGGCAAAAGTAATTTACCAAAATTTCAGCAAACTTGCAAAAATTCAATTTCTGAAGGTATTCCAAGAGAATAAAAAAATGTATTTGAACATATAATTTATTTTAATGTATTGTATTTTAATATAATTTATTACCAAACATTCGATTTGTGTAAATCCAATTGTTGCCCTATTAATTGACTTAAAACCCCAATCCCAAAATAGTTGTAAGTTAATCCAATTACTAAGAAACTAATGTGTCAATTAGGGCGACATATATTATAAATGACACCCACTCGATGTTGATGACAATGACAAAAGTGATGAATTACTATCGTTTCCAACACCACCCGCCCCGCCACAAAATTGGTGATAATAAACAGTCCAAAACATGTTAACGTTTTTCCGTTTTTTCTTTTCGTTTTACAACACTCATTCGTGAGTGTCGAAAGTGTGTGTGTGTGTGGATAAGTATTCTTACGCCTTTTACACGCACTTAGACGCCTGACAAAAACGCACGCACGTCTAGTGGATACCCTTCACCGGATACATTCATTTGGCAGTGGCGGAAACAGTTATACACGCAAAGAAATAATTCATTTAACAAAGGAGATATTTTAGGCAACAACGATGTTTATTTATCTGATCACTCGGAAGTTCAGTTATATAGTACGAGGTCGAAAGTTGACTCAGTTTTGACTGCAGTTTCTGAAAGAGCTTATCAAAAGTAACAAAATGTCATTTGGGGTTTTCTTGATTACTTCCAAGTCGGATTCGTTATTGTGAATATTTTGTCTGAAACTTAATTTTAAGCATTTTTTCTGAGCAAAACTAATTTTTCCAACCTCTATATCTGGTCAACCGACGGGAATTTTGTTTTACGGCCCTCAGTATAATTGCAGGTATAGACTAGGAGAAAATATGTAAAACAAACTGGTTTGGAAATCGCAAAATTGTGGAGAAATTGGCCATTAGTTGCGACATATCTCTACATAATTTATCATAACTCCGGAGGGCGGGTATGAAATGTTCTACAAAAATGTTGGCCATTAAATTTTACTATTTACTTATGTCAGAACTCACCAATGCCCAAAACTTAACACAAACGCTAAAAAAAAACAGTAAAATTCCAGTCAAAATACACTTAAAAATCCATACGATCTATGTATTGCTAGCACTAAATGAATATTGCTTAATGTTATAATTAATGTTTCTATATTTATGTTATTATTATTAAGGTTATTCATACAACATAGTGGTCATATGTATGGCATTACTGTACGAACAGGCAAAAGAGGGTTTTGACCGGAATATGAATGTTTTTTGGTGTTAGTTTTAAGTTTTGGGCTTTGGCGTGTCATGACACATGGGGGATTTCATGTCAAGTGAGTGAATTTTTAAAGAATCCCAAATTAAGTAGCCTTCATCTTCTTCTAATATCATTTGTACATCACATCAACGGTTTCAAAGATATTGCAAAAAATTCAATTTTTTATTAAAACCTCTTGAAAACATCGAAAAATTTACAATTAGTATATAGGGTGACCTAAAAAGCGATACTTTTTTCAATAGCCTTTTTTGGCAGATCACCTGTGAGTCGTGTCATGATATCATGTTATTTTTGTTAAGTATTGTTTGGCATTTCATCATGGAAAGACTTACGCCTGAACAACGTTTACAAATTATTCAGTTTTATTATCAAAATAATCTTCGCCAATTGCGCTAAGTCCATTTTTTTTTAAAATCACTTTCCAGTCGACCTTGACACTTATGAGCAATATTTTAGCTCTCGTTAAGAGCTATATTTATGCCATTGACCGATTCCCGATCCGACGTACGGGAATCATCGGTCCATATTTCTTTAAAAATGATGCCAGTGAGAACGTAACCGTCAACGGTGACCGTTATGGTGCCATGATAACCAACTATTTGATGCCTGAAATTGAAGCTCGTGATCTCGGCGACATTTGGTTTCAACAAGACGGCGCCACTTCCCACACATCGCATCAATCAATGGATTTATTGAGAGAACACTTCGGTGAGCAGATAATTTCCTGTTTAGGGCCGGTCGATTGGCCACCAAGATCGTGTGATATCAAACCGTTAGACTTTTTCCTGTGGGAATATGTAAAGTCTAAAGTTTATGCGGACAAACCCGCTTCGACTCAGGCATTGGAGCAAAACATCACGCGTGTCATTCGCCAGTTACCAGTCGAAATGCTCGAACGAGTCATCGAAAATTGAACTCAACGGATGGATCATCTGAGACGTAGCCGCGGCTAACATTTTATAGACATAATCTTCAAAAAATAAATCCCAAAGAATGTTCTTTCAAATGACAATAAACATTCGCCATTCAATTTGAATTTTCGGTGTTTTTTTCTTTAAAAAAGTAGGGAACCTCGTAATGGATCACCCTATATTTATACCCTCACTTTAGTGTGACGAGGTTATATATCATTTGCTACGGGCTAAAAGTGTAACTCACCGAAGCAGTGACCTAAGACCCCAAGTATGTTCAGCGGAAATCCGTTTTGGGTCATTTTAAGTAATTTGAGCAATGTTCGTCCGTCTGTCTGTCTGTTTGTCTGCTGGCTGGTGCGCACGTTAGCTCTCGAAAGGATTCGCTAATAACTTCTATACTGCGTATTTGAATCCTCTTATAACTTTATTACCAGTCCATACAAAGACTTGAAATTTTGTACAGTGTAATGGTTTAATAGTATCTTCAATACAGTGAAAAATTGGCATTATTGCCACGCTTCTTTTGGTACCTCCCTCACAAATAGACCATTTTGTACCAAAAGTTACCAGCTTATAACTTTAATACCAGTGCATGCAAATGCTTAAAATGTTGCCCCTTTTGGTACCTCCCACACAAATGGGCCTTTTTGTACCAAAAGTTAACAGCTTTTAACATTAATACCAGAACATACAACTACTTGACATTTTGTACAGTGTAATGCTTTTATAGTACCTAGAACCCAAAGAAAAGTGGCCGTTATTGGCACGCCCCTTTTGGTATCTCCCACACAAATGGACCATTTTATTCCAAATGTAATACCAGTACATACTTTAAAGTTTTTAAATGCAATTTAAATTGATAAAAATTTAATTAAAACAACAGGATTCAAGGTTGAGGGGATTTGTAAGTCGGTATACCCGACTAAACTTTCTTACTTGTTTATAATTTTATTACCACTGAAGAAATGCTTTGTGGTATTTTTTGAGATTTTTCCGATGACTCGTTCAGAAATTATCGATATTTAAAAAAATCGTTGAGATATCACTCCGTGTATCGGGTTTTTGGTGATAACTTCTTAAGTTATGGTCCGATTTGAAAAATCTTTTTGTTTTTGAAATGTTGGTCATTTTTAATACTTTTCTGATTTTTTTTTAAATGTTAAAGTTTTTATATGTGCGATTTTTAATTTAAATGTAATTTTCTTAACTGTACAATCTCTACGATTTTTGCGAATTTTTTATATTTTAAACTTCTATTAATTAATATAAAATTATTTATATATTTTTCAATTTTTAAAAAAAAATTGCTTCTAGCCACTGTGCTTGTGGCTTGAAGGCTTCGAAATAGATGTTCCACGCCAAAGAAGAAAAAAATAAATGATAAACTTCAGGATGTATTTTTTCCAAAACAAAGATAACGGCTTTTAACTTTGATTCAAGTCTATAAAAATAATTAAAATGTTGTGAAGTGTAATGATTTTTTGTACCTACAGTCTCGTAAAGAATGGGCTTTATTGCCACGCTTGTTTTTTTTTAATGTCCCTTACTTTTATAATATGGGTCATAATATCGAGACTTAACCGCCAAAAAGACGTAAGCGCCACCTTGATTTACTTTTAATTTGTTGAGGGAAATCGTTTATTTATGACAAATGACATCATGTTTCCGAAATGTATGGCTGCAAAATGTACCGTATTACTAATTTTTATAATTATATATACAGATGTATGCATTACAAATGCATTTAACAAACAATAATCGAAACCTTCTCCTCTAAATTTTTGTGAGTGGCGCTTACGTCTTTTTGGCCGTTATGGCTCGATATATACAATTATCCATTGTTCTTTTTCAAATAGGAATTGCTTTATTCGTTAGGATGTTAGTTGCCATTTTCCATTTTTTTTCGCGCCAGAAAAAAAATTTTTTTTTAAAGACAATCAATTGTTTCTATTTTTTTAACAACGCGAAAGTGATATTCCTGAAATTTGTAGCCCTCATTATATACATCAAATAATATGGTCCAAGTACTGAAGGTGCCAACAATGAAAATTGCGATGAAAAAAAACAAATAAAAAACTTGTTGTTTTGGTTTCATAAAATAGCAAAAAAGTATTTAAGTCTGGAAAACAAAAAAAAATGTCGCATAGTGTAATTAATGTTTTTATATTAAAGTTAATTTTATTAATATTATTCATACAACATATTGGTTATATGGATAACATTGCTACACGAACAGGCAAAATAGGATTTTCCTCAATTTATTTCAATGATATCGGACAAGTCGTTTCCGATTTATGATCAACTAGCTGGACACGGTCTACTTCGTTGCCCCAGATTTCAGTTTTCCGATCATGCCTATACACAAAATTACAGCACTCTCGCTAACAAATTGTTCAAATATCTCAATTTCAAAATTTGGTTTATATTGGCAGGGCCACGACCATTGGTCTGATCCCGCCCATTTTTTGACCAATCACTCAGACTGCCACCAGATACATATGAACAAAATTACAGCACTCATTGTTTGACTTGATCGCCGCCATAACCACAAATTATACAACTTTCTGCTGAGAATGATAGATTAGTTTTTTTGTGCTCACAACTTAAAGCCAGTGCGATGAAAATAAAAGAAATGTGGTACAAAAATGCACAAATTATGCAATATTGTATAAGGTTTTGTTTAGTGATCGAAATTTCTTTCTTCTACGGTCAATAGTTTCAGAGATAATACATGCTTAACTAATGCCACGCTCACCTTAGCCACACACACTAATCCTATCCCGCCAATTTATGCTGAAGGTTTAGATAATTACTCCACTAAAGTGTGTTCCAAATTTCGTTCTCCTGCCATCAACACATTCTGAGTTATTCGATTTTTGTATAATGCCCCGGCCACTGACTGTATTCCGCCCACTTTTGGTGAAAGTACTACATATTGACTCCAACAACTTACAATCCAAATCTCGTTCTTCTAGGGTAATAGTTTCTGAGATAATAAACGTTTAACTAATGCTACGCCTACTTTTGCCACACCCACTAATCCGATCCTGCCAATTTTTTGTTAAAGTTTTAGATAATAATACCACTAACGTGTGTTTAAAATTTCGTTCTTCTACGAACAACATATTCAGAGATATTCGAATTTTATATATTGCCACGCCCACTTATTCTATCCCGCCCACTTTTTCTGAAGTTACTAATATTGACTCCAATAACTTACAATCCAAATTTCGTTCACCTACGGTCAATAGTTTGTGAGAAAACAAATGATGCTACGCCCACTTTTGCCACACCCACTAATCCGATCCCTCACTTTTTTTTTGAAGTTTAAGAAAATAACTCCACTAACGTGCGTTCCAAATTTCGTTATTCTAGGGACAAAAAAATAAAATCGACCAGTGGATTAAGAGTCTATAGCATACATACAAACATACAAACATTTTTCCATTTTTATATATATAGATTATTTGCAGAAATGTCTCTACAAATTGTCTATTTCTTGAAAAATTTGCGATTTTGAAGCACTACATGCAGCTTTTTTAAAGCATTTTGTTATACATATATTTTCTCCTAGTCTTTACCTACAATTATGCTGAGGGCCGTAAAACAAAATTCCTATCGGTTAACTAGATATACAATTTGGAAAAATTACATTTACATTTTGAAGCATTTTGTTAACTTTCGATAAGCACTTTCAGAAACTGAAATCAAAACGAAGTCATGGAATTATTGCATTTATGAAAAAAAAAAATAAACTTTTCTTTCACTGTGCAATCTCTAAGTTTAGCCAAAATGAAAATACATTCCGCGGGAGAACAGACAAGAATATCTATTCGCTATACCTCCGCCGTATTCGGCCTAATTATCATTTGTGTCACGTGTCTTTTGTGGGATTCTGCTTAGGTTTTGTGTGTTTTGGATATTCTTGTGGTGATACGTTTTGTGCGGCAGCTTTGAGAGACTGCTGCTGAAACCGCCTTTGATACTTATTTCCGCATCACAAACAAAATGGAACAAAACATGCTGGGATATTGTTTTATAATTTCCTTTTCTTACAGGAGTTTCTACAGAGATACTTTCTGTGTTTAGTAAATGAAGCTGTGGGAAAAGTTTTTAGTCATTTACAAAGACTTTGTTAGGAGGGAAGGAAGTTGAGATTATTTATATGTTAGAAAAAATTCACAAGAAAATGTTATTATTATTATTATTATTATTATTAAACAGTAAAAATGTATTCCAGTTAACCGAGCAGATGGACGGACATGTCCGTCTGTCTGTCTGACTAGAACGTACGATAACTCTCGAAAAGACTAAGGGGTTGATTTAAAATTTGGTATGTGATAATATGTTTTCTATATCAGGCTAAGTTCGAAGATGGACCATATTGGTTTTCTCCTTCTCGTACCTCTACATAAAGGGTAAAAATTTAGTTAAATATTGATTCTCTATTAAGTTCTATCCTACCTATCCGAATCCTCTGTAACTCCAAACAAAATAATAGTTTATCTGTCTCTGTCACCTTGAGAAAAATGGGCGAAAATAATTGAAATTTTGTGCAACGCTTTTATAGTAACTATAGTTCGGCAAAAAATAAGCGGTACTGTCTTGCCGTTTTGGTACCTCCCACATAAAATGACCAAATTATACCAAAATTTAATGGCTCATAACGCAATACCAGTGCACATAACCACTTACAATTTCGTTCAGAGCAGTGCAGGCCCAAAATAGGCGTATTTGTCAAGCCCCTTCTGGTATAACCCCCACCCAGACACACACAAAATGTGAGATTCATTCGCATACAACTTCCCCATATCTTCTGTAGCAATCATTAGAGGTCGTAGAACATTGTGAATTCATATCTCATCTAAAGACAATTGTTTCAAAGAGGTTTACTGTGTTATTTTCTCAATTTAGTAGTCGGTTAGACAGATTTTAGCAACAAACTCAAAGGAAACTTTATTAAAATCGCATTTAAAAAAGAGATGAGTAAAAACCATAGAAAAAATTTAAAATTTTGCCTAAACGGAATTTTTTCCAAACCAATAACATCCAAGCGGAAACACACACCAACTCCAACGTGTGTGACAAATACACATTGAAATTTTCTGATGTTATACAGAATACCCCCAAACAGATTGTTTGAGTGTAGGTCAGAGGTTAACTGCTTCTGCCACTCATCCAACAATATTTGCAACTTTTTGCCTATCAATATTATACATTTTTGGCTTTTTGGACAGAATGTTTCTTTGTCACGTGTTTATTAAGAATTTTTGCTCTTTTTTTTGTGGGTTATAAAGGACAAGAAAAATGGCTAAAAATTATTTTGTATGCCTTACAAAGCCCACAAAACGAGAGAGTAAAACGGAAGACACAAAAAAAGGTAAACAAAGACCCCAGACTACAGATGGTATCAATGACACCCAATGACAAGGCCATCGGACCTACCATCCATCAGTCACCGAGCAAGTGTAGTTCAGCAGTCAGTCTATTAAGGAGGTTTCTTTATGGTCTTAATTTCTCATTGTTGTGTTGTTGTTGTTCTGTTTCTCGTACTTTCGAGGACGAGTGAGTGACCATCAATCATTGTGTCTCTTGTCCAAAGTCATCTTCATTATCTCTGCCGCAAATACTATGTGCCTGTGTCGTATTTTGCTGATATTTCAAATAAGTTCCTAATTATTCGGGATATTTTTTTGACCATTGTGCCAGCTCTAGTGTTGTTCGATGCCAAGACTGGCCAAACCTGGTAAATTAAAAAGCCACGTGCCTTTTCAATGCCACCAAAGATATAAAATGAGTTCCTTTGGTATCACTCAAGATAAATGGTACTTGTAAAGAAGTGACAATGTAATAACATGCTTACATAAGTTAGTCAGTTTGTTGGTGCATAATTAAATCAGAAAAATATTAATATACCATAAATAATATGAATAAGAAAAATGCTGAAACAGAAACGCCTCCTTAAATATTCAGATATTACTAAAACAATTCTTGAATATTAGGACTGGGGACAAATATGGGAATCATACTTAAAACCTAAATATTTTAGAAAACTTGTCTATAATTGAGAAAACAAGTAAGAGACTGTCGGTCTGGTATACCGACTAAGTTAACCCTCACTTTGTGATGAATATAGCAAAAAGGGTGGAAAAAATGTAATGTTTTTCAGTCTATAGTCATTGAAAATGTTGTCTAAAATACCTTTACAAAATCAAAACATTTAGATGATTGTTGCAGAAGTTATGCGAATGTTATGTTCGAATCCCGGCAAAAAATACGGATGAAGTTCTTTGGGCATCAAATTTTCAATACTTCCAAAGAAGAAGTTTTGGCATTTTTCTCCACCAAATAATTTTTTTCTCCTCCAAACAATGTAACTGGTTTTCCAATAGGGATGATATGATTTTGAAGTGACGTTTCGGCCATTTTTAATATGTCACGATCTGTCATTTGTTTCTCATTGTATTCAGTGGTGTTTACAATATCATTATATATACGCAAGAACAACGTTTACAAATTATTCAGTTTTATTATCAAAATAATCGTTCTCCAATTGCAACTTTTCGTGCGACATTTTTCCATTCCATTTCCATTTTTTAAAATTAAAAAAAAAACACTTTCCGGTCGACCTACGACCTTGACACCCATGAGCAATATTTTAGCTCTCGTTACGAGCTATCTTTTTGCCATTGACCGATTGTGGCTACGTGCCACACAGCAAACGAATCAATTGAATTGTTGCGAGAATTGTTTGGAGATTCGATAATTTCAAGAAATTGTGATATTGAATGGCCTCCAAGAAGTTTGAGATTTAACACCATTAGACTATATCTTGTGGGTTTATTTGAAGTCATTGGTCTTTCGAAATAAACCAGACTCTCTTCAAGCTTAAACAGGCAATATTGAACGTGCCATTCATGACATACGACTTTATTTAGTGGAAAATGTGCTCGAAAATTGGGTTCATCGAATTCGTTCCTGCAGAAGAAGTCGTGAGGGCCATTTGAAAGACGTTTTAGTTAGAACCGCATTCTATCGATTGTACTTCACATTAAATAAAAAACTTTTGAATTTCCTTAGCAATAAGTGTGTTTTTTGTCAAAGAAATCATGTCACTCTTATTGGAAAACCCTATATAGAAAATATTAAATACTAAAATTTTTCTTCCAAACGTATAAGAATTATTACCTCACTTTTGTTTTGTCAACACGAAAAAATCACGTCAAGTAATTGTATTGCATCGACCCCCGATTTACAGCTGATTCAAATTTAAAATGTTAAATGGCCCACCCTTTACTTGTCGATGAGAATACCTACAGTACTATTTAATGATTGAACTTTGGAAGCGAGTCCCAACTGGCCATCTACTAATGAGTAGATAACCCAACTGATCCACTACTAGGGAGTAGAAAACCAAACTGATCCACTACTAGGGAGTAGATAACCCAGCAAGTCTTCAACTAAGAAGTACATAGATAAACCTCCTGGCCGCCTCTTAAGTAGAAAATAGGTCTAATAAATACTAATAAAACTCCACAGGCCATATACAAAGGAAAAGATAATTTAAATGGTCTTCTAATAAGGAGAAGATAAACCAACAGGTACTCTACTTATGATAAACCAAATAATACTCTACCCAAGCGGTGGAGAATAAGAAGTAGATACCCCGAATGGGAATTATATACCTACGAAGAAAGCGTACAAAGACACACAGCCAAAGCTCCAAGCGAGACTTAAATTCAACATTTTCACCACTCATGTGACTGGTAAGGGTTGCCAGTTCGACACAGTTGTCTCTACACCAATCGCCAGTAGATGGCGTGGATTCTGAGATTAGTTGGACGATTAGAATGACTTTACTACATTTCAGTAAGCATAGTATTTTTTGTTGAATACCAATTTTTTGTATGTTATATGTATGTTGTATGTTATATGTATGTTAGGAATAGATAACACCATAGATAACCCAACTGGTCGTATAATAAGGAGAAAATATCCCAACTGGTCGTATAATAAGGAGAAAATATCCCAACTGGTCGTATTATAAGGAGTAGATAACCCAACTGAAACTTTACTAAGAAGTAGATAACCCAACCGGTACTCAATTAAGAAGAAGATACTACAAAGGTTGTCTACCAAGGACTATATAACCCAATATATCATCTAGAAGGGAGTAGGTAACCCAACCGTTAGTCAACTAAGAAATAGATACCCCAACTGGTCGTCCACTAAGGAGAAAAGAACGAAACTGGTTTTCTTCTAAGGAGAAAATAGCCACGCTGGTTCTCTAATAAGGAGAAAATAACTAACCTGGTCCTCTAATAAGTAGTATTTAACACATCTGGTTCTCTAGTAAGGAATATATCATCCTATCTAGTGGTCTACTAAAGAAATATATATATAATCAAACTGGTAGTATAGTTCGGAGTATAAAACTCAACTGGATCTCTGCCAAGAAGTAGATAACCCAACCGGTACGAAGAAGATACTCCAAATGGTCCTCTACTGAGGACTAGTTAACCCAACAGGTCATCTACAAGAGAGTATATAACTCAACCGGTAATCAACTAAGACGTTATTTTTTGTGCTGAAATAACAGAAGTGAGGTAATAATTCTTATTCGTTTGGAAGAAGCTATGCCTCTTAGAGCTGGATTTTTGACGAATAATCACAGCTAAACCTCGCTGAATGATCGGAGTAGCATTGCCATAGTTAATTGGCGGCCACGATCATGTGATTTGACACCGTTGGACTTCTTTCTTTGGGGATATTTAATAGAAAAAGTGTACGTCAATAAGCCAAGAACAATTTAAGAACTAAAGGGAGATAATTCGGTACATTAACGACATTGAACCTAAATTATGGCTAAATTATTTTTAAGGCAATGTATTTACTTTTTCTGGATAGGTTTGTTCTGCATTGTTTTCTCCTATTCAATATCTACAACATTGATTCAGAAACAAAAGAGATTTTTCTTACGGTATACCGAGAAAAAATATAGAAAAAGTGCTAAAAATCCAGCTAGAGCAAAAAATTCGTATGGCCATTAAATAAACAATTGAGTCAACTTGACTAAAGGAATGATGCAGAAGTTCTTATTTTTGTCGCTACTTTCACGGGTCACAATGAGCTGAAAAATGTTGTACTGTGTAGTTCTTCTTATTCTGATCTAATATACGGTGGTGAAGGCTATAATAAAGTCGGCTGTGTCCCACTTTTGCCCTTCCTTACTGGGTTTTGTTTGATTTATATTTTTAGAAACTTCTGCAACGTTGCCTTCAATTATTTCGATTCCAACTTGCTTAAATGAAATCTGATGCCATTATCATATCTCTAGAGTAGTTTGCTTAAATCCCCAAAATTGCAGTGATTAAAGCATTAAACCCCACATCATGGAACAAATACCAGGAGTTGAAATCACACGCCATCCGTAAGACTTGACACTAATTGCTGTTGTTGGTGGTCGCGTTGGCGTTAGAGATGGCGATGGCCATTATAGAATTGTAGAGGTTGGAGGTGTTGCCGACGATGGACGACGTTGTCTGACGGTGGGCCAAAAGTAGGGGTTTACTGGATTATGGATTTGCGTGTCATGCCAGTGATTAAAGTTTTGCCACACAAAAGGAGTTGAATTGTGAAAGACAATGGATAGCAAAAGGGAAGACGTCAAGGCAGGGTGAGGGAAGAGGAAGAGGGAAATTAAATTAAACAACAGCAACATATTGCTGGTTTGCGCTCTGTTAATGGTAGCAAATTGAACTTCTGTTCAACCGCTAATAATGGACAACACAACTAAATAATCTGTGGTCTTTGATGGAGCGCTGCTTACTCATGCAATGACATGGACACCGACTGAATCCACCAACACATCGAGCGATAACAACTGGGCACGAGGAGGCCATTAACACCAACTGTTGCTTGTCGTTATGTGTGGAAGCCGGCAATTTTTATGACTCCATTTAAGGAGGATATTTGCAAAAAAAATATATTGCCCCCACACCATAATTTTCTCTGATGTTTGAAGCCTGCGGGGCTGATTGTTTTAATTTTGAGTTTATGGGTTCATTTGTGCACTAGCTTCTCGTATAAAGGGGGAGGTGCTGATGTTGATACCACTCCTGCAGTCATCAGTCAGCCACCAGTCATTCATTCATAAATTCATCATCATTCCATTCCCATTCCTCACTTTATTATTTCCTCTGTTTTTTTTTTTTTTGCTGGGCTTATACTACAAGTATTTTTACCAATTCAGATGTGGATTTCAGTGATTTTCAATTGTCGTTTGTTGTGGCGTTTCCTTGGAAATAATTGATTTCGCATAACAAATCAAAAATTGTTGTGTCGATCAAAAGAATAATGGTTTTTGTGTTTTTATCTGGAATCAATGGAAGCCAATGCCGAATAGCCACCGACTAACACCACCGCCACTCATAGTAGTACTCGTATTCACAAAGGCTATTCTGTCATTTATTCCATTTGAAAAACTGTAACAAGAAAAAAAAGGAAACCGCAACAATGTTGTTTATTCGCTTGTGTTGTGGTTTTGATGATGTTTTTGTTTGATAATGTGGCGGAAAAAAGAGTTTTTTATTTTAGTGAAAATGGAAATTTTAATTTTTTCTTTGATTTTGTTCAACTCTTTTCACATTGAGGGCATCATCATTCAAATATAATTTGTAACAATATACATTACGAGTATCACAACTGTGATATCAGCAATATAATTGCAATTTAAACAATAAACGTTAATGATAAAAATTTTACCACTATTGTCAATCATTTATTGTGAGGCTTTTAATAATATGGAATTAAAAGAGAGTTTTTCAATTCTGTATTGTTGAACATCTATTTTCAATTAAGAGATTGGATAGTTCATTCGAATTTTTATAATTGTTTTTAATATAAGGACATGATTCCGCACCCCTTTGGACAAGGAACTTACCGTGACATAAATTTTATTATAATTTAGAGACATTAAAGAACGTAACACATACCACAAAACGAATTTAAAAGCTGTGCAAATATATTTCGTTATTATCACAATCAAAAAAATCTAATTTCCAAAGTTTAATACTTTGATTATATAATCTTTTAAATTGTTTTTACTTTATTTAATATTGTACGTATAGTTTCAATTCCTATTTCTATAAAAACTGATACAATTAGTTTTTTGCCTCAAACACTGCTATTATTTGTTCCAGATTTTGTAAATTATTTTTTCCGTTATATAAATATAAACATATATATTCTTTAATAAAATAAACATTCATGCATTTAAGGGTTAAGAGCGACATCTATATGGGGATTATAAAAAAGTACGAACTAATCAATTCTTGCCAAAATATAAAACGAACTACAAAGTTTCAAATAAATTGCTTAGAAAATGAGGTGTTAATGGCCTTAATAAACATATTTGAAAGCGCAAACAAAATTGACAAATTGCCAAAGAGTGAACAAGATCGAAGAAGTGATCAAGACCCTAAGTAGGTTCGGTGGAAATCAGTTTTAGGACATTTTAAGTCTTTTGAGTAGGGTCCGTCCGTCCGCATGCATGTCTGTCTGACCGTCTGGCTGGTACACACGAAAACTCTCGAAAGGAGTAACGCATTGACTCTAATTTGATATGTGATAATATCTTAAATATTTAATTTTATTTTACAATATTTAATATCTTATAACCAGACGGCGGAATTATATACAATTTTAATATATTTTCGGATTCCAATTCCGGATGTATATTTGAAATATGCACTTTTTATTCAAAATATAATAGTAACATGGTAACTGGATAATTCTGTGCATAAACGTCCAAAATGTTAATATGCAGCCGGATCCAGAGTGTGTTAAACAACCAAAATTGCATATAATTACGCTATCTACTTAAAACTTATATTATTTAATCGAATCTTCATTAATTTCTTCTTTATAGCAAAAATGCTGAGCTTATCTTATTCTTCTTTATATATAAAATCCTTTGTACGTTTGTTAGTAACGCATGATCTCCGAAACCATAAAAGCGAATGGGCTAAAAATTTAACAATATATTCAGTTTGGGTCATTTGTGTTTTAGAATTATTTTCACCGCGATAAATTGCAGAGTGGTCAAGTTATTTGCACAATTCGTATTTCCAGAGTGATTTGACTGAAATTTAAAATGTACGAGTGGTTTGTCTTGATAATAGTTTGTATGTATGATTCTAACTGGTAGATGGCGCTGTAGTGGACATATGGTCAACATAAATGTGTTTTGATGATTTTTTCCTGAAACTTGGGATGTATGCATTTTTGAATGAAATATCAATGAATAACAAACTAATACATCCCAAACAGGACGGGCAGGACAACGTCTGCTGGGGTCACCTAGTTTTAAATAATTCTTTTTTTTTTTAATTTTTTTATGGTACATTTTTATCCCCTCACCTTAGAGGGGAGGGTATATATCATTTGCTACGAACCAAAAGTGTAACTGATCGAAGGAGTGACCTAAGACCCTAAGTATGTTCGGCAGATATCCGTTTTGGGTCATTTTAAGTCGAATGAGCAATGTCCGTCCGTCTGTCTGTCTGCTGGCTGGTGCGCACGATAACTCTCGAAAGTAGTAACCGATTGACTTCAAATTTGGTAGGTGGTAATATTTTCTTCTATCTCAAGTTCAAAGATGGGCCATATTGGTCCACTCCTTCTAGTACCTCCCCCACAAAGGATTAACATTTAGTGAAATATTGATTATTTAATAACTTCTATACTACTTATTAGAATCCTCTGAAATTCTACACATAGTATTAGTTTATTAGTCAATATTACCTCGAGAAAAATGGGTGAAGCCCCTTATGGAACCTCCCACACAAATGGACAATTTTGAACCAAAAGTTATCAGCTTATAACTTTAATACCTGTGCATACAAATACTTGAAATTTTGTACAGTGTAATGGTTTAATAGCACCTACAGTCTAGAGAAAAGTGGCCACATAAATGGACCATTTTACACCAAAAGTAAACAGCTTATAACTTTAATACCAGTACATGCTTCAAAGCTATTAAATGCAATTTAAATTGATAATAATTTAATTAAAACAAAAAAATAAATAAATTTACTAATATTTTTTGTGGCTTAAGATAAGGGGATTCATTAGTCGGTTTACCCGACTGAACTTTCTTACTTGTTTATATATATCTCCCATAAAAAAAAATTCCTTTTGTCTTATGCCAATATTAAAAGTGTTACCCAATGTATCCAACAAAATGTATTAAATGTATTTATGCTGAGACATTTTATTAATTTGGTTTCTTCATTTTCCGTTTACTTTCAGGTGTGTACGATTTAATAATAAATATGCTTTAACAAATAAGTTGGATGTGGAAAGGTAAATTTGTTATTAAAATGATTAGAAAATACTCGAAATGCTATCATATTTATCTAAAAATGCTCCTTCTTTAACATCTGTTCATTTCAAATATAAATTCTAAATTTGACTTTTGCCTCTGGGCGTGATTTAAACTGAATTGAATCCAATAAATTTGGCTAAGGCTATTCATGTCTGTTTCAATTAATTTATAATAAAAAATATATATATTTCTAAAATGCAACAAGTTGTGATATTCTGTGCCAATTATTTTAGCACATACTCGTTTGAAACAAAAATATGCAAAACTAACATTATTTATTGGCAATTAAAGTATAGTATATTGAATTTTCACATTTTCAATGCAATAAACATCATCATGAACATAAATAAAATCATTGAAGTCATTTTGTGATTTAATTTTTCTTTTTTATTTTTGCCCCCTTTCTGCTTATCAATATTGAATGCATTGCGTTTTTGTTGAACTAAATTGTTTTTTTTTTTATGAAAATCATATTTATTTATTTGTGCTTTAGTTATAAATTTTTGAATGAATTTATTTCCGGCAATTGACTAACTATCTGACTAACAATGAGTTCTGCATAGCATAGCTGATGATGTTGATTGCATTGCATTGATTTTAATGTTTTTAGTAATTTCTCCATAAAGAGCATAATAAATGAATGAACGAAGTGAGTGATGAATAGAATGAAGTGGCATAGATTTGTGAAAAATTTTTTTTGTGGAATAGGATGTCCTGAAATGTGCTTAAGATTTGAATTAACTATAAAATACATCCTTTTTCAAGTGATTTTTTTATTGGGACATGAAATAATTTATATTGATTTATGTATTTGTGCTTTAGTTATATATTTTTGAATGAATTTATTTCCGGGGATAATCTTAATAAGTTACAGGATATTTCTGAATTATGAAAAATTTTGATATTCCCAAAAATAATATTTATTTATATATCTTTATATTTATATGAACTACAATACAAAGTAAATTTATATTCTAATTTTACGGTCCGGGGAAAAGACGGATTACGAAGACAATGTGGCTAGATTTTGCAGCGCCTATGGTGGGAATCGAACCCACGACCAGAGAATGAAGCCGAGCAAAAATTGGCGGCGGCGGCTGCCATTGAAAACTATAGATCGGCGGCGGCGGCTAGGCGGCTAAGCCGACCTAAAATTGACATACGGCGGTTCTATAATAGACATTTTAACATTTAAAATAATAGTTAAAAAGTTAAGCTCTGGTATTTATTCTTAAATAATATATGTTTTCAAGTTAATTGTAAGATATTGTGAGTTGAAAAAATCATCGATTCCATGCCAATAGGCGGCTCTATGATATACTCTATTTTCAAAGTATGCTAAAGCTGTGTATAGACGATTGTCAGATCGGACAACTTTATCAACCCTGTGAAAGTGCCGCAAATGTACGGACAATGACATATTGTTAGGCAAAGGTGAAGACGATTGCAAGAAACCCTTACAATTTCATATATTTTGTAAATATTTATATTCAGGATTGCCTATAAAAATATTTTATATTTTATAGACGTTTTAGTGAAATGTTAACTTTGTGTGGAATTACGTTGTGGTTTAAATAGGATAACCTCTACTGTTTTGATCATAACTGGATTGATTCTTTAGAATGGAGGTATTAATTTATATATTATACTATTCTTTAATACTCCATTGATCTTTTTCCGAAAATATGTTTATCTCTATATGTACTTATGTACATATAATAAATAAAAAATCTTATTATTTCCTTTAAAAAATAATTTTTCTAATTTTCTTGTTAAGCTCCCGCTTGTGACAATAAACGAATCAAAGCGAAAATCACTCACTTCCATATCGTCCACCCAATAAATGAATAGTGTATAATTTATTTGT
The DNA here is from genome assembly GCA_963930755.1 of Eudasyphora cyanicolor. Classification (NCBI taxonomy): domain Eukaryota; kingdom Metazoa; phylum Arthropoda; class Insecta; order Diptera; family Muscidae; genus Eudasyphora; species Eudasyphora cyanicolor. Next base: position 267,081,940 of record OZ005737.1, read on the forward strand.
CGTTTCGAGAAAATCATATTTGAAGGTTTTGTGAAATTGAAACTCGATATTATTATTTATTACCGAACAATTTCAAACACCCAATAACCCAATTTGTGGAAGTAGAATTTCACCACATATAGAATCAATTGCGTAGATTCTTAGAATGCATTAAAAAATAATAGTGAATATGCGTACACATTATGCTTCTATTAAGGGGACGATATATCTGCTATATAGCTATTTGCTTATCAACAAGTAAGAAAGTTTCAGTCGGGTAAACCGACTAAGGTATACTACCCTCACTTTGTGAGTAATGTAATATATAACATTACACCAATAAATCTGTCAATTAGTGTGGGAGGTACCAGAAGGGGTTTTCCAAATACACATATTTTTCGGTAAACAGTACATTCTTAAATACATTGCATTGTGCTGAACTATAAGCGTTTATGTGCACTGGTATATTAAAGTAACGAGCTATGTAATTTTGGTATGATTTGGTCATTTTGTGTGGGAGGTACAAAAAGGGGCGGGGTGATAACGCCCACTTTTTACAGGACTATAGGCACTATAACAGCATTACACTGTACACAATTTCAAGTATTTGTATGCACTGGTATTAAAGTTACAAGCCGTTTACTTTTGGTACGAAACGGTCCATTTGTGTGGGAGGTACCAAAAGGGGCTGTACAATAATGCCCATTTTTTACCGGACTATAGGCGCTACAAAAACATTATACTGTAGAAAATTTCAAGCATTTTTATGCACTTGTATTAACGTTATAAGCAGTTACATTTTGATGCAAAATGGTCCATTTGTGTAGGAGGTACCAAAAGGGGCATGCCAACTTCACTCATTTTTCTCGAGTTAATAGCGACTAATATACTAATATTATGTGCAGAATTTCAAAAGATTCGAATAAGTAGTATAGAAGTTATTAAAGAATCAATATTTCACTAAATTTTAACCCTTTGTGTGGGAGGTACCAGAAGGAGTAGACCAATATGGCCCATCTTCGAACTCATCCGGAGATAGATCAAAATATTACCACATACCAAATTTGAAGTCAATCGGTTAATCCTTTCGAGAGTTATCGTGCGCACCAGCCAGCAGACAGACAGACAGACAGACAGACAGACGGACGGACATTGCTCATTCGACTTAAAATGACCCAAAACGGATTTCCTCCGAACATACTTAGGGTCTTAGATCACTCCTTCGATGTGTTACACTTTTTTCCGTAGCAAATGATATATACCCTCGTCACACTAAAGTGAGGGTATAAAAATGTAAATTGTATCTCTCCAAATTTTAAAGTTTTTCTTTGGAACGGCGGCTGTGTTTCAGCCGATTTTAGCCGCAAAGATCGGCGGCGGCTTCGACTGGTGAAAAAAAGGTCGCCGCCGGCTGAAATCGGCGGCTCGGATCGGCGGCTTCATACTCTGCCCACGACCCCAAACTCCTAGGCGAGCACACTACCTACTCACCTGCTGGGGCGCTCCCAAAAATAATATGTTTCCAGTAAATATACTTCAGAATCGTTTTTACCTACCCAAAAAACTGTCAGCTATAAATATTTTAATTTGGCAAAAAATATCTGCTTTTTAAAATCTTGGATGAATTTTGTGATACCCTATTTTTAACACTTCACTCCTCTCATCGTTATTTCGAAGTCTTCTTATTCCCAATTTCTTTCGAGGTTTTTATGCCAGCCCTTTGTTTGAAATATTTGTTCTTTCACTCAACTCGATTTGCATAATTTTTTGCCTTTTCTTTTAGTATTCAAATGTGCAAAATTTCTTTATTGATTTCAAATAAAGAAATGCATCCGTCGAATGCTTAATGATTTTATAGAGATTTCCTTGAAGTTTATTGCTTGGAAGATAACAGAAAATGCTGGGAATAATTTAGAATGTATATAGGCTAAGAAAAAAACCGAATTTTATACAACTGCACTACATATTTTCATTAAAGGAAATTTGTGGTTAAACTTCATTTTTTTTTGCTCTTAAACAGTATAGCTGTCTTCGGCTTCATTCATGTGGAAATAAATTAATTTCTTTGCGTGTACATAGATATTCCATTTTCTTACGACGTAGAATTTTCATAATATTAGATTTACAATTTTTTTCTCTAAATAATTTTATACAATTTAATTAAATCTCCTCAAATAATATGCTCGTTTTATTTTTCTGGGTCAATGTTATTAAAATAAATTATCTCTTCTGTGTTACCTGTGATTTATTTTGAATTAATTGAATTCTGCTGTGTCATTCATTAGTTATGCCTCGTGATTGATGTTATACGAATATTCTCGATTCTTCTCTACTTTTCGTGTCAGGTTTATTTTGGTCTTTTGGACACATTTAGATAGACGTGATTTATTATTGGCCAGTCCAGATAACCTTCAATGGAAGGATTATTTATGGCGATAAGCATAATTTATGGATGGTCGGTTGGCTTGTGTACACATTTGCACAATGGAAAGTATAGAGATTTTGTAAGGGTACGTGGGTTTTGTAGAGGGAAGGAAATATGTACATCGAAGATGTTCATCTTTGAAACGACATTGAAAGTAATATTTTAATTAAGAAACATTGTTTACCAAAATAGATGTAAACAACTAATTTTGAATGACATAAATCTATTTTGTAATAATTTAAAGGGTTTTCCAATAGGGATGATATGACTTTGATGTGACGTTTCGGCCATTTGTAATCTGTCATTTGTTTTTCATTGTATTCCGTAGTGTTTACAATTTCATCATGGAGAGATATACGCAAGAACAACGTTTACAAATTATTCAGTTTTATTATCAAAATAATCGTTTTCCAATTTTTTTCTTTTCGTGCGCTAAGTCCATTTTTTTAAATTAACAATATTTTAGCTCTCGTTAAGTGCTATCTTTTTGCCATTGACGGATTCCCGATCCGAAGTACCGTTAAGGTCCTAGAGCTAAAATAAACTTTCCGTTCACATTTGAAAGTAATGCTAAGTACATTTTTTTTAAAAATCAAATAATAAACACTTTCCATTCTACCTACGACCTTGACACCCATTAGCAATATTTTAGCTCTCGTTAAGAGCTATCTTTGACCCATTGACCGATTGTGGCTAGCTGCCAAACAGCAAATGAAACAATTGAATTTTTGTGAGAAAAGTTTGGAGATTTGATTATTTCAAGAAATTGTGATATTGAGTGGCCTCCAAGAAGTTGTGATTTAACACCATTAGACTATTTCTTGTGGGGTTATTTGAAGTCATTGGTCTTTCGAAATAAACCAGACACTCTTCAAGCTTTACAAGTCAATATTGAACGTGCCATTCGTGACATACAACGTGATTTAGTGGAAAAAATGCTCGAAAATTGGGTTCATCGAATTCGTTCCTGCAGAAGTCGTGGATGCCATTTGAATGACGTTTTATTTAAAACTTAATTGTTTCGATTGTACTTCACATTAAATAAAAACCATTTGAATTTCCTTAACAGTAAGTGTGTTTTTTTTCAAAGGAATCATATCACTCTTATTGGAAACCCCTGTATATAGTTATATGACGAAGGGCCATAAAAAATGTTTTGTTCTGATTTAATACGTATTTTTCAATATTTTACTAACAGACTTTTTATGACTTTGTGGGCATTTTTGAAATTTTTAAGCCACTGGATGGACTTTTTTCGGGTAGGTTTGTTCCGCTTTTTATCTACTATTCAATATCTACAAATTTTCTTCAGACACATAAAAGATATTCCCTACGGTATACCGAGAAAAAATAGAGAAAAAGTAAAAAAAATCCACCTGGAGCACAAAAAATCGTATGGTCATTAAATTATTAATTGAGTCAACTTGACTAAACGAATGATGCAGAAGTTCTTATTATTGGGGCTACCTTCACGTCCAGTTCTCAGAATTGACTGTCAAAATCATGTGTTGTACTGTGTAATAAAATTTCTTAGATCAATTTTTTTAATTTGTTCGGAGTGATCTACGCTCTTTTTATATTAAAAAGTTATATATTCACGAAGTACAAATTAAAAAATTCAATTTGCCAGAGCCGAGGTTTGACCTCTCGTCCTTCCGCTTGGAAGTCTAACGCACTTGCAATATGAATAACCAGACCAGCGTACATTCGCCCCCTCTCCCGCTTACTACTCAATCCACCGATATCCATGTTTGAAAGAGACAGCCAAGCACACCACTATTTATCCAACATAACAAAACGGTTTAGTTGATCAGTGTATATGCGTTAGAGCGTATAAAGAAATAATTCTGAACGATTTTATATTTGCATACGGATAAGTTGTCATGGTTCGGTTGCCATAAAGTATAAGTGTATAAGTTTAAAGCATACATATGGGGGATTTCATGCCTAGTGAGGGCATTTTTAAACCGATGTCATCTGGTCGGCATGAAACTTGCACCAAGTTTAGTCCTATTGGATGGTAGTTATGACTAGACAGCGATAAAACGCAAATTTTTTCGTCAAAATATAATCAAATATACACCTATTTATTTTTGCATATTTTATGCAAACTGCATATATCGTGCATATGTACAAAATATGCAGACACATTTATATTTAAAATTCACCGCAAATTCGTTCATTTGCTATTGTTCCATTTTGTACCGGCTATTATTTTTCCAGAAAAAGATTTTCGGCATTTTTTTAATTTTAAGATGTAAATGTGTGTCGCCTAAAATCTGTACATGGTGAACCTTTAATCTTGAAATTTGATGCGAAGGTAGTTCTTGTCGTTATATATATGTTTCAAAAATTAGTTCATTTTCTCCAATTTGTCTATGCTTATTTTATGCATATGCAATTTTTTAGCTGCGTATGCATATTTTTTATTTTACATTTAACATATGCACATTATATTTTGAAACAAAAAACATACCCAATCCTAAAATATAAACTTCATCGGATGACAAATAAAGATTGCATAAAATTCCGCTGTCTGTTGTGACATAAAATTTCAACGAGATAGGTTATGGACAGTGGAGGGTTTTTAATTTTGACAGTTTCTTATTAAATTAAAGCTTGTTTTGAAATTTTCTCAAAAAATTCGTTTTTCGCAATATATTGTAAAATATCTTTGAAATCGCTGAAGGTATGAACGAATGATATTAGAAGAAGACGAAGGCTACTTAATTTAGGATTATTTAAGGGGGGTAACGTTTACAAACTTTGTTTGCAATTTTTTTTTTCAATTTCTTTCTGAATAAAGAACTTTTCAAAAAATTGTGTGAAAATTTGAGTTGAATCGGAGCAAAACTGACAAAGATACAGCAGTCTAAGCAACCGCCCCTCATAGTAAATCAGAAAAACTTTAAAGCGTATTTCCCACTACCCCTCATAACTCAAAAACTACTGAACTGATCCTTTTGAAATTTTTAACACTTCTTCTTTATATAATTTACGAGGTAACGCTGTCGAGTTTTTTTTTTTAAATTTGTAAATTTTTTTATTTAACTATAACCAATTAGTCGATTTTTTCTCGCAAAAATCACATTTTTCATTTTAAAGTATTAACAAAAACTGAAAAATTTAAATTTAAAAAAAAACACGACAGCGTTACCTGGCTGTAACGATTATCTAACTAAATAAATTATTTTTTTTTTTTTATTTCTGATGATCCGGTATCGCGTTATGAGGGGCACCGCAATTCAACTTCCGCATAAATGCTGTCGTTGTAATATTTTTTATGAAAATTTTACACAATAAACTTTGAAAAATAATTTATATTCGACGGACGAACATTACCCAAATGACTTAAAATGTACTAAAACGGATTTCAGACGAACATACTTAGGGTCTTAGGTCACTTCGATGTGCAGGGTTTTCCAATAAGAGTGATATGATTTCTTTGAAAAAAACGTACTTATTGTTAAGGAAATTCAAAGGAAACCCCGTTATTATACCTTCGGCCCGTATCAAATGATATATACTCTCCTCCTTGTAAGGTGAGAGGATAAAAAACTAAAGGCAATCACCATAAAATATGTTTATACCCTCCACCATAGTATGGGGGTATATTCATTTTGTCACTCCGTTTGTAACACCTAAATATTGATCTGAGACCCCATAAAGTATATGTATATATTCTTAATCGTTCGACTGTTATAATCACGCTACAATCTATAATGCTTGAGCTAGCTTGCTGGAATTTGGTACAGATACTTCTTTCTTATAGCTGCAGGTAACTTGGGATTGAAAATGGGCAATATCGGTCTATATTTCGATATAGCCCCCGTTTGTAACACTAAATATTGATCTGGGACCCCATAAAGTATATATTATTAATCGTCGCAAAAATTCTAAGACGATTTAGCCATATCCGTCCGTCTGTTGTAATCACGCTACAATCTATAATACTTGAGCTAGGTGGCTGAAATTTGGTACATATACTCCTTATATCTGCAGGTATGTTGGGATTGCAAATGGGCAATGTCGGTCCAATTATGGATACATCCCCCATATATGGCATCTCCCCGATTTGACTTCTTAATGTCATAGAGACAACAAATGTCAACTGATCGGGCTAAAAGTTGGTACCTGGGATTTATTTATACCCGGTATCCTTCACACGAGCATCGGTAGTCATAGGTCTATGTTTTGATATAGCCCCCATACAAAGGTCCATCTTGATTTGACTTCTTAACGCCACAAAAACCGCAAATTTCAACGAATTGGGCTGAAATTTGTTATAATGAGTTTATTAGTACCCGTAATCGATCACGTGCGATACATGGTGGAGGGTATATAAGATTCGGCACGGCCGAACTTAACGCTTTTAGTTGTTTGTCACTGCAAATAACTTTTGTCTTGGCAAAATGCGGTGTTTTTTTCAAATCCTCATTAAATCGACCCAATAAGTTGGCATAATATTCGCTATTCATATGGCGTGCACCCCAGGACTTGGCTGACAAACCCACCTTCCCAGCCTATATGGCTCCGATTCACCCCCGAAAAACCCACTGTTTTGACTGTTGTTTGTTCTCCGGTGTGTGTTTGGTGGATCCAATATTACGAAACGGCGTAAAAATTGGTCCATATTGCAGATGAACAACAACAAAAACTCCTGCGAAGATGTCACACGATTGTCTTTGTGGTCGATTGTGAGCAAACGCGGCACCCATCTTGCGGAAAGCTTTCTCATACCCAACAAGCGATCATTTCAAATTGAAACCTCTGAGCCATGTGAGATGCCTTTGGCTTCCACAATTTCCTACACTTTTAATCTCCGATCGGTCAACACCAATAATAAAACATTTCATTAGAAACCATACAGTTCTTTGCCCTGTCATTTACATATTATACTATACGCTAATTTTTGCCATATAAACTAAAATTGCAACATTTTTAAAATAGCCATAAAATACTGCAAATTTTAACCACACACTTTCCGCCACAGCAAGTGATTTGCATACTGATTACATCATTATTGTCCAAAACAATAGATGAGATAACTCTGCCGGAAATCACCAGCAAAAGAGCTGCAAATGGTTTTGTATAAGATTTAATGAAACCACCTTCTAATTAAGTGAATCTGTATCATCCGCACAATCTGGCATGAATAACAAACTCACTGACAATTGATGACTGTGGATTGCAATGTGGATGGGTGTAGTGTAGGCATCGCGGTGGTGATTGGGTGATTACTCTTAGGATGAGATTGCCATATATTTATGATTGTGTGATTGTATGACTACAATACGTGGGTTGTTGTCATTGTGAGAGCTGGAAATTGTCAATTGGTTTAACTACCTTTTCTTGTAAATATAAATTATAGGTAAATAAAATGTAAACAGTGTCTTTAGAAACATTGGGCACAGTTAACAATTACACTGTGCTCGAAATGGACACTTTAAAAATGTAACAGAAAGGAGACCCTATGGATATACCTATTTCGACCTTGATGAATCCAATGGAGCTAACCGTTTTTCTAGGTTAGCTCTTGTTTTCGCGATATTCGACCACAAAGTTTGCAAAAAAATCAGAGAGGTTAGTTATCTCGGAGGTGATTTTGAAGTGTAAGACTTCCGAAAACGCGCTTCAGTCCAAAGAACGAAATAAAGGAAACCCTTCGAGTATTATTTCTCTCAAAATAGTCAACCACGCTTCTCACCACTTTACCCCCGAAAAAGTGCAATCAAATCTTACCATGTGTCAAACGTCATACAAATCATCGACTTTTTTAGTTTGTATCTTTGAGAAAAATGTTCCTCGCGAAAAATTACTATGAGTCTCCTTTCAACATATTTATGAAAAATTAACAGGTTTCACAATTTAGCAGGTTTTGTTGGTTACCTTTGAAATTTCCATTAACACTAACGAAAAAATAATTTACAAAAAATTTAAGTCAAAAAATTTTATTTCTAATATTTTCTGCTATGAGCAGAAAAATACACATATTATGTAATAACTCGAAATTTGCTTAATTCTCATAAAAAAGTTGAGAAAGGACTTATAGTATTTCTTCGCGAGGAAGATTTTTCTCAACGATGCCTACTAAAAATGTCGACGATATACATATATGTTTTTTAACATATGATAAGATTTCATTGCACTTTTTCAGGGGTAAGGGGGTGAGAAGCGTGGACGACTGTTTTGAGAAAAATAATTGTCCAAATGTTCCCTTTATTTCGATCTTTGGACTGAAGCGTATATTCCGAAGTCTTCCACTTCAAAATAACCAAAGAGATAAGTCAGCTCTCTGATTTCCCAACAAACTTTGTGGTCGAATATCGCGAAAACAAGAGCTAACATAGAAAAACGGCTAATGCCACTGGATTCAGCATGGCCGAAATAGGTCTATCCATAGGGTCTCCTTTCTGTTACATTTTTGGACTAGCACAGTGTTATCTATTGACTCATATACTTGTACCTTTTACAATTTTCCAAACTTTTTTTTCCAATTTGCCTCACTACATTTTAGAGTTAACTCATTTGGTTTACGATTTGGTAAATTACATATTTTGAAGGGTATTTGAACTATGAAATATGTTGGAGGGATGTTGTTGTACGAGTGCTGAATTTACAATAAATTTCAATTTTAATCGCTCAACGGTAATGTAATTAAACTTGGCGGTGTCAGTGCCACAATAACTATAACACCGGCAGCATAAACACAAATAACAATAACAGCGAAATGAGCAATCGTACGACCACAAGAACTGTGAGATATAGCATACCAAAATATCACAGCTCTGAGTATTTATTTATGCTCTCTCTAGCAAACACACAAACTCAAGCATAGACCGAATAAACTCGTCATCATCATTGTAAGGATAATGATGCATCATACGAGTACTCACTACTCACTTATAATCATATCCACACACAACATAACAATTGTTTACCACGCAAGCCACACCGCCACACCAAGACTCTCCACTCATATGCATCCACATAAAGCTCCAACAAAGATATGCACAACTACTCACCGACACATTGTGACGATTTCATATTCGCTCGCATGCAAATGCACACTCTCTCACACACAGACTTAATAAATGAGGCAGTCAAGAGCCTTATTGCGTGATGTTGGCGTGAGTGATGGTGGGGGTCCGTGTAAAGGGAGACATTAATCAGTCTTTATTGGGGGTATCCATAATGCTATGCCTTTTTAGCACTCTTTCAGGTTGTATAGAGGCGGTATGTCTGTCTAGCGTCCCTGGTGGAATATAGTTCTGTCCATCTGTGCTTGACTCATGCATCAATCAATGACTGTGCTTGACTCATGCATCAATGGGTAGCGTAACCGTCATTCTGGTAAGCTAGTCAGCTCTGCATTTTCACGGGATTTCCATATGACTGGTACTAAAAACTTTATAAAAAGTTGCTAAATGGAAAAATGAAATTTTTTTTACAAATTTTTTTGGGGTTTTGAATTAAAATAACTGAGGAAAATTAATTTTTGGGGTTTAGAAATTCTTAATTGCTCCTGAACTGCTGAACCGATATTTACAAAGTTTACGTCGTTTGAAAGAGAAGACAACAGGCAATTTTTTAAGTAAATGTGTAATTTTTTGGATTTTTTTAAAGCTTTAGCCCTTAAATGCATTATTTTTTATTTTATTAAAATAAAAATATATTTATGACGGATAATATTTATAAATAAGGGCAAAAGTAATTTAAATACTATGTAGCAAATTATAGCAGTGTTTTAGGCGAAAAAAAAACGAATTGTATAATTTTTGATAAAACTTCGATTTGACACTCTATCAAGACCTAAAGTTACGAACAATGATAAATAATGTAAAAACTATTTACAAGATTTTATAAACAATCTTGTATTTCTTTGACAATAAAAACAGAAAACTAGATTTTTCAGTAAAAAAAAAACAAAACTGCCGAATTTTTTTTATTTAATGTGAAGTACAATCGATACAATTAAGTTCTAAATAAAAGGTCATTCAAATGGCCTCCACGACTTCTTTTGCAGGAACGAATTCGATGAACCTAATTTTCGAGCACTTTTTCCACTACATCAAGTCGTATGTCATGAATGGCACGTTCAATATTGACTTTTAAAGCTTGAAGAGAGTCTGGTTTATTTCGAAAGACAAATGACTTCAAATAACCGCAAAGAAATAGTCTAATGGTGTTAAATCACAACTTCTTAAATCACTATCTCCAAACTTTTCTCGCAACAATTCAATTGTTTCATTTGCTGTGTGGCACGTAGCCACAATCTATCAATGGCAAAACGATAGCTCTTACCGAGAGCCAAAATATTGCTCATGGGTGTCAACGTCGTAGGCCGAGTGGAAAGTGTATTTTGGAGAGCTAAAATATTGCTCATGGGTGTGAAGGTCGTATGTCTGTATAACTGTATAATTTGTAAACATTCCATGCTGAAATTGTAAACACTACTGAATACAATGAAAAACAAATGGCAGATCATGACATATTACAAATGACCGAAACGTCACTTCAAAATCATATCATCCCTTTTGGAAAACACGTTATAAAACACAGAAATGTTTCTAGCTATATCCGTCAAAATCTTTAAACCCATCCAACAGATGTGCACCAAACCGGTTTCATTAGAAAGGCAACACTGGGAATATGGTTTTTGACTACTAAACATGTGCTCCGCTATTGGACTCCGCTTTTGGAAACGAAATATTTGGAGAAGCATGGCACTAATCGTCCTGAAATAGGTGTATTTGACAACACAGTGCGGCAGAGTAGAGCCTATGGTCGTAATCCGAACCACGACCACTCGCACATAAGGAAGCTTGCTCGTATATCCTTGTAAACAAACTTCAGCTCTACAATGAGAACTGAACTTGCGAAAAACTGTGAAGAATGTTTCGTCTCATACACAAGGGTCCTTCTGATTTGTTTTCTTGTCGAACGAAAATGGTTGTATTCTGATTTTATCGAAGAAGAGAAATAGCATTTTCTCTGAAAAAAAAAACTCTGAAAGTAAGTTTGCAAAAATATTTTATTACTTGTGAAGTTTGAATTTTGATTCGAAATTCTAGCACAGTTTCTGCATTCAATCGTTCATTACCACTCCACCATTTATAGGATTTCAATAATTTATATTTGATTTCGTAATTACCGGTAAACCATTTCGCACCCCTACTATTCTGCAAAATAAAAACCATCAAAAACAAGCCATGTTCATTTGGAACGCAAAATTGAGTTGAATATAAAACTGTTGAATTCAAATGAATTGGGCATGAAATTAAGCGTAATCACAAACACAATGATGCCCACGATGAAAATGTTGATGGATATGGAAATGGATATGTGGTACAGGAGATGAGGACGACATGTATGAAGTGGCTGTGGCTGTTGTTATTGTTGATAAGGCGATCACAGCATTTAATTACATTTAAATTTAAGTATGTTACTTCATTACAACACATCTATGTAGTTGTCGCTTGCAATTTAAAGGCATTGAATTTGTATGTGAACACACACAAACACATACTTCTCCATCTGTTCACTGTCAGGAATAGTTGTTGTCTTTATCACTGTCATAAAGAGGGGAAAATGTTTGAGAGCAAGTCTACCCATTCCTGTATTAAGATGAGTGAGTACGTGAGTACGTGAGATATCATCGGTATTCTCAAGTCAGTTGTTTGTGCACATTTCCCTAACATACGTATACTCACATGCACACACATGACATTGTATGTATATGTAAATACTCATATGGCCAATTTAGAGGATGCCATGGAGCCTCTTTTGTATGCATAAATTACTGTAACATATGCATAATTATTTGGCTCATGCAAAGTTTTTGGCTACAAATATTTTGTACAACAACAACTATCTCAACTAGTCGGAAGCCAAGTCCACAGATGCCAATCTGTCAGAAGGGAGGGAGTCTTTCAGCGCCATAAGCTGACATTGTTTTAATACAAAATAGTTTAGAGAGATAATTATACGTATTAGCCATCGATGGTATGCGGAAAGTTTAAGGTTGCTGAGGAAGTCAAAGCCTACTTCCTAGTAGTGGCATTTTGGGAGGGTTTATAAATAGTATTGAGTACAAAAAAAGACGTTAAACAAGGGGACAATTTCAGCCAATTAAGCTGTCTATAATTGAATTTAAAAAAACCTTAATATATTTCTTATAATCCCAACTATTTTCTCTAAGTGTAGGATCAACTTACTCTACTAAACATTAGAGATTACCTGTCATTATATCACCTCAATAATGCACACACACACCCCACACTTGAGTGAAACGTTGTTAGACCAAATTATTCATTGCAAAGCAACAGAAGGAGATTTGAATTTCCCAATGGGCAATGAACTCATTTTCGTCCATGCAAATGTGGATTAGACACACAAGTTAATAATTCGCCCGTAGCCTCGGGCCGATCATAATGCTGCTCATTATTGATGCATAAAGCTTGGTTGGCAGGCGAATAAATCTTCATGTAGACCGACACAAGATACTCGAATAATTGAAATTATAATAAATCATCAATTAGCGTTAAACCAAGACGAGGAGGCAGCAGTGAAGACAGAGCCACCTCCGATGTGTGGGATAATGAAATACAAACTTAAAGGAATTACAAACGATGCACAGCATAATTGGATTTTATGCAAATAATTAAATATTACAACAACTACTAATTGCTAGAGCAGCAGCTTCAGCAACAACAACAACATAATGTTGTTACAACTCAAATTAGTGTTTGATGCAGCCATTTGCTGCACTTAGCAATTGTGAAGTATTTTTGCAACTCATTGAATGTTTGCACACAAATGCACTTGTAAAATGTTGGATACTAATGCCAAAGGAATTGTTGTAAACCATTCAGTTCAATTAGATTTAAATAATATTTTAATCACAAAGTGTTGTTTGAGGGCGAGAGGAGAGTTATTTGCAAATTGTCCAAACTCTTGGTGAAAACAAAGATATCCTGCGGCATAAATGGTATTTAATGGGATTTCGAAAAGAACTAACGACTTGGAAATAATTGAAATCATACATTAAGCACAAAACTGAACATCATTTCCTGAAAATTGAATGACGAGAGTGGGATAATAAGTTGATTTATAGTCAATTTAAAAATATTGAATTGAGCACTAAAATGCTATTAACTGGATTGTCTTTATAAATATATTGATTTGTACATTTTTCTATCCTACACCACTCTGTGGTACAGGATATTAGTTTGTTTTGGGCCAGATGTTTGTAACGCTTAAAAATACTGAAGCTAGTATTCTACCCACCTTAAAGTATTCCGATCTGCTCAGAATCTATAGCTGATTCGATTTAACCATGTCTGGATTCCACGACAAATCGACGGTTTCAAAAAAATTTCGGCTTTGATTTTTCCCATTTTTTTTAATTTTTTAAGTACACCGCTTTGTGGATTTTTTTGAAATTTTTCCGATAACTCGTTCAGAAGTTATCGATATTTAAAGAATCTTTAAGATATAACTCTGTGTATCGGCTTTTTGGTCACAACTTCTTAAGTTATGGTCCGATTTGAGAAATCTTTTTTAGATATGTTGGTACTATTCGGAAATTTTCAGAAAAAAATATTAAATTTTTTTGTGTGCGATTTTTATGTTTTGAAATGTTGTTTTTATTAATTGTTGACCTTCGTGTTATTAATTCGTTCTCCTTATTGTATGGCTCAAGGTCCTTGATTAAAAGACTGATTTTATTCTTTTAATATCATAATTTTTTTTATTTTTTCGATATTTCGACAAACATCGTTAGTCGTCATCAGGAGATCTAATACAGAAAAACACAATAATTTAAGTTAAAAAACACTTTACAAATACGCAAACATTTTAAGTATAATTACATTGAAAAATTGCTGAACGTAAAAGACATTTTCCCACTTTCCTTCGCAAAGCTAATCACACCACTACTGTTTTATTCGTCCGTGCTTTCTCACTATGTGTCGGTACATCTGAAAGCACCTGTCAGTATCCGATTTGTAGTTTAATCTCTTATCCGTGGGAACGTCAATAATATGCAACATCTCTAATGTATAGCGTCTGTAGTAATTACTCTCTTCTGTTAGTATTTCTACATTGTCAAAGTCTGGTCTATGCCCTGTTACCGCAAAGTGGGCCGCTAATGCTGTCCTTTGTTCCAGAGGTTTGGCGGTTATTTTTAAGTCTGATTTATGTGACGAAAGTCGAGTCTTCAATTTTAATTTCGTCGTACCAACATATACTTTTTGGCATATATCAGAGTCGCCACCATTGCATTTTATCTGGTACACAATATTTGACTTGAAATTGAAATGTAATTTTTTAAATTGTTTGTACCCTCCGATATTCGCGAATTTTTTATATTTTAAACTTCTATTAAATCTCTAACATATAAGCTTTGGATGGAAGTGGGCCTGAAATAGTTTAAATTTTTTAAAAATGGTTTAAACTGAGATACTCTCTCGGCTAAAGACCAACCTGCTTCTATACAGTGATAGAAAGCAAGTATTTTACATGGCAAAATATATTGCAAGTATTTCATTGCGTGCCCACAGACTATATCATGATTTCTGGAGCGTGACCCCCGTCATCAGTAGTCTACATGGCCGGCTTTTCAAAAAAGCCTTTGATTGATGATTCGATAACCAAACTCTCAAAGCCTATCACGGGGCGACTCACACGAGCAAATGAGAATTGCACCCAAAGACTCACTTTTTGGCTATCGATCAAACAATCAAACACAAAGAAATAACTTTTGATTTGAGCCCTTTTGCCCTAAATGTTACGCAAAGCATCCAGAGACAATTGAAGCATTAAAACATTAAATCGAAGTTGCCATTCAAGAGATTCGACAAGAAACAATCGAAAATGTACTGAAAAATTGGGTTGATATATCCAATTAAAATTTTAATGGCCCACCCTTTATTTAAAGAAAATTGTGTTACAGTTCTAAATTTCTTAAATTTTTACAAAGCAATGTAATTAACTTTGTCTCTTTGGGTAAAAATACTGTTTTTGCGATAACTCTCCAAAAGTAAGCAGGAACTTGAGGAACGCTGTGTATAATGTTCTGACTTAACAATTTAACAAAATTTAAATTTATCTAAAAAAATTGATCTAGAATTTGTCATATAGTTTTGGAGATATATGGGTTTTATAGATTTAAAAAAATATATATTTTGCAATTTGTAAAACTGCCATATCTGAAAAACTGCTTGACTAATTTTTGGACCAAAAAGCACAAAGTTCCGCGGTTTGAGAAATTTATTACGATTTTTTTTCTATTTTGAAAATCAGGACAAAATTCAATTCATTAATTGTATTCGGTGCGATAGGATTATGATCCCAAAGTAACAAAAAAATAGTTATTTGTAACCAGTTCAGCAACCCCTACATCTTAGTGGGATGATCATTTGCCGCAAAAAAGTGACTAACCCTAATGTGCATCCCGACTTACGAGGTAGAAAAGCCACAGATTACATAAAATCTTTACGAAATTGCATACAGGATTGTTGTTTGCGCCGATAATAAAAGTTTCCGAATTTGATAAAAATCAGTTCAGATTTAGAGATAGCGCCATATATATCTATATCCCAATTTTTTATATATACTTATATATAAGTGCTATGGAATCCGTATTTCTGAACAGAACTTTGTAAAATTTAGGAGATAAAAGTTTTTTTTAACAAAGAACGAAATGTTGGATACATGTATGTATTGTAGACATTTTTACTCGTATACCCTCCACCATAGGATGGGGGGTATATTCATTTTGTCACTCCATTTATAACACCACTAAATATTGATCTGAGACCCCATAAAGTATATATATTATTAATTTTAAAATTCCCGATTTTTTATATAAACGCTATAAAATAAAAAAAATGGACAGATTATTAGGAAAATAACATTGATGAAACTTAACAATATTTCTTCTTATTCTGCTCATATGTATGGGGTGGTGTAGGGTATTATATAGACAGCTCCGTCCGACTTTATCCCTTCTTTACTGTTTATACCCTACACCACACTGTGGTACAGGGTATTATAACTTTGTGCATTTGTTTGTAACACCCAAAAGGAGAAGAAATAGACCGATCGTTTATTATACCGATCGACTTAGAATCACTTTCTGAGTCGATTTAGCTATGTCCGTCTGTCCGTCTGTGCATGTATTCTTGTAATCAAAGTACAGGTCGCAATTATGGTCCGATCTCGACGAAACTTTACACATATCTTTTTTTTTGCCCTTGGACGATCCCTATTGAATTTGGTTAAAATCGGTTCAGATTTAGATATAGCCCCCATATATATGTTAGCCCCGATTTGACATGTAAGCGCTGTAAAAACTTTATTTTATATCCGATCAGTATGAAATTCGGAAGGAAAAGGTTTCTTATTACATGAATGAACTCTGTTAAATTTGGAAGAAATCGGTTCAGATTTAGATATAGCCCCCATATATACATTACCCCCGATTTGACATATAAGCGCTGTAAAAATGTTATTTTATATCCGATCAGTGCGAAATTCGGCAAAGAGAGGTTTCTTATTACATGAAGGAATACTGCTAAATTCGGAGAAAATCGGTTCAGATTCAGATATAGCCCCCATATATATGTTACCCCCGATTTGACATGTAAGCGCTGTAAAAACTGTATTTTATATCCGATCAGTGCAAAATTTGGCAGAAAGAGGTTTCTTATTACATGAAGAAATACTGCTAAATTCGGAGAAAGGCGGTTCAGATTTAGATATAGCCCCCATATATACGTTACCCCCGATTTGACTTGTAAGCGCTGTAAAAATGTTATTTTCTATCCGATCAGTATGAAATTCGGCAGAAAGAGGTTTCTTATTATATGAATGAACACTGTTAAATTTGGAAGAAATCGGTTCAGATTTAGATATAGCCCCCATATATACGTTACCCCCGATTTGACATGTAGGCGCTGTAGAGACTGTATTTTATATGCGATCAGTACGAAATTCGACAGAAGGAGGTCTTTTTACATGAATGAGTATTCAGGGAAGATCGGTTCAGATATATATTGATTGTTCCTCCTGATTTGGTATCAAACCGCTATAGATGTTGTATTTTACTTCCGATCATTAAAATTTTCCAGAAAGATGTTTCTCAATTTAGGAACGAATATTGCTTAATTTAGCGATTATCGTTTCAGAATTAGATAATATGTTTCTACCCATCTACCAATTATTCCAAATTATTATGGCAATGACCCTTATCGCATTGTTAGGGAGGTGTAGGGTATTATATAGTCGGCCCCGCCCGACTTTCTGCCTTTCCTTACTGGGTTTTCATCTATTTATTTCCATTACATCCCTCGGTACCTCGTAGATTATAGACTTCGTTTAAAAGCACATTAACAATTTATGCAGATTCTTTAAGATTAGAAACATTTCATAGTATTTACCACAACTATTATTTGCATATAATTAAGAATGTCCTAACAATAGAAACAACAAAACCGTCATCACCATTTCATGCAGACATCCAAGAACGCACCCAACATCGTCAGTCTACGAGTATCTGTCTGTCTTCACTCAGTCGATCTAACAAAATGTTATTCATATCCCAGTCAAAGAATTATATCGTTGGTTCTTCTTTCATTTCTTCTTTTGTAACAGCGTTCCGCTTGTTCGTTCGTTGTTATTTACATATGCCCATGGTTGTGTTCAGACGCATATGTACGAGTATATCTTGGCATGTTGCACCACCCACACCTCTACCGCCCAATTAAAATGACAATCTACAAAATGCATTAGTATTTGCCACATGCAAGACCCGGCCCAAACAGACAGACGACAGTCAGAAGACCGCCATGTCGTCCGTCCCTGACAATCGCAGTTGTTGTTATCACTAATAGTTATAAAAAAATGCACGCATTGACATAACTGCTGAATGCTTGCAGCCATCCCAACCCATGTCTTTGCATTGTCTTTCCTCCTCTCCATCCATCACGACAATGCCGCAACGTCTGAGAGATACTCCTTTCAGTCGTATCTGCGCGTATTTTACGCATCATTCCGTTTTTCTGTTTTTGTAGTCGCATTTTAAAAATGCAAGAACATGCAGCAACATAAACTAAAACGGCACTGATATGTGTATGCAACATGCCTGAATGAACATCAAATAATAGAGGTACACCATATCCCGAGGGGTGAATGGAAATTAGGGTATTCCTAATGTTGCGAGTCCTTTGAAGTACTCAAACAAATGTTGTTGCATAGAAAAGTCGTCTAGAGCGTTTCCTTTAGTTCTACTGCATTAGGGGATTTTTTAATGAAATTAAACGCTTAGAGCGTCGGATGTCGAAGTATAAACACAGAAAGGTTTATATTAACAGCGACTTTAAATAAAATATAAAATTAAAAATTAAAAAAATTGGTAGCAAATGACAAATGAGGAATGGCAAAAAATAGTATCAATACAAGTTTTAACGTCAATAGAAAAAACCAGTAAGGAAAGGCAGAAAGTCGGGCGGGGCCGACTATATAATACCCTACACCTCCCTAACAATGCGATAAGGGTTATTGCGATAATAATTTGGAATAATTGGTAAATGGGTAAGAACATATATATGCGGATATATATAATTCTGAACCGATAATCGCTAAATTAAGCAATATTCGTTCCTAAATTGAGAAACATCTTTCTGGAGAATTTTGTAATGATCGGAAGTAAAGTACAACTTCTATAGCGCTTTGTAACCAAATCAGGAGGAACATATATATGGAGCTTATATATAAATCTGAATCGATTTTCCCTGAATACTCATTCATGTAAAATAGAAACCTCTTTCTGTCGAATTTCGTACTGATCGGATATAAAATACAGTCTCTACAGCGCTTGAATGTCAAATAGGTGCTAACATATATATGGGGGCTATATCTAAATCTTAACCGATTTTCTCAAAATTTGGCAGTATTCCTTCGTGTAATAAGAAACCTCTTTCTGCCGAATTTCGCTGTGATCGGATATAAAATACAGTTTCTACAGCTATTGAATTTCAAATCGGGGGAAACATATATATGGGGGTTATATCTAAATCTGAACCGATTTTCTCCGAATTTGGCAGTATTCCTTCATGTAATATGAAACCTCTTTCTGCCGAATTTTGTTCTGATTGGATATAAAATACAGTTTCCACAGCGCTTACATGTCAAATCGGGTGCAACATATATATGGGGGCTATATATAAATCTGAACCGATTTCCCCCAAATTTTGTTTGTATCTAAGTGTATCACGAGACTACTCTCTGTCAATTTTTGTACAAATCGGTTACAAAATGTTGCTTATACAGTGCATATATGCCAAATCGGAGGTACATATATATGGGAGCTATATGTAAATCTGAACCGATTTTAACCAAATTCAATAGGGATCGTCCTTGGGCCTAAAAAAAGATATGTGCAAAGTTTCGTTGAGATCGGACCATAATTGCGACCTGTACTTTGATTACAAGAATACGTCTACAGACAGACGGACAGACAGACAGACGGATATAGCTAAATCGACTCAGAAAGTGATTACAAGTCGATCGGTATAATAAACAATGGGTCTATCTCTTCTCCTTTTGGGTGTTACAAACAAATGCACAAAGTCATAATACCCTGTACCACAGTGTGGTGTAGGGTATAAATAGTACATGAAAACTCAATAGTAGTATCAAAATTAAAGTTAACAGCAACTGAAAAAATCAATAACAAATGAAAAGAATTAAAGCAAATAGTAAATTAGTAATAACAAATAAAGAAGGTGTTAAGTTCGGCCATGCCGAATCTTATGTACCCTCCAACATGGACTCCATGTGAATGGTTTCGGGTACAAATAAACTCATATTACCCAATTTCAGTCCGATTCGTTGGGTTTAGAGAGACCTTTGCGTGAGGGCTATATCAAAACACTGACCTATGGCGACCGTTTTTCGTGTGGGGAGTTCTGAGTTTCGATCAGTTGAAATATCAGCCCGACCACTTCAAATTTGCAGTCTCTATGGCGTTAAGAAGTCAAATCGACAGATGCTATACTTATATGGGGGTTAAATCAAAAAATTGTTAAATCAAAAAATTGTCCATTTTCTGTACCAAGTTTCAGTCATCTAGCTCAATTATTGTTGATTGTAGCGTGATTCCAACAGACGGACAATAAGGAAATAAATCGTCTTAGAATTTTACGACGATGTGTATACATTATGGGGCCTCTGATCAATATTTTGAGGCGTTACAAACGGAGTGATAAAATGAATTTAGGGTCAGCATTTTTAATATTAGCCCATTTTTATCCCCTCACCTTTGAGAAGAGGGTATATATCTTATGATAAGAGCCAAAAATGTAACACAACGAAGATGTGACCAAAGACACCAAGTATGTTTGGCGGAAATACGATTTGGGTCATTTAAGCAATGTCCGTCCATCCGTATGTCTGTCTTCTAGCTGGTGCGCACGATAATTTTCGAAAGGATTAACCGATTGACTTCAACTTTGGTATGCGGTAAAATTTTCCCGTATCTCCGTATAAGTTTAAAGATGGACCATATTGTTACCCTCCTTCTAATACCACCCCACAAACGTAGTATCACCCCACATTTAATTACAGATTGATTCTTTGATAACTTCTTTACTACTTACTCGATTCCTCTGAAATTCCACACATAGCATTAGTTTCTTAGTCGCTTAGTTTCTGGTACAAAATGGTCCATTTGTGTGAGAGGTACCAAAAGGGGCGTCCCAATAACGGTCACTTTTCGCTGAACTCTACAATATTTCAACTATTTATATGCACTGGTATTAATGTTATAAGCTGTTCACTTTTGGTATAAAATGGTTCATTTGTGTGGGAGGTACCAAAAGGGGCGGGCCAATAACGCCCATTTTTCACTGTGTTGTAGGTACTATTAAACCATTACACTGTACAAAATTTTAAGTCTTTGTGTGCACTGGAAATATGGTTATAAGCTATTAACTTTTGGTTCAAAAATTTCCATTTGTGTGGGAGGTACCAAAAGGGGCGTGGCAACTTCGCATATTTTTTTCGAGGTAATAATGACTATTAAACTAATACTATGTGTAGAATTTCAGAGGATTCAAATAAGTAGTATAGTGTTATAAAATAATCAATATTTCACTAAATGTTAACGCTTTGTGGGGGAGGTACTAGAAGGAGTGGACCAATATGGCCCATCAGCCGGAGATAAAAGAAAATATTACCACATACCAAATTTGAAGTAAATCGGTTACTCCTTTCGAGAGTTATCGTGCGCATCAGCCAGCAGACAGACTGAAGTACGGACGGACATTTCTCATTCGACTTAAAATGACCCAAAACGGATATCCGCCGAACATACTTAGTGTCTTAGGTTACTCCTTTGATGTGTTACACTTTTTGTTCGCAGCAAATAATATATACCCTCCTCTCTAAGGTGAGGGGATAATAAATGCATTTATGAATATTATTTTGGGACTAAAGGTGAGTGGATTCTTAAGCCGGTTTACCCGACTGAACTTTCTTACTTGTTTTATTTTATTTTTGGCTAAAAAGTAGATAAGTGGTAAAATATGATCTCGGTATCATTCATTTTTTGAAAAAATGTTCCAAAACTTTATGATGATTTGGAATTTTAAAAGAATTTAAATAAATCAATTTTGGGTTTTACAAAATTTGTAATTGCTCTTGAATAGCGGAACTGAGTTTTACAAACTTTACGTCGTTTGAAAGGCCATTTCGTTTGAGGATTTCTTTTTTTTAAACATATATTTTTTCCTTCTAGAAAATAATAGATTTTTTTTAATAAATTGTAGACTTTTTGGAAAAATTATAGAAATTTTTTTTCAAATTCGTTTTTAAATATCTTAACTTACAAAATTGCTCCCACTTGAATTTTCCATTTTTTTTTTTGGGAATTCAATATGTATTTGTAATAATTATGTACGAAATTAAAAGTCTGGCAATTTTGGAAAATTTCCCTATTGTTTGTACATATGAATTTTAAAATCCCTTTGTTTGAATTTTTTTACACAGCGTTTCGCAGAAACAGAAATACAATGTCAACAAATTTCAGACCTGCTTTAGATTTTGCCCATAAATTTTACAACTATTGACTCCCCAAAAATCCAATTACTGTTTTTGATTTGTGAGAGTCTGGTGCATATTGCATTTAAATATGAGCAATTTCTTAAATTAAGGATTTTAAAAACAATTTTCACCAAAAAAATCTATAATTTTGTTGAAAAAAAACTGTCCGTAATTTTTTTGAAATATAAAGTGGGTAATTTTTTTAAAAAAAAAATCCGCAAACCCAGAAACCATTTTCTTTCAAACGGCGTAAACTTTGTAAAAATCGGTTCAGCGGTTCAAGAGCAAATTTCGTAAAACTCAAAAATGTTTTATTTATTTTTTTTTCATATTCTGTTCATTTTAAAAACATGTAAATTAAAAAAAAAACGAAAAAATTGCCCTCGCCCTTTATGGACATTGCTCAAATGTTTTAAAATTTCCTCTAACGGATTAATTTGTTTGCATTTTTTGTGTCAGAATTTTAATATTAACCAATGAAATTTATTTTTGTCTAAAAACTGTATAAAAGTTTGCTAAATGGAGACGTAAGATGTATTTATTTTTTTAAAAGAAAATTTACAAAATTTTGTGGGGATTTATCAAAAAATATTGTCATTTTAAAATATTGAGAAAATTCAATTTTTTTTACGAAAGTTTTAATTGCTCTTGAACGGCTGAAGCGATTTTTACAATGTTTACGTCGTTTGAAAGACTATTGTTTGTTTTTTTTTTTTAATTTTCGATATATTTTTTTAACTTTAATTTAAAATATTTGCTACACCGTAGATTATTTTAAAGAGATCATAAAGGGTCATTTTTATGGAATTTTTTAAAATTTCTAAATTTTTTCAAACTATTTTTAAAAAAGCCGGCCTTGTAGACTACTGATGACGGGGGTCACGCCCCAGAAATCATGATATAGTCTGTGGGCACGCAATGAAATACTTGCAATATATTTTGCCATGTAAAATACTTGCTTTCTATCACTGTATAGAAGCAGGTTGGTCTTTAGCCGAGAGAGTGTCTCAGTTTAAATCATTTTTAAAAAACTTGAAATTAAAATAGACTACTGATGACGGGGGTCACGCCCCAGAAATCATGATATAGTCTGTGGGCACGCAATGAAATACTTGCAATATATTTTGCCATGTAAAATACTTGCTTTCTATCACTGTATAGAAGCAGGTTGGTCTTTAGCCGAGACAGTGTCTCAGTTTAAATCATTTTTAAAAAACTTGAAATTAAAATAATGACAGAGGTTTACACAGAATATGCAACAGATTCTCACAAATCCACAGCAGTAATTGGTTTTTTGAGAAATCAATATTTAAAAAAGTTATTGACAAAACACTAATGTGGGCCTGGCAATATTTTTTTAAATTAAAGTTTTAAAAAAATTATAAAAATAAATTTAGATTTTTT
Source organism: Eudasyphora cyanicolor (assembly GCA_963930755.1). Classification (NCBI taxonomy): domain Eukaryota; kingdom Metazoa; phylum Arthropoda; class Insecta; order Diptera; family Muscidae; genus Eudasyphora; species Eudasyphora cyanicolor. Next base: position 267,105,854 of record OZ005737.1, read on the forward strand.
TTTTAAACATAAAAAAATGCCCTTTACTTTCTCATTTATCGACGAAAACTTTGAAAAAATCGCTTCAGCCATTCAAGAGCAATAAAAATTTCCTAAAAATGCCAAAAGGAATTTTTCTAAATTTTTAAAATTTCAAATACACTTAAAGTTCTGTAAAATTAAATGGTTGCTATATCTTATGCTTCCATTTAACAACTTATTATAATGTCTTTAGGCAAAAAATTAATTTCATAGATATTCTGACCCATATGTAAATGTCGACTAATTGAATTTGCTGTAGATTTCTAAAAAATAACAACAGAATTATACGGCACTTGGAATTTTTGTCTTCTTTTATGCGCTGGAATACTTGTGTATTAACATATTATTTCAGGGGAGAGTATGATATCCGAGGCCCCTCGATCTGACTACTTATTTGGATAGACCACCTTAAAATAAGAAGAACAAATTATATGCATTTTTTTGATAACTCGCTTAGTTATCGGATGATTAAGTTTAAAATATCGATTTTTTCGCTGCAATGGGCTTAAAATCGAAAGCTAAAAATCGATAACTTTGATTCCAAAGACACTTTGGTCAGCGTAGCCCTGTTTGGGCATACCCCAGAGGCGAAAACCATTAACCCCGGCCGATGGCCGGTCACACAGAAAAACGTTGGCCCGCGTAGCCGGCTTTGGACATACCCTAGTGAAAAAAACCTAAAACCTTTATCCCGGCCCAAGTCTTTGGACATTTCGGTAACTCGAAAGTGATCGCATTTTCGATAACTATGGTAGTTTTCGATTTTTATTTTCGCTAACTAAAGTAGTTATTGTATATAAAGCGTGATCCATTTCGAGGTTCCCTACTTCTTTAAAGAAAAAAACACAGAAAATTCAAATTGAATGGGAAATGTTTATTATCATTTGAATGAACATTCTTTGGCATTTATGTTTTGAAGATTATGTCTATCAAATGTTGGCCGCGGCTACGTCGATGGTCCATACGTTTAGTCCAATTTTGGATGACTCGTTCGAGCATGTCGACTGGTAACTGGCGAATGACACCCGCGATGTTTTGCTCCAAGGCCTGAATCGAAGCGGCTTTGTCCTCATAAACTTTAGACTTTACATATCCCCACAGGAAAAAGTGTAACGGTGTAATATCACACGATCTTAGTGGCTAATCGACCGGCCCAAAACGTGAAATTATCTGCTCACTGAAGTGTTCTCTCAATAAACCCTTTGATTGATACGATGTGTGGGATGTGGCGCCGTCTTGTTGAAACCAAATGTCGCCGAGATCACGAGCTTTAATTTCAGGGATCGAATAGTCGGTTATCATGGCATGATAACGGTCGCCATTGACGGTTACGTTCTCACCGGCATCATTTTTCAAGAAATATGGACCGATGATTCCACCGGCCCAAAAACCACACCAAACCGTTGTTTTTTCTGGATGAAGTGGCAGCTCTTGAATCTCTTCAGGTTGCTCTTCGTCCCAAATGCGGCAATTCTGCTTGTTTACATGAACAAAATTTGGCTCGAAAACGTCGGATCTTCTTGGAACTTTTCAAGATCCCATAGAGCGATGGGATGTCGCTTGGGAAGGTCGGGTGGCTTCAGTTCTTGCACAAGCTGTATTTTGTATGCTTTCAATTTAAGATCTCGACGTAAAATGCGCCAAGTCGTTCCATACGTCAGTCCGAGTTGCTGCGAACGGCGCCGAATCGACGAATATTATCCAATAATGAATGCTGGGTCTCAGTAGTAGGCCAATTATGCTGACCATAAGTTGAGCGAAGTGCCCGAAACACATTCCTCACAGAACGTGAATTTTCGTAATAAAGTTGAACGATTTGTAAACCTTGTTCAGGCGTAAGTCTTTCCATGATGAAATGCCAAACAATACTTAACAAAAATAACATGACAGCATGACACGACTCACACGTGAACTGTCAAAAAAAGGCTATTGAAAAAAGTATCTCTACTTGGATCACCCTATATTTACTTTTTATTTCTCATTTTTAGCTAATTTTACAAAAAAAAACGTTTCTGTCGATTTTTTTTCATACTTCAACGTGCGATAACACGATAATAAAATTTTTTTCTTATTATTATGAGATGCTCTATCGAAATATGTCTTCAGACAATGACAATTGAATACTATAGACGTCGCATGGAGTTTGACAATTCGTTTAGTATGTCTGCATATTGAAGATGTCGCTTTGTCTGGCTAAACTGTAATGAGAGCCTTCTGCAAAGAGAGGATAGATACTTTCCAACGATTTTCATCATTAATTTTATTATATTCCAACTTCAAAACATTCAACAACAAAACAAACTGAAAAACTCACTCCATTCTCAGAAATTATTTGAGAGTACAAAAAAGTGGTATGTTTTGACAGAGAAATAATTGAGAGAGGAATTTGAGAATGAGAGAAAGGCTGCTCGGACGCCACCTAGCAGAGGAAGACTGTAAATACCATGCGACGTCTATAGTATTCAATTGTCATTGCTTCAGATCGAGGGGCCTGAGATATCATACTCCCTTGCCTATTTTCAATTAAAAGATTCCATTATTTTATTCTAGGCATTCGTTATAAATTTTAATCTTTATGGGAAATTCGTGGGAATTTTGAAGCGATTTGATATATTTATTTCAAAGAAGTCACAAATTACAAGAGAAGCGTTTACACGAAAATTTTCGTTCATTGGTTTATACATTGATACTGCCTCAAAATAAACGTCTTTACTGTATTTCCACATAATTTATCGTTTTATGCAATCCTATACCTGGTGTTGGGACAGTCGGTCCGAATGAATTAACAACGTTTTGTTTGATAACTTTAAATGCAAATATATCCTTAAATCCATTCGATTAAATGTACAAAATATATATATATATATAGGGCGGGTCAAAGAATAAATATCTAGCTTTAGTCAATGATGTCCGGTCTCCATGTAAAAAAAGTTGCAGAATGCAAATCGGAATATGAATGCTTACATCGAGGCAATCGCAAAAACATTTTTGTCAACTTTCTCCAAGCCCGCGGAATCGACCCAAAATCGTTTTTTATCGTAATTTGTTTGTTTGTAGCTGGATTGTCACATGAGTACTACAATCTCTATGAGTACTACAATGCCTTATAGATGTCGCAGATATACAATGTCATTAATTTGAATAAAAGCATATACACCCAAAGCAAAATGTTCATTGTTTTGAAAGCTCTTTAATCCTGTAGAAAAATATTTTACAATTTTAGGGGTAGAAACTGCCGTAAGTGTAATCTTCATTAGAAAATGGCATTGTACATCATCGACATCTATAAGGCAAATGTAGTACTTGCCGAGACCAACACACTTATGCATGTGACAATCGAGCTACAAGCAAAAATTGCGATAAAAACGATTTTGTGTTAATTCCGCGGGCTCAGGAAAAATTTTAAAAAGTGTCTTTGAAATGTTCTCTATTTAAGATTTAATATTTCGCCTCGCATTGGGTAACTTATATTGGTGACCCGGTCTAATACATACTAGTATATTAAAAATTCACTCGTAATAAATATATATTTCAAATAACACATATTTTGTTTTTGTACTCAGGCTCAAGATCGTTATTGTTGTTTTCAGTATATGAAAACAACTTTGTTAAAAATTATAGAAGAAGTAAGTGACATGTATTGGGGCGGTTGTAATGGTTGGATAGACAGATCTGTTTCGGGAGCCACCAAACCATTACAACCGCCCCAATACATGTCACTTACTTCTTCTATAATTTTTAACAAAGTTGTTTTCATATACTGAAAACAACAATAACGATCTTGAGCCTGAGTACAAAAACAAAATATGTACTATGAAAGCAGATCGAATAAAACAAAAACATTTCAAATAACTTTAAATGCAAGTATATCCAACAACTCTTTTTTCCATATTAAGCAGATTATATTCATGGTCCTTCCGCGCTGGAAACAGTGTCCTTTCTTCTTCAGCTACCCTGCAAAAGACCAAAGAAAAGTAACGCAATCCATACTTAAGAACTGCACAAAAAGTTGGTACTTCACGATATTGTCATCGTCAATCATTGCCACATTAAATTAAAGCTGATATTTGTCACATATACTTACATTTCGCCGTCGTTGTCGTCGTTGACAACGCCGTCGTTACTACTCCTCCACACGGACCACGGGCAATCGTGAGTAGCATGAGTAGAAATTTGCATTAGCTTCATTGTCTGCACATACATACTTCATTGTACACCGAACACGTACTAAGTCGCTTTCCATGCCGATGGGTGTGATTCTACTGAAGTGGATAAAATGATGTAGTGGAAGACCGAGTGTCTTCTTCGCATTGCAAGTCAAAGCCTAAGCTGTTATATCATACGATGACATTCTTATGATCAAGATAATGATTAAGGAACTATTCGTCGTAATCGTGTTGTAGCTGTCGGTCGTTGTGGATGCCGATGTTTTTGTTACCAATGCCAAATAAGCTTTATGGCGTAGAAGGCACTCCCTAAAAAATGTCTGCTGAAGAAGACCAAAAAATAAAACGATTTATGTAAAACGATGGTAGATTTAAGCTGGTATGCGCTTAGAACCCCTTCGCTGCGATGTCCCTCCTGTTCTAGAGGCGAAATGTTAATGGCGATGCTGGTGGTTATGACTCTGGAGTTGATGATTACCACGATATTGTGAAGTTGACATTATGATTTTTTTGTTTTTATTTTATGTTTCTTATTTCTATTTAAGTTTTCTGCATTTAAGAATCACTTAAAATCTGGTATTCAGTTAAAGAAAAATAAACTTAAACGTATATAATAAATCTTGGCATTCAGCAATCCCTCTGTAACTTAAAAAAATACCACAGTAACAAATCCACTTGAAATATTTGTACGGGCGATGATGTGGGGGACACAGTGGTGTAGGGAGGAAGAACAAATGTTTTTTTATTGTCCAAAAATCTTTTTGGAAAACTAAAGAAAGATGACTAGGATGTTATACCTTTTGTAAAACAGTTCATGGTATTTATGAATGGGTACATAATATTATTTATTTATGAAAATAATACCATATTATTAATGGAAGTGTCCTTAAAATATTTGAACAACTTTAAAGGGGTCAACTCTCGAAGTGTTACCAATTAATAATCTGTAATTTTATCAACTTTAATTTTTTATTTCAAAACTAGGTTGGGTTAGGTTGAAGAGTGGAGGCGTTTAAACGTCTCATGTTCATGGACAGACACTTAAGCCAGTGGTTCGGCCTGTTGTGCGCTCCTTATTTTCAAAACTAAATATTTAAAATTTTAAGAAAATTTGTTATTGTTGAGTTATAACTTTTGCGTTCCGTTTGTCCGGAATAGTCCCCCAGAATCACTGTCACTGAAAACATAGTTGAGTTCCTATTTTTTTTTCTCCGACAACAAAATGTATTACGTCGTTCTGTGTGGCATTTCATCGTTTTATCTCTGCATTCTACCAAAACCAAAAAAAAAAAAGAACACCAAATTGAAATACAATTGTATGGTTTACTACCAAAGCCCCCGAATTATGGAGTGGATTGGCGTAGAGTGGATCAGCAAATGCCACTGCAACGGAGCAACACAGAAGTCGTCGTCGCCACCTATAAAAGAAATCTCTGCAAACTTTTTATCGTATATTTTCCGTCCATTTTTTGTTTCAGGTTTTTTGTTTTTGCCATTCAACTTTTTGAATAATTCATAACCTTAAGTATGCGAAAACCTCAAACAGTCACACAAAGTCTTTAACGTAATAAAATGCAATTATATGAAAAATATTCTTAAAGACAGCAAAAAAAAACAATGAAACAACTGCAAAAAGGCAGAAGAAGAAAACGAAGAACAAACTTTTGATTGTATTTTATTACATTGCATTTTTTCGGAGGAAGCAATCGGACAGAGAGCTAGAGAAATCGCAAAGTAACAAATGGATGAAGTTGTAATGGGAACTTCAAGGAATTCTAAAAACAAAATAAATGATTGACTATTTTCGGAAACAGTTTTGTCTTCTTTTAAATTATAGGTTCAGAATTTTTAATATTAACCTATGAAATTTATTTTTGCCTAAAAACTTTATGAAAAGTTGCTAAATGGAAAAATAAGATAAAGATGTCATTTATTTTTTCAAAAAAAAAATTGTTACAGAATTTTATGAGGATTTGAAATTTTGAAAAGGAAGAAAAATGCCTTTTTGTTTTTTTACAAAATATTTAATTGCTCTTGAACGACTGAACCGATTTTTAAAAAGTTTACGTCGTTGAGAGTTTCATACATTTTTATGATTTGTTTTAAAAAATTTTACATTTATTTCTTTAATTTTTTTTAAAACTTTAATTTAATATTAATCCTTCCCATTCGATTTTTTTTCAAATTAATGTCAAAAAAGATCCTGCTTTAATATTTCGTTCATAACTTTTACAGATATTGAGTCCCCAAAAATCCAACTATTGTTTTTAATATGTGAGAGTCTGGTGCATATTTGAAGTGGTAGCACTTTTATAAATTTAAGTTTTTAAAAAAATTTTAAAATTTTTTTTAAAGATCCATAAAAAATTTTCATTTATTTTCTCTTTCAAACGACGGGAACTTCGTAAAAATCGGTTCATCTGCTCAAGAGCAATTACAAATTTCGTAAAACACAAAAATGATTTTTTCTCAATTTTTTTAAATTTCAAATCCTCATAAAATTTTGTAAAAAAATTTTTCTAAAACGATATCCTATTTTTCCATTTGTTTAATATCATTTGTTAATTAACTATTTTTTGTAATCCTTTTATAAAAATGAATTGATAACTTTAAATGCAAATATGTCACTGTCACTGCTATACAAGAACGAATAAATAGGTAACACTAGTTTATAAACAAATTTACATAACTTTTTTCTTGTGTAATTTGGTATCTTAAACACAAAAAAATATTTAAAAACAATTGTATGGTCAACTTTTTTAATTTTTTTATTTCCAATTTTCATTGAAAATGTATTTATATTTAGTATATGGGCAAGTTCCAGAAACAGTCCACCAATCAAAAAATTTGATTTTTACCTTTTTTGGCGTTTGTGTTATGTTTCGAGCTTTGGTGTGTTCTGACACATATAGTACAATTGTATGGCGAACATGTTTGTAGAACATTTCATCCCCGCCCTCCCTATTTTAAAGTGTGGTTTTTACAATTTCTTAAAATGGGGCCATAAATTACAGTTATGTGGGGGAGCTAGAGGGTTAATATGTTTAGCAAAAATATTGGGCATAATATTTTCTATAAGGTTGAACATACCCTATACCAAAAAAATATATTTTTGTTACATAATAGTGAAATACTAAAATTTTTGGTGTACAATGTGGTTTTTGAGCTATTTAGGGTGCCTAGACACGTTCATATTGTATTGATATGTTCACAAAAGTTGTTCAGATTTACGTTGGCTACAATGTTGCCAAGCATTGTTAGTGAAAAATTACGAGTCCCTGGAAGTTATGCTGGAAAAAGCAAAAAAAAAATATTTTTTCCTTCAAATTTTTCAAAAAAAAAGTACAGAAAAAAATAGTTTTTTTCCACGTTTTGGGCCGGTTAATTGGCCACCAAGATCGTGTGATATCACACCGTTAGACTTTTTCCTGTGGGGATATGTAAAGTCTAAAGTTTATGCGAACAAACCCGCTTCGATTCAGGCATTGGAGCAAACGAGTCATCGAAAATTGGACTCAACGGATGGACCATCTGAGACGTAGCCGCGGCCAACATTTGATAGACATAATCTTCAAAAAATAAATGCGAAAGAATGTTCTTTCAAATGATAATAAACATTCCCCATTTAATTTGAATTTTCTGTGTTTTTTCCTTTAAAAAAGTAGGGAACCTCGAAATGGATCACCCTATAGAATCGAACCTATACTGTCAAACCCGTGTATTTTTTTCACTGTTACACAGTGTAATTACATTGAACTTAACGCATATTCTGGTTCTATCGGATATATACTTATAAAAATATAGTCCAAATACTTAAGGTACCCTCCATGAAAATTGGAATTAAAAAACAAAAAAGTTTTTAAGTCATGGACACAATGTTGCGTAGCATCATTTTTATAGACATTTAAATACATACTTCCAAAATGCCAAATTCCATATTATATTTCTCTGTAGGCTAGTGTATACTTTAGTCAGTTTACCTGGCTGAGATATTCTTAATTGTTTACAAATAATGAGTATTTGATTATTTGAAATAATAAGTTCTTGAATCTTCTTCGGTTCTTTTTAACTTTAAATGCAAATATGTCCATACACACACACCCAGGAACTGCATTTTTGTAATTATAACTACTTGTTCGTGTGCAGTTCTGACCAGTGATTGATTTGTACAACTATATAATAATTATTACAACTAGTTCACTGTTCTATCGAATCGGTTTATAAAAATTTCACAACATATCCGTTCTTCGTTGTATTACCCGTTGTATTATATTTCTCCCTTACCAAACTGTTGAAAATGGTAGTGTTTTAATGAGTACTACTTTTAAATTTAAACAATTATAAATTAAAAAAAAAACATGCTCTGGTATTTAAGACAGCACATCGAACTAGGAACAAAAATCAATTCAACACTTGGACAAACATTGTCTGAAGTTTCTCATATGTATGTAAATGACCAAAAACAAAACCCCTAACATAACGGGTTTCCAATAGGGATGATACGATTTTGAAGTGACGTTTCGGCCATTTGTAATATGTCATGATCTGTCATTTGTTTTTCATTGTATTCAGTAGTGTTTACAATTTCATCATGGAGAGATATACACAAGAAAAACGTTCACAAATTATTCAGTTTTATTATCAAAATAATCGTTCTCCAATTGCAACTTTTCTTGCGCTAAGTCTATTTTTAAATCTAAAAAAACACTTTCCAGTCAATCTACGACCTTGACACCCATAAGCAATAGTTTAGCTCTCGTTAAGAGTTATCTTTTTGCCATTGACCGATTCTCGATCCGACGTACCGATAAGGAGCTAGAGTAAAAATAAACTTTCCGTTCACTTTTAAAAATTATGCTAAGTCCATTTTTTTAATCCAAAAAAACACTAAGCAATATTTTAGCTCTCGTTAAGAGTTATCTTTTTGCCATTGACCGATTGTGGCTACGTGCCACACAGCAAATGAAACAATTTAATTGTTGCGAGAAAAGTTTGGAGATTCGATTATTTCAAGAAATTGTGATATTGAATGGCCTCCAAGAAGTTGTGATTTAACACCATTAGACTATTTCTTGTGGGATTATTTGAGGTCATTGGTCTTTCGAAATAAACCAGACTCTCTTCAAGCTTTACAAGTAACTATTGAACGTGCCATTCATGACATACGACTAGTGGAAAAAGTGCTCGAAAATTGGGTTCATCGAATTCGTTCCTGCAGAAGAAGTCGTGGAGGCCATTTGAATGATGTTTTATTTAGAACTTAATTGTATCGATTGTACTTCACATTAAATAAAAAACTTTTGAATTTCGTTAACAATAAGTTTGCTTTTTTTTCAAAGAAATCATATTACTCTTTTTGGAAAACCCTGTACAATATTCCTGATAATTCACACACATTGCCCATCCACTGAATAAGGAAGGACACGCTTAATAACTACTGTCTACCTTACATCCGGAGTGATAGTATCTGCCTTCCTTTTTTACATCATACATATATGTATGTCCGCAGCCAGAGTTCATTATTTCCAATTACTGTTTTTTATAGAATTAAAGAAAATTGACATTTTAACTCAATTATGTCAAAGATGATGTGGTTAAAAGGTTAGATAGATCGGCCGGACAAGCTAAACATGGAAGCAGTACAATTGAATCAGTCTAAAAATATAAAATAACTTTAGGTAATAGCAATTTGTGCTCGTCTTCACCCACCAGATAGATATACACACATACTATTTTTGGCAACATTTACATCTGATGTACGATGTTTTTTTTTGATTAACCAACAGCTTTCTCTACGTTAACAAAATCGATTAAATAATATATCGATACCTTCATATTAAACAAAGCTAAGTCGACATAACAAGTTTTCAGGGCATTTAATTTTTAAATTCTAAATATTCGAAATCACATTCAGTCAAAATTTGGTGTTTATCCGTCGACCCAATCAAAAGTTATTAAAAAAAACAGTACATATCATTCGGTTTGCACTATAAAGGAATTCCATACAAATTTAAAAATTACATACGATTTTGATCGTCTCTCCTACAGAACTAAATTTTTTCACTTATCATGTTTTAGAATGGAGGTATCGATATACCGTTACAGGCAGGTTCTTTAGTTCTAGATGGGTGGGGATGACCAAGTAAATATTATCTTTAAAGCATTTTTAAGTAATATTCTTGTTTTCTTTTTCTCCTTTCAGATTTATTGAACTGTATAAATAACATTTACAAAATAAACGCATATTTTATGTTGGTATGTAATGAATAACACTTTTAAATTGGTATATATATCTTAAATATTCACATTAATAAATATTCTTTAAAATTATATAAAATTGGAAAAGGTGTTATTTCCAAATGAAACATATAGTAAAAGAACCATTGTTTTTTATATTATTTATTTATTTATTTGTATGAATTACAATACAAAGTAAATTTATATTGTAATCTTACGGTCCATGGAAAAGCAGTGTTACAAAGACCATGTGGTTGGAGTTTTGCAGCTACAGACCAGAGCCTCTGGTGGGAATCGAAACCGCCACCCCCAATAACTCATAGGCGAGCGCGCTACCTCTACTCACCTACTGGGGCGCTTAAGCAAGACTATTGTAGTTGAAGACTATTGTTGTAGATATCAGTGAATTGTAATCAATCAATCTTTGAATAGAGTGTTGACAATTCAATCAATGCTGAAATACTAAAATTGTAAAGTTGTATATAGTTGATACATATCGTCATCAGAAGAAATGCAAGTGTCAATAAACCAAAAAATCCAAATTTGATTTATTGATAGATAAAAGGGCTTTACCAAAATTAGCCGACATAACAAAGAAAACAATATGGAGAAAATGTTTCTTTATTTCTCAACATAATCTCCTTTTAATTCGATATACTTTTTCCAGGGATTTTCAATAGCTTCGATACCCTGTTTATATTAAAAACTGTCTAGCTCCTAAAAAAAACCATCAATTGCCGAGCCATATTTTCAAGTTTGGAAACAAAAAATAATCCGAGGGAGCTAAATCTCAACATGCTATGTATAGCATTTTATGAAATGCCTATGACTGCAGATATCTTACGAGCCTTCAACCGACGGTAATCCAATACCAATATGTAGATTTTTTACCATTTCTGGCGTAGACACTTCAATTGGTCGAAGGCTACGGTGTTCGCCCCGGCAGCTTGTACGGCCCCCTTTAAACTCTGCCACCTAATATTTTATAGTTGGAGCAGACTCCCCCAATGTTGAAACTAGCTCGGTTTTAATATTTAATATTGTTTGTTTCCTTGAAATTTGGTGTCATAACTACTATCCAATTGGACCAAACTAACAGGTGCACGTTTTATCACGATAAGAAGACATCGGTTTTAAAAATTTACTCACTTAACATGAAATCCCCCGTTTACCTGCATATATACTTCAAAAATATGGACCAAATACTAAAGGCAGAATTTTTACATAATTGTTGTAAACTAGTGTAATCGTTCATTGCTTCAAAGTACATATCCGCACCAACTTTAAGCACTTTACTTTCAATAATGTCGAATTTATTAACTGAATACAACAGGACCTAACAAATTATTTCTTTTTTCATAGTGAAAAGGAAAACTTCACACAACTTTTAGATCATATTTGTGTGAATAAATCCCAAAAACCCCCGTTTTATGTTATTTGATGTAGACAACTTTAGCGAGGATAATAGCTTCGAGTATGTTGAGAAAGGTTTCACACGCTGCTCAAATGTGTTCTGATAGATTTTGTTCTATTCTACAATATTTAAGGCGTTGATCTTTTCATATGTTTTATTTGAAACATGAGCCTCCAGAAATTACTATATAGGGTGAACTTGCAAAGAACTTTGGGTTTAACAGACCGTATACCATGTTGCCGAGTCTTGTGGAAACGTCCAATGTGTTCAGCCGACTTGTTTACGTGCCTATGTTAACGAAGCATTTGTCTTTCCGACCTGTTCATTGAAAACGAGTGGTGAGCATCCTATGGTAGTTTCCGTAGCTCAAAACTCCACTGATGCAAGCACTTTCTTGTCTTTTCGATAAATTTTTTTTTCTTAACAGAAAAGACCAAATTGTCGTAGCTCATTAATAATGGCTAGTTCGTGTTAGAACAACACGATTCTGTAGGCAATATCCGTTTGGTTGCTACAGCAGCGTGATATTGTAACACTTCGAGAGCCTACCCCTGTATACTAAATTTCTTTGACGGTCTCAAAAACACGCTGAATCAAAATTAAAGTCATATGCTCTTAAAAACCACAAAACTTTGTACCAGTTTTTGGTCCTTCGAGATGACTAAAAATTCAAATTTCTCCCAGCAGCAATTTCAAATTTCTCCCATAATATGCTGCAATTCTCATCCGTCAATTCTTCTATATGTATATAAAAAAACACACATAATAAGTAGCGTGTCATTGTATGACTGTGAACAAAACCCTGAACAATGGTCTGGATTTCTTTATAGACCCTTTGTATTAATTTTTTTTTCTCTCTGACATACATGTCAATGACATGGAAGTGCCTCAATTTTATGGGCTTCCCTGCACCCAAAGATGGAAGCAAGTGAATGAAGAAAAAAATATACTGAACTATGACAACCAGAGGAGCAGCACAACACATTTTTATAAAAGTTATGACCCCATAAGGCAGAGGGAAAAACCCGCATACTTCAGCCAAACGGAACAAAACAAAGAAAGGCAAACAAAAATAAATGAAAACAAAACAAAAAGAACGGAACATTTTTTTCAATTGCCGCTATTAACCGCCAACAATAAAACTAAAGAGAAAAGTCGTGAAAAATAACTCCCCCTAACCCCCATAATAACAAAATAGGCGGAACATTGGAATGCAGTAGTTTTATTCAAAACTGAGTACAAGACAAATGTGGAAAATTTAAAGTAGTTTCTTATAGTTGTAATATGTATATTACAAATGGAATTTTTGCAAAAGTTGTAAAGGGTTCAATTACCAATCGATTAGACTCGTCAAAACAAATCTATTGATGCACATTTTGTCGCAAATAAGTCAGAAACAAGGAAAATATTAATTTGAAAAACAGTGGAAACAACGCAATATTTTCTATAATATTGGGTTCTCAAAGAAAATGTAAATTTTCTGTGGATCCGTAAGGGACTAACTATCATCCACCAAAACGTGAGAAAATTATAAAATTTCTAATTTTTTCAAAATAATGAAAGATTTCTTAAAAACGCAATATTTCGTAAAATATTAGGTTCTCAACCCAAGAGTAAATTTTCTGAGGATCAGTAACAGACCCACTATCATCCACCAAAGCGTGAGGAAAATATATTTTTTTAATTCTTCTTCTGTCCAAAAAATTTACTAAAAATCAAACTGGGATTTTAAAACAAGGCAAATACCAGTCGGTTCCACTCGTCGAAACAAATCTATTGATGCACATTTTGTCGCAAATAAGTCAAAAATATGGAGGACATTTAAAAATAGTGGGAACAGTTTAAATGTTATGAAACACGTCTTTAAAAAGGCAATATTTCCTTAAATATTGGGTTCTCGAAGCAAGGGTACATTTTCTGGGGATCAGTAAGGGACCCACTATCATCCACCAAAACGTGAGAAAAATTTAAATATTCTATTTTTTTAAAAAAAAAATTTTAATTTTGGAAAAAAAATTACTAAAAATCAAAGTGTGGAATTTTTAAACGATGCAAATAACAATCGATTCTACTAGTCAAACCAAAATGTTTTATGCCTATTTTGTGGGAACAGTTGAAAAATAATGATACATTTCTTCAAAAAATCAATATATCCCCAAGTTTTGGGTTCTCGAAGCAAATGTAAATGTTCAGGGGATCAGTAAGAGACCCACTATCATCTGCCAAAGCGCGACGAAAATTTATTTTGTGTAATTTTTATTAATTTTTGGAAATGGGTTGCACTGTCAAAAAATGTTTACTAAAAATAAAAGTTTGAAATTTTAAAACGACGCAATTACTAATCGATTCTACGAGGGTGGTTCGGAAACTTCTTAGCACAAAAAGCGCGGTATAAACAGAAAAAAGTTAAGTGTTTTGGAAACTTCCATCTCTGCTATGAACACATGTTAAATTTTGTTTCGATCTGGCAACTCCTTCATATAGAAACAGGTCTTCACAAAAGACCCATCGCGATTTTTTTACAATGGAAAAATTAGAAATGCGTGGTGTCATTAAATATTTACATAAAAAGGTTTATCGGGACAAGAAATTCATAATGATATGGTGAATGTGTTAGGTGAAAGTGCTCCTTCGTATGCAACAGTAAAAAATTGGGTTGCTGAATTTAAACGTGGTCGTACAAGCATTGAAGATGAACCACGTAGTGGACGTCCAAAAACAGCAACAACAACAGAAATTGTAGCCAAAGTGCATGATATGGTATTAAATGATCGACGAATAAAAGTGCGTGAAATAGCTAATATCATGGGCATCTCAAATGATCGAGTCCATTTAATTTTGCATGAAGAACTACAGATGAAATAGCTTTCTGCAAGATGGGTGCCGCACTTGTTAACAGTCGACCAAAAACGCATAAGAATGAACATTTCTCAAGCTTGTTTGGATCGTTTTAAGCGAAATAAAATAGATTTCAAGCGTCGTTGCATAACTGTTGATGAGACATGGATCCACCACTATACTCCAGAGACAAAAGAACAATCCAAACAATGGACTGAAGCTGGAGGAAGTGCCCCAAAGAAGGCAAAAACAATTCAATCGGCTGGTAAGGCTATGGCAACGGTTTTTTGGGACTTCAAAGGATTGACTATCTGCAAAAGGGTAAAACAATAAATTCAGAGTACTATTGCAACCTTGTGGATCGATTAAATGTACAAATTCGAGAAAAACGTCCTGGCTTACAACACAAAAAAATAATTTTTCATCAAGACAACGCACCAGCGCACAAGAGTGTTTTAACAATGGCTAAAATCAACGAATTAAAGTACGAGTTGCTTGACCACCCACCTTATTCTCCTGATTTAGCTCCCAGTGACTTTTACCTGTTCCCAAATCTAAAAAAATTCCTTGCTGGCAAGCGTTTTACCTCAAATGAAGATGCAATTACAGTTGTAAACCACTATTTTGAAAACCTTGAGGAAAACTATTTTAATCAAGGGATAGAATTGCTAGATAAGCGTTGGACTAAGTGCATTGAAGTTTCAGGAGATTATATTGAAAAATAAAAATATTTGTGAAAAACTAGCTATTCTCTTTCATTGATAGGCTAAGAAGTTTCCGAACCGCCCTCGTACTCGTCGAAACAAATTGGTTGCTGCACATACGTCGGAAATAAGGAAAATATGGAGATTTTTTTTTAATTTTTTAAATTTTGAAACAAATTGTTTGATACACATGTCAGAAATAAGGAAAATACTTAGGAAATTTATAAATAGTGGGAACAGTTGAAAACTAATGTTACATTTAAACCAGTAAGGAAAGCAGAAAGTCGGGCGGGGCCGACTATATAATACCCTACACCTCCCTAACAATGCGATAAGGGTCATTGCCATAATAATTTGGAATAATTGGTAAATGGGTAGAAACATATTATCTAATTCTGAAACGATAATCGCTAAATTAAGCAATATTCGTTCCTAAATTGAGAAACATCTTTCTGGAAAATTTTAATGATCGGAAGTAAAATACAACTTCTATAGCGGTTTGATACCAAATCAGGAGGAACATATATATGGAGCTTTAATATAAATCTGAACCGATCTTCCCTGAAAACTTATTCATGTAAAAAGACCTCCTTCTGTCGAATTTCGTACTGATCGGATATAAAATACAGTCTCTACAGCGCTTATATGTCAAATCGGGGGTAACATATATATGGGAGCTATATCTAAATCTGAACCGATTTTCTCCGAATTTGGCAGTATTCCTTCATGTAATAAGAAACCTCTTTCTGCCGAATTTCGCACTGATCGGATATAAAATAAAATTTTTACAGCGCTTACATATCAAATCGGGGCTAACATATATATGGGGGCTATATCTAAATCTGAACCGATTTCTTCCAAATTTAATTGTGTTCATTCATATTATTAGAAACCTCTTCCTGCCGAATTTCATACTGATCGGATATAAAATAAAGTTTTTACAGCGCTTACATGTCAAATCGGGGTAACATATATATGGGGGCTATATCTAAATCTGAACCGATTTTAACCAAATTCAATAGGGATCGTCCTCGGGCCAAAAAAAAGATATGTGTAAAGTTTCGTCGAGATCGGACCATAATTGCGACCTGTACTTTGATTACAAGAATACATGCACAGACGGACATAGCTGAATAAACTCAGAAAGTGATTCTAAGTCGATCGGTATAATAAACGATGGGTCTATTTCTTCTCCTTTTGGGTGTTACAAACAAATGCACAAAGTTATAATACCCTGTACCACAGTGTGGTGTAGGGTATAAAAACGCAATATTTCCTGAATTCAATAAGCCAACCATTATCATTTACCAAAGGGTGAGGACAATTGCAGTTTTTTAATTTTTCAAAATTTGTATAACTTTGGATAGCAGTTACATTTTCATATAAATTTTACTAAAAATCAAAGTTTGGAATTTTAAATCTAAAGAAAACGTTGCACAATTGTGGACCAATTGGCTTTAAACTTTGTCAATATGGGGAAATTTCAATATAATGGGTTATTTTAAAAACCTTTTTTGTAAGATTATTTAAACATTAATTAATTACCTTTTATTTGCGCATGGAATTTTCTTCAGAAATAAAATACTTACTTCGTTTGGATATAATCTACCTTAAAATCGGGGTTTTATACCCTCCACCGGGGTATGGGGGGTTTATATATTGTGTCACTCCGTTCGTAACACCTCTAAATATTGATCTGAGACCCCATAAGTATATATGTATATTGCTCGTCTTAAAATTCTAAGACGATTTAGCTATGTCCGTCTGTTGTAATCAAGCTACAATCTAAAATATTTGAGCTAGGAGGCTGCAATTTGTTATAAATACTTCTTATAGCTACATGTAACTTGGGCTTGAAAATGAGAAATATCGGTCCTTATTTTGATATAGCCTCCACATGAATTATACTCGGTATATAAGAGTCGACATGACCGAACTTAACGCCGCTTTCACTTGTTTATTATAATTAACACCCAAAAAAATTTAAGTTGGCTATAAAATACGAATTGTTGGACAAATCATTATAAAAATATTATTTATAAAACTTGATAATATTTCTTCTTTTTCTGCTCCGATAGGGTGGTGAGCGGTATAACATCGTCGACTCTGCCCGACGTTAGACATTACGAGTTTTAGTTTAATTTTTGATCATAGTAAAATACTAATACTTTCCGATTACTATATTTTTTACATGTCCTCCGAAAGTTCCAAACTCTCCTTGTAAATGTTACAAATGTCCTACTTATCTGGCAAAAAAGTCCCCCTTTCCGAAAAAAGGTTATGGTAACCCTGTACATATATACCCTCCACCATGAATCGCATGTTAATGGTTTCGGGTATAAATAAACTCATTATACCAAATTTCTGACCACTTCGTTGAAATTTTAGGTTTTTGTGGCGTTACGTAGTCAAATTTAGAGCGACCTTTGTATGGGGGCTATAAAATAGCAAAATGATTTAAACATGGTATTTTCTACATCAACATATTGCATTTATTTTCGGCGAAAACTGAAAGGAAAGTCCATAAAATGGAGCTATTATAAATTAGTTGATTTAATTTTCAGGTTATATTAAAATCATGAAGAAAGCTCTGACATTTAAAAGCAGTTAAAATGATCACTTCATCCTTTGCAAGAAGATTCCTTACTATTTCCTAGTAGCTGCAAGTAAAAACACCTCCTTGTGCTTCCAGACTTCTACTCAAACATTACGGAATATTCCTGTTGCAATTTGAATTAATAACTGACAGATATTCGTTTTAATTATTCTTGAAATAGTTGTTGCAGTACTTGTTTTGTACTTTGCCGGTTCGGCACGGAACCACACCGTTTGTGTCAAGAATAATTTCCGTAGTGGTCCTTTCCTTCAACATAGAATGCCACAATGCAATATTGTTGCTCCAGCTGGTTGTCTGCTTGTCTGCCTACTACTGGTATGGGTGTAGCAATCCAAAAACCTAGAAACATAAAAGGTAAACTATGTGCTGTTACTGACTGTATGACAGTCATGCTGGCATATTCTCACAATAATTTTGCCATAGCCGCCGGCCAGCTTCCTTTCGAGAATAGGAACAATTTATGAACAACTTTCAAATAAAAAAAAATGTAAAATGTTTAAAAAGAGCGCAACCAAAAAACGGAAACCAAAACTAAAAAGTAAGTTGTACTCAAAGTAATTTCCAGTTAAATATTTCAAATTGCCCGAATAGAGACAACGCCAGGAGAATATGACTAATGAAGCTTTGGTAAACTTAACAGCCATGCCAACCGACCAGCCATCCAACACTACGGTCGAGCTGGGATATAGGTTTGTGTATGAGTGAAACAACTACTCCTTTGTCGGCCTACCTGTGGCCTACAGCCTTACAAAGCAATTGCAGCATGATGATGTAGGACGGTTGACTTGCCTCTACCTCATGCTTGTCCTTTTTAAGCAGAAAAAAACACTATGGTGGCATTCTTTTGATGTTGCCTCGTTTTGTGTCGTAAGAATTCTATGAAATATTTTCCATTCCACAGAGGACAACGAACAGAGGTAGGCATTGTTTTGTGGCCTGCATTTTTGGTTGGAAAATAAACGAAAAAATTCCTCCCTGAAAGCTGCTTAGATTGAGGCAAATTCTTTTGTTTTCTGTTGCATCCTTTAGTTGTTCTAGTTAAGGTTTTTCCTTTGTAATTGTCGATGGTTTTTTTGTGTTGAAAGCTCAATAAAAGTTTTAGCTTTTTATTTCTTAAATCCTAAGAGATTCAATAAGAGTAAATTAGAGAAATTAAGTTGAACACTGAAAGCTAAAAGGGCTATAAAATTTAGACCTGAAAAGAATACAGGCAAGGACATTTACAAGTGCAGTTCCATATATGCGGAGAAACCTCAAAAAAGTCATTAAGGTTAAGGTTACATATATATCTTAGGTCTAAAAAAACATGACTGTATTGTTGTTTATATTTTTTTGGATATCTTGAAATACATCCGCAATATAATTTTAGTAGTACACATTTTATAGCCCATACGTAACAATGTAACATTATTCCAAAGATGTCCACGGTACATAAATTCGCACAAGTGCATAGGAAAATACTTACCAGAAATGACGGGATAATGTCTCCAGGGCCATCTACATATAACAATCTAAAAATATATTCACAATGAAATTTTTAATAATTTGGAGATATGGCGTAATAACAATGAAATAATAATATGCATGATAAATAAGTATCGGGTTTTCCATTAAGGACATGACATTTACATTGTCAGAGCCCAATTGGAGAAGTTTCGGCGTTGGATCAAGTGACTTTACTTCTTGAGTCAGTTTGATCTTATAAGGATGAAAATACGCCACACTGTGGTTTGAGAGATGCCCAATTCCTGAGAACGACGTGGAATCGACTGATTTGGCTCGTTCTGAACGGATACACTTACGGCTGCGATATTTTCGTCGCTTCGAGCGGTACGGCGTCTCCTTGGCGCCGGAACATCCAAAAATTAAAATTTGGATTCAAATTTATCCACTATGGAACGCACAGCCGATTATTACGGCCGTAAATTGAAATAAGCGCTCTAAACTAAAGTTGTGACCACCGACTCAGAATTTAATTTTAAATGATTTCCCAACGTTGGGCGTAAGTGAACTTCACCATGATGAAAATGTTGACTTCGACTAACGATTTGACACTAATAGATCATTATAAATGTTTGAGGGTGCGTTGACATAAAGATACGAAATTGTTATGTCCCTATTAGAAACCCCTTAATGTATCTCCGGAATTGATAAAGGAGCACTTACACTTATTTTTATTTTATTTATATGAATTACAATACAAACTAAATTTATATTCTAAAGCCGGGTTACAAAGACCATGTGGCTAGATTTTGCAGCGACAGACCAGAGCCTCTGGTGGGAATCATAGGCGAGTACGCTACCAACTCACCTACTGGGGCGATCGACACTTATTTTTAAATACTAAATTAAACTTAATATCACAATGGTATTCGTAAGTAAAGGGTATTCCAACAAGAGGTGTTATTTTGGTATTCAAAGAAAAATGCAATTTTTTTAGATAAAAGATTAATATTGCAAAACAACATCAGCCAAATGGCCACCACGACCACGCTTACAGGACCATATCCTTTTAATGAAATTTTCCATAACCAAATCGCAAAACCCTATGTCCTCGATAGCCTCAGGAATCCTATCTTTGAGGTCTTGAATCGACGATGGGCTATTGGTGTAGACCTTATCTTTCACGTGGCCCCAAGGGAAGAAGTAGCAAGGTGTTAAATCACAAGATCTCGGTGGCCAATTGTGATCACCTCTTCGAGAGATAACACGGTCCGGAAACTTTTCCCATAACGGAGCAATGGTTCCTTTGCTTGTGTGGCACGTAGCGCCGTCTTGTTGAAAGTAAACGTTGTCCAGATCAATACCAAACAACTCCGACCATAAAAAATCATTAATCATCTCTCGATAGCGCAATCCATTCACCGTAACTGTGAATGGATTTTGGAAGAAGTAAGGTCCAATGACCCCGCCGGACCATAAACCGCACCAAACAGTCACACGTCGAGGATGGAGAGGCTTCTCGACAATAACTCTTGGGTTTTCCGAGCCCCAGATGCGACAATTTTGCTTGTTGACGTAGGCATCGAGGTGGAAATGGGCCTCATCAGTCAAGATGATTTTTCGATGGAATTCCGGATCATTTTCATGCATTTCAAGGTTGACGATCGGCGGGCTTGAGTTCTTGTGTTAACTGAACTTTATAAGCCTTAAAACCCACGTCTTTATGCTAGATACGGTGTAATGACGTTTGTGGAATGCCCAATTCCAAAGAACGACGAGGAATGGACAATCCTGGGTTTTCTTCAACACTTTGGGCTACAGCAGCAATATTCTCAGTTGTTCTTGAGCGACGTGCATGGGTTTTATTCTTCACATAACTAACTTGTCCCAACAGCTCGAATTTGTCCACCAATTTCTGTATTGCGGTCCGACAAGGTGCTTCACGACGAACTGTGACTGCAAGATTTTCACCATTTTTGTAGTGAATTTAAATAATTTCAATGCGCAGTTGAATCGTGTATAGTTCCATTTTCAGTAATGACGTAGTTTCTACTTGTCAAATGTCAAAGAATAAAAAATTCAAAAGTGACAGCTACAGAAATACGGTTTATTCAAAATAACACCTCTTGTTGGAAAACCCTGTACATCAGATAACTTTAAATTCAAATATATCCATCACGTATAAGTATTGAGATTCTGTAAAAATAAAATCCTATTTATACGAAGTTTTAAATTTTATCCAGTTGAGCTTTAAATGCACAAATGAGCTGAAATAAAACAAAAAATTAAAATTGGGGTTTTCTTAAATACATTACCTGAAACTATATTCGTATCCATCCACCATGTAATTTGAAATGCAAATATGCCCATTTCTTATAACTTTTGGACTTCTGAAATGAGAAAAATTAGGTATTAATAAAATGAGACATTAGATGTGCATTTTGGTAGATAATAAAATTTTTAATATAAGGGAAAATTAAGAAATTTGAATTTTTAACAAATGGAATTTTTCAAAAATGTTGATTCTAAATTAGATATACATTTTCTTTAGATTAGAATTTTATTTTTCGATTTTTGCAAAATTTTAAGGGTGTTACACTAATTGAAAAATTTACGAACCCAAGTTCGTAAATAAATATTTATATTCTTCCAACCGAAGAATATAAATATTTATCATCTTAGTATAATATAAAAATTTTATCATAATTTTTAAATTAATATATGCTAAAAAACCTCTCAATATTTTAAAACGGAATAATTTATTTATTCGAACAAGAGCATGGGAAACTACTTACCAGAAATGGCAGGATAATGTTGCAGCGTCATCTATAACAAACTAAAAATACATTCACAATGCAACTTTTCCCTGCAGCTAAGCTATCCCAGTCATAAGCTATTTGCAATTTCATCGGCGCCAACTGCAGGGAAATAAGCTGCTTTAAAATACTTGCTTGGTACCTACTTGGTGGTTACAGATCAACACGTTCGTCTCTCCGCTTTCAACAGCAGTGAATTAAACAAAACCGATTGTCTGAGCTGCTTTTCGAGAATGTACTTGCATGGTGGTGGGTGTGTGACTTGTGTCGCTCCCCCACCACCATTCTCTTTTACTCTGTTATTCTCAAATATAGTACTAACTGAACTAGATATTAACTAGTTTTGATAAAAAAAAAATGTCAAAAAAAGTCAATGTTAAAATCGATAGTTCGTTATATGAAAAAGGACAGATATGTTACAAGTTTGAAGTAAAAAGCAACTAGTATGTTTCTATATACAAAAATTTTGGCTGCAGGATTAATGTAAATATGTTCATAATAATAAATACTTAACTTAGGAATTGATTAAAGAGTACTTACACTTATTTTTAAAAAACTTAATATGACAATGGTATGCGTATACCTATGTAGTCTATTTTTGGCTAAAAAGTTTGTAGAAAAATTGCTTCCCCCTTGATTTTTTTCAAATTTTTTCGCCGTACAAATTTTTACAAATAATTGTCCATTTTGTCCTCTTTAAAACAAAGTAAACTTGTTCAACCGTTCGATTAATTAAAAATTTCGTAAAACCTAAAAACTCATTTTTTTATTTTTTTTCAAAATTTCAAACGCCCATAAATTTAAAAAAAAAATTCAAAAAAATTATAGTGATATCCTATTTGACCTATTTGTAACTGCTTATAAACATTTTAGCCAAAAATAAACTACATAGAATATTAAATATTCTTACCCTTACGTGTAAGTATTGAAATTCTGCAATGATAAAAAGGTATTAATATATTTCATTCAAATAACAAAGTTTATCCATCATTTAACTTTAAATGCAAATATATCCATTATGGATACGTATTGAGATTCTGTAAAATAAAAAAATATTTAAATGCAAATATGAGCTGAAATAAGTCTAAAATCTTAATATTGCGTTTTTCGTAAATACAATACCTGAAAATATATTCATATCCATCCCACATGTAACTTTAAATGCAAATAGGTCCATGTCTTATAATTGTTGAACTTCTGAAATGAAAAAATATATTAAAATAAAATATTTGGTGTCCATTTTGGCCCAAATAGATAAAAACTTTAATTAAAAATAGTGAATTAAAAAAAATAAAATATATTGAGTTCTTTAAGCAGATATACATTTTCTGTAGATTAGAAAAGCATATACTACCATTACACAAAGTATCAAAACAATTTCGATTTTTGCAAAAATTGGTCGGGATTAACTTATGCCAAAAATTGAATAAAAACTCAAACAATGGAATATCTAAATGAGGCATATCGTCGCCGTCGTGGCAAAATTAGCTGTGTTTTTACCTATTTTATCAGTAGAGTAAATAAAATGCTAAATTTTATTATTTCGCGATAATTTTAATATGATATGAATTCGAACATATACATATTATATATACCTCTGATACCAATTAACTCAAATCATCCTTAGAAAATGTTTTAAGGACATTTTGGGTTCAGTACATAAAAAATAAGCAAATCGGATTTTTAATGAAATGTAAAAAAAGTGAAGAAAATCAAATTTTGTTTATAGATTAGGAAAGAATTTTTTGAAAATGAGTCGTGTACCCAAAAATTTTAATCGCCGAAAGAAAATGCTTGGAGCGCATTTTGTCCATGGCAAAAAATAAAATTAAAAATATTACAAATAACTGAAATAAAATTATTATTAATTTTGAAGGTGTCTGTATAAATAAAGATAAAACCCAAAAAAAAAAATAATGCCAACAATATTTTTTTAGAAAAAAAGTGTAAACTCGCAATTAAAGCATGACTTATCATAGGCAACCGAAGAAGAAAAATCAATATGAAACTAATGTAGAATATAAACAATTGTCGTCTTAAAATTATCAAGAAATGTTATCAAAATTGTAAAATTGTTATCTGCTAAAAACCACTTAAAATTTTAAAACGAGATATAAAATATTTATCTAAAATAATCTTAAAATTTTATTAAAATTATGAGTTTAAAATATTTTACAATCGAATATATAAAATTGTTTTAAAGAAAATAATCTTAAAATCATAACACAAAAATTCATAATCATCTCCTATGCAAGCTTTAATTGTAAGTGTACACTGAAAAGGTTAAATTCTTTATTAATATCATAGAAAATGTATATAAAAAATGCTAATTAGAGAGAACTTTTGTAAATAAGCTTAAAATCTTTAAATTTACCCTTCACCTGGAAGTTTGAGCAAAGACAATTGAAAGTATAGACAAATTAATACGACCTATTATCAACAAAACCAAAAAAGCTCTGTGTAGATGACATACAGAAATACGAGAAAATTCTTATGGCGATTTCGATTGTGAAAAAAAATTTTAATTTTTTCTTCAAAAAAGGTGCAGCCGTATTAAAGGGGGTTTTGAGGTTTGATCGCAAATGCGAAAATATCGCTTTTTCCACACTCAGCCCAGTCCACGGTGTGGAGTGTTGCACCGTCAAAAATCAGGCTTCAGAACCAAACCTAAATGAAAGCGAACATTCTTAATGCACTTCCAAATGGATGAGCAATAATGTAGGTATGGGAAATTGCGAAATTAGCAGGGGGAAATTTTTAAACTGTCGCAACATGATGTGGTTTTCAGAAACGATATAACCATTAGTTCAACAATTGATAATATTTGCCTGCTGTCATCTTTTGAAAAGCTCGAACAAATGTCTGTTGATGTACATACATACATATGTATGTATATGCCATCAATTGTCTTTGATTTTAGAATTACAATAAAATCATAAATACATATGTATGTATATTTTGGAGGACCATCTTAATCCAAAAATGTGGTATTCTCGGTGAAAGCTCCACACAAACGCAATTTCTCGCCGGTAACAATGGCTCGTAAGAACTGTGGCATCACTTTTGACGTTCCTGGCTGCTTTTCTCTCTCGCTCGTTGTGTTCTTTATCGGAGAAACGCCACCGATTTGCGATAAACCTTCACCCAAACGTATCACATAGTCTTTACTCAGCAATTTATCACGCATATCATCTTTGAACATATACTGCAAAGGATTGTCGTTGCCCACAACACTACAGCTGCCATTATTTTTTAAAATTTCTTGAAATTTTTCTTGGATTTTCTCCACGGGTAATTGCTTAAGACCCGGCAGACGTTCAAAACATTTGTATTGATAGAAATGTCTTTCGAGTTGCTCGATTTTCTTCAGCAATGGCTGAGGATTGGGCAGTTGTAGGGCGTATTTGGACTCTGGAGCTCGAAGAGATTCGTCGGCTATAGGTACCTCAACAAGCTCCACATCACGAGAGAAGCGGCTAAGGTCAGCCAGAATTTCATCTAGGTTTTGACTGAAAAGCTCTAGAACTTCAGAGTTGAGGAAGATGTCCTATAGGAGAAATGCAGATTGAAATATGTTGTGTTTATTTAGCATTTTTTTGGTAGTTACCTTTAATTTCAGTATGGCACTGTGTAAAAGTGGAACTATGGTTAGACCAAAGATTTCGCCCAAATTACGAGATTCCAAATAGTTTAAGATCTTATAGCCTTCCTGGGTGTCATCAAATAAACGTTTCTAGATTTGAAAAAAAATTCCTATGTAATTTAATCGTTTATGTAAAAATATGTACATACATGTAATTTATGTAATAATCTATAATCGGTGGAAATAATGGGATTTATAAAAATTAAGGGAATTAAAAAAATGTCATAAAATACTGAGTTTTTGAAGGAAATTTAAATAGTCCACAGATCTACAGGGTTTTTCAACAACAGGTGTTATTTTGAATCACCCGGTATTTCGTTAGTTGTCACTTTTGAAGCTCCTATTCTTTGACATTTGACAAGTAGAAACTACGCCATTACTACCAATGGAACGATACACGATTCAACAACGCATTGAAATTATTAAAATTCGAAAATCATCAAAAAATCGTATTGACCCATTAGGCCCATTTCCACCTCGGTGGCTACGTCAACAAGCAAAATTGTCGCATTTGGGGCTCGGAAAACCCAAGAGTTATTGTTGAGAAGCCTCTCCATCCTCTACGTGTGACTGTTTGGTGCGGTTTATGTTCCGACGGGGTCATTGGACCTTACTTTTTCGAAAATGGGGTTGGATCAACAGTTACGGTGAATGGATTGCCCTATCGAGAGATGATTAATGATTTTTTATGGTCGGAGTTGGATGGTATTGATCTGGACAACGTTTCTTTCAACAAGACGGCGCTACGTGCCACACAAGCAACGAAACCATTGCTCTGTTACAGGAAAAGTTTCCGGACCGTGTGATCTCTCGAAGAGGTGATCACAATTGGCCACCGAGATCTTGTGATTTAACACCTTGCCACTTCTACCTTCGGGGCCACGTGAAAGATAAGGTCTACGCCAACAGCCCAGCGTCGATTCAAGACCTCAAAGATGGAATTCGTGAGGCTATCGCGGACATAGGGCAGCCACTTTGCGATTTGGTTATGGAAAATTTCATGAAAAGGATATGGTCCTGTAAGCGCGGTCGTGGTGGCCATTTGGCTGAATTTCATTATTAACGGCATACCTTCCTCTTAATTATGATATTATCCGATCATGTATCTAAAAAAATTGAATTTTTCTTTCAATACCAAAATAACACCTCTTGTTGGATCCTTTATTTTTGTTAATTTTTGTCAATCTTAGGTTATCCTACAGTTGGAGCTAGCCTACAGTTATAGCTGTCAAATCGTATGGAATTTGAAAATTTTAACTGTTGGCGAAAAATCTAAATTTGGACAATAAAAACAAGGTATACACCAATTGAAATATTTGCAAACAATATTTCCTGCAAACACTGGAAATAGCGCGAAATTAAAAAATAAAAGGCATTTATTTAAATGCAATATTTCCTAAAATAGTGATATCTCGAAAAATATATAAATTGCCCATTCTCATCCACCAAAGAGCAAAGAATATTTAATTGTTTTTGCTTCCTGACTTTTGAAAAGCGTTTACACTTTGCAAAAATAATCTGAGCTTTTAAACAAGAGCTTTATATTAAATAATTCTGCCCTTTGTTATCCTCATTTTATCACTTACCTGCTTTGATGCCGACAACGGCTTAGCCTGTTCCCAAACCTTTTGCCAAGTATTTCCGGAGGCTTGCATGCGGGCGCTAAGCTTATGTTTGATCTCGCCGCTATCAACGTCGCGGTATTCTTCCCAGTCATTAGGGCTAAACCAACGAATGAAATCCTCAAAACGAGCTTTAGGATTGGCCGCTTTAAAAGCTTCGGCATCGGAGACCACCGTAGAACACATCATATCGGTAATGAATTCTGGAGAGAGAGAGAGAGAGAAAAAACAATATTAAAGAAATCGATATAATCTGACTCAGCCCTACCCGAATCTGAACCCATTTTAAGAACCGCATCTGAGTCGTCTTGTAGCTGATCTTCTGTCTTAGGTGCCAGATCTTGAGTAACGGGTACATACAAATATTCCTCAGAATCCAGTAGTCGGAAGTTATTCAAGCGTTTCAAACGTCCTTCCGGTTTGATGGGACTTTTCGCTCGGCCTTCTTTTGCCTTTGGCGGCTCTATATCAATGTCGTCATCCTCATCATCGGTGAAATCATAAAATTGCTCTTCGTCGGTATCATCATCCGATATGGTCACCGTGTCATCGTAGGGTGGCATTGCCATTTCCCTAAAGGGTTTAATGCCCCTTTCACGCTGTAAGCGTTTTTCAATGCATAAATTGAGCATTTGCAGTTTTTGATGCAGAAGACAAGTGCGGGTATCGGGTAAGCCAGGAGCCACACTGATAGGATTTTTATTTAGACAGAAGTTGAGGGAGCAGAATGGCGAAAAATAGACATGTTTTTTGTATATAAATTAATTGCAATATATTGTATTGAGGTTTTATATAAATGAAGGCAATGTATGACTTAATGATTGCCTCCAACGGGTGATAAAATGACTACTAAGTGGATGGGTGGATGAATAAATGAATGGACGAATGAATGAATCAATTTTAATGCTATTTTTGAATGATTGTTTCCAATTAATTGAATTTGGTTTGTGATACAACAGATATGCTCTGCTCCATATGGAGTAGTACGTAGTACATACGCATATCTCAATGAATACATACTCGTAGAACCTACTTCACGGCAATGGATTATTCATCGTTATTCAGTTGTGGCGGAAAACAAATGAAGTTCCGAACATGACTATTCTCTCCTACTGCTGCACTTCTGCCACTACTTTGGGCCGAGATTCAATGCAAATGAATTCATTAACCGTATTGACTCATTGATTCGCATTGCCAGTATTGGTTCTGCATATCCTGCCTTTTTGAAATATTTACACTCTTTATTCATTCACTCACTCGTTCGTTTATTCATTCATTCGCATTGATTGTACACAAATATTGCGGTCAGTTTTGCCAATATGTCTGAGCATTTTCCTGTTTTGTTTTTTTTTTATTCGTACCTTCCTTTATCCGCCCCAATCACTGGAAAACTTTTCCTCATTTGATTACGTCCGCGCAATGGCATACAAACGTTATATTTATCAATTTTTAAATTTTACATTTTAATTGTGCCGCCATCAAAAAGATGCAATCAATAGTGAATAATGTTACACTTTGGCTTCATTCACATTATTCACTGCTGATAGGTAGAGTGACCATCATACATATGCTCACTACAATTGGTCTACATGAATTTGTGGTACACTTTTTGGGTATTTAATATACTTAAATGGTAATAAAATTTAAATCTGTGGAAGGCAATTATTTCAATGCTGTGCAGAAATATCTTTACACTTTGGTTTCACTAACACTATTCTCTGCAAAGAGTGACTATAATAAGGTAATTGTACAATATTTTTCAGATCATTGATCTGGGACTCAATTCTGAGAATTGGACGTGAATGTAGCCCCAAAAATAAGAACTTCTGAATCATTCGTTTAGTCAAGTTGGCTCAATTAATAACTTAATGGCCATACGAATTTTGTTGTTCAATGTGGATTTTAGAACTTTTTCTATATTTTTTTCTCGGAATACCGTACGGATTATCTCTTTCGTTCCTGAGGCAAAGTTGTAGATAGTTACTTGGAGAAAAAATGCGGAACAAACCTACCTGAAAAAAGTGCGTCCAGTGCCTTAAAAATCGCAAAAATGCCCAATCATATGAACCTGACACTTTCGTATAAAAATATGAAACAAACCAAAAGAAACTTTCTATATTACAATGATATACAAATATTAACCGATGGTTACCTTAAATCAACCACAATTACAATATGGTCGATTTTGTAAAAGCTACCATCCTCCCACCAGCGACAAACTTTACAGCAATCCCTCTAGCGACAATCCTCCACAATATTCTTTACAAAATGCAGGCATACAACACATGGCGCCATTGAGCCATCCTAAAACATAGGTGAATGGTTTAAATTTTGCATGCCTAACTAACGACGCTAAACCAAATACAAATCGAAATTCAAACATTGTTCAAAAATTCAAAAACCAAATTGTAACACATCCAAGTATTTCCGAATTGCCATTTCATTATTCTGTCCGCCATCAGCAGCAGAATTTCGCTATAGATAACGAGAGAAGCCTCATCACGCCGTGTGACCACAAGCAAAACAATTAAAAACTAAATTAAATTGTTAGGTTGAATGGTTGATTGCGTTGAAAATATGTCTAAATGTTTCGTTTTTTTTTTTTTTTTTTGCTAAAAGGGGTATGTATGGTTTACGACCAAACGGAAGCGATCGAGTGGCAGGGGTGGTGGATACTGCGAATAGCGTTTGGATTGATTTTATAGTCGTTTACCATATTTGAGGTACGTAGGCGTATGTGTGCCTAAAGAGCCAACAATTAAGCTATGTAGATATGTAATAGTGATGTAAAATATAAATTAGTCTATAGAGTAGTTGATAAAAATAAAATCTTTTTATTTTGATTAGGGAATTCAAATTCATTGGCAACGTCACTTTTCTAAAAGAGAGGAATTAAACTTAAACGACCCAACTGGTCCTCTATTATAGAGTAGATGACCCAACTGGTCCTCTATTATCGAGTAGATGACCCAGCTGGTCCTCTATTATAGAGTAGATGACCCAACTGGTCCTCTATTATAGAATAGATGACCCAACTGGTCCTCTATTATACAGTAGATGACCCAACTGGTCATTTAATATTGAGTAGATGACCCAACTGGTCATCTTCTATAGAGTAGATAATCCAAACGACCCAACTGGTCCTCTATTATAGAGTAGATGACCCACCTGGTCCTCTATTATAGAGTAGATGACCCACCTGGTCCTCTATTATAGAGTAGATGACTTAGATGGTCCTCTATTAAAGAGTAGATGACCCAACTGGTTCTGTATTATAGAGTAGATGACCCAACTGGTCCTCTATTATAGAGTAGATGACTGGTCATCCACTATAGTGTAGATGACCCAAACGATATTCTACTATAGAGAATATGATCCACATGGTCGTCTATTATAGAGTAGATGAAATAACCAGTCACCTACGACACAACCCGTGGTCAAGAATATAGTAGATGGCCTAACTTGTCGTCTACAATATAGTAGGTGACCCAAGTGGCAGTCTACTATAGAGTAGATGACCCAACTGGTCATCAACTATTGAGTAGATGTCCCAACTGGTCATCAACTATTGAGTAGATGACCCAACTGGTCCTCTATTATAGAGTAGATGACCCAACTGGTCCTCTATTATAGAGTAGATGACCCAACTGGTCCTCTATTATAGAGTAGATGACCCAACTGGTCCTCTAGTATAGAGTAGATGACCCAACTGGTCCTCTAGTATAGAGTAGATGACCAAACTAGTCGTCTACTATAAAGTCGATGACCCAACTGGTCGTCTACAATGGAGTAGATAACCCGCTGGTCGTCTACCATGGAGTAGATTTCCCGACCGGTCGTCTACTATAGAGTAGGCGACTTAACTGATCGTCTACTATAGAGTAGGCGACTTAACTGATCGTCTACTATAGATTAGATGATCCAACTGGTCGTCTACTATAGAGTAGATGACCCAACAGGTCGACTACCTATAGAGTAGGTGACCCGACTGGTCGTCTACTATATTGTATATGATCCAAAAGGTCGTTTACAATATAGTAGATGACCCAAGTGGTCGTCTATAGAGTAGATGAGCCAACTGGTCGTCTGCTATAGAGTAGATGACCGGACTGGTCGTCTGCTATAGATTGGATGAATTAAATGGTCGTCTACTATAGAGTATATGACTTAACTTGTCGTCAACTATAGAGTAGAAGACTTATCTGGTCGCCTACAACTGAGTATGTGACCCAACTGGTCGCCTACTATAGAGTAGATGACAAAACTCATATTCTACTATACATAGAGTGGATGATACAACTGGTCGTCTGCTACAGAGTAGATGATCCAAATGGTCGTCTATTATAGAGTAGATGAAACAACCGGTCGTCTACTATAGAGTAGATGACGTAACTGTACCGTAATAATATACTGTACAGTAGATGACTTAACTGGTCCCCTACTATACGGTAAACGACACGTGGTCTACAATATAGTAGATGACCCAACTGGTCATCTACAATACAGTAGATGTTCCAAGTGGTCGTGTACTTAGAGTAGATGGCCCAGCTGGTCTTCTACTATAGAGTAAATTACTTAACTGATCGTCTACAAAAGAGTATTTGACCCAACTGGTCGTAAACTATAGAGTAGACAGAAAAATAGGTCGTCTGCTTAGAGTAAATGGCCAAACTGCTCGTCTGCTTAGAGTAGATGACCAAACTGGTCGCCTACTGTGCAGTAGATGAATTAACTGGCCGCCTACTGGACAGTAGATGACTTAACTGGTCGTCTACTGTACAGAAGAAGACCCAACAGTCGTCTAGAGTTCTCTACTATATAAAAGATGGCCCAACTGGCCTTCTACTATAAAGTAGATGACGCAACAGACAGATTACTATAGAGTATATGGTACAACTAGTCGCCAACTTTATTCTATCCATCAGCAGCGCCATGGTCGTCAACTATAGAGCAGATGACCGAACTGGTCGTCAACTATAGAGCAAATGACCCAACTAGCCGTCTACTATAGAATAGATTACCAAACTGGTCGTCTACTATAGAATAGATAACCCAACTGGCCGTCTATTATAGATTAGATGGTCCTCTACTATAGAACAGGTGACCCAACTGGTCGTCTAGCATATAGTAGATGACCCAACTGGTAGTCTAAAGCGGGTTAGATGGCTCAACTGGATTCTAGTGTAGAGTGACCGTCTACTTTTGCATAGATAAACGGAATAGTGGTAGCGTACGAAAACTCGGTTGACATTTAACGTATAAAGGCATATATCGGTTTATACGAGTAGTATTTCTTTTCAATTTTTGACTCGTCCTTTTCGGAAACTCCTATATAGAAGATATGGTCTAGATTCATTGCCATTCAAACTAAATATCCCTATCCTTGATTTCCCACTTATTGAATACTCAGTCATGAACCGACTAGCAAAGTATTCAGTATCTAAAAAATATAATCGAACAAAATTCGAAGTCTACTCTCTCTAAATATTTATCCCCGAACATTTGAAAGTAAAATATTTTCGAAAACTCACATCTGTTATACAAAAGTGTTTAAATATGCGTTTGGTTTTTGCGGTAGGAGTGAAATAGAAACCCGCATGTTGTTAACGATGCTGGAGTGTGGCGACCGGAGAAGGGTCAAATATTTGGAAATGTGGAAATGTGCTCTGTCACCACACAACAATCATCAACATTTCAAACCGTGACCAAATGACAGGACAAATTTTATGAAGGACAATGACAACAAGAGTTACAGCGGCAACAAAAACTAGACAAACAACTTGCAACAGAATCCTCAACAGACCCACAAACCCACCCACCATCAATGATCATGGCTCCAATGAAATATTTTTGGTATTTGGTGTTATTATCCGTCGAACGTGGCCAAAGTTTTGGCGCGTCACGATGTAAGGGGGAGGGGTGTTATTTAAGTCTCTCCAATATTCATGGTAATGGTTCACCGTTCTCGTTGTCAATGTGACACATACTCGTACCTACATACCTCTTTCAGGCCCTATGATGATACGCATACCAATGAGCTTTTGGCTGTTTGCCGAGAAGTCTTTTGGCGGGGAGCAGTTTTATACTGTTTGGGAGTGAAGGGGAGAGGGTTGAGCAAATACAAAAACTGTTATCCAAAGTGTCGGAATAATTGCCGAGGCGGGTGGTGTTTATGGCGGCGGCTCGCCTTAGGGTGGTTGTTTGGTTTTTTTGTTGGGTGGCAGCACATTCCACATATGGCCTTTGGAATCGATTCCAAGCCTTTGGTGGTAATGTGCCTCCAAGAAGAAAAGCTGTTGGGCGTTCATTCATAATTTAACGTAATGTACGTAATCAATTGCTGCTTATTTGTTCAGTATATTTTTATTTCTTCACTTTTAATATGTTTATGTGGAAGCGACAAGCAGCGCTGGGTTAAAAGTTCAATGACCAGGGAGTCTTAAAATAGAAAATAGTTGTTGAAATCTATTTCCTGGACATTGTTGAATAATTCTATGAACATTAAAATTCTCTAATGGACTCCATGTAATAATGTAAGGTAAATGTTATCCGTGAAATCATTCCCCTAATTAAAATATACACTTCTGCAGGTTTTCTCGACTGCAATTTTCGAATATTGTTTCAGTTCCGAAGACCACCATAAACTGCAATGAATTGGTTTAAGATTTATGTTTATGTGACTGTAAATATATTTCAATTTCATGCAAAATATCATACCACACCCCGCAGCCTAATTAAGGAAAAAATGTCTTCATTTATATTTGAATAACTTGTATTGTAGTAATTGCAATAAAAACTTTTAAATTTTTGAACAGAATGAACATTTCGTGGAAAATGTCACACCTTATAACAAGATTTAAATGTCTTAATTCATCAACAGGATACGGTGGCAAGAACATACGCTTGAACACAGATAATTTTAGGGAAATTTCCGTTTCCTCTCTAAGATTTAACATTTTCCATTTGCTCAGCATGTCACGTTTCTTCTCCTCCCTCCCTTCCCACACACTCGACTATCAGAGCTTTTATCTAATTGGATTAATTTAAATTGTACAGTGTTAAGATACAGCGCACGACGGCACAGTTCACTTGGATTTGCTCAACGGTAACGAAGGCGAACGTTAATCATTTAAGACAGAGTCGAAAGAAACAACGCTACACGTAAAGAAAATATGCATTACCCGAGAAAGAATTTTTAGATTTAAAATTTTTTAATCATAAAATTTACTTTTAGAAAATAACTAGAAGCTTTGACAACTATTATACCAATTAATGGAAATTCTTTTCGAAATTATCTAAAATATTGTCCCTGTACAAAATATTGTTTTTTTTTGCGTGTAAGGCTGTAAACCACTGCAGTGAAAGAAGTTAATTTTTAACTTTATAACATTTGTTGTTGATATTTCCAGTAGACGTTGTCGCATCTTTTTTGGTAGCTAATTTGCTAAAAAGCTTTATTTTCAAACTGTGAACGGAAACTGTGTGTTTATGTTGTTTTTCGCAGGAAACGGAAATGACGTCATCGTTGAGAAAAACACACACACTCGCGTTAGCATAGATAGAAAGACGACACTGTAATCAGTCGTAGATAAACGAACTCAGAGATAGGAGAGCAAATACCGTTGTCATATCCTCTATCCTGGAGAGGAGCATATTGAAAAGATGTACTGAGTTCATCATGAGATTGGTAACATTAGGGGACATTAGGGAAGTCATTCAATCCCGTAACAGAGAACAAAAGGAAGTTGAAAATTCGAATGACATTAATAGATAATTATACCCACCACAAAAAGAACTTCCAAAAATGTGGTGAAGATGTTATTATTGCGATCCAGAAGTACTTCTATATTGGATCTTCAGCAATGAAAATTGATTTGTATTCTTATAGGAAGCAAACATATTTGCTCAAAAAATTTTTTTCTTTCAATATTATTTATATTTTCCCAGGAATTTTTTTTATTTTATGTTTGAAAAAGAATTTTAATGTACTCGTAGTTTTTTTAGGTTAAATTTTTTGGCCTTGCCGTGAGTTGAACCTGGCTCTCGTAGCGCTGCCGCAGCATAACAGCGCATGTTAACGCACACGGCCACAAACAAGTTCAAATTACAACTGTCCTAGGAACACCTTAGCGTATGAGTGCTATTTAGCTAACTTGTGAAAAATTGGATCTTATTCCAATATTCCAATCCAGGGATTGTTTAGTTTTGTTTATTTGAATTTTATTTTTTTGAAATTGTTCAATTTAAAAAAAAGGTTTTGAATAAATTATAAATATATTCAAAATGTTTGCAAAAGACTTTACATATTTGGAAGTAAAAAATTGACTAACTTCTTCTTAGGAAGTACTTAGGAAGTATTTCCATATTTTTTGCTGGGTAGATCCGGTTGGTCTATATTTCAAACATTTAAAAAAGCTTAAAATTAGTGAAAATAATCTGATCTCAAATCTGTTGTTTCCTACTCAATCACTAAAGCCAAATCATTATGTCAAGTAACACGATCAAAAAAAAAACATTGAGGGCGCTTGGAAGAGAAAGTGGAGTAGTTGAGAAGTTACAGGTCTAACAATGTTTGATATTACGTTGACACTCTGTATCATAATTATATTTATAACAGGGTGGCTCCAGGGTGGATTTTCTGTTCTATGCACGACTTTATATTGTCCAAACTTCGAAAACTAAATTGATGATTTTCTGTGAACCGAAGGGACAAGGATAAGAGTTATACGACATTAAATTAAATAAATATTACGACTTATATTTCACATTAATACATTAAAAATTTTGAGATTTATTTTAACACAACTCTCCTTTTTTCTATTTGCAGGTAAGTGTATATCTTTCATCTGAAATTGTGTATGATTTTCCATCAATTTGAAAATATATTCATCTCCCTATAAGGTAAGGTAAAGATACCCAACACGTTTCGAATATTTGAACCTTCTTAAAATTGATGTTAGCGAAAATATCCCTAGCGGATATATGTTTAGAGAGTGTAGAAAATTCTTTATTGCCGAGTTTAATGTCCCTAAATAGGCTCTGCTCTTTTTCAGCTTCTTTCTTTCCCGCCATGGCTGATGTTGATGCTGCCATTTGAGGTAATGGTAGTTTGGGTAGAGGTTCCTGTCTATGCCAGTAGCGCCAAAAAACAACTTGATAATATTTTTCAAACATAATTTAATGAAGTCAAAGGAAAACAGAAGACGTATATAAATATTACCAACAAATATAAAGTTGAAAATAAATGAATGGAGAGAGAGATAGAGAGCGACAGGCACAAGATGTTGTGCGAATAATTAACGATAAAAAATAAAAAACAGAAAACATTTTAAGTAAAGTACCATTGATGTTAAATGTTGCCGAAAATAACAAAATGATAAATTTGTATATTAATAGAGCTGCTGTTTTTGGGAAATATTTTTTCCGGGAGGAAGTTGCGTTTTTATATGGAAGGCAACAAATTGATCGCATTAGTATAGGCGATGATTATGATTTAAGTCAATTTGTAATTAAGACAACTGTGGTATTCCTTTATTCTAGAGTCGGCCACTGAGGGCATCTTCTATAGTATAGTCGAATGTTGAGGACTTATCCGGAGCAAACACAGAGGTCTTTATCTACACCAGAGAATACTCGTACTACTAACGACTTTATCTATTCCAAAGTATACTACTAACTACTTTATCTATACCGGAGACTGCCTCAGACTGACTGAAGGATCGACCACTGAGGTCTTTATCAATACCAAGATCGACCACTAATATATTTTTCTTGACCACTGAAGACATCATATATAGTATAGTCGAACATCCTCTATAGTATAGACGAATATTGCGGACTTTAGCTATAGTAGTGTCGAACACGAAGGTCTTTATCTTCACCAGAGTTTACCACTGCGGACTTTATCTACACTAGAGTCGAACACTGAGGTCTTTATCTACACCAGATTTTACCACTGAAAACTTTATATATACCAGAGTTTACCACTGAGGGCTTTATATACACTTGAGTCGACCACTGAGGACTTGTCAACACCAGAGTATACGCCTGAAGACTTTATCTATACTTGAATCGACTACCAATGTATTTATCTACACCACAGTGTACCACTGAAGACTTTATCTATGCTAGAGTCGACCACTAAGGTACTCATCTACACCAGAGACTACCATTAAAATCGTTATCTATATCCGAGTCTACCACTAAAGGTTTACCTGTACCTGATTCGACTAATAATGTATTTATCTACACTGGCACTGAGCTATTTGTATACAAAACTGTCGACCACTGAGATATTCATCAATACTAGAGTTGACCACTGAGGACATCACCTATAGATAATCGAACATTGGGGACATTATTTATACCAGAGTCTACCACTAAAGTCTTTATTCACACCTGAGTCGACCACTAAGGTATTTATCTACAACACGGTCGACCACGGATATATTTATCAATACTACAGTCGACTACTGAGGACATCCTCTAAAGTATAGTCGAACATTGTGGACATCCTCTATAGTATAGACGAACATTGCGGACTTTATATATTCCAATATCGAACACTAAGGTATTTATCTACACCAGAGAATACCATTGAAGACTTTATCTATACCTAAGTCTACCACTAAGGTATTTATCTCCATCAGAGACTACCACTAAGGTATTTATCTATACCAAGGTCGACCACAGAGTACATCCTCTATAGTATAGTCGAACATTGCTGACTTTGTCTATACTTGGGTCGACCACTAAGGCTTTATCTACACCAGAGTGTACCACTAAGGTATTTATCTACAACACGATCGACCACAGAGTACATCATCTATAGTATAGTCGAACACTGGGGACTATATCTATACTTCGAGTCGAACACTTGGGACTTTATCTATAGCAGTGTCGAACACTGAGGTCTTTATCTACACCAGATTTTTCCACGGCGGACTTTATCTATAACAGAGTCGAACACTGAGGTCGTTATATACACTCGCCAACACCAGAGTATAGCATTGAAGACTTTATCTAAGTCGACCACTAAGGTATTTATCTACACCAGCGACTACTATTGAAGTCCTTATCTATACCAGAGTCGAACAGAGTATACCACTGAAGACTTTATCTATGCTAGAGTCGACCACCAAGGTATTTATCTGCCTCAAAGAGACTACCACACAGGTCTTTATCTACACCAAAATCTAGTATTTAAATACACCAGAGTATATATCAATACTAGAGTCTAGTACTTATCTATACTAGAGTCCTACACTGAAGACATCCACAATAGTATAGGCGAACATTGCAGACTTTATCTATACCAGAGTCGAACACTGAGCACTTTATCTACATCAAAGTTGAACAATAATCCAGAATGCAATAAGAGTCGACCACAAAGGCTTCGTCTATACAAGAGTTGTCGAAAGTGGTTTTTATTTAAACAAAACTCGACGAGTGAGGTATTTTACCATCGACCACTGAAGACTTCTTCGATATAAGAATCGATCACAGAGTTCCTTCCATTTCTACTTGCAATCTTTTATTTGCAAATTTCAAGCATTAAATCGATAAGTAGGGATTTTCCTTTTTTTATTTGCAATACTTGTCTGTGAACAGTCACCAAAAATTGGGAAAATCACGACAAATCTAGAGCATCTGGTAATCCTATTTTGTATTTTCTCCTTTTCCGAATGCCGGATTTCCAACAATTTCTTCTCTACAGAAATGTTTAAATAATATATGCAAGTTCTTGTACATTGTTAATGCCATAACATGAGTGAAAACCATTTTTAAGCCCAAAAACGTTTAACTCTCACATGGCCCATCAACCAACTAAACGACCGAAAACAAACAACAGGAATTACCAGGTCTTTAAGCGCAAAACTCTCGGTGTGGGTATTTTTTGGCGTTTTTTTGCTGCTCCGGCAAATGGTGGAGCACACGTGTGCAGGAAAAACAAATTCCAACAAGAAAAAGTTTTAAAAACTAGCTAAAGCGGCCTTACACGATACAAGGGTAAATCGTGACATGGAAAAGCAACTTCAGGCAGCTTGAGTCCATGGCATAAAACGTTACAGTGTTCTTGCCGATTTTTTTGGGTATTGCATGTTGCCATTAGATAGTTGTTGGCATTTTGCAATACAGTTACAGGATAAACAATTAAAATTTCATAAATGGAAAATAATTCAATTAAAAAATCCACATCCGGCGCGCTATTTCAATTATAAAATGCCATAGAAATAGATACCGATTTGCATACATTAAACAAACCTTTTAGACACTGTGAGTAGAAATTTTTTAATATTTGGCAGTTGCAATTTTTTTTTGACAAAAGTAAACGGAAGCAGCTGATGGGTTGGTCTAGACCAAAATGGGGCGCACAACCACATCAGCCCCATCAGAATAAACACACAGATGTCATCCAAACTGGAGGTAAATATTGTACAAAACAACACTGAAATCATGCAACAAACTACTCGAATGCATCTGTATACAAACAGAAATAAATATTTTATTGCATTCTAAATGGAAGGCAAACTTTTGAAAAACCTATTTTGGGGAAAGGTCGCTCACTCTCTATATGCAGAGGTAACAGATTGCTGAATTGGAATGCACTATGAATGGAATGGAAGGCAGCACAATCATGACCCCCAGACAAAACGGAAGATGAAACTTTTAATTTGAGAAATAAAAATATTTTAGACTAAAATTAAGAAATTAATTAGGAAAGTGGTTACCGCCGACACAGAAAAACGGAAGTTGAAAACCAAACGAATGTTTATATAAATTTACCAAAGAAAAGGAAACAAAGGGACAATTTTATTTTGGCCCTGTGGTAAAAATACATATGTATAAAGTAATACAAAAGTTGGAGAGCACCCTACTAGGTGAGTGGGTAGCGTGCTCGCCTATGAGTTTGGGGGTCGTGGGTTCGATTCCCACCAGATTGTCAGGCTATAGTGATCTAAAATAAGGAGTAATGAGCCATTGAATTATCATATGAACTTGCCAAGTTTCCACCAAACTCAAAGTTTTATGTGAACTGGTATTAAAGTTATAGAGATTAGTTTCTGGTACCATTAGATACATTTGCATAAATGGTGGTAGATACTACAAAGTAATTGTCATGAGTAAAGTTTAACAAAAGTAATCTATACACTATTAAATATTAGGAAAAATTATCACTAATTGCTTATTTGTATTAATTATCTATCATTTTTTTGACTAAATAACTTGTTTATTTATAATTAAGAAATAATAAAAATTAATAAATAATAAAATGTTGTGTACAGGTCAAAATCACATGAAATTGATTTCTCCCAAATATATGTACCTTCTAAGATGAATGTATGTATACACACTAATGTATACACACCTCGTCACACTAAAGTGAGGGTATAAATATAGGGTGACCGATTTCGAGGTTCCCTACTTTTTTTAAAGAAAAAAAAACACAGAAAATTCAAATGGAATGGGGAATGTTTATTATCATTTGAAAGAACATTGTTTGGCATTTATTTTTTGAAGGTTATGTCTATCAAATGTTGGCCGCGGCTACGTCTCAGATGGTCCATCCGTTGAGTCCAATTTTCGATGAGTCGTTCGAGCATTTCGGCTGGTAACTGGCGAATGACACGCGTGATGTTTTGCTCCAAGGCCTGAATCGAAGCGGGTTTGTCCGCATAAACTTTAGGCTTTACATATCCCACACAGGAAAAAGTCTAACGGTGTGATATCACACGATCTTGGTGGCCAATCGACCGGCCCAAAACGTGAAATTATGTGCTCACCGAAGTGTTCTCTCAATAAATCCATTGATTAATGCGATGTGTGGGAAGTGGCGCCGTCTTGTTGAAACCAAATGGCGCCGAGATCACGAGCTTCAATTTCAGGCATCAAATAGTCGGTTTTCATGGCACGATAACGGTCGCCGGTTACGTTCTCATCGGCATCATTTTTGAAGAAATATGGACCGATGATTACACCGGCCCACAAACCACACCAAACCGTTGTTTTTTCTGGATGAAGTGGCAACTCTTGAATCTCTTGAGGTTGCTCTTCGTCCCAAATGCGGCAATTTTGCTTGTATACATAGGCATTGAGCCAGAAATGGGCCTCATCGCTGAACAAAATTTGGCTCGAAAACGTCGGATCTTCTTGGAACTTTTCAAGAGCTCATAGAGCGAAGCGATGTCGCTTGGGAACGTCGGGCGGCTTCAGTTCTTGCACAAGCTGTATTTTGTATGCTTTCAATTTAAGATCTCGACGTAAAATGCGCCAAGTCGTTCCATATGTCAGTCCGAGTTGCTGCGAACGGCGCCGAATCGACTACGGCCGCTACATTTTCTTCACTGCGTGCTGGACGCTTGTACACGTTGTTCAGGCGTAAGTCTTTCCATGATGAAATGCCAAACAATACTTAGCAAAAATAACATGACAGCATAACACCACTCACACGTGATCTGTCAAAAAAGGCTATTGAAGAAAGTATCTCTACTTGGATCACCCGTTATAATAAGCTATTACTATCTCAAAGCTTGTCTATTAAAGGTTCTCGGGAGAGAAAAATTATGTGAAGTACTATGTGACGTATGAGTAGTTTTAATTCTTCTCATATAAATTGTAAGTTCTATTTTATACGAGTTAACGAATTGATATGGAGGAAAATATGAATTTATTGGTTTTACATTAAAGCCTTTTATTAGGAATAGTTCGCCATTTTTATGTGTGCAGCAAAAATTGGTTTAAAATGACAAGAAAACATTTTTTTGTTTCAAAATTAAAAACTATAATATTCTGCAAAAAAAAACCGTGAAATAAACTATAACGGCATCTATTTGTTATAATTTATGGCATGCTTGTGTAAAAGGTACCAAAAGAGACGTGACAACTTCGCTCATTTTTCTCAAGGTGGTCAATATTGCCGAATTTGAAGAAAATCGGTTCAGATTTAGCTATAGCCTCCATATATATGTTTCGTCCGATTTGGCCATTTAGCCCTACAGAAGCTGTAGTTTACATACAATCGTTTTGAAATTTAGCATGGTAAAGTTTCTTAATCCAAGGACCAACATTGCCGAATTTTAAAAAATTTCGGTTCAGATTTAGTTGTAGCTCTTATATCTATATATTTTTCGTCCAATCTTACTAGAGTGGTGTAGGGTATTATATAGTCGGAACCGCCCGACTTTAGCCATTCCTTACCAGTTTTAAACTGTCTTCGAACATTGTTTTTCGAATTTAAGTTTAAAAGTTATCGTTCAAATGTTTTTATAATGTGCCTATTTCTCATCAAGACGCCCACATACATTTAAGAAGGGCCCATTTCTGTAGTACACATTTTTCTGCCACTTTTTGTTGTAATTACCCGTATAAAAAATTTCCTGCTAGATTTTCTCAAAAGTTATCAAATAAAACAAAAATATTTTGTTGTTTAAATGAATTTTGTGTGTCACATACAAATAGTTTGCATAGCATTTCATTTGTGATATAAAAACTATTTTTTTTATTTGTATGTATTAAATGTTCAAGTTCACTTATTCAAAGAATTCGTGTTGTTCATGTCGCTCGTGTTGTTGCCTGCAACCACATCTATACGTTGCAAATGAACAACAATGTGCAGCAGTAACAACAGCAGCAGCAACAGCCAACCGGGACCAGGCTTAGCAGTTAGTAAACCTAACAGACCATTTGTCACTAAGGCCAAAAGTTGGTTGTGGTCTACATTTACTCGTATATGTATGTACGAGTATGTATGTATGTCCGTGTCCTTTACCCTGACCAGAGAAGGCTACGCTCTTCACTTGGACAACAAAATAAAGTTAGAAAATACGTTTTTTCGATTTTTTTCATTTTGTTTATATGCAATACACAGAAAAGCGACAATAACAAATTGCTGGGAGTGGGGGCGAAAACTACAAATTGCAGGAAAAGAGGCTGGGCCCAGGGAGATTATGTGACCGACATGACCTTTGACAAAACAAAACCCTTCTGCCTGAAGGGAATGGCGGTCGGAGAACAATGGTAGCAATGGTACATTGTTTTTTTCTCCACAAAATTGCATGATGGCCCCATTGGCCGGGTAAGGGAATATTTATTTGTGTGACAACTTAAAGTGCTTATGTTTAACAACAATAAAAACAACAATTAACTTTGTAAACAATAGCATATGCAAGTACGATATTGTCTGTGCGAAGGACATTTTTTTTTGTTTTTCTGTGGAGATGCCCAACTAATATCTATTATATAGAGAAAAAACCACACCACAAATGGGAGTTAAATGTTAGACAGACCCATAACCCCGACAGCAAATGATTGATAATAGGCGATAAATCATTTCGTTCAGTAAACAAACTGAATCTGGTGCGGGGACAAAAGGAGCCGAGCATTGGGATTTTTTGGATAAAGATACTTGGAGCATTACTAAAGCTATTAACTGCATATTCTAAAGGCACACTAATACCAATTGAATAAATTCACAGAGCCATCTGAATAATGAAACACCACAGCCTTAATGATTGTCTAGATCAATTCGTATAAATAAAACAAAATAAGATTACGATCGAGAGGCCAGGGGATCGAAACGGGTTTTCCAATAGGGATGATATGATTTTGACGTTTCGGCCATTTGTAATATGTCATTATCTGTCATTTGTTTTTCATTGTATTCAGTAGTGTTTACAATTTCATAATGGAGAGATACGCAACAACAACGTTTACGAATTGCAACTTTTCGTGCGCTAAATCCATTTTTTTTTTTAAATCCAAAAAAAAAACACTTTGAGCAATATTTTAGCTCTCGTTAAGAGCTATCTTTTTGCCATTGGCCGATTCCCGATCCAAGGTACCGTTAAGGAGCTAGAGCAAAAATAAACTTTCCGTTCCCTTTTTTTTAAACCCAAAAAAACACTTTCCAGTCGACCTACGACCTTGACACCCATGAGCAATATTTTAGCTCTCGTTAAGAGCTATCTTTTTGCCATTGACCGATTGTGGCTACGTGCCACACAGCAAATGAAACAATTGAATTGTTGAGAGAAAAGTTCGGAGATTCGATTATATCATGAAATTGGGATATTGAATGGCCTCCAAGAAGTTGTGATTTAACACAATTAGACTAGTTCTTGTGTATGATTTGAAGTCATTGGTCTTTCGAAATAAACCAGACCCTCTTCAAGCTTTACAAGTCAATATTGAACGTGCCTTTCATGACATACGACTTGATTTAGTGGAAAAAGTGCTCAAAAAATGGGTTCATCGAATTCTTTCCTGCAGAAGAAGTCGAGGAGGCCATTTGAATGACTTTTTATTTAATACTTAATTGTATCGATTGTACTTCACATTAAATAAAAAACTTTTGAATTTCGTTAACAAGAAGTGTGTTTTTTTTTCAA
This sequence comes from Eudasyphora cyanicolor, assembly GCA_963930755.1. Lineage (NCBI taxonomy): Eukaryota > Metazoa > Arthropoda > Insecta > Diptera > Muscidae > Eudasyphora > Eudasyphora cyanicolor. Next base: position 267,150,762 of record OZ005737.1, read on the forward strand.
AAAAAATCATATCTCTATTATTGGAATACCCGTGATAAGTAATCTTAATTATATTTAAAAAATACATTTACGGCCAATTCCACAATCTGCGGTTATCCTACAGTTATAGCTGTCAAATTGTATGACATTTTTATTTTTGAACTGTGAGTTAGGTCTATCCGGAGGTTGTTAAATTGGAGGTTAGTTCTAAAACTTTAACCAATTTCTATACCCTTAGCAGATCAGAGATGCACACATTGAAGGAGTGCTAGGAGACCATAAGGATGTGTGATGGAAATCCGTTTTATGACTTTTTAAGCGATTTTAGATGTGTCTGTCCGTCCGTAGGGCTGGGTGGCACGATTACTCTCGAAAGGAGTGACCATATGTCTTTGAATTTGGTAGAATATTCTCTCAACTTCGAAGTTCGAAGATAATATGACCCATATTATTTTTTTTATCATTCGTTGCATAAATAAAGGGTTTTCCAACAAGAGGTGTTATTTTGGTATTCGAAAAAAATTCAATTTTTTTAGATAAATGATCGGATGTTTATTTCATAATAAAGAGGAAGGTATGCCGTTAATAATGAAAAACAACATAAGCCAAATGGCCACCGCGACCACGCTTACAGGACCATATCCTTTTCATGAAATTTTCCATAACCAAATCGCAAAGTGGCTGCCCTATGTCCTCGAATTCTATCTCTGAGGTCTTGAATCGACGCTGGGCTGTTGGCGTAGACCTTATCTTTCACGTGGCCCCAAAGAAAGAAGTCGCAAGGTGTTAAATCACTAGATCTCGGTGGCCAATTGTGATCACCTCTTCGAGATATAACACGGTCCGGAAACATTTCGCGTTACAGAGCAATGGTTTCGTTGCTTGTGTGGCACGTAGCGCCGTCTTGTTGAAAGTAAACATTGTCCAGATCAATACTTGGATGGTATTGATCCGACCATAAAAAATCATTAATCATCTCTCGATAGCGCAATCCATTCACCGTAACTGTTGATCCAACCTAATTTTCGAAAAAGTAAGTATGACCCCGCCGGACCATAAACCGCACCAAACAGTCACACGTTGAGGATGGAGAGGCTTCTCAACAATAATTCTTGGGTTTTCTGAGCCCCAGATGCGACAATTTTGTTTGTTGACGTAGCCAACGAGGTGGAAATGGGCCTCATCAGTCAATATGATTTTTCGATGGAAGTGCAATACTTGTGACTGCAAGATTTTCACCATTTTTGTAGTGAATTTTAATAATTTCAAAGCGAGTTGAATCGTGTATCTTTCCACTTTTAGTAATGGCGTAGTTTCTACTTGTCAAATGTCAAAGAATAAAAGCTTTAAAAGTGACAGCTACCGAAATACCGGGTGATTCAAAATAAGACCTCTTGTTGGAAAATAAGACCTCTTGTATATGATTTGTCAATAATTCAATGTCGCTCTCTTGGCCTTACACTGACAATTATTTAACTAGCATATTTCTGCCTCATTCAAAATGTAATTGATTGTAAAATAAATAACATCTCACTCTCTCTCTCTTTCACTTATTTCTTCACCATTTCCGTTTCACATATAAAGTTGTTTAATGGTTTTACTCTTGTAACAACTTCATCACATCAATGTGATTGCTTTAGAAATATCTAAGTATTGATATGTTATCTATGTATGTCTGTATGTGTTTGTTGTCACATATTGACAAATGAAAATGGCTTTTTGTTTTGACACTTCTTTTTTTCCAAATGTTAAACGTCCACACTAAATACCAACAACTATCCCAGGACCACTTAATGTTAGCCAAACACTTTAAAGAATATCGTCAACATCTGGACCCTGGCTAAACATGGAAGGGGGAATAGCAATAGGGCAACCAACCGCCACCATCACCGCCTCCAACTCCTTTTGGTAATAGTTGGACATGCTTCAATGAGAGGACAAGTAGAATTCCTTGTAGCATGGTCAATTTATTACTACAACTGCAGCAACAGCAGCAGCAGCACATGCACGCATTTAACCATAAGAGGAAAGGAAGCAATAAAAGGACTAAAAAGTAGATAACCTCCTTGCACTTGTCCACATACCAAATACATCTAACCATTCAATATGTATGTCCTTAAATTGCAATGCTGCACAGTGGTTAGAAAGGGAGTAGAAAGGAGAATTTTTTTAAATGGATTTATACACGATTAAATTAGTTTTAAAGTGTTTAATAAAGATATAACGTTGGAAAGGTAATTAAAGTATGCAATAAAATTAGAAAAGTCCAAATGTGATCGACAGCTTTAAAATGCGATGCGAACCCAAGCAAAAAACAAAAATGTATTGGTATGAGAGTTTTAGTTCGGCAAAATACGGCTTTGGTTAGCAGTTCTTATTAAATTCAATTTACTGCTTCCATAAGTATTTCAGCTGATTTAAGTTAAAGACATACACTATTGCTACTGAATTCTGAAGATGATAGAGTGGTGTCTACCGAAACTGCAGTCAATTCTACCAAGCAATTAGAACTCTCTACCAATTTTTGTATTTGTTTCTATTACTTTTTTAGCAATCGACAGAAAGTAAATGAAACATATGGTCTCAAACCAAAATAAATTCTGACTGAATAATAATCAATATTGTAATTTCTACACTGAAAAAAAATTTGTCATAAAATTAAAGAATTGCTCCAAAGACGTCATACGTTTTTAAAATAAGTACATTATGTACTTAAAATATAGATAATTTCAATAATATTAAGTAATTTTCTTAATTTTAAATAAATTTTCTTAATTTTAAGTACAAATTGTACTTATTTTGAAGACTAAGGACGTCTTTGGAGCAATTCTTTAATTTTATGAAAAATTTTTTTCAGTGTAAGGACAAATTACATTGTGACGCACAAAAAACTAAGAGCTTCTGGCGACGGATTCTGATAGAAGGGGTAAAAAATAATATACATGTATCAGCGTTTTGAAAAATTACTTATGTAGGCCATTTTAGAGGGGTGTCAATATTTCCCCCTTCTTCGGCATAGGAAACCTTATGATCCTTATATTTTATGTAGGATATGTTCAGCAATATTATTTAAAACACTACGATTAACATTTTAGCCGCCACCTTAGAGAGGAGGGTATATATCATTTGCTACGAGCCAAAAGTGTAACACATCGAAGGAGTGACCTAAGAGCCCTGTATGTTCGGCGGAAATCCATCTTAGGATATTTTAAGCCATTTCACCAATGACCGACCGTCTGACTGGCTGGCTGGAGCGCACGATACTCCCAAAAGGATTAACCGATTGTCTTCAAATTTGGTATATAATAATAATTTTTTCTATCTCAGGCTAAGTCCGAAGATGAGCCATATTGGTCCACCACTTCTTCTACCTCCCTCACAAAGGGTTACAATTTGGTGAAATGTTGTTTCTCAAATAACTTCTATTCTACTTATCCGAATCTTCTGTAATTCCACACATAGTAATAGTTTATCTGTCGCTATCGAAGTGGCCACGCCCCTTTTGGTACCTTCCACACAAAGGGACAATTTTTATATAGCTTATAGCTTTAATATCAGTCCATACAAATACTTGAAATGTTGTGCAGTGTACGGTTTTTATACAGGGTTTTCCAATAAGAGTGATATGATTTCTTTGAAAAAAAAACACACACTTATTGTTAAGGAAGTTCAAAAGTTTTATTTAATGTGAAGTACAATCGATACAATTAAGTTCTAAATAAAACGCCATTCAAATGGCCTCCACGACTTCTTCTGCAGAAAAGAATTGGATGAACCCTATTTTCGAGCACTTTTTCCACTAAATCAAGTCGTATGTGATGAATGGCACGTTCAATATTGACTTGTAAAGCTTGAAGAGAGGCTGGTTTATTTCGAAAGACCAATGACCTCAAATAACCCCACAAGAAATAGTCTAATGGTGTTAAATCACAACTTCTTGGAGGCCATTCAATATCACAATTTCTTGAAATAATTGAATCTTCAAACTTATCTTGCAACAATTCCATTGTTTCATTAGCTGTGTGACACGTAGCCACAATCGGTCAATGACAATAAGATAGCTCTTAACGAGAGCTAAAATATTGCTCATGGGTGTCAGTGTCGTAGGTCGACTGGAAAGTGTTTTTTTTTTGGATTTTAAAAAAATTGACTTAGAGTACGAAAAGTTGCAATTGGAGAACGATTATTTTTATAATAAAACTGAATAATTTGTAAACGTTGTTCCTGCATATATCTCTCCATGATGAAATTGTAAACACTACTGAATATAATGAAAAATAAATGACAGATCATGACATATTACAAATGGCCGAAAAGTCACTTCAAAATCATATCATCCCCATTGGAAAACCAATTATTTTAGACAACAATTCCAATGACTGAACAGGTTTTTCAACGTTCTGGCTTCCCCCACCCGAAGTACCACATTACGCGACTGAAATTTGCATACCTGTTTAAATCTAATTTTGTATCCCGTTCACCACATTTCCGGTTACTCACAACCACAGTGCCATTGGTTGAAATGTCACATATAACTGCAATGAATAACATGCTGAACTTTAAGTGTTTCTTAATACGTGGAGAAAAAAATCCTGTTGAAAGATATAAAAACAGAAGCTGGAGCTGCAACTCTTCCACTTAATACTACGGCCCACAATAAGATACGATATGTGGGAAATAAACCACATATATTTACACATACATTGGGGGGTAAAGAATGGTACACGCTGAAAAAAAATCGCTTCTGTAGTATATTGTCCCAAACATATTCGGCTTGAAACATATATATGTTTGGGGTAGACTCTAAGCATGTAATATTTGGTACACACAAAAAATGTGTATTTGGGAAGATGTTGTTCTAAACAAATATTTGTTTACATTCCAATATGTTTTTATTTGGGACCATTATTTCCGAAACAAATATTTATTTGCATTTAAGTATTCATAAAATACATAAATTGTGTCAAATTTTTCAGTAATTCAAAGTTAAATTTTTAGAAATTTTTAATGTTCGTAAAAAATAATATTTGAAATCATATAATCTTGGATCAATATAAAGTACTTAGAGGATTGACAACTAATGATGGCTTGGAATACTCCGAAATTTGAAATGATTGATTTAAAACAGAAGGTAATGCTGCATATGGTATCATAACTGGGAGGTACAATTCGAAACCCAAGAAAAATTGAAACTGAAATATGAAAAACTCAGCAAAAGTTTAGGAAATATTTTTTAAATAAAATATATTTGGAAAAATTCCAAATTAAAAATTTTATTTGTATTTAAACACATATTTTATTTGAAAAATTTAGTTTGCAAATATAATTTGTTGTAATATATTAATATATGCGTTCCAAATATATTTTATTGATTTTCAAATAAAATTTATTTGCTAAGAAATATATAATATTTAAAAATTTGTGTTCCAAATATATTTTCTTTCGATTCAAACATATCAAAAAAGGCGATTTTGCCCCGTGTACACAGAGAAGAGAATCAATGAATTGATAACAGTTTTAATTATATTCAACTAAAAGGCTATTATTGTTATGACATGTTCGAAATATTATACATAACAGTATGAACTTATGGCGATTTCGTTTCTGCCAAAAAAGTGCTACATTTTCGTTGCCCTTTTCCCAAAAACTGGACTTTTATACCAAATTTTAGAATTTTGCAATTAAAGCTAAAATTAATTTGAGAGACTACATCAGTTCCAGGGCAAATATATTTCAGAATTTCGCGTCGACGGGATGATTTCGATTTCGATTCAGAATCGAAATCACTATTAGTCTATTCACTAAAAATTCCAAAAATTTCCAAAAAAGTTCACTACAAATTTTCGCTATATACTTCAACTGGACGATAGTTTTATTTGTCTCCTTTGTTATTGTCCTCCATCAAGTTGTTTTCGGGCGCCAAGACCTCGTCTTCCCTCAACACTTCCACCAAAGAGCTTCGTGTCCCAAGTCTTAAGTTAACTGATTGATTTATGAACATTTTGAATGGGTTGATGAACTATTTCAATCCGTTAATAAAAAGATAACATTTTTAGTAATAATAAACAATACAATATCGCTCACTCACTTCAAGAGTGACATAACTCAAAATTAAAAATGTTTGAGGTTGCCTTACAAAAATTCGAATTTTGCAAATGTCCATAAATTAATCTCAGCGAAATTTGGTCTATAAGTAAACTACCATATTTCGGATTATTCAAGCGTATTTAAACATCTTATTCATGTTACTTATATTTTTATACTGACTTAAAGTTCACATCTTGACAATTTTTAATTTTGAGTTATGCCACTCTTGAAGTGAGTGAGCGATATATAGTAATAAAACTTTTTTTATTGATGCAATTACAAAAATAATAAAAACACACAAAAAAGAATTGAATTGGCTTTCAACCTAAAAATCATTTCATTAATTCAAGGAACATTTTCTTTATCCCAAAGAAACGTTTCTTAAAAATAAAGACATATTTTTTTCGAATAATCATAATTTTCCTGGAGTTAAGAAATTTTAAATCAAATATGTTTAAATAAACATTTCATTAAATCAAAGATTTTTTACATAAATTTTTTGGGAAATAATGTCAATCACTTCCTTAATGAAATATTTTATTCCTTTAAAACTTCTTTTTAAATAAAGCCCTGCAAAATTATCATTTTGTTTGATTTAATTAATGTATTTACATTACATTAACTCGAATAGTAAAACCAATATTTTCTCTCTGTGCATATTGGCTGCAATAAAGATTCTGTATGCATCCCGAGAAGAAACTAACACTTAATACTTCGTACATATGCCAGCAGATAAAATGCATTGGACATTACAAATGTTATGGTTTGCGATTTATGGCCCATTGCAAAAGGAAAAAATTACCCGTACTACGAGTATCGTCTGATTACCCTCCCCCAAAACGTAAAGGCATTCAGACGGCAGCAGAAGATAGACCAGTGTAGTTCCAAAGTCGATGCAGTGTCTAACCGACGCTAGAGTAGTGCCATGTTGCCCTCACAAGCAAGTCGACCCCCCTCCCCCCCATAAAAGACATGAACTAGTAGTGTTCAACAATTTTTATGGGACTACAAATATTCACGAGAGGTCCTCTCGTATAAATACAATATTGCTCGTTTACCCACTTGTCGTAGCTCCATTAACTTGATCTTTATGCTCTCTCGAATTGAATTGAATCGAATGGTCCCGAGAATACAGTGTGTGGAATGGAATGTACTTCGGCGTCGTATCGTCCTATCATGAGGTTAATAATGTTGTGAAGGCAATGAAAACTCTTTTAATGGCAAAATCATCCTTAGTTTGTGGTAAAAGTATGTGACATCGTTTTTTTTTTGTATCTCTAAAAGATATTTGAGTTTCGATATATTGCCTTCAATGCGTGTGTGTGTGTATTCACAAAATGACAAAGATAAGGTGTAAGGAACACCAGGTCGCCTTTGGAAAATTTCAAACTAAATCGATGTCATATTGCTGGAATGTTTCAAACTTTTTGCCAGGATATTTGATAATACAGTTTTTCGTAGCACAAAAATATTAGGATAAACTTTTCTTATTTTCTCCTAAATATGAGAAGACTAAAAACAAAATGTTTAGGAAGTGTGGGAAATAAGTTAAGGCTTTAGAGCTTTAAGCTATCCAGTTCTAAGTGTCAGAAACTATTAGATAAAACTATTCTTATTTTCTACAAAATGTGAGAAGGCCAAAAGCAAAATGTTGTCAAAAATGTCACGCTGAAAAAATCGCTTCTATGGTATATAGTCCCAAACATATTCCGCTTAATATCAATAATTTTATATTTTATAATAAAATAATTTTATTTTCAAATAAAATTTATTTGTTCAGAAATATAAAATATTTACAAATTTGTGTTCATATTCTTTCGATTCAAAAATATCAAAATTTCCCCCCGTGTAGGAAGGTTAATATACAAGTAAGTGTAAGCTCTAGAGCTTTAAGCTCTTCAGTCTTTCATGTCAGAAAAATATGAAATTAAACTTCTCTTAATTGCTGCAAACAAATTAGAAGACAAAAAGCAAAGTTAGTAAGAGATGGGAAATATGTTTAGTTCTTAGAGCTTTAAGCTCTTCAGTTTTTTATGTGAACAAATTTCATATTATTTCTTTTTATTTGCTGCACAATATGAAAAGACAAAAAAACAAACATAGGAAGAGAGTTTAGACTCTACAGTTGTTCATATCGCAAAAATATTAGATAAAGCTTTACTTATATTCCCCAAGATCTTCAGTTTTTCATGTCACACAAATACTAAAATTAAACTTATCTTCAATATACTTAAAGACCAAGTGTAACATCTTACCAAAGTGTATAGAAGGTCTGGTAAATATGTTTTGACTGTAAAGCTTTAAGCTCTTCAGTTTTGTTACATTTTTACAATTATAAAAAACATAAATGTTTTTATTCATACTACTAGAGCTTTTTATCATTATAAAGATATCGTCGTTATGATCTCAACTAAATGTTCCCAAGAGCTTTCAGTAAGAGAGTTTTTCCTTCTAAACTTTACTCTTATCATTAAAATACACCTTCAATTTTGACATATGTTGCGATTGTTGTTGTTTTTCGTATGTAATAATAATGCTAAACATTTTATGTATACTTCTACTGCCAAAGCGTTTAGTTATTAATTTTAAACAGATTTTCGCGATTACCGATAGATAATTTTGTCCCAAGAGCTTTACTATTTTTCTCCCTACATTTATACAACTACAGTATTGAAATACTATATCTGCTAGAGCTCCCATGGTTCTATATAAAAATATGGTGACCTCTATCTCATGTTGCCTTCCTAAAGAGCTTTTATTTCATTCCTATCAAAGCTATTCTTTCCTTGTGCTCTTCTTGGTAAATTATATTCAATATTTTCTTTAAAACCTTTAAATTACAGATCTTTGACATATTTATTTCAAAGATATCATCGGGATGACCTCAACTTAATTTTGTCCCAAAAGCTTTGAAATCCAAGTGGAACACGAAGCTGTTCTCTCTATATTAAAATACTCAGATCACGTGTGAGTCGTGTCATGCTGTGATGTTATTTTTGTTAAGTATTGTTTGACATTTCATCATGGAAAGACTTACGTCTGAACAACGTTTAGAAATTATTCAGTTTTATTATCAAAATAATCGTTCGCCAATTGCGCTAAGTCCATTTTTTTAAATCCAAAAAAAAACACTTTCCAGTCGTCCCACGACCTTGACACCCATGAACAATATTTTAGCTCTCGTTAAGAGCTATCTTTTTGCCATTGACCGATTCCCGATCCGACGTACCGGAATCATCGGTCCATATTTCTTCAAAAATGATGCTGGTGAGAACGTAACCGTCAATGGCGACCGTTATCGTGCCATGATAAACGACTATTTCATGCCTGAAATTGAAACTCAACAAGACGGCGAAACTTCCCACGCATCGCATCAGTCAATGAATTCGATTGGCCACCTGTGGGGATATGTAAAGTCTAAAGTTTATGCGGACAACACCGCTTCGATTCAGGCCTTGGAGCAAAAACTGTCTAAAGAGCTTTTATTTCATTCCTCTCAAAGCTATTCTTTTCTTGTGCCCTTCTTGGTAAATTATATTCAATATTTTCTTTAAAATCTTTAAGTTCTTTAAGATCTTTGACATATTTATTTCAAAGATATCATCGGGATGACCTCGACTTAATTTTGTCCCAATCCAAGTGGAACACGGATCTTTTCTCTCTATATTAAAATACTCCTTTAATATATACAGACAATATTTTTTCTTAAAGCTCATGTTGACCTTTAAGTGTTATCCCCAACCACATTCGTATAAATGAATTATAAACAGTGTTTAATTTAGATAAATCTCAATTCTTAATCTTCTTCTCTTTATCATTGACTTCTTATTTCATTTGACCCTTTTCATTATATCCTAAGAGCTTTTAAGTCCAAGCGGAACTCGAGGCTTTCTTCTCTACATTAAAATACTCCTTTAATATATACAGATCCTATTTTTTCTTAAAACTGATGTTGTCACAGTTTAATACAAAATCGTATGCCTATTTGCCACATTGTTAACCTCAAAGCTTTTAAGCTGATACTCTAAAAGCTTTAAGTGTTATCCTCAACCACATTCGTATAAATGAATTATTAACAGTATTTAATTGAGATAAATCGCAATTCTTAATCTTCTTCTCCTTATCTTTGTCTTCCTATTTCGTTTGACACTTTGTAATCTGATGTCCTTAAACTTTTCAACACCTCATCGTAGCGACATTTGGAACACACACCTACACACACCCACACAATCAAATAACAATATAAACGAACGAAAAAATCCCCCAACGAAAAAAAGCACAAAGAATTGATAATTTCCATCAAATATCAATTTACTGACAAATAAAAAAAGAAAATAACATTTGATAAGAGTGTGCACAACAACAACAAAAAAGCTGCAAAGTTCAAGATTGCGCAAAAGTATAAGAAAAGACAGTAAAATAAAAGGAAAAAAAGGAAACCTACTTAAAACTGAATCTATGGTTTCAAAAGGATTTGTCGTCTTCAGTAACTTAAGCGAATATGATAATGTACCGGGTGGAGTTGCTGCCAGTTGCTGATGTCCTCCTTTATTTCTTTTTTTCTTCTTTACCCCGAGCTCATAACAATTGCCAACAATAGTTTGAAACTAAGCGTACATAGGAGCACATGATCATGTGTCCGTCTACTGGCATTATAATGTCTCAAACAGTGGCAATTGACTTGGATGGGTTAAGTGCCGTTGGTGAGCACTACTTTTCGACAATGTTGGAAATGATTTTTGCAATTTTCCAAGGGTGGGAAATCCCCACCGCATCCAGTTCATTTGTAGAATATAGACAGGCAGATATTCTCAAGTACAATTTAAAAGAAATTGTACTCTTATAATGTTTGACACAGCATAGGGAATGCATTACAGATTATGGGACTTGGTTCTTCCCAGGTCCTAGTACATTTCCCCCCTATAATGTATGCAGTGTGCATGTTGCTCAATTGCCTTCATTTTTTTCTAGTTTTTTTTTCTTGGGAATATCATTTGCTGCGAGAAAAAAGAATGCGAATGCATATGAATGTCGTGCTACATTGCTGGGATATTGAATCCATAATCATATAAATGTCGGGGGGAGCAAGGAAGAAGGAGGAAAAACAAGAAATGACAATGATGTCATACCAAACTTGCAATGACTTGCAATGCCCTTAAGGCTTTGAGAAAATGGAGAGAACACTTAGAAAACGACAGGCAACCTTGTGAAGAATTTTTATTTTTGATACGGAATCGAACTACAAGGTCGGTAAGGAGAATAAGGCGCTAAAAAGTGGTAGAGCCGATTCGTGCAATATTTCTGTATAATTATAAATTTCATTTTAAAACAGTATTGATTGTAGAAAACAGATATTTATCTTTTCTGCATGAGGAACCTTCAGAATGATTCAGGATTTTCAGCAAGAGCATTCCAATTTTGCATACTTTACACGTATGCAACTATTTTGAACGCACACATAGACAAATTTAAGACATTCTGAAAGATAGCTGTGCAAGATAATATCGCTATCTTGATTTTGGCCTGGATCAATTCCTTTGACTAATTTAAACTAAAATCTTTATATGGTGCGCAGGGTAGCGTATAAGTAATTTTAATTTTACAGGATTTTTTTAATATCGAATAAAAAGCTTTTTTCACAAAAAGGCTCACAGAAGGTTATGATATATCAACCAAGAAAAAATGGCATAAATAATAATTAAAAACGATTAAGAACATTTGCAGACGAGTAAACCGACTAAAGTATAACCACACTTGTTGATTAATCTAAAATGGAATTTGGTACTTTCTGTGGGTGACTATACGATAAAGTAATAAAACTATTATAATTCCGAATTTTTCGATGTTTTTCAGAGGTTTTAATTAAAAAATTATTAAAATCTTTTCATAAAATGGGATTTTTCGCAATATCTTATAAGATATCTTTGGAACCGCTGATAGGATGAAAAAATTATAATAGAAGAATATGAAGGCTACTTAATTTAGGATTATTTAAAGCTATCCTGAACCAATTACGATGAATGATTATCCAGCTATGGTAAAATATATGGTTGAACCTAAATTATTTTAGAGGTTTATCTTAAAAACAAAGGTCTTGAAGGAAATGATCAAGCTTTCTTTTGAGCAAAAAAAAAATCAAAAATAATATATGGATTTTTACAAAAAAACATCAAAACAAACATTAATTTCGCAACAAAAAAAATCATAAACAAATATTTTTGCGACATTGAAGAAAACGCTATCGAAAACACTTTGAGCAAATTTGTTTAAATACAATAGGTAAAAAAGATAGGTTTGACCAAAATTTAAAAATTCAACACCCTCCAACTCGGGCAGTCCTTAATCGATCTCGTTGAAATTTTGTAGCATAACTACTATCCAATAGGACTAAGCTAGGAGCAAGCTTTATCCCGATCAGAGGAGATCGCTTTTAAAAATTGGCTCACTTGACATGAAGTCCCCAAATATAAGAAGCATAGGGCCTCAACAAATGATCCTCAGTTTAATCTGTCCATTGCTACATTCTTAATTTCTGTGTCTCCTCTTGGTAAATTCTATGTCGATCTGTTTCCCCCTGTTGTGAACTAGCCATCCTCTCCAACGGCTATCTTGTTGATTCCAAACAATTGCAGTGCGGGCTAAGTCGTCGTGGGGCTTACGTTGCCTATGCCAAATCCAATTTAGAGTTGGACACTTTATTTCTTTTAAGAGATCGCTCATTTGTGTTCAGTTCAATTAAGTGAACTAGTTCGTTCATTTTTTTTCATCTACAACTTTTCCTTAGACACAAAAGAGATATTCCGTGCGGTATACCGAGAAAAATATAGTAAATTATTAATTGAGCCAATTTGACTAAACGAATGATGCAGAAGTTCATATTTTTGGGGCTGCTTTCACGTCCAGTTCTCAGAATTGAGTCCCAAATCAATGAGCTGAAAAATGCTGTACTGTGTTAATGATTGAGTTGATAATTCTGATTTTGACTTTCGTTGACAGTGAGGGAGTGATTTCTAAAGGTTCGCCAATAGTCAAAATGCATGCTTTGCGGACTTTATGTGAATTCGTTATAGTGCTGCCGAAGTATCAAAAGTTGTCCACATCCTCTATGGTATTATTGTCGATGTTGAAAGCCCTGTTTATTCTAAAAACCTTCGATTTGCATGCATTTATTCTTAATTCAGCTCTGGCTGTGGCTTTAACAACACTGTCTAGTCGTCTGTATAGCCTATATCCTTGAACCGAGTACCGAGTACCGAGCCTCCACTCTATTCCTCTTTCTTCTATAAAGGCTTTTCGCATGACTATGTCTAGAGACATAACATCTTAAAGCAAAGGGACCCTGAGGCCTAGTTGGTTCCCATGTAGCATTCGACTATGTGCTTCTCTGTATAGAGCTATGATGAGGTTAACTAGATTTTCAGGAATGCTGGTATTTAGCTATTTTAGCGATTTTAAAGTTACTTTTCGTTTTATAAAACTATTATCCGAACCCAGTGGCCCTTCTTCCTACAAAATTTAGTGTCCATCAGGAAACAATTCAATCCTATTAATATTAATTAAAAATACGTGCAAGTTACCCCATTGAAGCCTTCTCCAACAAATACCTGAACCTAATCAGCCCTCAAATAAAAATTCTCCCAAAAATGGGTATAAAAAGGAGGAATGCTGGTATTTAAGTTATGCACTATTAATTTTTGGAATGTGCGTATATTTTGGCAAAACACCATAAACAATGGCCAACTATGGGTCAGGTCAAATGATATACTTGTAAAGAGGAAAATTACAAAAATAAAATGGAGATGGAGTTGGATAGGCCATACCCTCACCAAATCAACCGAAAGCATATCAAGAAATGCACTTGAATTTAAGCCGCGGGGCAGCCACACATGCTGCTAGAACTAGAGAAATTGAACATGTCATTCGATGAAACTAAAGTAATATGTCAAGATAGATTAAGATGGAACAGTATTGTATAAACCCTATGTTCCCATGAGAAATAAATAAAAGAGTAAATGTGGGAGATACCAAAAGGGACGTGATCATGTTCCCGAGCTGATAGGGATAAAGATACTGTTGAATTTTAATAAATCTTAACCTTTTTGGGAGGGAAGTGCCAGAAAGAGAGGACCAATCCAACATAGCCTAAAATTGGTGATAACTTGATAATTAATCATAATTTGAAGTCAATCGCTCCCTCCTTTCAATACATATGTACGGTGCGCACCAATCAGACAGATAGAGGGACTGAAATAAATCATATTAACTAAAATGTCATGAAGCGGATTTCCGCCAAACATATGTAGGATCTTAGTTCACTCCTTTTTTCGTAGCAAAAGTGGAGTAAAACTTCCCATAAATTAGGTAATTTCTGGATGACAGTTATTTTTTCGCTGTTACCAATTTTAACATACAACCCTCGTCAAAAACTCCTCTGCTGCAAAAATTCTCAACACGAAAGCTATCCTTATACTGATAATAAAAACGGATATAATAGCGATAAGCAATGACAAGGTAAACACTAGACTATAAAAGGATTTCAATAAAAATAAAAACCCAAAACTGTTTGATAATGTTCTCAGAGAACAGTCATATAATGTCAGAAAAGTTCTATGTACATGTGATAAGACAAAAAACAATTTTTGTAGATTTAGATAACCATAGATATAGCGAAAAAAATACTTTTATAGATTTGAGGCTAAAAGTTAATAAGTCAAAAGAAAAAGAATTCATATTAATTATCCTAATGTAATCCTAAGAGGGTCTCAACAACCCAAGCACTCTCAGAAAAATAAATACAGAACACAACAACTTCTCCTCAAAAAATTGTCTAGCACTCACTCCTTCTTTTGAAGACAATCCTGTGCAAAGGCCAGCTAAAAATAACTACCACAGTTTGTTTATAAATTATTAATGTTTTGCTATTTTTACAGAATTATTGGCCATAAACCTTTGGTCGTCTCGGTCATACATCAATAACCGTCCAAAAGAATATTGAAGTTTTGTTTAACATTCGGATAATGATGAAGACATCTCTTAAAGACAAAAATCCCTGGCCTTCACATCAGAAGGGAGAGGGAGTCAGTCAGTCAGTCATCCATCATAGCGCCACAAAATCAGTTAAGATAAAAGTAAAAAGTCAAACAATTCGTTGTGGTCACACATAAAAGTAAAGATATCTGGTGGTTTCCTTTGTTTTAGTTGTTTCTTCTACTTGTTTTAGGGGTCAATTACCCAGAGATGAGATGAGATCCATTTAGTAAATGACATGATTTTGGGCTGGAGTAAATGATTGGATTAAGAAGTCCTTTCAGAGGCGGGAGAGGAGAGGAAACTTGATTGACAAGTCTATGGGATCGAACAAAGAAATTAAAAGCCATTAAGGATGGCAAAGCTTCTAAAACGTTTGGAATATATTGGACAACAAGAATAATAATCAATAAATTAAAGAAAAAGTAATCAATTTAAAGACGAAATAAAATGTAACGTTTTTAAAGCGGGATTTTCCATTAAAGGTCAAGCAACAATTATACTTGTTTTTTACTAATAGTGATTTCGATTCATGGAAAAATGTTGCCCCGTGGACGTGAAATTCTGAAAAATATTTTCACTTTTTCGGTAGAACTGACGAAGTCTATCGAATTAAACATAACTCCTATTTCAAAATTCCAAAATGTGGCTCTGATCTTCATGTCCTCACTCTCTAGCCAATTTATAACGGTAACGAAACAAAAATTAAATATCGCCGACAATATTGAGGTTGCCTTGCCCGGACTTGAATACGGGATCATATAAATTTTAATTTGGGCGCCCCAGTAGGTGATTTGGTAGCGAGCTCGCCTACCCAGCAAAATTTCCCATTACCAAATAACCTGACGGGTAAGCTAACTTCAAATCTAGTAACTGCTTATAATTTGGCCTCCCTTCGAATTATTTTTACGTAAGTAATACTTTTATGAGTGTGTTTGTGGGTCCTAGATATTTCTGAGTTGCTACTGCTTGTTCACCACCATCAGTGGTGGCATGCGGTGAGAAAGTAGAAGAGCGTAAAATTGGGAAGAGCGTAACATTGGGTAGAGCGTATAACTGTGAGGGAGTAGTTATCGATTGTTGTCGTCATATAACGAAAAATTTCATTTGCCGGGAGGTGGGATTGAACTCGCGACCTCCTGGTTTCGTAGTTTAGCATCACAACCACTGGCCTACCTCGCGATTCGTAGACAAATCGCTTAATAATCAAGTACAAAAATATAACCCATCAAAATCTTGGTAAGTAAATGTCGTTACCACTTGCGTTACCAGGTAATGATATCTCAATATAGCCAACATTACTTTCGGTAAATAAATAATGACTAACTAAATTAAAACAAAAATATGTTATTATTAGTAATCTAACTTAGAGAATCTAATTTGAACTTATAAACTTTTCTTTGATTTAACTGAATACCAACTACAACGTATATACGTAAATCATTTAAGTAAAAATCATTTAACGAAAAGTTTATAAATAAAAATAAGATTTTCTAAATTAGATTACTAGCAATAACTTATTTTTGTCATTATTTTGTTAGTCGTTATTTATTTACCGAAAGTAATGCTGGCTATAA
Source organism: Eudasyphora cyanicolor (assembly GCA_963930755.1). NCBI lineage: Eukaryota > Metazoa > Arthropoda > Insecta > Diptera > Muscidae > Eudasyphora > Eudasyphora cyanicolor. The sequence continues at coordinate 267,167,432 of OZ005737.1, forward strand.
TGAGATATCATTACCTGGTAATGCAAGTGGTAATGACATGTACTTACCAAGATTTTGCTGGGTATAAGTTTGGGGGTCATGGGCTCAATTTCCACCAGCGGCTCTGGTCTGTCGCAACGAAAATTAACAAGCAACATGGTCTTTGTCACACGGCTTCTCCTTGGACCGAAAAATTAGAATGTAAATTTACTTTGTATTGTAATTCATATAAATACATAAATTTTAATTTGTTCATTAAAAGTGTAAACGAATTGATCTGGAAAAGCGAATACTCCTGTTCAGTCGTACTCCTCAGCTTTCTTCAAAACGTATTGGATATGAGTATGTGTGCATTAGGTCGAGGCCACATCTGTTCGACTAAAGCGTATCTCACATTGCGATTCTACATGACATTTTAATTACTGAACTATGCTACTGAATAGATGATCTAATAACAATGAAATTAAATATTTAATACCATTTTTTTAAATGTATTTTATTTTATAATTTTTCATTTGATGGAGCAAAATTTGCTTCTCATTGGACATTGCTGGTGTTTTGTATTAACTTTTGTTAACAGTTGTTTTTGGAAGATTTTGGAGAACTGATGTTTTCACAAAGAATTCTCATTCGCTTGTGTGTAGAAGAGCTTAAAGAGCTCCGTATCTCCCATACAACTGCATAAACCGCCATGTATAAAATAACGGGTAGAGATACTTTTTTCAATAGCCTTTTTTTGACAGATCACGTGTGAGTAGTGTCATGCTGTCATGTTATTTTTGTTAAGTATTGTTTGGCATTTCATCGTGGAAAGACGCCTGAACAACGTTTACAAATTATTCAGTTTTATTATCAAATTAATCGTTCGCCAATTGCGCTAAGTCCATTTTTTATCAAAAAAAAAACTTTCCAGTCCGTGGGTCGACTTTGACACCCATGAGCAATATTTTAGCTCTCGTTAAGAGCTACCTTTTTGCCATTGACCGATTCCCGATCCGACGTACCGGAATCATCGGTCCATATTCTTCAAAAATGATGCCGGTGAGAACGTAACCGTCAGTGGCGACCGTTATCGTGCCATGATAACCGACTATTTGATGCCTGAAATTGAAGCTCGTGGTCTCGGCGACATTTGATTTCAACAAGACGGCGCCACTTCCCACACATCGCATCAATCAATGGATTTATTGAGAGAACACTTCGGTGAGCAGATAATTTCCCGTTTTGGGCCGGTCGATTGGCCACCAAGATCGTGTGACCGTTAGACTTTTTCCTGTGAGGATATGTAAAGTCTAAATTTATGCGGACAAACCCGCTTCGATCCAGGCCTTGGAGCAAAACATCAAGCGTGTCATTCGCCAGTTACCAGTCGAAATGCTCGAACGAGTCATTGAAAATTGGACTCAACGGATGGACCATCTGAGACGTAGCCGCGGCCAACATTTGATAGACATAATCTTCAAAAAATAAATGCCAAAGAATGTTTTTTCAAATGATAATAAACATTCCCCATTCAATTTGAATTTTCTGTGTTTTTTCTTTAAAAAAGTAGGGAACCTCGAAATGGATCACGCTATATAAATACAACCGACACACGGTGTAGGCAATATACTTTTTGTTGCTAGTACTATTTTTTTATTGTTACAATCGAATTCCAACCAATTATTTTCCTGGGTGTGTGGTGACATCCTCTGAAATACCTGTGCTTGAATGTTGACATTTTATTTGCACAATCCCTGTAGGTCTTTTTACAATGTCTTTATTTACTTTGTCATCCAACTGATGTGACTTTTGGTATGTGGTATAACTCTATTTGTTAAAGAGATTTTCTTTTCTCATGGTAACCATTTTCTGTTTACTTACTGAACAACAACAACAACAAAAATAAACTTCCAATCACAACATTAATTGTTTATCATTATGTGGGTCAAGTTCCCCTATACAGTGTCATGCCACCATGCGAGGAGGTGGACTAGACCCCCTCCCCCAGGAAAATAATCCAATAAAGGTGTCACAAAGTGGCGTAGCAAACAGAGATAGAAAAAACTACCGGTGTCGTTGTAAAAGCTCAAAAGAGGAGCAAAAAACTTAACAAAACATGGACTACCTTTTTTTGTATGCCTCATTGTCTCTTGTGTCTTCCTTGGACTATAAAAAGTATCTCATCCATGCATGTTGATGCTTCTTGGCTGCCAGCCGTGCAAAAAAACCCCGAGGCAGTTTTTTTTACAGACGGACTAGTTTTGTACCGGGGTATCACTTTGATTTTCTCTTTCTCTAGTCTATTCTCGCCACTAAAGAAAGAGCCTCTCAAAGAAAGAAAAAGTGCGATTTTTTTCAGTGCCGTTAAGTTGATTAATTTGTTATGTTTTTCACTGCAGGGCAGGTATCTTCACATGGCCAACACGAGTGGATGAATGTCAACAAGATTTGAGTCATGAAAGGCGTGAATGCAAAGGAAAGCCTTCAATTGAATTGTCTTCTTTTTTTATAGAAACTTAATGCAGACTCCATATAAACGAAAGAATATACTCGAAAGTAGCAAATAAGTCGGAGAGCAATTGAAGAGGGTATATATCGATACCTCCATTCCCAAGTAAGATAAGTCGAAAGTGTTATTAATCTGCAATTTATCTGGAATTCCTTTACTCGTGTAATGGAAATCATATGACGTCTACAGTTTTGTACATAACTTTTGGATTGAATTGGCTGATTATGACAGAATTTTGGCAGAATATAAGAATTTTTTGGGTTAGAGATAACCAGCAGTTAAAGTTTTCAAATTCAATACAATTTCATCACGGAAAGACTTACGCCTGAACAACGTTTACTCGTGTCATTCGCCAGTTACCAGTCGAAATTCTCGAACGAGTCATCGAAAATTGGACTCAAAGGATGGACCATCTGAGACGTAATCACGGCCAACATTTGATAGACATAATCTTCAAAAAATAAATGCCAAAGAATGTTCTTTCAAATGATAATAAACATTCCCCATTCAATTTGAATTTTCTGTGTTTTTTTCTTTAAAAAAGTCGGGAACCTCGAAATGGATCACCCTATATATTCTCGATTTGAATAATGCTTTTTCGGCCACAAACCACTGGAAGTAAAGAGGAAAAGAAGGAAGTTAAAACGAATTTAAACAATCTACACCAACGGCATATGTACATACATATATCATTGATTTTGACAAATTTCTTAATCGGTTCTAAATAGACTTTGGCAAATGTATTGCTTTAATTTTAATTACTAATACAATTTTTTTTTTTAATTTCTTTTTTAGACTCCAAGCCATATGCAATACAGATGAAACTAGCACCATACACGCATCACCCTTCCACCCTTCAGCATATGAGAAGAAATATGCTCCCGATGCCATCCCGATCCCTAAACACAATGTTGTTGTTGCTCTTTATGACAATACTCTCGAGCATTGTGGCCACAGTTTCAGCACAATGTCCCTGGCAAAGGGATCTGCCTGACTTACAAACGTCCTGCATATGCTCATATAATTTAGGACGAGAACTATCCGTACAATGTGATCAGGTAAGTAAATTATGCAACTAAACTTATTTCAAACAATCGCTTATGAGTTTCTAATTGAAAATTGTTTAAATGTTAATTGAAATGATGCTATGTTGATCAAGTTTCTGATTGGCCAAATTGTATAAAAAATCGTTTCTAACAAAATCAGGACGTTTGGTGCATTTCGGCATCAGCCAGGACCGCATCAGTTTGAAATGTACTCAGTTGCTGACTGGTTACCACCTATCATTTGTTGTCATGTGGACACTATCGATCAAGAAGATTTCGTAGGTCGCTAGAGGCATTGCAACATATGCCCTGGAAATATCTCCCAACCGTGCAGCTTTATTTGCTTTACAATTCCCCGATCCGGCACCTAAATCAAGTGAATACTGAACTATTCAGTCATCTCGTTAAGAGATATACTACAGTCGAGGACATATTTTGAACTCAGGATAGCAGTCTCTAGAAAATTTTAATCAGAACATTAACCCTTGGACAAACATATGGTTCTGGCCAGGCATATTTCATTTTTGAGCGTTAGTTAAACATACTTCTAGTTTAGGTAGATACCTGTATTTCCCGGTAGCCAACTAAAATATTGTTGGCTTTCTATCTGTAAAAAAATCAAAAATATCGTTCCAACACGACGAAATCTGCCTGGCCAGACCACTATATAATTTGTATGAAATAAATTATTATTATACACATTTTGGTTTGTTGAATATTTCCAGCAACATGCTGCCTAACCAACAAAGCGGCCCTAGTACACAGAGTTCCAGAAAAGATTACAGATTTTGTTTCACGCAAAACGAAAAACAGCGTAGGAAGACATATTTTTACTGCACCAAATGCACTAATCCTGTGTGCCAACAACATTCTAAAGTTGATTATTTTATTTATTTATTTATATTAATTACAATACAAAGTAAATTTATATTCTAATTTTACGGTCCAGGGGAAAGCCGGGTTACAAAGACCATATGGCTAGATTTTGCAACGACAGACCAGAGCATCTGGTGGGAATCGAACCCACGACCCCCAAACTCATAGGCGGGTACGCTACCAACTCACCTACTGGGGCGCTCTAAAGTTGATTATACTTGTTTTTCATGCATTCCACAAAATGAATAAAAAATATTTTTTTTTTACATTTAGTCTAAAGACCAACATAATATACGAACATACTTAGAAATTCAAAGTTACGGTACCCTTTTTGCCATACAAATGCATGAAAACGTATAGGGGTCTGGCCAGGCAAATGTGTTTGTTCGAAGGTTTCAGAATATGTGTTTGACGGGGGTTAGGGGGGTAACGTTTATACACTTTTTTGCATTTTTTTCTGAATAGAGAATCATTCAAGAATATTGTGTGAAAATTGGAGATCATTCGGAGCAAAACTGACAAAGATACAGCAGTCTAAGCAACCGCGCCTCATACGTGACTCAGTACATAAGAAAAACTTTAAAGCGTGTTTCCCACAACCCATGTTTTTAAAGACGGTGCCCCTCATAACTCAAAAACTACTGAACCGCTCGTTTTGAAATTTTTAACAATATTTCTTTAATTAATTTACGAGCAATGACAATTGAATACTATAGACGTCGCATGGTATTTACAGACTTCATCCGCCAGGTGGCGTCCGAGCAGCCTTACTCTCATTCACAAATTCCTCTCCCAATTATTTCTCTGTCAAAACATGCAGACTTTTTTGTACTCTCAAATAATTTCTGAGAAGGGAGTGAGTTTTTCAGTTTGTTTTGTTGTGGAATGTTTTGAAGTTGGAATATAATAAAATTAATGATAAAAATCTTTTCTCTCTTTGCAGAGTAAATAAAAGTATATATCCTCTCTTTGCAGAACGCTCTCTTTACAGTTTAGCCAGACAAAGCGCCATCTTCAGTATGCAGACATACTAAACGAATTGTCAAACTCCATGCGACGTCTATAGTATTCAATTGTCATTGTTACGAGGTAACGCTGTGGAGTTTTTTTAAATTTGTTAATTTTTTTATTTAACAATAACCAGTTAGTCGATTTTTTTCTCGAAAAATCTGATTTTTCACTTCAAAGTGTTCCCAAAAATTTAAAATTTTAAATTTCGAAAAAAACTCGACAGCGTTACCTGGCTATAACGATTATCTAACTAAATAAAATTATTTTTTTAATTTCTGATGATCCGGTATCGAGTTATGAGGGCCACCGCAATTCAACTTTTTTCGAGACGCTTCCGCAAAAATGCTGTCGTTGCCATATTTTTTAATATTTTTTTATGAACATTTTACACAATAAACTTTAAAAGTTATACTTGAATGTACCATTGGGTTGAATAAAAAAATTTTAACCGTTTCGTCACAAAAAAAATCTGCCTTTTTTGCACGAATTAACGTTGCCCCCCCTTAATTCTCCGCCATTAAGCTACTTCTCTATTATCAAAAATTCTCCTTTGTCCAGGGATACGATCCTAATATTCTGATCTACGAGGACGGTCCAAAATTGGCCGACCTAACGAAGAAAAAACAACAAATTTCGGATTTTTTCACAACATAATCTCCTTTTAGTCCATTACACTTTTTTTCAGAGATTTTCGATAGCTTCTATACCCTGTTCATAGTAAGAACTCTCTAGCTTCTGAAAATAGACGTCAACCGCAACCTCCACCTATTCATTGCTGGCAAATATTTTTCCGCCGAGCCATAATTGGAAACAAAAAATAATCCGAGGGAGCTAAATCTGGCGAATAATGTGCGTGCTGAAGAAATGTAGCCATTCGCAATAGTGGATGTGTGAACTGGTGCATTGTCTTGATTGTGAGCAAACGCGGCACCCATCTTGCACAAAGCTTTCTCATCATCAAATTGTCCGTCAATATGCTAGGTATAGCAATTTTTGAAATGCCTATGACTTCAGTTAGCTCAAGAACATTTAACCGATGGTCATCCATACCAAGTTGTAATATTGGTTGAACTGAGACATTTCAAATTAAAGTAGTGTACAGGGTGGGGCGCGGTAATTTGCTTATTTGGGAATGAAATAAAAAAGTTATGAACCTTAGAAAAATTTATTTTATATTTTAATTATATTGAACAGTAAGGGAATTTTTAAATTACATGGTTTTAAATAGTGTATCTGGCAAATGTCGACCTTCGCTATCCAAACACTGGTGCATACGTTTTCTGATGTTTTCATGAACTCTAACAATCAAGTCTGCCAACCTCAACCTCAATATTGTTTATTAGGTCTTCCAAGGTGTTGGGACGGTTGATATACACCTTCGCACGGAAAAATCACATGGGGCTAAGTCTGGTGAGCGTGCCGGCCAGTTCGCATCACCCCCGCATTTGAAAAATACGCTTCAACACAAAATTACCTCTCCTCAAGTGTCCAGTGCATGATGGCTACTGAACGGCAGACGAATACAAATCTCCTGTCAGCCACTATAAGCCACGCACACTCCTAAAATTCGACCAACAGTGCCGCCACAGCCTTCAGTGCAAAATAGCTAATTTCCGCGCTCCACCCTGTATTACATATCGGTGACTAATTTTTTCCATGTTTACAAATTCACTGAGATCGTTTACGTTTGAGTGCTCAAAAAAACTAAACAACGGCGCCTTGAAACATAAAACATATGTTTTAGAAGGTAGCCACTTTTCACGACAGTAATTATTTTTTTTCAAACTACTACCGCCATCTATATGTCAGTTCGGCTAATTTTGGGACCGCCCTCATACTAACCTTTTTGTTTATCCAGTTAAATATCTCAAAAACGTCATCTTACTGAAAAATGTTAATGCCATTCGATGTAGCGGGTTAAAAATTATGCGGAGTAAGTTGTTTTATCGATGATACATCTTGCTGTACATACAGTGCAATTCATTCGCAAGACCTTCAGTCTCGCTTCGTGCCATCCAAAAAGGCAGTGACACGTCATGACGGACACGATAAGTGAGACGTTCGGTTCCTATAAAAAAAGCGGGGCGTTGGTGCTTTTTGAGTTTAGACAGTGTCACACCACCTGCCATAAGGGCACTATTGTTCGAGAAGAGTTTGTATGTAGCTAGATTAAGTCAATATTTGCCAGTTCCAATGGATCAATCAGTCCTGAGTCATCTGTTTACAGTACCCCTGCCCGGCACACAAATCAGGTGAATACATAACTAGAGATCTGCGACAGTCGAGAACAATTCCTGCGTTCCAGAACTTTAATTCTTAGCCATTCTGCTACTTCTCTAATACCAAAGATTTAGTTCTGGTAAACACTACACTGATCACGCAATCTTGGTTTATGGATAGTCGTGGTTCCTAAGAAAATACAATAAAGCTCACTTCAAGGTATAAGATTGAGATACTTTATGGCAAAATGTGGTTTAGACATAGTGTAATCAACAATGACCAGAAGGTCAGGCCTTGTGTCTACTTAGAATGACACTATTTCATCTGCCGGCGACAATAACCTTATCACCATCTTCAAAGAAAGCAGAATACAATTAATAAGAGAGATTCCATATCAGAGAAGGCAGAACGACCTTTTGAGGCGTTCCTCTCCTAACAAATCTCTAATTTTCGTATTAATTGTATTTTGTAGAAATTCAGCTTTACGATCTCCGGACTTGTGATGATCCATGTACAGAAAATTTACGCATTCGAATCAAATACATAGTTCAAATCGTGAAGAATTACAGATTAACACCTTCCACCTTATTTATAGTATTAAGCTCCCAGATTTTTAGGTTTTACAGTATTATACCGGACTCTTCAAACTTCTTGACCATTTAAGTGAAGAATTGTGCACAATCTTTTACGCACTACAGTCCGCAAAGCGCGGTGCACTCCCGTACATAGCTACATAGGGACTGAGTTCTCAAGATTTAGACTTTAGACTGAAAACCTTCCAAATTTCATCGCGATTAGACTAAAAAAAAATTACAATGCTAATTTTGCAGAATCTTTTACACAGTTCCTAATTACCCTTTTGTATAACTCTAGCACCCAAGATGCACGCCGCGCCCTTTAAGGTTTCATAGCGAGTGAATTTCTATGAATTGCAATAGGTTTCGTATAGGTTTCATCACGATTTGACTAAAATTTCGATCTATATGCAAACGACATTAACCCCCCATTTAACAACCACCGGTTAACTCACAGTTAAAAAATAAAAACAATTTGACAGCCGGAGATTGGGGAATTACCCGTTAGAAGGATAGCAGATGGAAGGACGAATAGAAACTATTTGAGATTCCTACCCTATCGAATTGTTTAAGGGGCGCCTAACTCCAATATTGTAGCGCCTTGAAAACATGTAGACCAATAAAAACTTTTCCCTTAAAATGTATATTGTATTGGCTAATTAATTCAGTTAAAATTTTTAATCATATGGATTGTTTCCTTTTAATAGAATTTTAATTATTTATTTTTCTTTCTTTCCTTTTTTCAATTTTCTTCTTCTCTCCACCCCCAGGTTCCTTTTCCCACACTATTGGAGGCCTTAAATAAATATGTTAAAAATAAACCCATCGATTTGCTGTACGTCAACAATTCAACGGTGGGCGATTTGCCCGACGATTTGTTTGCTAATCTGAGTTTACACAATGTCCAACTTTCGAGTTGCAAAATATCCCAAATCAGTGATGGTGCATTCCGCGGTCAGGAGGATGTTTTAAAAAATCTAAATCTACAAGACAATCTTCTGGAGGAAGTGCCCACATCGGCTTTGAAAATCTTGAACATATTGAATCTATTGGATTTATCTAAAAATCGCCTTACAGCTATACCAGATGAAGCCTTTAAGGGTTCCTCACGGCTGTCGACTTTGAAATTGAATGACAATAATGTTACTTTGGCGGTGGGAGCCTTTCGTGGTCTGGAGAATGGTTTGAAAAATTTAAATTTGAAAGGCACCCGGCAACGTCGAGTGCCCGAGAGTATACGGGGTCTGAAAAGTTTGGCCTTTTTGGATTTGTCGTTGAACGGCATTAAGGAATTGCCTGGCCCTGGTGGCATACGCACATTTGATGGTTTGGACTCCTTAACGGCTTTGAATCTGGAACGTAATCTCATACAAAGTCTGGGAGAATCTTCGTTTGTGGGTGTACGCAAAACCCTAAGTTCGTTGAGTTTATTGAATAATTTATTGGCTGATTTCCCCGTGGGAGCGGTACATGCCTTGAAGGAGTTGAGAGTTTTAGATATTGGCTTCAATCTGTTGACCAGTTTGCCGGAATCTGCTTTCAGGGGTAATCCTAGCATTACTCTCTTGGCTTTGGATGGTAATCCTTTGCCCACAGTACCTGAGACGGCATTTTTACATTTGAATGCCACATTGAGAGGTCTCTCTTTGGGTGGTCGTTTTCTGCACTGTGATTGTCGTCTGAAATGGGTGGCCGAATGGATACGCAAGGGAGATTTGCAGGTATGTACAGAGGCAACAAGCATCTCAGGGTGTAAATTAATTCTGGTGCTCTTTTCTGCAATTTTAGGTGACATCTCGAGAACGTAATCCCCAATTCTGTGGTAGTCCTCAACGTTTCCGTGATCGTGGTTTCTATTCCATACAACCGGATGAGTTGACTTGTACCGAAACCGAAGTGGAATTGGGAAATGTACCCTTTGGCGTAGACGATATTCTACCACCGAGCAACACTCACAATCCCACCGTAGCTCCAAAGATAGTGCCTTCTGATAGCAATAACTCACAACCCAGTGCTTCAAATAACATTGATACCATCGCAAGTTCCAGCAGCACCAACGAGCCCACGGCCACCCCCTCAACAACTGGGGCAACGGCTCCGGCCAGTCCAAGCACCTCGAGTTTGGCTCCCACCACGGCTTCCACATCAACGACTGCAGTAACAACATCAATAAAAACGGTATGTAAAGTAAAAAATTCAATTAAACAAACACTCGATTCTCCTTGTCCGTGGCTCTGAATAAACTTTAATCCTTTCTGTGTCTTAAATTGTTTATTTCATTATAGACAAAAGCCACCACCACATCTACGCCGGCTGCCCATTCGTCCTCAGCCGAGACGCCCAGCAACTCATCCCAACAACCCATCCAACCAACCCATCAATCAACATCCGGTATTGGTTCTGCCTCACCGACTACCATCACACAATCGCAGGGTAACTCCAACGCCAAGCAGTCGCCTTCATGGCGCCAAAACTCCAGCGGTGGCGGCGGCAGCAGCAGCGGAGGCACTTCGGTTAATGGTACACCACACAAGCAGCAACGTCCTCCCCTCGTATTGGGCTTTCCACCCCAACGGGGAACGCGTATTGATGACTCCAATGAGGTTCAAGTGAAAAATGCCTTCCGCCAAGATAGTTCGGTCATCATTCAATGGGATTCGGACACGGCCAACATTCTTGGCTTCCGCGTCGTTTATCGCCTCTTCGGTGAGAAATCATTTAAACAGGGACCCCCATTGGAGGCCAGTGAACGTGAGTTCAAGATAAAGAATGTCCCGGCCCAGGAGTGCATCATTGTGTGTGTTATTTCGCTCGAGGAACTGCATGTAACCCCCGAAACGGTGCCCTACCAACAGTGCCGTGAGGTGCGCACCGTGGCTTCACAGACATCGAATATGGACAAGATAACGATAGCGGCCAGCGCGGCCATTTGTGGAACAATTATAGTGGCTGTGATTGTTTTTATAGCGGCGAGCAGGTGAGAGAGAAAGGAAATTCTTAAAAAAAATAACAAAGCAATTTATTTCACAACTTTGGGGTAGGTAATAACAAAAAATCAGGGAGCCGTTACTACACCACTCAAAAGGGAGTTAATTAGGGGAATGGGCATTTAGGATTACTGATTTATTTGGTTCGCTTTTGCTGGGTGGAGAATTGTTTAGGGCTGTAATTTATGTTTTCTTAAAATTCCCCAAAAAAATAGGATGAATTCTCTAAAATGTTGATATTTTCTATAGCCCTTTAAAAGGTATCTTTACAGATAATAAGTCAAAGAAAAAGTGAGCAATGAAGGACGATGCAGGTAGTTATCCTCGACCAACACGTTTCTTAATGACTACCTCGAAGGACCATATTTAAAAAACAGCTATGCGTAATAACGTTTCTTACTCTTGGAAGTTCAATTTAGTCATTGAATAACGTTTTTAATCTTGGAAGTCCAATAGAGATAACTCCTATGTACAATAGAGCTTCTAAACCTGTAGTCTTTAGAATGGTTTTTAGAGAACTTACATTTTTTTATTAAAGGATTGAATTGCCATTTTAAGGAAAAACTTTTCTCCGTGCACTTATTAAAAAGTCTGCAGTGAACAAATATTTATTTAAAATAAGTACGTTTCATATTTCAACATAATATGAAAAACTTAATTAATGTAGTGTTGAGTAAAACATTATTATCGTAAGTAAATCGTCTTCAGTTAAATTTGGAATATATATGTATTTGGCTCGAAATCAATGCCAATGTCTTTGATATTAGTAAACATTTTTTCTGAGCACCTATACGTGGCAGGAGGTTCCCTACCTGACAGACTAATGACACTGTATCTGAACGAATCTATTGGCCATAAAAGTGATCTCAAACATGTACATACATACTTATGTATTTTCCCCCTAATCACAGTCGGCCATAGAAAAGCAAAAGCCAAAAATGTATAAATTTAGTAGAATTAAAGATTAACATGATTTAGGGACCATTTATTGGCGGCGATTAAGCTAAAAAATGTTTGCATAGATAAATTGGCCAAGTAATAATGGGGGAAACACACAGACAGACGTCCGAACGACCTTCCAACAAAGATGATAAACTAATACTTTTCTTGTTCCAATTGAACTAATCTAAGGCAATTGTTTATTGTTGGTTTCTTCCTCTTTTATTCTATGCTTCCTTTGTTAAATTCTGATGATGGCGTTGGCGATGTCGATGGCATGGTGTTGGAATATATCATCTGGTTCATCTGTGGATGTGGCTGTGGTCATGGCTACAAATGGCAAATAATCAACTAATAGACGGTCTCGCAAAATGCAAACGTCCCAACAAAAGAGTCCACTGCCAATTGGAGGTTTGCCCGTAAATTGTTGTGGTCCAGCCGGTTCACCAGGACCACTTGGCTCAATAGCAACGCTTTCGGCATTCAATAATCACAAGGTAAGCTCTCCTTAACTATAGTACATACAAACATACATACAGATGTATAAACACATGTAAGTATCCACATGAATAGGTCCAGTGATAAACAGTGGTTTCAAAAAAGTAAATGTACTTAAAAACTAAGAAGCTGACTTGATTACACATAAAGACAATGAAAATATAAATAAAAATAAAATAAAATAAAATAAAATAAAATAAAATAAAATAAAATAAAATAAAATAAAATAAAATAAAATAAAATAAAATAAAATAAAATAAAATAAAATAAAATAAAATAAAATAAAATAAAATAAAATAAAATAAAATAAACAAAATAAAATAAAATAAAATAAAATAAAATAAAATAAAATAAAATAAAATAAAATAAAATAAAATAAAATAAAATAAAATAAAATAAAATAAAATAAAATAAAATAAAATAAAATAAAATAAAATAAAATAAAATAAAATAAAATAAAATAAAATAAAATAAAATAAAATAAAATAAAATAAAATAAAATAAAATAAAATAAAATAAAATAAAATAAAATAAAATAAAATAAAATAAAATAAAATAAAATAAAATAAAATAAAATAAAATAAAATAAAATAAAATAAAATAAAATAAAATAAAATAAAATAAAATAAAATAAAATAAAATAAAATAAAATAAAATAAAATAAAATAAAATAAAATAAAATAAAATAAAATAAAATAAAATAAAATAAAATAAAATAAAATAAAATAAAATAAAATAAAATAAAATAAAATAAAATAAAATAAAATAAAATAAAATAAAATAAAATAAAATAAAATAAAATAAAATAAAATAAAATAAAATAAAATAAAATAAAATAAAATAAAATAAAATAAAATAAAATAAAATAAAATAAAATAAAATAAAATAAAATAAAATAAAATAAAATAAAATAAAATAAAATAAAATAAAATAAAATAAAATAAAATAAAATAAAATAAAATAAAATAAAATAAAATAAAATAAAATAAAATAAAATAAAATAAAATAAAATAAAATAAAATAAAATAAAATAAAATAAAATAAAATAAAATAAAATAAAATAAAATAAAATAAAATAAAATAAAATAAAATAAAATAAAATAAAATAAAATAAAATAAAATAAAATAAAATAAAATAAAATAAAATAAAATAAAATAAAATAAAATAAAATAAAATAAAATAAAATAAAATAAAATAAAATAAAATAAAATAAAATAAAATAAAATAAAATAAAATAAAATAAAATAAAATAAAATAAAATAAAATAAAATAAAATAAAATAAAATAAAATAAAATAAAATAAAATAAAATAAAATAAAATAAAATAAAATAAAATAAAATAAAATAAAATAAAATAAAATAAAATAAAATAAAATAAAATAAAATAAAATAAAATAAAATAAAATAAAATAAAATAAAATAAAATAAAATAAAATAAAATAAAATAAAATAAAATAAAATAAAATAAAATAAAATAAAATAAAATAAAATAAAATAAAATAAAATAAAATAAAATAAAATAAAATAAAATAAAATAAAATAAAATAAAATAAAATAAAATAAAATAAAATAAAATAAAATAAAATAAAATAAAATAAAATAAAATAAAATAAAATAAAATAAAATAAAATAAAATAAAATAAAATAAAATAAAATAAAATAAAATAAAATAAAATAAAATAAAATAAAATAAAATAAAATAAAATAAAATAAAATAAAATAAAATAAAATAAAATAAAATAAAATAAAATAAAATAAAATAAAATAAAATAAAATAAAATAAAATAAAATAAAATAAAATAAAATAAAATAAAATAAAATAAAATAAAATAAAATAAAATAAAATAAAATAAAATAAAATAAAATAAAATAAAATAAAATAAAATAAAATAAAATAAAATAAAATAAAATAAAATAAAATAAAATAAAATAAAATAAAATAAAATAAAATAAAATAAAATAAAATAAAATAAAATAAAATAAAATAAAATAAAATAAAATAAAATAAAATAAAATAAAATAAAATAAAATAAAATAAAATAAAATAAAATAAAAAAATAAAATAAAATAAAATAAACCAAAAAAAATAAACAAAAATAAAATTAAAAAAAATAAAAGTTAAGTAAAATAAAATAAACAATGAAAAAAAATAAGTGAAATTAACTTAAGGGTCAGAATATTTAATATCGACCTATGTATTTAGTTTATTTTTGGCTTAAATGTTTATAAGCAGTTACAAGTAGGTGAAATAAGATTACGCTCTCATTTCTTTTCAAAAAAAAACAATTTTGAAATTTTATGGGCATTTTAATTTTTGAAAAAATTAAAAAAAAATAGTTGTTGTGTTTTACGAAATTTGTTATTGCTCTCGAACGGCTGAACCGATGTTTGCAAAGTTTAATTTTTTTCAAAGAGGACACAATGCGCCTTTTTTTCTTAAATTTTTTTTACGAAAGTTTTTTTGATAAAAAACCCCCCTCGATTTTCTTCAAATTTTCACAGAATATTCGTCGCACTCTCACAAATCCAACAATTTTTGGGAGACTCAATATTTGTAAAACTTATGGACGAAATACCAACACTAGTCAGACAATTTTCGTCTGTTTTTGCAAAACACTGCATAGTGGTACGAATTCAAAATGGGGAATTCCACCGTTTCTTAACCAAACAACCAATTGCGACCAAACTTGGCATGGTAGATAAAAAGGTGTTAGAGAAGTTATGTTTTATATTTGATGTGCATATTGTGTTCCGATATTTACAAAATACTATCACACGTTAATTGAAAAAATGAAAAATTAAATTTTCAATTGCAGATATCTCGGTAACTATACGAGATAATTCTTAGGTGTAAAAAGATTTTTGTAGATACAAAATGAAATTTTATAAATCGGAAGAGAAACACGAGTTACACGCGCTTTAACATGTTCGTCGTCCGATGTGACCAACTTTGAGACCCTCTAGCCCCGCCCCTGTCTGGCATAGGGGACCCAAATATAAAACTTAATTTCTCTAACACCTATTCATCTACCGTGCCAAGTTTGGTCGCAATCCGTTGTTTCGTTAAGAAACGGTCGAATTATTTAGCCTTTTTTATTCGTACCACTGTGCAGTGTTTTGCAAAAACAGACGAAACTTGTCAGACTAGTCTTGGTATTTCGTCCATAACTTTTCAAATATTGAGTCTCCCAAAAATGTTTTGCTGTTCTGCGTTTGTGAGAGTGCGACGAATATTTTGAAGAAAAGGTGGAAGCAATTTCTTCCAACAAAGGTTTTTTCAAAAAAAAATTGTCGTAAACAAAGTAAACTTTGCAAAAAGTAAACTTTGCAAAAATCGGTTAAGCCATTCGAGAGCAATTACAAATTTCGTAAACTACAAAAACTAATGTTTTTAATTTTTTTCAAAAATTAAAATGCCCATAAAATTTAGAAAAAAAAAACTGTTTTAAAAAATGATGGCGAGGTCTTGTTTTACCTATTTGTAACTGCATATAAACATTTTAGCCAAAAATAAACTACATAAGTCGATATATAATATTCTGACCCATAAATAAAATAAAAAGCGAGTTGAAATAACAGAAGAGAGGAATAATTCTTATTCGTGTTGAAAAAGCTATGCCTCCTAGAGCTGGATTTTGACCGAATAATCACAGATAAACCTATCCGATTGATCAGAGCAGCATCCGAGATAGCTATACGAAGAGCTAACCTGTCAAGTAATTGTACTTGCTTCACCGTTTTATACAAAACTTTGCTTTCTATAATACATAATGGAGGCAAATATGGTCTAAAGCCAGGAGAATATCCTAGTTAAAAATCAATAACGATTTAAAGACCAAAATAAAACAAACGAAAATACAATTAAAATACATAGAATACAAAAAAAAATAATAAAATATATAAAAAACAATGCTAAAATAATATAAAAAACAATGCTCAAATAATATAAAATACAAAATAAAATAAATAATGAAAACAATTAAACGAAATTAACTAAAATAAATTATTAAAATCTATATTTGTATATAAAAATGGAAAAATGTTTTCATGTTGTCCGTTATAGACTTTGAAACCAATGGACCGATTTTAAAGAGTTTTGGTTTTTTTTTAACATGTTGGTAAGACATGGTTTTGAACAAATTATTATCTTAAACATTAACAAAAATGGGCGGATTAGTGGGTGTGGCAGAATTGGGTAGCATTAGTTAAAAATAAGAAACCTATCTTATTGTATAAAAGCTTCTCGGTCAGAGATGGGTTTTAAAAAAATAAATATTAATTAAAAGAAAAAGAAATCGCGAAGTTCTTTAGTCAATACCTACAAACATTGACCCGATTCGAATTAATTTTCTCCTTGCAGATAGTCTCTGAAATATAGTATTAATTAATCAAATTTTAAAACTATTTAAATTTTCGAGGTAATTTTTTTGAAATTTGCACAATTTTGTTTTAACACCACTGTGACATCGATAGTCATTACATGCATACGAGTACGCAAAGGGGGCGATACACGAAAAAGTAGTAAAATAGATTTATGATCAAAGCATGTCCGAAACACTGTAGCCAAAGAACCTATAGAGTAGGTACCACCACTACCGATGTTGTTCATGTGTAAGAAAATAAATGGTGGAGCATTTAGAAGGGCATCGCGGTACGCGAAAAACATTTGTACGTCGAGTATGTTAGGATACACATTTGCGGGAAAGGCTACATTGTAAATCTACTATATATAAAGAAGAGGGAGAGGAGAGCATTGCACATCCGACCAAAACCAGATAAGCATAATAATGCATTCATTTTCCTTTCTATGGAACATGGTTATGAGGATGAGGATGGCGGTTCTAGAATGTTGTGCAGTGGTTCTACTCCTTCGTTGTATTGCTCATGAAATATTGGGCAAATATTGTAACGCCAAAATCATTTATAACCTCACGCGGTATTCTCGTCTACGTGAAATAATGTTAATTACAGTGTTACGCCTCAATTGATGATGTTGCAGTGTGCGCTTGCTATCGGTCGGGTGAGAAGAGAGAGAGGAGAGTCCAGGCTCCAAGGTGATACATGCCCCATCCATTCGTTCGCTCGCTGGCATCATCAAAAGCTTGACATCTAAAACATGTTGTTGTTAACTATGTAGTAACGATTGCAATTTTTTCACAAGACATTTTTTCAATGTCAGAGTCAAGGCTAAGGGAATCATTAAACCAATAGTTTTAGGCTATTAGTTTAATGGCGGTATTCCTTTTTCATGGTTGTCGTCTTTTCGTTGACTTGGGATTTTAGAGAATCAATTTCAAGCGGCTGAGGAGGGATTGGCAACAGAACACCAGTGAACGGATGGTCTTTTAAAATGCCGACAATGAAAGAAGAATAATTTAACAGAAAAATAATCCATGCGTCAATGGTAGGCTTATTTCAGAAATTGTCAGAACTTCATATTAAAATCTGCAAAGACCAACGTCGAGCGTAGCTGACTAATGCGTTTTGAAAATGTGTTTTTTTAAGAATAGATGTAAAATTAAGATATATGTATGTATTCTAAGCGGGACCTGCATCTAAATGTGAACCGATCTAGAAACTCCTCTCTGTCAAATTTAATAATTATCAGATGAAAAATACGACTTCTATAGCGCTTATATGCCAAATCGAGAGGAATATACGTATGTAAGAAGAAACTCCTTCCTTCCTCTCTTCCTAATTTCAAAATGTTCAAATGCAAAATAAGACTTATATAGTGCGTAGATGCCAAATCGGGAAGATATTCTTAAGTCTTTCCAATGTTGGTTTCTCTGCTAAATTTCATAATGATTAGATGTAAAATAAAGATTCTATAATATGATTTTCTTCAAATAAAGCAGTGCTTATATTTTTATCAAGAAACTCCATTATGTAAAATTTTATAATGATCGGATATGAACTACGGCTTCAATAGCTTTAGATGCCAAATTGGAATGGACATACAATATATGGGGCTATATGGAACATATTACCCCTCTTGCTCCCTCACATAACGCGAGTTTTTGGCTCTATTTTAATAAATCTTAAAAAAACACCCCCAAAAATTGGGAGGGCGAGGATGAAATGTTCTACAAAAAATTTTACTATATATCTCAGAACACACCATATCCCAAAACTTACCACAAACACCAAAAAACAATCATATTCCAGTTAAACCCCTCTTATATATTGCTTCGACCACTGGGGCGTATGAATAACATTGATGCACGAATATTCCAAAAGGGTGGTTTTTACTGTTTTTGTGGTGTTTGTGAAAAATTGTGGGCTTTGGTGTGTGCTGATATATATGTATAATAAAATTTTAGGGTCAACATTTTTGTTGAACAATTAACCCCCGACCACCACAGTCTTTAATAAAAAAAAATTAATTTTCCCCAAAAAATTTATTTTTTGGACATAACATTTTACTATATATCTGAAAACACTCCAAATCCGAAAACTTAACACAAGCACCAAAAAATAGTCAAATTCCAGTTAAACACTCTTATTTATTGCTTCGACCGCTGGGGCGTATGAATTACATTGCTGCACGAATATTCCAAAAGGGTGTTTTTGACTATTTTGTGGTGTTTGTGATAATTACACAAGGTGCGTGGCAATAATGCCCATTTTTCACTGTATTGTAGGTACTATTAAACCATTACACTGTACACAATTTCAAGTATTTATATGCACTGGTATTATGTTACAAGCTGTTAGCTTTTGGTACAAAATGGTCCATTTGTGTGGGAGGTACCAAAAGGGGCGTCCCAATAACGGTCACTTTTCTCTGTACGCTAGGTACTATAAAATCATCACACTGTACAAAATTTCAAGCCTTTGTTTGCACTAGTAATAAAGTTATAAGCTATTAACTTTTGGTACAAAATTGTCTATTTGTGTGGGAGGTACCAAAAGGGGCGTGGGAACTTCGCCCATTTTTCTCGAGGTAGTAGTGACTAATAAAGTAATACTATGTGTAGAATTTCAGAGGATTCAAATAAGTAGTATAGAAGTTATTAAATAATGAATATTTCACTAAATGTTAACCCTCTATGGGGGAGGTACTAGAAGGAGTGGACCAATCTGGTCCATCTTCGAACTTAGCTGGAGATAGAAGAAATATTACCACATACCAAATTTGAAGTCAGTCGGTTACTCCTTTCGAGAGTTATCGTGCGCACCAGCCAGCAGACAGACAGACGGACGGACATTGCTCATTCGACTTAAAATGACCCAAAACGGATATCCGCAGAACATACTTAGGGTCTTAGGTCACTCCTTCGATGTGTTACACTTTTGGCTCCTAGCAAATGATATATACCCTCCTCTCTTAGGTGAGGGGATAAAAATTCTCTTCTTGTAAGATATATTTAAAACCGCTGATTGGATGAAGAAATGATATTATATATATATATTATCCCTCTAATAGACCGCAAAGCTCTTAAAGGAAATGACGAAAGCTTTCATTTGAGCAAAAGAATATATATAGAAACATGGGTTTTTGACAAAAATGTCAAAACAAGTTTTAAAAAAAAAATCACGAAAAAAACTTTTGCTAATTCTTTATTAAAAAAAAAATTGAAAAAGCTATCGAAAAACTTTGTTTAAAAAAAGGCCGCTTGACCAAAATTTCAAAATTCAACACTCTCCAACTCGGACAGTCCTTAACCGATCTCATTGAAATTTTGACTTAATGCAAGTTTCATCCCCATCAGAAGACATCGCTTTTAAAAATTCCCTCACTTGACATGAAATTCTCCATATGTACGTATATTGGGACTACACGAGTACCTATCAGCATCTGAATCAATTTTCACCAAGTTCAATAGGGATCGTTCTTGGGACAAAAGAACAATATGTACACACTTTCGTGGAGATCGGACTTAAATTGCGAAGTGTACATTGATTTCAAGAATACATGGACATACAGATGGACTGACGTTTGGCGGAAATCTGTTAGGACATTTTAAGTCATTTGAAAAATGTCCGTTTGTACGTCTGTCGGTCTGACTGGTGCGTACGATAACTCGCGCAACGACTAATCGATTGACTTTACATTTAATATGCCGATTGACTTTACATTTCTTCCTCAGGCTATGTTCGCAGAAGGGCCATATTGGTCCACTCCTTCTATTACCTCCCCCACAAATGGGAGGTGCTAAAAATATTGATTCTTTAATAATTTATATACTTTGTGTCCGAACGCTCGGTAATTCCACACATAGTAATAGTTTTAACATCGCTATCACCTAGAGAAAAATGGGTGAAGTTTCCCCGCCCCTTTTGGAGCCACCACTTAAGTGGACCATTTTGAACAAAAAGTTAACAGCTTAGAATATCAAAAGCAAATACTTGAAATTTTCTGCAGTGTAATACCTTTACAGTACCTACAGTCCGGTGAAAAATGGGCGTTATTGCCACACATGCGACTTGTTTTTCAACAGAACCTCTCTTTAAATATAGTGGACAAATCTAAACTATAACTCTATAACGTAGTTTCACAAAATTCTAATATTTCCTTTAAATTTCTTTCAGGAATGGGATCAAGTATCTGCCTATAGTGGTCGTTCCATACCCAGACCACGTGTCTATCCCATGGATAATCAAGACGATATGCGTAGCCATTTCTCGGGAATGCCAGGAAAGCTGGCGAAACCCAGGTAAGAATAACTAAAATTACTCTTTCTCTTTAGTTTATGCTTTTTTAGGTAAAAAAGGCTTACGGTTGTTGTTTTTTGGAGAAGTTAAAAATATGACATAAAATATTCATTATTTGTTTTTTTTTTTATTTTTGGTTACATTATTATTATATAATTTATTGTGATTTTTTGTGTTATTTATTATTTATATTCAATGTTCATTTTGCTTTTTACCCCTCATTCTCCTCCTTGCCCACCGAACAATACAATACCACCAATCACGCCATCATCAATCTCATGCCAAACGTAAAAACACAAACATATCAACAAAAACACCCTTTACACAACACCACTGACCACCGTCCACCGCCTGACCGTCCCCTGCAACATCAATCATCACAAATATGTAGATCCATTGCCGATGGCCAGTCGCAGCATAGCTTTTCGAATAACTCACATCGCGGCTATTTGGGCACCGCATTTCCCTCGAATTTAGTTAATTCACGGCCCGAATTGCGGCAATCGCGCCAATCCCTGGCGGCCCCCTCGGAGAGAATGTCACGTGCCTCCTATGCCGGCTCAATACATGGCGGCCCCACCAGTGTGGCGTCTAGCACACGTCGATCGCGGCCGCGTTCCAGATCACGCGATCAATTGAATGCCACGCACATACACAATCATCGGCCTGGAAGTCGGTAAGTAGGCTGACAAACAACAGCAACAACGTTACACTACATTAACCACACAAAACATATGCGCCTGCGCATCACTCACTCACTCACTTACTCTGTCCAGAGAAGCATTCTCTCACACAAATACTACTTAAAACTGTGCTAAATTATGCCACCAAAAAAAAAAGAAACAAATTAATCCAATTAAGAACAACGTTCTGGGGTTCAGCTGCGTTTGCAGCTGCGCAGCGCACACTTGTTACTAACAAACTACTACTCTACACACTCACACAAAAGTTGCAAATCTTTGCATGATCTCTTGTCTGGACGAATGCAATGAGTGGATGGAATGAATGGATGGATGCAATTGCTCCAATGACAATGAAATGGAATTGCAACATGCACAGATACCGCAAAAACCACTCGTAGTTGGGATCAGATAGCGGTGTTGGTGGTGGCTTTAATTATGGGGTCTTCTTTACAACTTACTTTGCCGGGGTTCTTGTTTTTATGGGACAGAAGACAAACAAAACATTCACACGTATTTTTGTTTATCTACATATTTATTTTCCTTTGTTTGGTGCATACATATTTTCCTTTATAATTTGAGAAAATATTTTTTTATAAAAATTTTATCGTAAACACATTAACGGAAGACATTTGATTTTTATACCCTCACCTTAGTGGAAGAGGGTATATATTACTTATACCCTACGCTTCATTGAGTAACATAGGACCGTAAATATACGAGTAGATATATCATTTGCTACGGGCACAAAGTGTAACACATGGAAAGGAGTGACCTAAAACCTTAAGCCCTAAGTATGTTCGGAGGAAATCCGTTTTAGGACATTTTAAGTCATTTGGTCAATGTCCGCCCATCCATCTGTCTGGCTGGAGCGCACGATAACTCTCGAAAGGGAAATTTAAGTCAATCCAAATTTGGTGTATGTTAATTGTTTTTCTATCTCAGGCTAACTTCGAAGATGTGTCATATTTGTCCACTTATTTTAGTACCTCCCTTAAAAGGGGTTATTAGTTAGTGAAATATTAATTCTCTGAAAAATTCTATACTAAGTAATTTTCCGAATAGTCTGTAACACAGTACAGCATTTTTCAGCACTTTGATTTGGGACTCAATTCTGAGAATTGGGCGTGAAAATAGCCCCAAAAATAAGAACTTCTTCATCATTCGTTTAGTCAAGTTGGCTCAATTAATAATTTAATGGCCATACGAATTTTTGTGCTCAAGCTGGATTTTTTGCAATTTTTCTATATTTTTTCTTGATATACCGTACGGAATATATCTTTTGTGTCTGAAGCAAAGTTGTAGATTTTGAATAGGAGAAAAAATGCGGAACTACGCGAAAAAAGTGCATCCAGTGCCCTAAAATCGCAAAAATGTTATGTTCTGTTTTATAATGTTAGTACATATTTTTCATATACGTATATAAAGTTGTAGATTTTGAATAGGAGAAAAAATGCGGAACAAACCTACCCGAAAAAAGTGCATCCAGAGCTTTAAAATCGCAAAAATGTTCTGTTCTGTTCTATAATGTTATTATTTTATTTTTTAATGTTTTACTGACAAATATTTTATGACTTGGTGGGCATTTTTGCGATTTTTTAGGCACTGGATGCACTTTTGCATGTTTTTCTCCTATTCATGTTTTTCTCCTATTCAATATCTACAACTTTGCTTCATACGCAAACGAGATATTCCGTACGGTATACCGAGAAAAAATATATGAAAAAGTGAAAAAAAATCAACTTGAGCAAAAAAAATCGTATGGCCATTAAATTATTAATTGAACCAACTTGACTAAACGAATAATGCAGAAGTTCTTATTATTTGGGATACTTTCACGTCAAATTCTCATAATTGAGTCCCAAAATTATGTTTTGTACTGTGTAATTCTACGCATAGTAACAGTCTATTTGTCGCTATAACCTTGAGAAAAATGGGGGAAGTGACATCGTCCATTTTGGTACCTCCCACACAAAGGGACGTTTTTGTACAAAAAGTTAACTGCTTATAACTTTAATAACACTGTATGTAAATACTTGAAATTATGTGCAGAGTAATGGCATTCGAACTCTACCGACTCAGAATCACTTGCTGATTCGATTTCACCATGTATGTCCGCCCGCCTGTCCAGCTTAAGTCGTTCGTAAAGTACAGGTCGCAATTTTACTCCGATACTGACGAAATTTGGTACAAAGAACTTTCTTGCATCATGGACGAAGCCTATTTAAATTAATAAAATTTCACGAAAATTGGTTCAGATTTATATGTAGCCGCCATATAAAGGGTTTTCCAACAAGAGGTGTTATTTTGGTATTCAAAGAAAAATGTCATTTTTTGAGATAAACGATCGGATGTTTATTTCATAATAAAGAGGAAGGTATGCCGTTAATAATGAAAAACAACATCAGCCAAATGGCCACCACGACCATGCTTACAGGACCATATCCTTTTCATGAAATTTTCCATAACCAAATCGCAAAGTGGCTGTCCTATGTCTTCGTTAGCATCACGAATTCTATCTTTGAGGTCTTGAATCGACGCTGGGCTGTTGGCGTAGACCTTATCTTTCACGTGGCCCCAAAAGAAGAAGTCGTTAAATCACAAGATCTCGGTGGCCACTTGTGATCACCTCTTCGAGAGATAACACGGTCCGGAAACTTTTCCCGTAACAGAGCAATGGTTTCGTTGATTGTCTGGCACGTAGCGCCGTCTTGTTGACAGTAAACATTGTCCAGATCAATACCATCCAACTCCGACCATAGCAAATCATTAATCATCTCTCGATAGCGCAATCCATTCACCGTAACTGTTGATCCAAACTCATTTTCGAAAAAGTAAGGTCCAATGACCCCGCCGGACCATAAACCGCACCAAACAGTCACACGTTGAGGATGGAGAGGCTTCTCAACAATAACTCTTGGGTTTTCCGAGCCCCAGAGGCTACAATTTTGCTTGTTGACGTAGCCACCGAGGTGGAAATGGGCTTTTTTTGTTCTATCGTTTTTTTGTTCTATCGTTTTGTATCGTTCGATGATCGTGTATCGTTCCATTTTTATACCCTCCACCATAGGATGGGGGGTATATTCATTTTGTCACTCCGTTTGTAACACCTCTAAATATTGATCGGAGACCCCATAAAGTATATATATTCTTAATCGTCGTAAAATTCTAAGACGATTTAGCCATGTCCGTCCGTCCGTCCATCCGTCCGTCAGTCCATCCGTCCGTCCGTCCGTCCGTCCGTCCGTCCGTCCGTCCGTCCGTCCATCCGTCCGTCCATCCATCCGTCCGTCCGTCCGTCCATCCGTCCGTCCCTCTGTGGTAATCACGCTACAGTCCGCAATAATAGAGCTAGGTTGATCAAATTTGGTACAAATACTTCTTATAGTTGCAGGTTGTTTGGGATTGCAAATGGGCCACATCGCTCCATATTTAGATATAGTTCCCATATATACCATCAACTTCTTGTGAGTCCTACTGTTCTCATCTACTATATTTTTTGTGTTTTTGGTGTTATTTTCTTTAGGTTTGAGTTATTTTCTGAGGTCACATGCTATCCATGGTGGAGGGTATATAAGATTCGGCATGGCCGAACTTAACGCGTTTACTTGTTAGTAATGGCGTAGTTTCTACTTGTCAATGTCAAAGAATAAAAGCTTCAAAAGTGACAGCTACCGAAATACCGGGTGATTCAAAATAACACCTCTTGTTGGAAAACTCAAAAAGTGAGGACGATTGTTCTTATGTTCTTACTTGTTTTTCTATCTCAGGCTAATTTCAATCGTGGACCATAATGGTATCTACCCCAAAAAAATGGTTAAAATTCAGTGAAATACTGATTCTCTAATAATATCTATACTACACATCCGTATTATCTGTTATTCCACACATAGTCGCTATCGCTTTCAGAAAAATTACTAAATCATACCAAAATGGAATAGCTCATAACTTGAATGCCAGTATGGCAATTTCTTTTCTCCAAAAAAAGTGCAACATTTTCGTTGCCCTTTTCCTAAAAACTGGATTTTATACCACATTTTGGAATTTTAAAATATGAGTTATGTTTAATTTAAGGAACTACACCAGTTCCACCTAAAAAGGGAAAATATTTTTCAGAATTTCATTTTTTCAGAATCGAAATTAGAACCATTAGAATTCGGTACAGTGCAATGTCTATGAAATGCCAACTATTCAGCGCAAAATAAACGTATTTTTCAAGCCCCTTCTGGCACCTCACACACAAATTGACAGATTCATTCGGTTAGGCCACCGTTGTACTCAACGCTTTAAATCATGAGTCATTTTCTTATTTTCTTCATTTGTATTAAAATTAAATCTCGCCAATATGAAATATGTACTATTAGTGAAAGCTAAAAGAAATTTCGATTCTCATCTAACCACAATCCATAAGTTAAGAAAGAGTTAATATCAATAAATTAAAACTATCCGAGATACACAGGGACACATTGTAGTTAATGTAAAAACACCAAATAAGATAAAACACACAAACCATTCATTTGTTTCATTCCTCAAGTAGTTTTATAAAAATCATTTTAATTCATATTCAAGAGTATTTTCATAAATATTATTTATTTATTCCATCTTCAGTGTCTCAGTAGTTCTTGAAATATTGGGAGTATGCGATTTGTTTGTTTTTCTATTGATTGGCTTACAGTAGTTGCTAAAATAATTATGCCAATTGTTTTAATTCGTCAATGAATTTAATTCTTTTAGATATGGCTACTAAAAGAAATATCTACACACACATCAATGTTTCCAATTTTATACGAGTTTTAAAATATGTTGACGCTCCTTAAGTGATATCATTTTGCCGCAATTTCAATACCAAATATACATATATACACCACCTATCTAGTTTGTGTAAGTAATATTTTAATTAAATCTAGATATTAGTTTGCAAAAACGCAAAGTAAAAAGGAAAGTACGAATTTAAAGTATTTTAGGTAAAAAGTCAAGCACATATTTATTTATTGACAGTTACGTATACGTTATTCAAATCAAGAATATTGCGTATACGCTAATAACGCGAAACAAAAAATAATTAGCAACTATCCCTCCTGTTCTGCATTCCGAATGAGGCTGGAATCGGAATTTTCCGCTCGGAATCGTGTTTCTAAATTTTTTACTTCGGACCCAAATACGTTTCCAATGCATCAAATATGTTAGAATGGGAAAATAAAGGCAATCTGCGTTTACGGTGATTCTTCAAAAGTCCTCAAACAAAAATTATGGACAATTTTATGAATTAGAAATTCGGATTCAATTCGCTCTACAGAACATGGGCGTATACTTCTTATTCAAAAGGGTACGAGAAATTTTTTTTATAAAGAATTCTTCTTCTGTGTTAGGGTCCAACACTGTGGTCTCCTTCTATATTCGACGACCGAGGTTTTATTCTATATTAGAGTCGACCGCCGAAGCCTTCTTCTATATTAGAGTCGAACTCTGAAGATTTCTCTAGACTAAAGTCAACAAACACTGAGGTTTTATTTTATATTAAAGTCGACGTTTGAGGTCTTCCTCTATACTACAGTCGACCACTGAGGCCTTTCTGTATACTAGAGTCAACCACTGAGGTTTCCTCTATACTAGGGTTGACTACTATGGTCTTCCTTTATACTAGAGTCGATCACTGAGATCTTTTTTATATTATAGTCGACAACAGAGGTCTTCCTCTATACTAGAGTCTACCACTGGGGTCTTCCTCCATACTAGAGTCGACCACTGATGGCATCCTCTATACTAGAGTCGACCACTGATGGCATCCTCTATACTTGAGTCGACCACTGAGGTCTTCCTTTATATAAGAGTCGACCACTCAGGTCTTCCTCTATACTAAAGTTGACTACTGAAGTCTTCCTGTATACTATAGTCGACCACTTAGGTCATTTTTACTAGAGTCGACTACTGAGGTCTTCATCTATACTAGAGTCGATCGCTGAGACCTTTTTCTATATTAGAGTGGACCACTAAGGTCTTCCTCTATACTAGAGTCGGCCACCCTCCTATATACTAGAGTCGACCAATGAGGTAATCCTCTATACTAGAGTCGATCACTGACGTCTTCCTCTATACTAGAATCGATAACTGACGTCTTCCTTAATACTAGAGTCGACCACTGAGGTAATCCTCTAAACTAGATTCGACCACTGAGGTCATCGTCTATACTAGAGTCGACCACTGAGGTAATCCTCTATACTAGATTCGACCACTGAGGTCATCGTCTATACTAGAGTCGACCACTGAGGTCTTCCTCTATATTAGAGTCGACCACTGAGGTCTTCCTCTATATTAGAGTCGACCGCAGAGGTCTTCCTCTATATTAGAGTCACCACTGAGGTCATCCTCTATACTAGATTCGACCACTGATGTCATCCTCTCTACTAGAGTCGACCACTTAGGTCTTCTATACTTAATTCGATATCTGAAGTCATTCTCTATACAAGAGTCGACCACTTAGTTCTTCTATACTTAATTCGATATCTGAAGTCCTTCTCTATACTAGAGTTGACTACTGAAGTCTTCCTCTACACTAGAGTCGACCACTGATGTTTTCCTCTATACTAGGGTCGACCACTGCGATCCTCCTATTTAATGGAGTCGACCACTCAAGACTTCCTCTATACTAGAGTCGACCAATGTGGTCTTCCTCTTTAATAGAGTCAATAACATAGGTATATTTGCTAGAGTTGTCTACTGACGTCTTCCTTTATGCTAGAGTCGACCACTAAGGTTTTCTTTGATGCTAGAGTCGAACAATAGCATCTTCTTCTCTACTTGAGTCGACCACTGAGGACTTCCTCTATGCTAGCGTGAGATATTTTTCTATATTAGAGTCGACCCCTGCGGTCTTCCTCTATATTAGAGTCGTTCACTGAGGTCTTCCTCTATATTCGAGTCGACCACTGAGGTCTTCCTCTATACTAGAATAGGCCACTGAGGTTCGTCCTCTCTTCTAGAGTCGACCACTGAGTTCGTCCTCCCTTTTAGAGTCGACAACTGAGGACATCCGCCTAACTCGGAATGTAGTTGTCTAAAGATTCGTTTTTTAGTATCTATGTAGACCCTTGCATTGGTGTCATTGTTTCTACCTTGGTCGGTTTACCCTTCTGAAATTTTTAGTTAACATTTTATTTAAATATATTTTTCAGTTATTAGTTTTAATAAAATTAATAATTTTCCTCTTTGTTCTTTCTGTGCGTAAAAAAAACCTCAATCAAATGCCGTTGTTAAAAAAATTATTGTAATTTTACGAAACTTCAACCAAAATTGATAAAATCGTTTATTAATTTAATAATTTTTCAATTTATTCTATAATAATTATATCAGTATTTGTTTGTTAATGACCACAAAAAAAATTAATCAATTAACCTGTGCATTGAATCAATTAACATATTTAATAAATCAATTAATATAAGGTCAGAATATTTAATATCGACCTATGTAGTTTATTTTTGGCTAAAATGTTTATAAGCAGTTACAAATAGGTAAAAAAAAAGATCTCGCTATCATTTTTTTTTTAATTTTTTTTTTTATAAAATTTTGTGGGCATTTTAATTTTTGAAAAAATGCTCTTGAACGCCTGAACCGATTTTTGCAAAGTTTACTTTGTTTTAAAGAGGATACAATGTCATTTTTTACGAAAGTTTTTTTGAAAACAACATTTGTAGAAAAAATTGCTCCCCCCTCGATTTCTTCAAATTTTCACAGAATATTCGTCGCACTCTCACAAATCCAGAACAGTACACATTTTTTTGTGAGACTCAATATTTGTAAATGTTATTGACAAAATACCAAGAGTAGTCTGACAATTTTCGTGTGTTTTTGCAAAACACTGCACAGTGGTACGAATTCAAAAAGGGGAAATAATTCGACCGTTCTTAAACAAACAACCGATTGCAACCAAACATGGCATGGTAGATGAGGACGTCTTAGAGAAGTTATGTTTTATATTTGGGCCCCCTATGTCAGACAGGGGCGGAGCTAGAGGGCCTCAATGTTGGCCACATCGGGTGCAGAAAATGTACTAGCGCGAGTAACTCGTGTTTCTCTTCGGATTTATATGTGTGTGTTCTACTAGCTGAGTTCTACGAAAAAACTTTTTACACCTAAGAATTAACTCCCATAGTTACCGAGATATCTGCAATTAAAATTAATTTTTTTATTTTTTCCCTTACCGTGTTCTAGTGTTTTGTAAATATCGGAGCCCAATATGCACCGATTTCATCCGTATCAACATGTCTGGATGGGCAATAAAATTTCCTATATGACGAAAAAGCATTGCTTTGATATACCCAATGTACAAATAGTAGTAGACCACTTGGCGCATTGTGTCCTCTTTAAAACAAAGTAAACTTTTCACAAATCCGTTCAGCCGTTCGAGAGTAATTACAAATTTCGTAAAACACAAAAACTATTTTTTTTAATTTTTTCAAAAATAAAAAAAATGCCCACAAAATTTAAGAAAAAAAATGATAGCGAGATCTTTTTACCTATTTGTAACTGCTTTTACACATTTTACCCATAATTAAACTACATAGGACGATATTAGATATTCTGACCCTATATTGATTCAAATAATTTATATTTTGATTGAATCGATTAATATTTTAATTGATTAAGTTAATATTTCGATTGATTAGGTTAATATTTTGATTGATTCAGTTAATTTGTTGATTGAATCAATTAATATTTTGATTGATTCAATTAATTTATTGATTTAAACAACATATATATTTAGTCAATCAATTAACACATTTATTGGTTCACTTAATATATTGACTTTATTGATATATATATTGATTTAATCAATAAATATATTGATTCAATGATTAATTCAATTAATATTTTGATTGATTCTGTGAATATTTTGACTGATTCAGTTAATTTGTTGATTGAATCAATTAATATATTGATATAATCAATATATATATTGATATAATCGATAAATATGTTGATTTAATCAATAAATATATTGATTTAATGTTTAATTCAATAAATATATTGATTGATTCAGTTAATATACTGATTTATTCAATTAATATAGGGTGATCCATTTCGAGGTTCCCCACTTTTTTATAGAAAAAAAAAACAGAAAATTCAAATTGAATGGGGAATGTTTTGTTATCATTTGAAAGAACATTATTTGGCATTTTTTTTTAAGATTATGTCTATCAAATGTTGGCCGCGGCTACGTCTCAGATGGTCCATCCGTTGAGTCAAATTTTTGATGGCTCGTTCGAGCATTTCGACTAGTAACTGGCGAATGACACGCGTGATGTTTTGCTCCAAGGCCTGAATCGAAGCGGGTTTTTCCGCATAAACTTTAGACTTTACATATCCCCACAGGAAAAAGTCTAACGGTGTGATATCACACGATCTTGGTGGCCGGCCAATCGACCGGCCCAAAACGTGAAATTATCTGCTCACCGAAGTGTTCCCTCAATAAATCCATTGATTGATGCGATGTGTGGGAAGTGGCGCCGTCTTGTTGTAACCAAATGTCGCCGAGATCACGAGCATCAATTTCAGGCATCAAATAGTCGGTTATCATGGCACGATAAGGGTCGCCATTGGCGGTTACGTTCTCACCGGCATCATTTTTGAAGAAATATGGACCGATGATTCCAGTACGTCGGTTCGGGAATCGGTCAATGGCAAAAAGATAGCTCTTAACGAGAGCTAAAATATTGCTCATGGGTGTCAAGGTCGTGGGTCGACTGGAAAGTTTTTTTTTTTTTATTAAAAAAAAATGGACTTAGCACAATTGGCGAACGATTATTTTGATAATAAAACTGAATAATTTATAAACGTTGTTCAGGCATAAGTCTTTCCATGATGAAATGCCAAACAATACTTAACAAAAATAACATGACTCACACGTGATCTGTCAAAAAAAGGCTATTGAAAAAAGTATCTCTACCTAGATCACCCTATATATTATTTGATTCAATAAATGTTCTAATTGATTCAAGCTAATTTTTAATTAAAGATTTCATTCAATTTGCAATCACTTCTTTAATTCGAATTTTTTTAATCTTATTTTTCCGCTGACTTTTCCTATTGTTTATTTAACATCTTAACAACTATTAATCAAAAAATAATATTATTTTCGGGATTAAAAACTCTATTTAAAAACCTTTCCATTTTCCCTTTTTTAGATACTCAACGGCTGGTTCCACACACACCCTAAATAACTATTGCGATACATCGGACAATTGGACCGATCACGATATGGACATTTACATGGCTAGAAATCCAACTACACGCAATGGTTTAGTGCCATTATGAGGGCGGGTTATGCTTTCCTGATATTTCGATGTTGTATTAAATTTAGATGAACTTTTCTGACAATACGTTACGCCTAATCGTCGCAATCAACAGCAGCGGCAGCATCAGAGCCGTCTCCAACGAGGCGTTGGAGCTACTGGTGCTGCTGCTGCCACAGTGGGTGCTGTTGGCGATCAGGCGTATGATTTAAATATCCAACAACAATACCATCATCACTCTCATCAACAACTCCAGCAGCCATATCATCATGTACCACACTACCACAACCATCATTATGAACGTATAAGACGCCAAAATCTTCAAACCACAGCCAACAACGGGACATCTTATCCCCGTTGTACTTCACCCCCAGATGTAGTGCCAAGACCACAGAATGTTCATCAAAGTGCGCAGAACAGCCACTCTCGCACCATTCCCGAGGAGTTCGAGCACAATGGTATTGTTGTGGAAAACTATTTCAACGAGTATGAACGTCAGGAAATTGTACATCATCCAAACAAGCGGAAGTTGAAATCCACATCGCCAACACCAAAATCGACACCATCTATATTTTCCATAACCACCACCGCAAGTTCCGGCGCTACGTCTGGTTCGATTTGTGGATTGAATGGTGAGGTGAAGAACACAACGATATACACCTTAACACCACCGCCGGCTAGTGGTGTATACCAACCGACACCAACACCAACCACCCTTCACTACCAACAACCACAACAACAACAGCATCAGCAAAAACAACAACAACAAAAATTAAATGAATCAACGATTAATTCTAATACTAAAAATAATAATAATAAAAATAATTTTAGCAATACAACCCATAGCAATAACACAATTAGTAATAATAAGTCGTCTTTTAAGGAGCCTACAACTACAACTACTTCCGAAACTTCGTTATCGTCATCGTCGTCGTCGCCGTCTTCCGCTGCGAACAGTAGTGATGATAATTATAGCACAGATTAAGGCTTAGTTTGTGTTCTTAGTAAGTAGAGTACGCATAAGCACGAATGACGAACAAAAAAACTCTTTATTTTATATATGTACTCGTATCTCTTCTAACACTTATTAACACTAAAACCACAAAACACCAAATTTTGGGACAAAACTCTTGTCATTGAAAAAAAAACGACAACGAATTGATTATAAATAATATATATAAATATGTTCTTTAATTTTTCCTAAAACTTCAAATGATTTCGAGCAGTCATGGAAAGTGTTTTTTCGCAAAATTTCAACTATTCGAAATCATTTGGACAAAATATTATGTTTCTCCTTTTTTTTCTTGTTAATTTTGTCATTTTTATTCGGGTATTAAATCATTAAAATTTGTGTGTATTAAATTTTGTTCTATAATTTTATTTAAACATAAGTCATTTAATTATATATACACATACTAACTCAACTATTTAACCTACTTAAGGTCATAATCTGCAATATTAGTTATTAAAGTCTACAGAGAGAGAGAAAAATCTATTAATAGCTTTTCTATGCCTAAAATCACAATTTGTCAAGAAATGGTGCAACTTTTTCTTTGTTAAATTCATTTGAAACTGATTTGTACAAAACGTCTCCACTTAATATATTATATCAAAAAACAACGTTTGTGGCGTTGTTTTTCGTATACTGCAGGTTCTTTTAATTTGTAACTAACATGTCTAACTTTTATTTTCTCGAGTATTTTTTTTAAGTATTTGTGTAAAAAAGAACAATATCTTTTTGTTTTCGAATTAATTTGCAATATAGTATTTTTGATTAATAAATTAAGCATGTCTTTATTTTTACAATATTTTATTTTGTTTGTTTTATTTATTTCTTCTTTTCTTTTGGGTGCTATAATTTTGAGGAGTATTGTTTAAGTTTGATTTGAAGAATTGCAACACTTAGTGTTTGTTGATGTTTATAATAGCAAGTAAGAAAGTTCAGTCGGGTGAACCGACTTATGAATCCCCTCACCTTGAGTCCAAACAAATATTAGTAAATTTATTTCTTTGTTTTAATTAAATTATCAATTTAAATTGCATTTAATAACTTTAAAGTATGTACTGGTATTAATGTTATAAGCTGTTACCATTTGGTGTAAAATGGTCCATTTGTGTGAGAGGTACCAAAAGGGGCGAACCAATAACGGTCACATTTCTCTAGACTCTAGGTACTATAAAAGCATTGCACTGTACGAAATTTCAAGTATTTGTATGCACTGGTATTAAAGTTAAAAGCTGTTAACTGTTGGTGTAAAATGGTCCATTTGTATGGGAGGTACCAAAAGGGGCGTTCCGATAACGGCCATTTTTCTCTAGACTCTAGGTACTATAAAAGCATTACACTGTACGAAATTTCAAATATTTGTATGCACTGGTATTAAAGTTATAAGCTGGTAACTTTTGGTTCAAAACTGTCCATTTGTGTGGGACGTTCCAAACGTCGTGGCAACTTCGCCCACTTTTCTCGAGGAAATAGTGACTAATAAACTAATACTAGTTTAGAATTTCAGAGGATTCAAGTAATTAGTATAGAAGTTATTAAATAATCAATATCTCACTAAATGTTAACACTTTGTGGGGGAGGTACTAGAAGAAGTGGACCAATATGGCCCATCTTCAAACATAGCCGGGGATAGACGAAAATATTACCACATACCAAATTTGATGTCAATCGGTTACTTCTTTCGAGGGTTATCGTGCGCACCAGCCAGCAGCCGGACAGACGGACGAACATTATGGACAGTACCACCACCGCAATTACAACATCAGCCACAGTCTTAATGGGAAAAGACCCTGCGAACGAGTCGTTCTTGTGGCCCTTGACCTGTCAAAAGCCTTCGACACGGTCGATCACTCCACTATCTTTAAGGACATACATTAGTCCAGCCTTCCCAGCTCGACCAAGAGATGGATTGTGAACTACATGTGCGGCAAACAGTCATTCGTAGAGTTTAGGAACAAGCGCTCAAAGCCCCGTAGAGTTGAACAAGACGTCCCACAGGGTGGAGTAATCTTCCCTGTCCTTTTTAACTTCTACCTTTCCAAACTCCCATCTCCCACACCTGGGGTTGAGATAATCTCATACGCGGATGACTGCTCTGTCCTAGCGAGGGGCCATGGAATCGACAGCCTTTGCGAGAAAATCAATCATTATCTCAGAGATCTTATCGTATTTTTTACATCTCGGAACTTGAAATTACTGACTTGGACGAGAGAAGTTACACTTCAACTGCCAATAGAGGTCGATGGAGTAAGAATTCCGACCATAAACCATCCGAAAATTCTCGGTGTTAAACTGGACAGTCTCTTCTAGTCCTCAGCGCACACTTCCACCGTTTGCAACAAAGTACGTTCCCGGAATAAAATCCTCAAGTCGCTTGCCGGCAGCACATGGGGAATGGACAAAGAAACTTTGTCAACAACGTACAAAGCAATTAGCCGGCCGGTGTTGAATTACGCAGCGCCAGTTTGGTCACCTAAAGTAAGCAGAAAACAGTGGGAGCACCTGCAAGCATGCCAGAACGCTGCCTTAAGAACCATCACAGGATGCATTAAAATGACACCCATTGACCACCTTCACAAGGAAGCGAAGATCATTCCAGTGA
The DNA here is from genome assembly GCA_963930755.1 of Eudasyphora cyanicolor. Taxonomy (NCBI): domain Eukaryota; kingdom Metazoa; phylum Arthropoda; class Insecta; order Diptera; family Muscidae; genus Eudasyphora; species Eudasyphora cyanicolor. Next base: position 267,203,290 of record OZ005737.1, read on the forward strand.
GAGATCACCGTGAACTCCTAAATTATCAACACCTTCATTTGTAACCCCCCGAGACATGTCAGAAGGAGCATGTGGTCATATGAGGACCAAATTCGTCAGTACTCTGCCGATCCCTTAATGGAGTCCACATACCGTACAACGTTTAACATTTAATTACAGAACTAATATAGTCCTTGAAGGCCGTCCCCCACCTACTGCAGAAAATGAGCGTTCACTGCCTAGGAAAACAAGAACTATCCTAGCGCAGTTAAGATCAGGATTGTGCAGTCGGCTTAACTCTTATAGGAGTAAGGTTAGACGAATCCATTCCTGATCTTTGTCCTGCCTGTGGAACAGGACCACATAGTACAGTCCACCTCTTCAACTGTCCAGCAAAGCCAACATCTGTACAGTCGAGTTCACATTGGACTGACTACATATTCTGTACATATTTGGAAATTCTGCATAATTCATAATTTTCTAAAACTGTTAGGTTAGATTAGGTTGAAGAAGGGAAACGTTTAAACGTCACATGTCCATGGACATACACTTAAGCCAGTGGTTCGGCCTGTTGTACGTTCCTTTATTTATGATCTTTTTATACCTCACGAGTTACAGAAAATCGGTACTAGACACGAATTTTCTCAGTATCTTTCAGTCATATCCTCTGAGATGAGTCAAGTCTGTTAATATGTCGGACCCGAAATGTTGGGAGCTTGCATGTGTGAAAGCCGGACAGTGACACAGAAAATGTTCCATCGTTTCGATGTTTTCCCTGCATGCCCTGCATTCGTCGTTTCCTGCTAGTCCTATGCGATGAAGATGTGCTTGTAAGCTTTAGTGTCCCGTTAGAACACTCATCATCATACTAATATCGATTTTGTTTAGTTTCAGAAAACTTCTTGTTATCTTTTCATTTGGGTCACCCCACAGTATTTTTGCAGTTGCTCCTACTGTTGCGCTATTCCTCACAGTTTTGTGAGCCATCACTGTCCAGTGCTTCAACTCATTCTTCGTGGCTTCGAAAGGTTTCCAATTTTCCAAGTTTATTACTCGAAGTTATCTGCCCTTTTGAAGCCAAACTGTTTTCCCGTACATTTCCAATCACTCTGTTGTGTCCTGGTATCCAGCAAATACGCAATTGACCATGGACTGAGAAATCATGTATCGTTCTTTTACAGTCCAACACAGTTGTGGATTTGACCCTTTACGATGTTATTGCTTTAATCGCCATTTGGCTATATGTGAAGATGTTGGCATATTTAGGCTCTGTGGTGTTACTGAGCCAGTTCACAAACTCCGTGATTGCTCGAACTTCTGCTTGAAATACCGTGTTATGGTCAGGAAAGCGGAAGTGAAGTTCAACTTCTGGTTCATCAATAAAAACTCCAAGACCCGTCCTTCCTCCTCGCTTGGACCCATCCGTGTAGCAGCTGGTTCCCACTGGCACATGGGCCAAAGTACCATTTTCCAGGGAGCGTCTGCCTGGTACAAACGAATCACAGGTAGCTGCAAGCCGCACTTCAGGAGTGCGGTCGGAGATTTCTGGAGTTTGAATTTGACCAACTAGAGATTCTAAAATCTTCTGATGGTACGACTTGTGGTCTCGATTTATCCATTCACCCATCACTTATAGACGTCTTGCTGTGAGGGCTGCCTCATACTTTATACGGATGTCTATTGGTTGCATGTGCATTATAGTCTCCAACGCTTATGTTGGTGCAGTTCTAAATGCCCCGCTTATGCCTAGACAGCACATACGTTGAATTTTTTGCAAAATTATTTCGTTGCACTTCTTGTCCATTGATGTCCAACACACTACACAGGCGTAGATGATTATTGGTCTAATCATGCTCATGTAAAGCCAGTGAGTCATATTTGGACGTAGTCCCCATTTTGAACCCATAGCTCTTCTGCACAACGACCAACATCTGTGGGCCTTTGTAACTCTATCTTCAAGATGATCTTTCCAGTACAGTTTCTGATCCAAGATTTCATACCCTTGGTTGTGCCCAGTTATGTGCCTCCTCAGCTTTTCTGCATAATAGATTTGGATGAAAGATCCTTAGAAGTATTACTACGTCGTCTGCGTAACAGACTGGTTTAAGTCCTTCATTGGTGAGGGCTTTTGGGAGACTGTGTATCGTCGTAACCCATAGAAGAGGCGATAAAATGCCCCCCTGAGGTACATATACCACGATTTACCTTGTCTCTAATTTTTACGTCATATGACCCACAAATAATCCACCTATTCCTTAGCATATTGTTGATCCAGTTTTTCAGCGCCGGGTCAACATGAAACTCGTCTAGGGACTGGATAAGTATATCGGTCTGTATATTGTTAAATGCGCCCTCAATGTACATATATGCAAACAGAAAGTGTATACATTTCTTTACTGAAGGACTCTTCTATGTGGTACACTACCTCATGCAGAGCTGTTTCCACTGACCTTCCTTTGACATAGGCGTGTTGTTTGAATTTTAGCCTGTCACTCTCACTCTATGTGGTGCACTACCTCATGCACAGCTGTTTCCACTGACCTTCCTTTGACATAGACGTGTGGTTTGAATTTTACCCTGTCATTCGCTATTTTACTTTTGATTATTCGCTCCATTGTTTTTAACAGGAAATAAGTTAGGCTAATAGGTCGATAAACCTTTGGGGTCGTATAACTCGCCTTGCCAGGCTTTGGTATGAAGACAACCCTTGATTCGTGCTAGTTTTTTGGGGTAAAAACATGGGTTAGGCATGCAGTGAACACTCCAACCAGATGAGTTGTACCAGATCCACCTCATTCTGCAGAAGTGCTGGAAATATTCCATCCGGTCCCGCAGCCTTAAAGGGAGATCAACTTTTTATCGCTTCTTTAACCATACTATCTGTTATATCCGTAATAGGTACCTGATGCAATACATTTTCATTCTGTAAGACAGTTATTAACGTTGTGAACCATGAAATGTTGGTATGATTTGACGATTTTGTGTGGGAGGTACCAAAAGGCGAGTTCGTTGAACAGTTTATTTCACGTTTGAGGCCGCCCATATCGTGTGATTTAACGCCTTTGAATTATTTATTGTGGGGCTATGTTAAGGCTCATGTCTATAGGGGCAAGCCAGCAACGGTTGACGCACTGGAAGCCAATATTGAAGAATTTATTCGTGAGATACCGGCCGAAATATTGGAGAAAGTATGCGTAAATTTGACCCAGCGTATGAACCAGTTGAGGCGCAGTCGCGGCCAACATTTACACGAAATCATCTTTAAACATTGAATTATATAGACCGCTCTATCGACTCAAATAAGTTTCATATATATCTCTAAATTGTATGAGTTTTTTTAAATCAATCCAAAAGATTTTAAGAAATCACTCTTTACAAAGGAGTTATATATAAATCTAGCTTGGCACGAATTTTCTTCATGTTAGGCAACGAATTCAATACTTGGTTTTTAATTTATGAATAAACAAGCAAAACTTTGTTTTATTCCATTATTTTTTGAATGCAGAACCTCTTAAAAATATTGTGAGAAAATTTAAGATGAATCGGAGCAAAACCAAAGAATAAACAGCAGTCTAAGCAACCGCGTCATCAGAAAAACTTTAAAGTGTTTTTCCCACAACCCACGTTTTCAAAATCGGTGTACATCATAACTTCAAAACTACTATACCGATCGTTTTGAAATTTTGAACACTATTTCTGTACATAATTTTTTTCACTGAGTTATGATGGACACCGCAATTCATATTTTTTCCCGAGTCACTTCTGAATAATTGCTGGCGTTGCCATATGGCAATAATATTTCTTCAGGAAATTTTTACACAATATACTACGAAAGTTGTTCTATAATATACTCGTACCATTGGTTTTAATCGAAAGATTTTAACTGTGTCGTCACAAAAAATCCCAAAAAAAGGCTTTTTTTGCATGAATTAAGGTTAGCCCCCTTAAAAATATTTCTTCAATATCATTGACAACCGTCCTACCATCAACTCTTAATTGGGTGTAAATTTTGATGAAAATCGTTTCCGTTGTTTTTTTTTTTCATAAAAGTTACTTACTATCATAAGTTTCAATTAGGCGTGTATGCATTCTTCCATGGATGTGAGCAGAATAAAACTATTAAAACTTCACTTTTGCCTCCTCCTTCTGTTTCTGTGGTTACTTTTTTGTCTAACGGTTTCGTAGAAATTAATGTTGTGCAATTTAGAAAACAATTTCGAACAGGACACATTTCGTTCACATTTCGTCCTTACACTTGCGTGAATTCGCCACCAAAGTTTGCTATGAAAATGAGAAAAATGCGAGTTTGGGAAAACTAAAACTTTTTGTCGTCAGTCACAATAATTTTCATTCGTTTTTTCTCTTTGTGAAAAACTTGACGAGCACAAGATAGCGATATTAAATGCTTTGCGGTTTTGGGTTCGTGGGATTTTTTCTCGCTCACACATTTTGTGGTGAAAAAACAATTTGTGAAATAATTATACTCCAAAGTTAAACAAGGATATATGCATTTCGCTGGGGAGTAAAACCAAATGATGTAACTTAAAAAAACCGTTTAAAGAATCAAAACCTTTGGAATGCATTTTCCCCCAAAAATAACTTTCAAAACACTCGTAAAGAAGTAAACGCAGATACATTTTGAAATGAAACCAACAAACTAATTGCAAAAGAAACAAAAGAGTTTAAAAAATATTGTTAAAGTTTCAAAAAGAAAAATGCACGCGCATATGCAATCTTTCTAAATAATGGCTTAAGTCGTAAAGTTCTGCAAATGAGGGTAGTATGTCTAGAGAAATTCCTAAATTAAGCAAATTTTGCGTCTTGTGTTTGAATTGAGATTAAAATGACTTACATATCAATATCTTCAATTCCAAAATAAATTTACGCATCTTTTGTCTGCTCAAAATAATGCCAAATATGCAAATAATGGTCAAATTCGTTCCGAGTTGTGTACTGAATGCATGGACAGATTTTACAAATGAAGCTTAATTTTAAAGGTCGTGAATTGTACTCTCTAGAACTTTTAAAGTTTCTAATATGTATATTAGGGCGGGTTGATTTTTTTTTCCTTTAAATAGTATAAAAACGTAAACTACATAAAATTCTCCGAAGAAACCATGTTTCCAAAATAAAATCCTAATCCGCGCCTCTCGACTTGAAAATTTATATGTCCGCCTTTGCCAAAAAATAAATAAATGTTAGAAAAAATAGCTCTTTCCAAAAAGAAATCGAGTTTTCTGAATAAAATTGTTTAGTAAGGTAGTTCTTTTGCACTTTATATCTTTTCTACACTCATTTTCATTAAAAAAATATTCACCCAAGTAAAAAATGATAAAATGATTTGTCCATTTTGCGTCGGAGGTACCAAAAGGGGCGTGGCAACTTCGCCCATTTTTCACTGGATTGTAAGTACTATGAAACCATTACACAGTACAAAATTTCAAGTCTTTTTGTGGATAGGTATTCAAGTTATAAGCTGTTAACTTTTGGAGCAAAATGGTCCATTTGTGTGTTAGGTACCAAAAGAGGGGCGCGGTAAATTCGCCCATTTTTCTTGAGGTGATAGTGAATAATAAAATAATATTACGTGTAGAGTTTCAGAGGATTAAAATAAGTAGTATAGAAGTTATTAAATAATCAATAATTCACTTTATATTAACACTTTGTGGGTGAGGTACTAGAAGGGGTGGTCCAATATGGCCCATCTTCGAACTTAGCCGGAGATAGAAACAAATATTACCACATACCAAATTTTAAGTCAATCGGTTACTCCTTTCGAGAGTAATCGCGCGCACCAGGTAGCAGACAGACAGACGGACGGACATTGCTCATTCGACTTAAAACGACCTAAAACGGATATCCGCCAAACATACTTAAAATCTTATGTCAATCCTTCGATGTGATACACTTTTGGCTCGTGCAAAGTGAGTGAGTGTATAATAAAACATAATATATTTCAAAAAAAGAAAATAATTTAAGCGAAAGAAGAGGAAAAAAATTTCAAGTCGAGAGGCGCGGATTAGGTTTTGATTTTAGACCCAGGGTTTCTTTGGAGAATTTTCTTAGAATTTAATGTAGATTACGTTTCACCCGAACATAATTCGAACAATCTTTTTTCGGGGGCTATAAATGATAAACCGGACGAATTCGATATCCAAAAGTGATTTTATTTTATGTCCCCGGTGACTTTAAAATCGCCGTGATATCAAATCGCATTGTTACAGAACAGACCCGTATGTCTTTTAAATACTTTTAAAATTTGTAAGAAGTTTCATACATACGAAGAAGCATTACATAAATTCTATAAAATATTTAATAAATTATCATTAAATTTTTTCATTAATGTTGTGAACTAATGTTAGACATTATGAAGATATTTCTTTCAGTGTATATTAACACCAACTAGTAAACGCTTTTCTGGTACTACAAATTAAGACAAATCATGAAACTGACATATTTTTAAAGAAAAAAGTATGTATATATTTACGATACCTATTTCGAAAATCTTGTTTTTGTTTTTTTGTTTTATTCGATCTGCTTTCATAGTACATATTTTGTTTTTGCACTAAGTTAGGCTCAAGATCGTTTTTGTTGTTTTCAGTATATGAAAACTACTTTGTTAAACATTAAAGAAGAAATTAGTGGCATGTATTGAGGAAAATATATAATAGTACAGCTATTCCCTAAAACAAATAGGTGAAGCTATCCAATATGTACGCAGTGTATGTACATAACCTACATATGTATAGAGATATTATTTTGTTAAATTTTGCTAAACAGAATTAAAAATGCATCAAATACTTTTTTAAAGGCAAATTTCTTATTGGAGAAAAACTAGGTTTCATTGTAAATTAATTCTCCACAAAACAATTATGAGCCAAGAAAAAATTTATTTTACTTTTAGTTTTTTTTTTAATTTAATGAACAATTCGATTTTTCTTTTTTATTCCTATTTCTTCATAACGTTAGTTTATGATGCAAAGTGTGAACGAATAATGTTCAACGTCCGAGAATATAAATAATAGTTGTTTAACACTTCCTTCCTTGTATTTTTGCTTCATGTCGGAGGTTAAATCACCAAAAAGTTTATGTTGCACAGTGTTCGGCAAATTTTAATTTACATAAAAAATCACAGACATAAAGTAACAAAAACAAAACATTTTATAAACATACTATGTACATATATACATATACATATGTATGTAATTAATACACAAATATCAACAAAAAATAAATTATAAAAAATATGATTATACACAATTTATAAGTAAAACAAAACAAAAAAACACAGTTGACAGTTAACAATATTTAATATCGTGACATGAACAAAATGCAAACAAAAACTATCGAATTCGCATACAAAATTGAAAACAAACCCGAAAAATTCGAACAACTCCAACTTCAATCAACTTTTTATGAGTGTCATCGATATTAAATGCAAACATTAGATATAGAATCCAAAAACTAAAAATAGTAATAGTTTAGTGATAGAAAATATGTATAATACTTTTAAATATAGATATATGTATAGAGAATAAATATTAGATGTAGAATAGATTAGTAGAAGAACTATTAGGTTAAGTGTTAAACACAATAAAATATTATTGACTTTTAAACATTAAACAAATATATATAGTTATATATAAATTATAAATTAGTAAAAGGGAGCAATTAATTAAAATTAACGCAGATATGCATTAGTTTATTATAAAAAAATATTATTAATTATTACTTAACTTATAAACGAATTTTTTCAAATGTAATTTATAAATTCGGCTGGGCCCTTTGTGTGGAAGGCAACAAAAGAGATGTCCCATTTTCGCTCATTCTTCTGCAGTTGATAGCGACAATGAAGCCAAGGTCCTTTAAATAGTTTATATAATTAAACTGTATTTAGACCATTTGGGGGGAGTAACAGCAGGAGGTGAACCAATATGGGTCATCATCGAACTTAAACTAAGTTTGTAGAAATTATTACCACATGCAAGATTTGAAATCATTTGATCGATGTACCGTTGGCACCGACCGGTCGGATGGACATAGGTCAAATGATCTTAACTGAAACTGTTTGCAGCCCTTACCCTTGTCAATGTAATTTGAGGATATAATTAACACATAAACTATTTTTATAATTCTAACTAGGATATTCTCCCGGCTTCAAGACTATTTTTATAAATTTAGATGAGCAAAATTTATATATCCAAAAAATTTTTACAGTTTTAGAACAAAATGGCCTATGAATGAATGACTCAAATGAGTTAATCGATTTGGCATTTGAGTCATTCAAATAAGTGTGAAAGTCTATAGTATACTACAATTGTTCGTCGTGATGTGATTTTTCAAATGCAAAAAATAATGTTTGGCAAACTTTGAACATTCCTCTTTATCCGATTAATGTTGTTACTCTAATTGTGACAAATCAAAAACGTCCAAAAGCTTACATTTCATAAATTACAATTGGAAATTTTCACCAATAGTTAAATTAACCACATGTAAGTAATAAGAATGCTATCTATTAAAATTAAAGTAAATAAAATGTATAAAATTATTAGAACATAGTAAGTAAAATATTTGTAAAATGATGATAATAAACTGCCTTAATATTAACACCACACTCACACTGTATTTAATAGTAAAAATAAAAACATCTACCGCAAATTATAAAAGTAAAAACAAATAAAAATATTATTATTATGTATATAATATATAAAGGGTCTTCAAAGTACGAGAAATTCAAAATAAATGTACTAAAGACAAAAAATCTATAAATTTGATCTCATAAGAATATAGCTGAATGAAATAAAAATTGGCCCCCAACTCATAACGAATATAAATATTAACATGAATATCAAAGAAAAATAACTATGAATAGAACAGAAAATGAAATTGCACATTTTAGCTGCACACACACCACACACCCACAGAGGAATTCACATCACAAATAATATAAAATCTAAAACTTAAGTTTCATTCCGAAAACATTTGTGAATATACTCTCTAAGTATCTATCTATTGTTACATAATTACACTAGGTCACAAATAACAAAATTTTCTCTGTTATTTGTTTCTAGCATACTTTTTCTCATTGATTTTGACCTACTAAACACGAAAATGAGTTTTAAAAATTTTTCTGTCGATTGGTTTTCGAGATACAAATTTTTGAACTTTTTTTTTTAAATTTTTGGAGGTACACTTACAATTTTGAGCATATCTTTCGTCTTCTTTGACGTATTTGATCCTACTACTACTCAAATTAAAGCAAATTGAGCCGTCTACAACTCATTCTCAGAAAATTTTCAAATCGGGTGAGTAGTTTTGATGTTGGCGGCTTAAAAAGGTTAAAAAACTGCGTTTTTTTAGTAAAAATGTGGCAGAAAAATTCATATAAAATATAAAACGCGATGCTAACAGCGATTTTGGTTTTTTTACGTCTAGCTGGCATTTTTCCAAAGAAAATAAGCACTTACTTAACAAAATCTGACAACAAATGGCGGACTTATAATTTTTTTGGTAAAAGACCGAAATTCCGCTATTTCACGATATTTAGATTTTCATTATTTGCACAGCTTACCTACCCAACGCAAACGAATAAATACATTTGAACTTAATTTAAAATAAACAAATTAGTCTTAGTATATTATTTTTTAATTTATTTAGAGCACTACATACTCAATGTATGGCACAATTAGAAATTGATGTGCCAGGTTAGCTAAACTAACGAAATTAACCAAATCAACGCCCAAAAAAAATGAGTAGAAACAAAGATATAACTGTACATTTTATGCCATGTGGAAAAACAACTGACTTCTTCTTTGTTTTTTGTATTCGCTGCAATTGGTCTCACGTATTAGGGTCCAAATGTAGTCACCCATCATAGCCGTGTCATAGATGCCCTGATAGCGTCGTTCCATAGCCTTCAATTCCTGATGAAAGCGCTCGCCGTGTTCGTCGCTCACGTCTCCTAAATTCTCAGGGAAAAAATCCAAATGAGAATGCAGAAAGTGTATTTTAAGTGACATGTGCACTCCTACCCAAAAATGAAAAAAACGAGAATTAAAACGCTATTTAAATTAACATTTGTTTCAAAAAAAACCTACCCATTGCTTCATAGTTCTTTACCAGATCCTCAACTATGTCCTTATAATTATCGCTTTTGTTGTTTCCTAAAAAGTTTTCCACAACAAGCCTGAAGGAATTCCATGCTGCGTCTTCGATGGGTGATAACAGCTTCGGGAATGTTTCATCTTTCAACATTTTTTTTATCTCGGGTCCTGCGAAGACTCCTTCTTTAATTTTTGCCAGCGAAAGGTAAGGGAAAATTGACCGTAAATAGGCAAAAGCTTCACCTTCTTTGTCCAATTTTTTGGCAAAATTTTTTATCAAACCCAATTTTATGTGCAGCGGCGGAAGTATTATATTTTCACGGTTCTCTATTAGTGGTTTGCGCTGAACATTCGCTTCTCCAACTACAGGTTTCGTTCGTTCCGGCCATTTTTTTTTGAATATAATGCTGATCATCAGCGCGGCTATTCCAAAGGCACAGAAAACAGCAATGTCGCGTATAGCCTCCTTGGAGTCCACACAGAATGGCCACAACTTTGAGTTCGGCGCATATTTTCCAATTATATTTGCTATACTCTATGCATTTCAGCACAATGTTCATAGTTTCATAGTTCTCCTTTGAATGAACCGCATGAGCAATAGGAAGGGATGGCTTTTCATTCCCATTATGTAAGAGAACTGCCTTCAAGCTCTCTTTGTTACTGTCAATAAACAACCTCCAATCATTGGGGTTGTGAATTTGGTGAAGCTCTTGGAACAAGCCGGAAATGTCGCTGCAAAAACATATTTCGTCTTTCTTTGTATAAAATTTTGCATACTGCTGGTGACGCTTCCTGCACGCTGTTACTTTCACTTCTGAATCCGCAAATCCACACTGTACCATCCGAGACGCAAAAAGTTCGGATTTCTCCTTAGTGAGACCAAAATCGCGCACCCAATCGTTTAGTTCGGCCTGTGACAGTAATTTTCGCTTTCTGCACGCCCCAAATTCGCTTGCACTTGACTCGGACTCTTGATCTGACGATTCTGCTTTTTGAAGAGATGCACCAGGGCACACTGGATATGGTACATCATTCGAATGTGGTACTGGAAGTGCAAACGATCCCACTTGAGCGTAGTTCCATTTTAAAAATCTCCCTACCCCACTGTTTGTGGTGAGGCAAAAATAACAGTCTGTGGAATGGCATAGCGGCTTTTTCCACATCATTGGTGTATCGAATTTCATATGGCGCCTAAAATTAAAATAAATTACTATATTTGCTTTGCTTAATGTGTTTAAATAAAAATTCTTACCTTCCGCCAGCTGTCCAGTTGGTTTGGATTATATAGCAAAGATCACATAGCGACTTAGATGTCCATGGTTCTGCGATATTTGGTGAAATACCAAAATAATTCAAATAGTGCAATTGCACTGCTGGAGTAAACGTGTGTGCTTGATTATTCTTTATAAACTCGCCGCAAACATTGCAGAAATTGTCTGGATTGTTCAAACACTCGAACACACGTAGTCTTTTACTCATTGTCTTACTTGTTGGGTAGGTATTATATGCACTTAAATTCAATTTGTTTCACTTTTTACTCGTACTACTCGCGTTCGTAGACACTTGTTGAATGACAAAAAACGATAAATTAACACCTATAAATACTAAGTACATATGTTACAATATTTTACTGGAAGGTACTTATGAATGGGTGCATCTTTTAAGGGTGGCTATATACCTGATTCAGCAAGTGTGCGTTTCAAATTGTGGAAAAGTTTCCAAATAATGACCACTCACAAATGTGGGGGGAATTTCTGTAAAAAAAATCCGATACAGGTAGCCATCGGGAAAACACACATCAATAAAAAAGTGTAATTCCCTTTTTCCCCTTTAATTGACTGTGAACGGAGTAGCAGTCATAAAGGAACACGAAGAGCGTCCACGCACATTCAGAAGCGTATATTACTCTGCAACCACAATCATAAAAATTAAATATCTATTTGTGTATTACTTATTTTTTTTAATTCTGAGAATCATAAAAATTACGTAAACGTTTTTTCCAAACAATTTTGTACATGTAAAGTGGGTTTGCCAAAATTCGTATCGTAAAATGCACCTGTGTTTCTATGTTCTGCATTTTCATTATACCATTTTCGACGAAACGTCCCTACGGTATTGTAAATAGGTTTTTTACAATTATGAAATATTTGTGTTATTAATATTAATTTAAAAATTTTATCAAAACTGCAAAGTGCTGTGACATTTGAAAAAAATTTCCAAAAAAAAAATTGCTGATTTCACTAAATTTTTGAAATTTCACGTCCCTTGCCAGAACAGAAGACATTAACCCAGGGTGGTGAAATTTTGAACAGAAGTAACTTATGTATAGGAGCAACTGTTCCGTTCTATTCCAAAAGGATTATAAAAAAATTGCTTTTTCGATCCCTCCTAGTAGGTTAGCTGTGCAAATAATGAAAATCAAAATATCGTGAAATAGCGGAATTTCGGTCTTATACCAAAAAAATTATAAGTCCGCCATTTGTTGTCAGATTTTGTTAAGTAAGTGCTTATTTTCTTTGGAAAAATGCCAGCTATACGTAAAAAAACCAAAATCGCTGTTAGCATCGCGTTTTATATTTTATATGAATTTTTATATGCATTTTCTGCCACATTTTTACTAAAAAAACGCAGTTTTTTAACCTTTTTAAGCCGCCAACATCAAAACTACTCACCCGATTTTAAAATTTTCTGAGAATGAGTTGTAGACGGCTCAATTTGCTTTAATTTGAGTAGTAGTAGGATCAAATACGTCAAAGAAGACGAACGATATGCTCAAAATTGTAAGTGCACCTCCAAAAATTTAAAAAAAAAGTTCAAAAAAAATTTTTAAAACTCATTTTCGTGTTCAGTATGTCAAAATCAATGAGAAAAACTATGCTAGAACCAAATAACAAAACGACTGTTGGCTAGTGTTATTAGTAAATAAATGAAATGCTCATTTTACGATGGTTTTAGAAATGTTTTTATTTAACTTTTTTTTTAGATTTAAAGAATTAATGTATAGAAAGGTGAATGCAGACGAATATGTAGTTAATGAAGTCTTAATACCATGAATTAAGAAAATGACAACAATAGAAAATATTCTTTTTGGCAAATAAATCGTATACATATTTTTGTTAATTTTATTTTGGGAAGTATTTTGAAAAATCAAGGGTCAAATGGTAAGTGGGATGGTAAACATATTTAACAAGCGTAAGGTAAGTACATTAAGTATTGGAAATTGTTATTATATATGTATGTATAATATATTTAATATATGGCTAATATCCAAAAGCTGCTATATTAAAAAAAAACATTTTTTCAGAAGAGCAAAAAAACTGTTGAATTTTGTTATTTCGCTATAATTTTAATGCTATATGAATTCGAAGGTATATATCATATACATACGTTCGAATACATACAAAGGACACAATTCAGAGTCTTATTAAGTCAAGTCAAAAACAAGTAAGCAAATTTCAGTAGAGTAAGTACGAGGACCAAAATGATCCATACTCGAACTTCAAAATGCTCGAAATTTCAAGTGTTTATGTGTAGTGTTTTTAAGTTATGAGAAGTCATCGGATTTTTGCATATCTTTCAATTTTCATCCAATTTGAACCAAAAATTGTATTTAGACGTTTCACCACTCAAATTTAAATAATTTGAGTGCATATCAAAAATATGCAAAAAAAAAAAGGCGATATACGGATTAAAAATGCAAAATATCAGAAGGATATGGCAATAGTATTTAAAAAAATCGTGCCACAAAAATTAAAAATGGATGATTTCAAAAATTATCAAAAAAAAAATTGCCTAAATATATGAAAAGTATAGGGTAATTCCAAATGAAACCGAACCACTCTGAATATTTACATGTGTAGATTTTTTTTTCGGTCCCAAAGCAGCCACTCTTACCCGCCCCTTCCGGCCGAGGGGGCCACATCCCCATATCGTAGGGATTGCGTACACACCATGATCCGGACCATGGCGGGTTAAAAGTAGAGGGTGGGAATACCAGCTACAGAAAAGTATCAACAGCCGGTACATGCAACAATTCAAATATTTCTAGTTAAATAGACACACAAAAAAACATCCACAGCATACAATAGCATTACATATTACTCATTTAAAAAAGAGATAATTCGAGATCTTACTACATCAATTGGTACATCAATTTCAATAACCTCGCATAAAGTGTTAAAATCCATGCACATTCTACGAATAGGTTCAGCAGATGCATAATTTGTACGCTGAAAATCAATATGCAGTAATTGGTAATATCGGGAAGACCTGAAAGGAACATTAAAACTGATCTTAGAAATGAAAGTAGATGGGACATCACCATTTATCACCTTCAGTACCATAGTGGAGTTCAGCATAATACGTCTGCTCTTAAGAGTATGCGGTTTTATCAAACTCAACCTGCTAGTGTAGGGTGGAAGAATAAAATCACTATTCCAATGAAGATGCCTCAAAGCGAACAATAAAAATTGTTTTTGAACCGATTCAATCTTATCGACATAAGTCCCGTATTGTGGGTCCCACACTACAGACCCATATTCTAGAATAGGTCTAACTAGGGAAGTATACAACTGTTTTGTTACATAAGGGTCTGAGAATTCTTTTGCCCAACGCTTAGTGAAACCAAGAACGCCAAAAGCCTTATTCACCATCGTAATTATGTGATTATTGAAATTTAGTTTAGGTTCCATCAATATACCGAGATCCACGAAGGATTCAGCAGTATCAAAATAGGAACCACAAAGACTGAACCTAGATGGAATAGACCTCGATCTAGAGAAACACATATGTTTACATTTCTTCAAATTAAGGTCCATGCAATTAATATGGCACCAATGTCCAAAATTATCTAAATCATTTTGTAGCAACAATGATTTATCAGTTGTATTATAAGAGAAAAATATCTTAAAATCACCAGCATACATTAGTATATTAGATCTAGATATTGAAGCTGGCAAATCATTAATAAATAGTAGAAACGGAACGGGACCATTATATCCAGATGGGACCAGAATCGGGTCAGAGCAGAAACTACCAATTTTCACAATTTGAATACGGTTATTATGATAAGAGGATATTCAACTTGGCAACTTACTACTAAAACCAATACGATCCAACATATATGTATAGTAAGAGTTTGTGATTAACTCTATCTAAAGCTTTACTACAATCTGTACAAACCACATCTGTCTGATTACCAAGAACAGATTCATTAATTACTTGGGAAGAAAATTGAACCAAATTTGTCACCGTTGAAAGTCCCTTACGAAATCCATGTTGTAAAGGGCTAAGGATAGATAATACACTTTGAGATAGAATCTCAGTGAACATTTTCTCAAATAGTTTTGGAATAATACTAAATTTCGCAATTCCACGATAATTCATGACATCAACCAAACTTCCAGATTAATGAAGTGGAGTTATAAAAGATTTTCTCCAAGAAGATGGGAAATAACCATACTTTAACAAATTATTAAATAGCAATGTGAGCGGGACAGCAACACTTCGATTTAGGGTTGACCTTAAAATTTTGAGCTAACTTCTCTAAGTAGAGCTCATAGAATTTACGAGATTCAATATTATACTGTGATCTGGCGACAGAGTACCTCGCGTAATCGACATCTGAACCAGATCTTTTGAATTTCTTAAATAGTCTGCTTTTCAAGTTCTTGAGAACAGTCATATTAGAAGAATACCGTGGTGGTCTATTGCAATTTTTAATATGAATCTTTGGCACAGCTTGTACCAAACATCCATTCAAAACATCATAGAATCTCTCATTAGCTATATCAATATCAGTAAAATGTTCACAACAGCAAACAACACCCCAGTCAATATTTAAGAGTAGAGTATTAAGCAATCCAAAATTTGTTCTTTTGAAACAAAAAACTGTACCCTCATCAGGTGGAGAGTTTACAGAAGAAGAGTTCGACATGTCATACAGCATGGAAATACCTAATGTATGTAGGATGGTAATTATCCTCCGGGGTAGAAACTGGAGAAATTCTATAAAAACCGAAAAACTAAGTCAAGTACTTTATCATTCGAGGTAACAAATAATTTAGTTTTAACTAAATTAATTGAGACTGCAATAAATTAAATATCATTAGTTTCGTCGAGAATGACGCGTTCAGAAGGGAATTAATTACTGCAATAAGTACACCTCCGCCAAGTCTATCAAGGTGATCTTTTCTAAATATTAAATATCTATCCGACAAAATCTCAGTATCAAACACTGAAGGTTTTAGCCAAGTCTCAGTGAAGCATAAAACAGAGAAGTCAAAGTCAAAGCTATCAGTAAATAAGCGGGTCAATTTGGTATTAAGCCTCCTAACATTCTGATATGCGATGACAAAAGATCCTGTTAGTTTTTTGAAGAATTTGACTGCCGCGAAGGTAAATGCGCTAAATTGTCTACCCTATCAACAAACTCTTTAACAAATGCTTTAGGCGGCCAAAAATCTCGATCAATCAATTTATCAAAGATCTCTGTTGGAACGATGATCTTGAATGATGACCTGGATATGGGAGAAGATAAACGAATCTTGAAAATTCTAAGATAAAATTCGCCCGCAATCTTAGATCTTAATATAGAAGTTTACGTCGTCGGAGGACGTGTCCGGAGCAAAACGAGAGACGAAAACCACTTTATTGGCTGGAACCACAGTCAGTGTTTTCGGTCACTAACTACTTGCTACGCCGCATTAGCAGGAGGATTAGGAATAGTTCCAGAATGAACTGCCGAACTTTCCTCCCGCGTAAGGACAACATCGCCAGCAGCCGGTGCCGTAGCGTTAGCGACACATTGCTGATCGACAGAACTAGACTTCAAAACATCAACAGAGTCAGATGAATTCATAGGCACATACGACGCCGCTGGGCCAGAAGTACTCGGTACGACGGTGTCAAGCTTCTTAGAAAGCGCACTCTTCGTCGACCTCTTGCGCTTCTGCCCGGCAACATTAGGAGAGCATACAAACGCATCCAAATCTGGACATTTATCAATTACAGAGGTGAAATTATTGAAGCGTTCATACAACGCCCAAAGTTCTCTCACCATCTGTGCAACCTCAAAAGGAATAATTTTTCACAAATTTGTAGAAATCAACATTAATTTTTCTACATTTAAGACAACACCACTTTAGACCGTTATTTTCCCCATATAAGATGTCTACGACTCTAGCTGGTATACCAGCACACTTAGCGTGCCAAAGTTTTGTACACAACCAACATTTAATAGACCTCTCCGAATCAGAAACAATTTTACAATTTTCGTTACTGCACGACATTATTAGAACGTTAGGAATAATAAAACAACAGAAACAGTTATAAATAGTTCACCCTCTACTAGAGAATTAAAAATTTGTAATATAATTTAATTTAAATTGAAGAGAAACAAAAACTATGCGATGGCAACTCTGTTTAGCCAAAAGAAAAATAACACCGTACAAAAAAGAGCACTCAAATTACAACAAACACAATACGAATGCAGCACATATGGGTAGTTCTTTCTCAAGTGCCACAGGTAAAAAACTCTTTCCTAAATTTTCAGAAAAAAATGGTCAATATGTAATCTACCGATGGTGTACATTTTGGAGTGGGCACAACTTTGGTTCGGAAAGTGGCTATGTGCACTGGTATTTAAGTTGTGAGCTATTAAATTTTAATTATTATTATTTTTGTATAATTGGCCTTTTTGTTTGGAAGGTACTTTGGTAGGAGTGACAATAACGCCCATTTTTCACTGGACTGTAGGTTCTATGAAAGCCTTACACTGCACAAAATTTTAAGTATATACATATAGTTAAATTTATTAGACAAATAAAACAATATTCAAATATATTAGACAATTAAAACAATCTTTACTTCTGAACAGTAAAATTAAGTCTGAACAAAATTGTATTCAATATTGAATTTTGTCACTCGGATGAAATACAAAATATTTCATTTTAAAACTACTATGTAAGAAAAATTACATTTCATAATGATCAAGTAACAATTTATGTATGTGTATTTGGTGTTCCATAACTCCCCCAGACGAAGATCTTTGTCCGCATTCTGAAGGAATAATGGACAAAGAATTGTTTTAATAGTGGGTTAACATGATTTTACTCGAACATAAAATAGTAAAAATTATTGATATTATATAAATAAAATGTTACAATGTTTTTGTTTTATAACGCATGTTTATACTACAATGATTCCAATTTTCAACTAATTTAATATTCAAATACTGTCGGCATTTGAATATTAAGTGTTTGTCTACCCAAGTATTTCCAAATAAAATTCCATGCTATGTTTACAAAAATCCTTATTTTCAAAATTATGAATTGTTATCAATATGTCATTCAAATATTGATCATTGATCAATAGTCATTTAAATATCTCTTTATTTATCGAATGATATGTTATCCTACAGAAAAATTCCATATTTTAAATATGCAGTACATTATTGACCCCTTATACATTTCAATTTTCATGCTCTGTCATCTACGATATTTTAGCTTGAACTTGGTTTATTGTCATCAACAATATCATTAGGATCAAAAACAACATCCATTGAGCTGAAAGAATTTTTCCGTTTAATGAATTGATCTTTGTAGTGTTTCTGATTGTTTTTCCTAGCTTTATAGTGCTTATCATCAATACGTTCAACTTCAATTTCCTCTTGTCTTGCTGCAAGTTTAGAAACGTTTGGAATCTTTCTGAAGTTCTCATCAATCTCCTCATTCTTTCGGCTTTTGTTGCGGTACTCTAAAGTCCTTTCTTTTACTGATTCTATCCGTTCATAAACATCTTTTATGTTTATATTAGAGTTAAAAAAGTGGATATCACTGGGTTTTTGTTTAGTGGTTAAATGTATTGTATTGTTATAGACAAAATTTGACTGTATTACTAAATCGATGTTGTATGCAATATCATCTTCCTCTTCCCGTTTTTTAAATATCCGTATGTTTTCATTTATACTGCTGTGAAATCTTTCTATATCAGAATTTCCAGTATGTCTGTTTGGTGTAGTTAGATGTAATCCAATACCTTTATTATCCAGAAAATCTTTAAATAATGCTGTAGAAAAACATGCCTCATTGTCAGTCACCAACATTCTTGGCATCTTCATTAAATTAAAGACTATAGTAAATGCTTTAATTAGACATAAAGGTGTCCTATCTTCTATTTCCTGCATTAGAGCATATTTAGAAAATTTATCAATAACCGTAAGATACATGTTGTTTCTACTCATAAACCAGATATCTGCATGATAAATTTCATGTGGTCCTTTTGGGGTTTGTGTCTTTTCAAATGGTAACTTTATGGGTCTTCTCTCGATTTTAAACTTTCAGACTTTACAATTATTTATAATTTTCGATATTTCCCTCTTCAAATTAGGATAATAATATATGTTTTTTAACTCCTGATAAGTCTTTTCTATACCTGGATGATTGTTGTCATATTTATGATGTTTTAGTATTATTTCCATTAATTGCTCAATTTGTAAATCTTCAATAAGTTTGTAAGTTCGAAAAATCTTAAAGTTTGTTATGCTTCTTAATTTAATTACTTCCTCTTGAATTTTTATATAAATTGGTTCTATTTCACAATAAATTGTTACATTTTGTTCATTTTTAATGATCTCAATAACTTTACCTACAATTTCGCTATCCTGACTATAGTTGAACTGATGCCTTTTTTTCCCAAATATTTCAACAAGTGTGTACTCATCTATGTCACCAAGTTTTATTAATATCTGATTAGTGTAAAATTGAAGAGGTTTTTCGGTTATCGGGATGTGGTCATAGCCATCTTCATCGGCGCTATGTGCCGTAGATACAAGTGACCCAGATCGTTTATCTGTTACAATCTCTGATCTCACTGACATGTTATCGTTGTCCTTAACGCAAACATCTGTATATGATAATTTTTCCTCGGATGTTTCCGGCTAAAATGTTTTGTCAATGAGATTTTCGTCTTAAAACGATTTCTACATATTTTGCATTGATATCTTAATCCTCTATGTACAATTCTTTTGTGGATTCCCAAGTTTGTAGCTTGAGTATACTTTCTATTACATTCGCTACATTCAAAAAGATTAATTTCATATTGAATTCTAGATAGAGCGTCGGCAACCTTATTTTCTTTTCCATTCACATGACACATATCGAATTCATATTCATTAAGCTGAATCTTCCATCTAATTATCTTCGAATTTGGTTCCTTCAAAGAGGATAACCAAATTAATGTTTTGTGATCGGTATTTAGTCTAAATTTCCTTCCATACAAATAATCGCGAAATTGTTTTGTTGCCCAAACTATGGCCAATAGCTCCTTCTCAATAGTCGAGTAATTAATTTCATGCCTATTCAAGGTTCTAGATGCAAATGCTATGGGACCATCTGATTGTGATAGTACTGCTCCCATAGCGAAGTTACTTGCATCTGTCGTAAGTGTAAAAGTTTCGTTGAAATTAGGGTATTTTAGTATAACATCTGACATTAAAATTGTCCTCAATTTGTTGAAAGATTCTTTATAGTCGGGATCATTTATGTTAATCTTCGAATCTTCTTTCAATCTTGTGGTTAAGGGTTTGGCAATTTTAGCATAATCTGAAATAAATTTTCTGTAATAACCGGTAAGACCTAGAAAACTTTGAATTTCTCTGACGGTTCTTGGTATAGGGAAATTTTGTATAGCTTTTATTTTATTGGGATTGGGTTTTATACCATTAGGAGTAACCACGTGTCCCAAAAATTCAGTCTCTTTCTTCAAAAAGTCGCCTTTGTTCAAAGACACCTTTAAATTTGCTTTCCTCAGAGTTGTGAAAATTGTACCCAAACTTATAAAATGCTCTTGTAGTGTAGTACTAAAAACAAGTATGTCATCCATATAAATGATGCAAATCCTATTAATATGTTCTTTTAGAACATTATTCATCATGCGTTGAAAAGTCGCGGGGGCATTTTTAAGTCCAAAAGGCATTCTTTTGAATTCAAAATGACCTTCGGAAGTGGAAAATGCTGTCTTTTCTTGGTCTTCTTGATTAACTTCAATCTGATAAAAACCCTTAGTTAAATCTAATGTTGAAAAATAATTTGCCCTACCTAGTTTATCCAGAATGTCATCAATCAGAGGTATAGGATATTTATCTTCTTTGGTGACTGCATTTAATTTCCTGTAGTCGATTACTATTCTCCATTCTCTATTCCCCTCCTTGTCCTCTTTCTTGGGAACCACCCAAATGGGTGCGTTATAGGGAGAAGTACTAACATTTCTGAGATCTGTTTATCTACTTCTTTTCTATGGATTTCGGGATATCTGTAAGTTCTAGAATATACCAGACCAGCATCTCCAGTGGGAATGTTATGTTTAATCTCATTTGTAAAAGAAAGATCATCCCCTTTCTTGTAAAATATACCCCTATATTTTTGGATGAGATAGCTAATAGCTTCCTGTCCTTCAGAATTTAAATGATCAATCCTAATCTGTTCAATAATTCCCAATTCATCTAAGTGGTACATTTCTGGCAAATCTTCTAATCTGATTTCCATATGATTTTCATTATCACCTTCGAAAAATAAAGGCATCTCTTGGTTATTTAATATCAATATTTTCTTTTCATAATCTAACGTCGCATTGTTTTCTCTTAAAAGAGTTGAACCAAAAATTCCTGCGAACACCGCATTGAATTCAAGTATTTGGAATTTGGGGCTGGTCTTAAGTGAAATAGGCATAGTCTCTTTTGGAATGGTCGCATCTTGAGTAATTTCCAATTTTCCAGATGCGGTTTTAATCAATAAAGGATTTCTTAAGTTTCTAATGTATTGAGGTGGACAATGATCTTTTGACAAAATATTTTCAGTAGATCCTGTATCAATTAAAATTCTGGTAGATTTTCTTGAGGTTTTAAATAAGATATAGGGAAGTCCCCGTTGGGTGGTGTCCCTGAGGCTAGATAATGAAAATTTGTGTGGTTATCGCTACATAAATACTTATCTAATTTTTGTGGGTACTTATAATTTTCAGGTTTATTCATATAATGGCTCTGCTTAGTTTGTTGTGAGATGTCCATTGGTTCTGAAAAACCTTGCTGTGGTAATTGCCACTGCTGTCTTATTTGTTGTTGCCTTTGGTTGGGTTGGTTACCTCCACTTTGATACAAATTATGTTGGTAGCTTTTTGGTTCCCATTGAGTGTTGGAATTTCTATTTTGAAAATTGGTATATGTTGCAGTTTTGGAATTCTTATTTTGGTGAGATTGAAATTCTTGTTGATTTTTGCTAAAATGTTTTAGGTTTCGCTGTTGATTGCTAAATGGAGAATTAAGACTGTTATAGGAATTATTTTGAGAATTTTGTAATAATCCCGCTGATGATAATTCATGTAAAGCTTGCTCCATAGTAGATGGTTTCAACGCGCACAAAACCGTTCTTTGATGTATAGGTAATTTGTTTATGAAGATTTTCAAAGCCGTTTTGTTGTTGAGTTGAATTTCACTCAGTTGTTCGTCTAGTCTATATCTCTGGTTTAATAAAGATAATTTCCGTTGTATATAATTGTAAAATTCTGTAACGTCGCCTCTAAATTCTGCGTTTTTCAAATCTTCATAGAGACATTCGGCGGAAGCAAGGCCTCCAAAATTTGATTCTAACATTGTTTTGATATCTGACCAAGTTTTCAAATGTGGATGAATTTCCATTGCCGTTCTAGCTTGACCTTTTAGTTTACTTTTAATGATTGACATCATCATATTCTGTGAGATTTCGTCGTATGTTAATAAAATAGGAATAAGATTATCGATCCCATTTGTGAAAGTATAAAGCTCTTCCTTCTGGCCATTAAAATCGGAGAGATGAGTTAGGTAAGTAATGGGAAAAGGCGAAGTTTCCAGGGATTTTGAAGTAGTCATATTGATTTTTTCCTTTTTAATTGATTTATCAATTCGTATACGTCTTTTATTTGATATTTAATTTTCTTTTGTAGTTTTCACAGGCTTTCAAAATTGTCCTTTTGCATAGGACCTGACTCACTTCTCTTCAACGAGGTTTATCAGTATTAATTCCGTAAGATTCTTTTTTGCGAATTGCTAAACCTTTTGTAGCAATCCTACCGACTGCGCCAGTTAAATTTATTAGACAAATAAAACAATATTCAAATATATTAGACAATTAAAACAATCTTTACTTCTGAACAGTAAAATTAAGTCTGAACAAAATTGTATTCAATATTGAATTTTGTCACTCGGATGAAATACAAAATATTTCATTTTAAAACTACTATGTAAGAAAAATTACATTTCATAATGATCAAGTAACAATTTATGTATGTGTATTTGGTGTTCCATAACTACATATATATATAAACTGGTATTAAAGTTATAAGCTGTTAACTATTTGTACAAAATGGTTCCTTTGTGTGTGTGGTAAGGGGCGAGCAGCAACTTCGACTATTTTTCGAGAGTTATCGGGCGCACCAACCAGACAGACGGACGGACGGATGGATATCTGCCGATGTATTACACTTTTGGCCCGTAGCAAGAGATATAAACTCTCCTCCACTAAAGTTTGAGTATAATCATGGTATGTGAAAAAATAAACGTTACACTGTGGTTAGATAATAACCTGAAACTATGCATTTCATTTGTATGCTTTTGATTTAATTGATAACTGAATTTTTCTATTATTACACCATTCATCATAGGATGGGCGTCTACGGATATGGTCATTCCGTTTGCAACATGAAATATCCATCTACGATCCTATATGTTTTTATGTATATTCTTGATCGACGTAAAATTCTAAGACGTTTTAGTCATGTCCATCTGTCTGTTGAATGCACGCTACAATCCGGAATAACAATGCTGGGTTGATTAAATTTGGCAGAAATATTTCTGATAGTTATTTGAATTTGAAAACGTGCGGTGAATGTTTTGATATAGGTCCCCTATATACGTCGATTCCAAATATGTTTCTTAAAGCCATAAACACCAAATTTTCTAAGCAATTATGCTGAAACTTTGCAGCTTGTATTCTATTTTGACAAGAATTTAGCACAAGAAAAATTAATCAAATCAGATCGCAGTTTGTTACAGTACCCAAATAGAGGTCGCTCTTAAATGTTCTCATTTAAGCCTTAAATAACACATTTCCAGATGATTAGGCTGTTATTTTGGCTGGACCGATTTTGATGAAATTTTCAGGGAATTTTCAGATAAGCCTAGCGGGTGACATAGGCTCTATAAGTTCTTGATTTAGGTGGCGTGGCCCCGCCCATATAAGCCAATTTGGAGTTATCATTTTTTGAGTGATTCCTACGGTCCTTACCTACGAACATATTAACGAGATTCATACTCTCCCTATCTCTATGATTGGGACTGGACCGTGATCCCAGATTGGCCACCAATCCTGAGCTTTCTGTGGTCCAACTGTGTATGTGATTGGTCCAAAAATGGGCGGGATTGGACCAATGGGTGTGGCCCCATCCATATAAACAAAAATTTTAAATTAGATATCTTGCACAATTTGTTAGCGATAGTGCTGTAATTTTGTGTATCACGTAGACTGCCGTGATTGGTCCAAAAATGGGCGGGATCGGACAAATCGCCGTGGCCCCGCCCATGTTATCCATATTTTTAAATTGAGATATTTAGAATAACTTGTTAGCGGGTATGCTTTGACTTTGTGTATATACATTTGATGTCAGTCTACGTAATTGGACAAAAAATGGACGAAATCGGAGCAGTGGGCGTGGCCCCGCCCATATAATCCAAATTTTGAAATTGAGATATCTTGCACAATTTGTTAGCGAGATTGCTATAATATTGTGTATTCATACGTATCTGGTGAAGGTCTATGTGATTGGTCCAAAAATTTACGGGACCGGACCAATGGTAGTGACTCCTCCCATTAGAGTTGGGCACTTTAGTTCATTTAAGTGATCGCTCTTTTTAGTTCAGTTCAGTTGAGTGAACTAGTTCGTTCATTTAGTTCAATAGTTCACTTCAGCTCTTTAGCTCACCAGCTCTAACTCACCGGCTCTTTAGCTTAGCTCACCAGCTCACTACGTAAACCGCTCGTTAGTTCAGCAGTTGTTTCGTTCAGATCACCAGTTCAAAT